>CM076900.1:7330827-8574201 GCA_039519145.1 Kokia cookei | reverse complement strand
AAATTTGAGAAATTAGAGGGATTGTCTTGGAAATTCTATAAATTATAGAACCTAATTGAACTCTAGATTAAATGTATGGGTCAATTTGTGTAACTTAGCACTTATTTTAGATGCGAGAGAAGTTTAAGGGATAATTAAGAAACCTTAGAGTAGCCTGAGGACCTCTGTGTAATTACTCCTTTTTGCAAGGTATAAAACTCTCTTTTTCCCCTCTTTGTGACCCTTCTTCTCCCTTTGACACTTCCCACCTCTGCCAAAATTCCCAAAACCCCTCTTTCCTTTCTTCGGTTCTTCTCCGATTGAGCTCCGACGAGCACTCTTCGACTATCCATGGTCTACATCGCCCACACCTTTGCAATCTCCCTTCCTTCGCGAGCAAAACCCCTCTCTCAAACATCCTCTTTATCACTTCTATGTGTGAGAATAGTGTAATCTATCGTTTGAGTTTTTTAGTATTCTCTTGTGCACCATTTTTCCTTCATTTTCCGTCGTGTTTTGGTCTCTCCATGGTGTTGGTAAGCTTTTCTCTTCGATGTGGTAGTGATTTAGGCCCCGTTAGTATCTATTTTGGCGTGGACATCATCATGCTTGGTGGTTGAGTGGATGGTGTCGATTGGGGTGTTACAAACCCTAATTTCCCTTTATGTTATGTTAAGAGTGGACCCTAAATTACCTAAACCCAAACCCAAACCAAAATCCCAAATCCTTTTAACCCAAGCCCGAACTAAACCTTAACCCAAGTCAGATTGACCGAACCTGACCGGGCCTGTTGATCGAACCGACACGTTGACCGTCGATTATTGACTTGACCGTTGACCATTGAATTTTTCGTTGATTAGTTGATTTTTTCGAGAAACACTACCTTACCATTTTTCGACGTTTTGAGTCCGTTTTCGCTGTCCATTTCGTCAAATTCAAACCTGAAAGCCTCGTTTTGATTGTTTTATTCTTAATTTTATATTTAGAGTTATTTAGAGATTTAATTTAGGAAATCTAATGTGAGATATTTGTGTTTAGGTGATCACGATTTCGAGACTGAAGAGTTACCACCCTCTCCACCTGTGCAACTTGTACCAACTCCAAGAGTTACACGTGAGTTAATTCAGTTTAGTTTTGTATTTAGTTGATGGTTTAAGAATAGTTCTAATGTAGGATTTGTGTTCGTAAGTTCTAATCCCGTTAGAGCAGGTGCTAGATCAATGCGTGGTAGGCAACCTCCTTATTAGTAGAGTTTCTACTTTCTAGAGGTGTGTTTCTAATGGCGACTTATCCTATTGCATGAAATGTTGTGATGTGATATTGTATGATGATACTGTATTATGATGTCAATATGGTGATTGATGTTATGTTGTAAAAAAAGTATGATTGAGTTTTGAACTATGCAAAGCATGCTAATATTTTCATGCATATTTATGGAAATTTTTATCAACTTGAGATATATTGTGAACTCTTACACATATATATGGTATTAGGAGATTGAGATTGAGATTGAAATTTAAAATTGAGATATACATGTGATCATATCGTTGTATGCTCATGGGTTGGGTTTGTATGGTGGAAGACGTGGTTATCATCCATTCAAATGGCTAATAAAAAAACCACACTGTGATTGGTGACGATTGGTTGGGAAGGGGTTCTGAGGAACCTCTTTATTGTGTTGGTGTGTTGGAGTATGGCTACATTGCATTAAGCTTGTGATTGTATCATGATTTGTGGTTACATTATGAGCTATAATTTTGTTGTGAAAATGTAATAGGATGTACACTTTTTAGAGACACACTGGGCTTTTTTGCTCATTTCCTTACAATTTCCTTTACAAATACTCGAGACATAGATGACTTGGTACCCGGAGGCTCTTTTATCGTTTTCCTTATTTTATTCTAGTATCTTTTATTACTACGTATAAGTTATTTTGGGGATTTTAGTATATTTTATTATTTATTATTTTATCAAGATTGTAAGTTGTTTTTCTTTAATTTGGGGATTTTGGTATTTGTTTTGGAATTTATTGATTATTTAGTTTTGATTATAAACTATATATACATATATATTTATGCTTGTGTGCGTATAAGAATTAATGTGAATTATCAGTTTGCGTGAGGGTATAAATACAGTAGTGACCCTCTAGATCCAGTCATATCTTTTAGGCTGGGTAAAGGGGATTACATAGGGTTTCGAGGTCCTTCTGATCATTTACCGTTGAATAATTTCCAATATCACTTCATTTTAATATAATTAAATTAATTAATATATCATAAATAATGATACAATCTATTTAAGGCAAAAATGTCATTTCACAATTTTGGAAGTCTTCTACCGGGACTTGTTAAACAAGTATCGGTAGTTGTCAAGTCAATAAACAATTCAAGAAACAGTGCAAACTTCTACCGATACCTATGACAGTTCTACCGATATAAGTGAGACATCTACTAATACAAGTCATGCTTCTACCAATACTGAAAACTCCAGAGAGCTAAAAGTCTAATCTTGCAACTTTTACCAATATAAGTATCCCAACTACCAATACCTTAGTGAACCGAACTACTGATACTTCTATAGATACTACCGATACAATGCAAGTCAGAATGTAACCTCTCTCCTACCCTGTACTTCTACCGATACATGCATGAGTTCTACCGAAACAAGTGTACAGAATTCAATGAATCATGTATAAACTCAAGTTTATCGACCATTCAACATTTCATAACTTAAAAAAATACATATTGCTAATACATTTAACATAGTTTTAAGATAGTTTATACATCTCATGAAGTATGTATAACACATCTAACTAGTATACAAACTTTGTTCAACATATATCTAAAATTCACAACAAGGAATTCGTTAATCCATACAAGAAGTACAAAAGACAATTTCATCGTACTACATGCCATATAACCAAGTGATGTAAGTATTACCGAAAGAGCTCCCGGGATAGTGTGATCCCTTTAAGATGATTCAATCTTCAAGCAACAAAATAGAATCTACAAAACAACAACAAATTCATTGGTAAGCTTCATAGCTTAAAAAGTTCGGAAGGTTTATCAATTTACCGAATAACAGGTGTTGTGCAACTCTGTGAATCAGTCGAATCAGAATAGAACTGTACACCAGTGATCGATGTTCATTTTACTTCCTGTTGACCCAAAGGTCATGCTTGTTACCAGTATACGATACTGCTCATACAAAGCTGACAATGACTCGCATCACATGCGGTACCTCAGCCATTGATACGGTATAACTATTCTTTACGATGTTGCTCACACTAAGCTGACAAAAGTATGCAAACTAGCAAAAATCTCAGCCATCGTAGGGCTTGTAATCCAATCTTGGATTCTATTCACTTTATAGTGACTCACGTTGCTATAGAGAATCCGCAACAAATGTAGGATCTCAGTCATCGTACCATTTTCTCATTTCCAATCTTTGTTGCTCATTTCCAACAATGGCAGTTATAAGCAGTTGTTAATAAGAATTTAACATTACGAACTTACCAGACGAATTTGCAGTTAAAGTGAACTCTATGGACTAATCCATAATTTTCCCTTTTTCCACGATTGAAGGCACCTTCTTGATCTATTACAATAGTTTCATTCATTTATTTAAATCAACATAAACTTTTAATGATTTTATGCAAATAAGCCTTTTTGGTATTTTTACAAAATTACCCTTAACTTTTCACTTTTATTCAATTTAGTCCTTAAGCCTTAAACTTGCAAATTAACCATTTTTATTCCAATTTTAGCTTTTTCGAATGTTCATGAGTCTTTCAACAACCCACTTTTTCCATTATTTCACCTTAGGTCCTTGCAGTTTTATCACTTTAACATTTTAGTCCTTAAACATTAAAATCATCAAAAACTACCTTACAAAATAATCAAATTCAAAAACCAAGCTTAATAAACCTCAATAAATCTTCAAAAAACAACTCATTCATCAATGGAGAGATTTATAATATTTGACAGAATCACAACTTGGTCATTTGGTTAGCTAGACTAAGCTAATACGGACTCAAAAACCTAAAAATTACTAAAAACAGAAAAGATTTCATTCACCAAATTGAAGCTCATAGTTTGGTCGAATGGTCTCCCATGGTTCTTTAGGGTTTCGACTTGGAGAAGAAGAAAGAAGAAATGAAAATGAATTTTTAACCTTTTGTTTAATTAAATTAGATAAAATTATGTAATTACACATTTACCCTTTTTAATTCCATTAAAAATAAACAATTATATGCCCTTAATCGTCCACTACAATCCCTCGCGGTCTAATTACTATTCCAATCCTTCAATTTTCCTTTTTAACTAATAAATCCATCTTTTTCCATATTTATGATTTAGTCCTTTTTACTTGATTGACCATCTAAACAATCAAATTTCATAACCAAATTTTAATACAATACTAATGACCCCATAAATATTAAATAATTAATTTTTTTGTAACACCCAAAATTTGAAAATCATCACCAATTAGGGTTCTGGTGTCACACTAATCATCTATAACTGTTCATCTTTTAAATATCATGTCATTCAATCTTATTTTACCAAGGAAATGTACTAAACATATCATATATCATCATTTAGTTATAATCACAATTCAACAAGGGCAAAAAGGTCATTTTCGAGATTTTTGAAGACTTCTACAAGTACTTGATGGACAAGTATCGATAGTCATCAAGTCAGTAAATAGTTCATGAACTGTGTAGATTACTACCGATACAAGTGACAGTTTTACCGATACAAGTCTTACTTCTACCGATACTAAAAACTCCAAGCATATACAGAACTACTGATACATACTATGCAACTACAGATACAACCCAAGTCAATAAGCAACCTCTCTCCTACCTTGTACTTGTACCGATACAAACATGGGTTCTATCGAAACAAGTATGCAGAATTCCAAAATTCATACAAATTCATCCACAAATTTCATTTCATAAACATAAGTTGAAATTGGACAACATAGCATATTCAAAGACATCACTTAACATTACATTTAAGTACTAGATACACACATATAACATTGGTCAAGCATTCAAGTGTTCAACATCAACCAAAGCATTACAAGTATCATTCATTTTCGACATAAACAATCACAAAATAACATCATCCTAGTACACATTAGTAAACAATCACAAAATAACATCAAATCATCCCAAGTCATACCACTCACTACAATCTAGCCAAACATTAGTAAATATTCTAATGAGTTTTTACGACAAATCATATCAAGTTCACATATCCCACTACATGCCATATAAGCTAGGTGATACGAAAGACTATCAAACGAACTCTCGAGATAGTGTGATTCTTCTCGACGATCCGATCTCCAACAGCAAAACGAATCTACAAAACAAAGACAATAAACAAATAAGCTTACAGGGCTTAGTAAGTTCGTTGTACAATTATCTTTATGAATAACCACAAAAACTAGAAAGTGAATGTTATCTATCATTTTCGTTCCTTCCGTCTTCAATATTCAAAATCCCTTCTGAGTCTTCCAGTGAAATAATTCCTTGTGATTCAATATTTCTCTTACGAACCAATATTGCTCAACGAGCTAGTATTGCTCTTACGAGCTAGTATTTGCTCAACGAGATAGTATTTGCTCGACGAGCTAGTATGTTATTCCCTCTACGTCTTCCATCACGATCCATCATCGAGAAATAAACCAACAAGTAAGGTTAGCATTTAACAAGTAGAATATAGTACGTGAACTTACTGGATGAATTTGTAGCAAAAAGGAAACTTCGGGGATTACTCTATAATTTTCCCTTTTCTGCGATTTACTGCTCGCTCGTGATCTAAATCAACAAATCATTAATTTACACATTTAAATCATGAAATTTAAATCATTTCTTGCATTCATGCCCTTTTAGGTAAATTTACAGAATTACCCCTATACTTTCATTTTTATTCAATTTAGTCTTTAACCCCAAACAAGCAAAATGCTCATTTCCAAACCCAACCCATGCTAGCAAAATATATTAAGACACATTCTTAACTCATACATATAATTTATTTCACATTAAGTACATGTATTCTACCATTTTAGCAATATAGTCCTCAAATCCTAAAGTTATCAAAAATCATTTTACAAAATCATGAAATCAAACCATCAAACATACAAATCCATCAAAAGCTTTAAAAAAAATAAGCTTATTCAACAATGGTAGGTTTTACAACATTTGACATATTCACAAATTAGTCCTTAAGTTAGCTAGATTAAGCTAATACGGACTCAAAAACATAAAAATTACTAAAAACGGTTAACATTTACTTACCCAAATCAAGGCTTAAAATTTGAGAATCGAGACACCCTAACTTTTCCCCTTTAACCGAATGAAGAAGAAGAAGATGAGAAATTAGATGAATTTTTCTCATTTTCTTTCATTTAATTCATATATATGCTTAAGGGCAAACTTGTAAATTTTAAGACTTTCATGATTAACTTAATAAACCACTTACTTAACCTTAATTAAATCCATTTATAATCAATATTTTCCTTAATAATCCACCCACTAAAATACCTTTGGTTAATTTGTTCTTTTGGTCTTTCTAATTAACCAAGTTTACTTTTGCACCTTTTTCAATTTAATCCTTTCTACTCAATTAACTATCCAAACATTAAAATTTCATAACCAAATTTTAATTCAATACTAACGACATCAAAAATACTAAAATAAAAAAAATTTATGGCTCGACTCGTCGGATTTGTGATCCAAAAATCACTGTTTTCGACACCACTAAAAATCGAGTTGTTACAAAGAAAGTGAAGAAGTAGAGCCAAAGGGAGAAGAAGTTTCCAAAAAAAATAAATTCAGCTTGTTCAACACTTTCACTTCCAAACTCTACTCCTGCACTCCTTAAAGCATCAACAGGCCAACTCTCTCATTTCGAAGGAGTCAACTCAACTTTACTACCATTACCAATGGGAAAAAGGAACAGTCTGATTCGTAAAGGAATTGTAGTAAAACTAGAAGAAAGTCTCTTGTGCTCTTCTAACATGATTTGGAGATCATCATTGGTTGAGATGGAAACGAGCAATTCAAGGTCTTGATCTGGAAGTTAGTATTTGAGAATAAATGGGGTGGTGAGGCGGAGGAAGATATAGAGGTGAGAAAGAGTAAATGGGTGTTTTCGGTGTTAGGGATGGTGATCAAGTGATTTTCACCACCAGAATAGTAGAACAATTTTATTGAATTTTTAAGAATTTGATATAAAATAATAAGTTTTGTATGGGGTTAAACTTGTTGAATTTTTATATTTAAAATCAAATTTTTATATTTAGAATCAAATTAATGGAATATGTAAATATTATAAGAATAAATTTGTTAATAGACAAATAAAAAATGCACATCAATTTTTTGTCATTCATCTAATGAAAGAACGATTAAAATATTTAATTTCGAAAAATTTAGTCATTTAATTGAAAAATAGTAACCGGGTGATGATTCACCTTAATAAAAAGACTATTTTTCATTCACACACCGCGGCGCATGAGGGGGGCTTTTGGTTCTCCGGGCTAAAAACTGAATTTCCAATACACACAGGTTTCCAACAGTAAAATCCAAACAAACCCAAAGTGGGCTTCTAATGGGGCCTACTCAAAAAGTAAAAAAAAAAAAAATCAAGTTTAAAACTAAATTAGTTTCAAAATCAAATTTAAGAGTTAATTTAGTTCAGTAAGACCCAAGCTCAAAATGCTTGAATTTGAATAACTTGGACATATTTAGGAGTTTTACATGGTAAAAATATCTTCTTCTTCTTTTTTTATTTATCTCCAAACTGAATTCCTTAACAAAATTAAACACTTAGAGCTCATAATTTTACCTTTTTGTTAGTAAAAATGAAAAATTTACAATTTAATTCCTATACTTTAATATTTCTTTCAATTTAGTTCAAAAGTGATTTTGCTCACGCCAACGTATAATCCAATAGACAGCCATGTGCATGGAAATACTAGTACAACCAAAGAAAAACCAATCTTCTTGGCCTAGGGTAGGTGTAATTGAGTTCACCATTTTGTCTTTTACAAGCGCTATTACACTTGTTTTATCATATATGGCGAGGTACAATTCCAAGCCATCGCTAGTTTTTCACTTCAACCAACGCTTGTTGACATTTGTCGCTCCACTTCTACCTGCCTTTTGTTTTCAGCATTTTAAGCACTTGTTTATTCACTTCCAAACAAAACTATGTGAAAGTGGACATTTCTTTTACATGCCTAATTATATTTTACACTATATTTGAGAGCACAACCCTAATTAATAAATACAATCTACCTAAATCCCATGCAATAGTTTGATGGAAGGTGTTCACCGCTTCAAGTGTAGGTTGAGTTCAAGTCGCATTAATCGTGTTCATTGTTCGGACTTTACCTTATTATCATAATTCACCAAAAAAATTACAATTTAACTCAACTCCATTTAATTTCAAGGAATGAAAGTCATTTTCGTTTTTTTTTTTTTAATGGAAAATAAGGAACAAAACGTATTTGATTAAAAATTTTAAAAAATAATTTTTAGAAAATCAAAATATGGAAAAAAATAAATAAATAATTGTTTTCACTGAAAATGTTTTGTGAAATTGAAAATATGAAAATAAGACTTTTAATTTTAAATGAATTTGCCTGGATTGAAACCAATATATATGCAAAAAAAAAAAAAATAGTTTTTATATAACTAATTTGTTACCCTAATTCGAATCAATATAATCGTATGATTATTTTATCTAATTTTTCTTTTTTCTTTTTTTATAAAAAAAAACATGTTTTAGAAATAAATTTTCATTTTTATTTATTAATTTTGTTTTCCAATTTTCAAAAAATAAAAAATAAAAAACCCAACGAATGGTTCCAGTAAAAAAGAGGATGATGTTTATCTTAAGAGACTCGGGTTCGAACACTTGTGTTTGCAAGGTGTGTGTGCGTTGTCAAATGATTAAAAAATAAAAAAGTATTAACAGATATTATCATGTAATCACACCAATATATTAAAAAAAAAACTTATTTTCTAAAATAAAAAATATTCTAAAAAACCTTGAACCTATTTTTTTTTTTTTATAATTTTCACCCACTGATGTGCAATATATATTATCCTCATTAAATACTTCCCAAAATATGAAAAAGTCTAGTTAGGAAAGTAACAATCAATACCTCACATCCCTTTTTTTCTTAATAGGTTGGTTACTAGATTCAAATTCAACTCTAAATAATTATTAAGGGAAGAGATTATTTGCACGAGTGTAAAACTTATATTATTTTATATTTTTTTAATTATTAATATTTTAATAATTCAACTCTAAATAATTTAATTTTACACACTAATATAGGTGGATCCCTTTCTAATATAGTTGGATGGCAATTAAAATTGATATGGAAAAGGTGTATGATCGGATTAGATGGGAGTTCATTGAGGATACTCTGGTATATGCTAAATTCCCAACTAATTTGGTGCAACTGATTATGAAATGTGTTTTGTCATCATCAATGCAAGTTTTGTGGAATGGTGGGTTCACAGAGGAGTTCAAGCCGTCTAGAGGTTGCACAGTCCCATTTCCGTCCAAAATCCCTACAAAAGTAATCTTTTTATCTTGTGCAAAGATGATCGCTTTGTGTGTTTTGAGAAGGTTGCACAGTCGGTTCATTAACTTACTGCGTCAGAGGTTGTCGAGCCAAAAGAGACAAAACGCCGTGGCATTTGTCGTTGGGAAAAGGTTATCTAGTGAAAGACAGTCCCATTGGAGCGACGGTTGGCTAGAGTCAGGTTCCACTAAAAATTATATCTGGAGCTGGTGGTCATAGGCGTCCTCTTCCACTATAACTAGCTTATTCGGGCATGAGAAGAACCATCCAAAGTCTATGATTGAATCGAGGAAGAATCAAGATAACCGGAGGCTGGATCTCTAAATATCTATAAAACCCTTCTTCTTTCAACTTATTTATTTTATGCTATTTATTTTTACTTTGACTTCCCTATTTTCTATTTCTTTTAATTCTATTTTCTTTTATTTTTAATTATGTTTCTTTTATTTTTCCTTAGATCGCGGAGCTTTTCTTGGGCACGATTTGGCCCACGATCTCGACAAATAAGACTTTTACGACTCTCTAGTCCCTGAGGATTAGACCCTACTTCCCTTTTACTATTATTTACTTTAATTTTTGGAATAGGTTATATTTTGGTGTTCCTGACGACACATCAGTTGTGTGGGAACAAATTTGGAAGAAATCCATTCCACCCCGAATAAAACATTTTTTGTGGCTTGCTCAAATGCAAAGGCTTTGTACTAATTATGAGAGGGGCCGGAGGTGTCTAACGGATGATACGGCATGTGAGCGATGTAGTGCGTCACAAGAGACTCTTTTCCATGTTTTACGTGATTGTGCTACAGCTTCGGCTGTTTGGATGAAGCTGCTTAATGTTGAACAGGTGTGTGAATTCTCTAAACTTAGCTTTGAGGAGTGGTTTTTTGTAAATTTAAATGGGAAGTTTCGGTTGAATTTTATTGGGGATGAGACTGCTATTATGTTTGCTACTGTTGTATGGTTATTATGGAAGCAAAGGAACAATTTTGTTTTCAAAGGAGAATGTGGACAGGTGGCGGATGTTTTGTGTGCAGCAACTAGCATGGTCAATCACACATTGGCAGCTACGCGCAAGGATAGTGCTGAGATGGTTAGGAGTCAAGAAAGAATTAGGTGGTCTCCTCCTGAACGTGAATGGATTAGAGTTAACTCTGATGGTGCAGCTACTGTTAGTGAGGGTTGGTCTGCTGTGGGCGATGTTCTTCGGGGATCGGATAGAAGGTGGATCACGGGTTTTCAGAGGTTTTTGGGGGCAGGCTCGACTTTGAGTGCTGAATTGTGGGTTATTCTTCATGGTCTTCAGGTGGCTAAGCTTCGAGGAGTTGATAATGTGGTGGTGAAGTGTGATTGTCTGTCCGTTGTTAATATGATTAATGAATGTTTGGATTGTTCAGTCTCAATTTCAATCATACGAAGAATTAAATAATCTTCTAAGGTGTTCCAGCAGGCTCGGTTTCAATTCATAAAACGTGAAGCAAATTTGGTGGCGGATTGGCTTGCTAAGACGTGTGATGACTTTTCTTTCGATATTAGGATTCTTGATGCTCCTAGTGAGCATGTCAGGCAATTATTAATTACGGATTCTTCATGTATTCAGACTAGTTAATCATTTCATATTTAGGTCATAAAATGCCTCTTTTATTACAAAAAAAAAAAAAGATCAAATAGAAAAGAAATCTTATCAAGATTAGAGAGAGAGAGATATGAGTAAAAAGTAGAAAAACTATTATAATGGGAGAGTTTTAAAAACAGGATAAATTTCAAAATTATAAATGAATTAGTGGCGAAGTCAAAAATAAATTTTAAAGGGCAAATTAAATTGTAATTTTTATAATAGTAAAAATACAATTTCACCATTTTAATAGTCTATATCTTTATAATTTTTAAAAGATTAAATCAAATTTTTATCATTTTTAGGAGGGTCAAAGTGCACTTTTACATTTATTAATTTAAAATTTTAAAAATTTTAAAGGGCTTAAATGTAAAATTTTTCATTTTAGGGAAATTGAGCCCCTAGCTATACCTCTAATACGAATGTGCAATTTGATATGTGAACTTTAATTTGACGCAATTATATGTATAACTTTGATTGTAATTTAAAAGTATACATGAAACTTTGATTTTGAATCAATTGTATATGGTTGAATAAATACATCAATTTATTTTTATAATTAATATAATCATTTGTTAATGTAATATGAAAACTTCAAATAATGCAATATTGATAATTGTGTTAATAGTTTATGAAAATTGAATCAGATCAAGACTTAGAGTGCATTTGTTTGCTAGTAAAATAAATTCCAAAAAAGCTTTTCAGCTTTTTCCATTGTTTGTTTGCTTGAAAATGAAATCCTATTGTAAAATATTTTACAAAACACAGGAAAATCACTCTTTGTTTTAGGAAAACGTTTTACCGTTTTCATTTCGGTAAGACATTTTCCAAAACTTTTCTCCTTTCTCCCTTCCCCTTCCCCTTCCCCCTTCCCCTTTGAGAGACTTCGCCAAAGATAGTGTCTGCCTTGTCAAGCTTTGCCACAAGCTTGATCGTAAAGGTATCCCCCCAATTTCTTCTTCTCTGTTTCAGTTTTGCCTCATTTTATTTTACAGTTGATCTGTTGGAATTTTTTTGGGTTTTCTTATTTTTTGAATGTTTATTGTTTCATGTGTAGAGTTCACCAAGATGATTTTCTGTATAGCAATCGGTTTCGTAGTGATAGGATTCATCGGATTCTTCATCAAGCTCATCTTTGTTCTTATTAACAACATCATCGTTGGCTCGGCTTAGGTAATTTTTGGGTATTATATATATGCAAGTTTCAATTTTTTCACTGAAATGGATGTCATTGGCATCTTTGGTGAGTTTCAATGTTTTTGCATAGACTTGCAATTATGTCTTTACTATTTGACATAGGATAAATTATATTTATGAATTTTGCATATAGGAAACTATTGTTCTAACAAAAAATTGGTTGCTGTAAATTGGATTGAAGGAAGAGGCAAATTTTTTGTCTATGAAGCCATCATTAAGGGTGATGTGGTCAGGAAGGTCTTGAAAAAAGGTATGGTTGCTATAGTTTGGACATGAAAGTTGTTTCTCAATGTGATATTCCATCATTTTTTTAAATAAGCAGGAAGTACATGAGTTTGGTAAAACAGTTTTATTTAGTCCCTTTTTACATGTAGATATCTTTTTTATGCATGATTCTTTTCCTTTCGGTTGTTAAAGGTTACTGTCTCAAAGGATGATACTGTTATTCTTGATGGGAATGGTGACAAGAAAGCCATTGAAGAAAGATGCGAACAGGTTTTGTTCTTTTACAAACAACTGTTCATCGATCTTTTGATTCTTGAACTCTGCATGATTTTATTAATAATTCATATTTTAACTTGTCATTCACAATAACAGATTAGGTCAGCAATTGAATTGAGCACCTGTGATTATGATAAGGAGAAGTTGCAAGAGAGATTGGCAAAACTTTCTGGTGGTGTGGCTGTCTTGAAGGTATAGTTACCTTACAGTTACTGGCATTTTTTTAACTTGTCAACTTTTCGAGATGCAATAGCTGTTTCTTTCTATGGAATTAACAAAGAATTCTAAAATGCTCTAAAGGTTTGTTACTCTTTTCTGCATGGCAGATAGGTTCAAATTCTGAAAATTGTTCTTAATATACTATTGAAAGTCTAGACAACTCTTCCACTATACAGTTTCAAAAAGCTGGTGATTTTGATGTGTGAAGTTTCACTCTTCCTCGTAATTGAATTTATTGCAGACACCTGTACACACAATTGCTTCAAATGCTGGAGTCGAGTGAGCTGTTTTTATTGGTAAGCTGTTGGAGCAGGATAACCCTGATCTTGGCTATGATGTAGCCAAAGGTTTGTGAATCTCTTGGAAGGTTTTTTCATCGTATTTTTTACTGTTCTAATGAAACGAACACAGCTTATATTCCTATGTTTGGTATATAACCAGGTGAATATGTCGATATGGTAAAGGCTGGTATTATTGATCCATTGAAAGTAATTAGAACTGCATTGGTCGATGCTGCAAGGTAAATGTAAATCGATAGTTTTGCTTGGGCCTTGACTTAAAATCTTAAAAGTAACAAGCTGAGTATGTTTCCTTTCTGATGCAGTGTGTCGTCATTGATGACAACAACTACCGAAGCTGTTGTAGTCGAACTTCCAAAGGATGAGAAGGATGTTCCGGCAATGCCTGGCGGTATAAGTGGTATGGATTATTAAGGTTATTCCCCCTAACAGTACAACAGCTGTACATGTTTTCATCTAATCCATTTCCATTTCCTTAACATCTGTGAGAAAAAAACAATATCTGAGTCTTGATGTTTAAGTTGGAAGGCTTCCATGAAATCATAAATTGAGAGCTACTTGGTGGTTTTGGTGATAAAGGGTCAACAATGCTGTCTCATTGTTTTCGCTAGAAAGAAAGGACTGCATTGTATTGGACCATTTTTTCTGGAAATAAATGGAAAAAATGAAAAAAGAATGCCTCACTTTCCACCGTGTTTGGAAAGTATCTTTTTAATTGTTCTTATGACGGATTTTCTGGTTTTATGCTGGAGATTGTTCAAGCTTGAATTCTATTTTTGGCTCAGTGCCTGGATTATTATATATTTAACTTAACATGTGTTTAGATCAACTTATTCAAGTAGTGCTGCAGACAAGGCTGAGGCCCTGTGACGGGGACTTTGATGCCTTAAGTTGGATTTCCTTTTTGTAGGAAATTTTACTTAAATCCATCACGTGGGGTCTTTTTCAAGGTTATTTTGGTTCTATTTTAGATATATTACGGTTATTGGGCTTAAGGGTGCTTTGTAATGCTTGATTTTGATTATAATTATTTTGGATTTTTATTGTTTGTAATTATAATGGTATTTGTAAACTTCAGAACACACTTATCCAAATCTCTATTAATCAGCTTAAATTGAATTCAAATTGAGGTGAAGGAAGCTTGTAATCTCAACTACTGCTTCAGTCTGCAATCAAAGTTACATTTTCATTAAGAAAAACATAACACTTTGATTATATTCAATTTTCATGGTCAATCCTTAAGATTTTAGCATAAATTTCAATACTGTAAAGAAGAAATATCTGCAATAATATTAGAATTTTGATGATTCCCAACTTGGGTTAATTTGGTTAATGTAGTCATCATCAATTTAATATTCCAATTTCAATATGGATTACTCTTTCCTATATCTACTATTAGCATTACTAATAATTGAGACCGGTTAACAATTACATTTTATATTATTTAAGCTAATAGCACTTAAGCATTGTTAATATTTACATCTCAATTTATAATTATTAATATATTTAATTTGATGTATTTATTCATAAATAAATTGTTGCAATATATGTAAAAACAATGCAAAGTATAAATTTAATAGATATAAAATAAACTCAATTAAACAATGAAAATAATAAATTCTCAAATTTTAAAATAGTTTTCCTGAAATATTTTCAGTAAATCTGCCAAACAATAGAAAATATTTTATACAGATTCATCCAAACACCAAAAATTATTAACTTTTCCGGAAAAATAATTTATTTTCTAGAAATCATTTTCCGGAAATCATTTTCAACCAAACAAATAGAGCCTTAATGCATAAAATTGTATAAAATTAAGATTTATATATAATATTATAAATTAGATTAAAATTTATATGTAATTGTGAGATTTAGGATTAAAAAATGATAATTTTTCATTTAGGATGTAATAAAATGTATAAAATATTGAAAAATACATGCCATATTTGAAACTTTCCTTTGTTAAAGAAATAAGAAGAAACTTTCCTGTGAAGTTAAAATATTAAATACTACCAAAATATAT
This sequence comes from Kokia cookei, assembly GCA_039519145.1. Classification (NCBI taxonomy): domain Eukaryota; kingdom Viridiplantae; phylum Streptophyta; class Magnoliopsida; order Malvales; family Malvaceae; genus Kokia; species Kokia cookei. The sequence goes on along the minus strand of CM076900.1, from coordinate 8,558,765 downwards.
ATTGTCTAGAGAAGTTAAATTTCCTCGTAACAAAAAAAAAAATAGGCTATTTATTTTTTTGTTTTCCAATTCCCTAGATCGAGGAAAATGAATTCGAGATTTCCAGTTACTAATATCGAATTAGAAAAAATTAGTATTTGATATATTTATCATTAATTATATTTATTTAATAAAGGGTAATTGAACCACAGGTCACCCAACTATAGCCACTTTTATTTTTTGGTCGTGCAACTATCATTTTTTTAATTCGACCCTTTTTCTTTTTCAATCCAACTATCATTTTAATTTGGTCACCCAACAAATCGAGATTTTTTTTTTTCCCTATTTTTGTTAAGTTCTATTAAATTTGAGATAGGAGGGTGTTGTGACAAATAAAAATCGGTATAATAATAAATTTAACCCTAAACTTTTATATATTATATCGATTTAGTTATATTTTGAAATATTAACCCTCAAAATTTACAAATGATCTCAATTTGATCTTCAAAATCTACTTTTTCTCTTTTGCTTCTCCCATCATCACTACCATTGTTGCCTCCACCTCCACCTTCAAAAAAAACTTTCCTTTTGGAGAAGTGGGGAGGAGGAGGTGGAGATAGAGGTAACGATGATAGAGGCGGTGGGGAAGTGGAAGAGAAAGATAAATTTTGAGGATCAAATTGAGATCATTTGTAAATTTTGAAGGTTAAATTTTTAAAATTATAACAAATTGATATAATATATAAAAATTGAAGGTTAAATTTATTATTATATTGAATTTTAACTGTCACATCACCCTTTTGTTACAATTTAACGACACTTTGGACAAAAAAATTGATTAGTTGGATGATTAAATTAAAAAAAATTAATAGTTTGGTGATAAAAATAATAATGACTTAATTATAAATTTGGTCACTAACGTTTGAATATTTTGTCAAAGTGACCTTAACTGTATTTTTGAGTCTTTTTTTACAATTAACCTTTGTACTTTTTTTCAATTTATTTTTTCTAACAAATTTAATGAATAAATTCAATGTTTCAATCTTTATTTTCTTTCAAAAGTTTTAAATTTTTCATACGTTTGTTTGCTGAGAAGTTTTTCTACTAAGTTAATTTTTTTATAATTACGGTTATTTTCTTTAAAGTAAGGGTTATTAATGTATTATTTATTTATTTTGTTATTTTCCACATATAATTGTTTTATTGGGTTACCTAAGTAATAAATTACATTTCATTAAAAATATTTCATATATAAAATTTTAAATCATCTCCATGTACTTTTAAAAAGAATATTTTCATTAAATCTATTAGAAAAAGTAGATTGAAAAAAAGAACTAAGGTTGATGACCAAAAAAGGCTAAAAAATACAATTAAGACCATTTTGATAAAACATGCAAAGTTAGTGGTCAAAATTGTCATTAAGCCAAAAATAATTTGGGCGATCAAATTTAAAAATAAAATTGAACTTTTTGCTCGTTTGACTTTTTTTCTTTTGAACTTTTCCTCTTCTCCAAATTATTGTACTTTTTTTCTCACGCAACTATCAAATATTTTAACTTCAAATTTTTGGCAAGTTTAACGTCATTTGATTTCCCGGAAGAATAAGAAAAAGAAAATTTTGCGGGAAAGGGAAAGAGAAAGAAAAAGAATGGAGTTTGCAGAATTGAGAGAAGCCATAGAGAAAATGAAGGTGGTGGATTCTCATGCGCACAGTATTGTCCCTTTAGAGTCCTCTTTTGCTTTCATCAATTCACTGTCTGAAGCAACTGGCGACGCCTTATCCTTTGCTCCTTACTCCCTTTCTTTCAAGGCAATAGCAGCCACTCTCCTCCTCCTCCTCCTCTTATTCTTCTTATTTTTTTAATCTTATAAATCAATCATTTTATTTTCATTTCTAATGGTGACTTAATGTCTTTTAATCCTTTGACTTAATACTATAAAACGGAGGTGGAAACTTTTTCTTTTGGTGTTAAGTATTGCTGTTTTTGTGAAATTGTTTTCGATAGTTTGAAGCGATGTTCAAATTCAGTTTTCCTTTTACTATCTGTCTATTTCCTTAATGCTTTGTTTCTAATTTTGTTCCATAGATTTATGAATCTTACGTTTTAAGTTTGTTTGGTTCTCAGTTTAATAATAGATCTGAAGTAGTTAGACTTTGCTGTGACATTTTCTTGGATCGTTAAATCTGCTGGTTGAAAATGAATAATTGAATATCTGTTCAAACAAAGCCCTGATTCAAAAAGTAAAAGTGCAGCTTTTTAAATAACAAAAGTGTTTGGTTTAACGTATCATAGACCAACTATGCTATAATTGTAAAGTCAATCGTCATTGCTTGATAACTTTGAAAAGTAGGGCTCTATCCTTTTGTTCTGAGACAGTTTGGTTTTGACAGAGGAATTTGAGGGAGATTGCAGAACTCTATGGCTCGGTATCATCATTGGATGCTGTAGAACAATATCGCAGATTGTCTGGATTGCAAGCCATTAGCTCAAAGTGCTTTAAAGCTGCAGGAATCTCTACTATTCTTATTGATGATGGACTGAAGCTTGACAAGAAACATGACATTCAGTGGCATAAGAATTTTGTTCCATTTGTTGGTAGGATACTCAGAATTGAATCCCTGGCTGAGGAGATCCTTAATGGGGTAGGATCTCTTCTTAACCTTCTTCTTAACTTTATATTAAATTCTAGTAAATATTATCATTGATGGCAAGTTCATTTTTCACAAGTTCTTATATCTTTGGTGTTGTTACAACTTACATATTTTTACAGGAGATGCCAGATGGAATTACCTGGACATTGGATGCATTCACCGAAACATTTTTGAAAAGCTTGAGGTCATATCCTTTCAGATAGTTATAGATGTTTGTAATTAGTCATTTTCCATTACTCACACATATGTGGCTCATGGAAGCATATTTACCATCACAGCTTTGCCACTTTTGTTCATCCAATGACCTGCTCATTCTGATTGAAAGACATCTTCTTTCATGGTTCTTTCTATTGATTTGAAATTAACACATCATCTGCAACATCTAATTGAAGCTTTAGGGGTAGTTCATGTAAATTTGGTTGACCACCAATGAAAGATAATTGAGGTTAGCCTCCCTAACTGGTAAGGATTAATAGATAAGAAGAGCTTACTGTCCTAGCTGGATTTCTTAACTCACAGTTACAGTTGCAAATGAGATTGTTGGGCTGAAAAGCATAGCTGCGTACCGCAGTGGTTTGGAAATCAACCCACATGTCACCAGAGAGGATGCTGAGATTGGTCTTTCTGAAGTTTTACAACGTAAGTATACTATAGCCTCTGAATTGGACTTTTGAATTTATCAGTGGATATAACAATTTCCCATTTCAGGTGGGAAACCTGTACGAATTACAAATAAAAGCTTAATTGACCATATATTCACTCATGGTTTGGAGGTTGCTCTACAGTTTGATTTGCCATTGCAGATGCACACGGGGTAAGAGAAGCTTTTACATTGTTAAATGTTCCCCAACTAAACCCTTTTCGATTTCTAGGAAATTGAGGAAATGAACTTCAGTTGGATTGGATAGCAATCTGAAAGGCGCCCTGGCAGATGAAATTAAAGTTTTTATCAAATTAGTGGTTGCTCTCTATGTTGAAATTAGCAAGGTCCAATAGGCAGCTCATCTATTCCAAGTTATTCTCCTTATAAGTGAGCTATCGGGTTTCATGCATCCAACCCGTATGCATTTTTAGCATCTTTTTCCTTATTTCTCATGTTTCATTTCTCCCACAACTAGTTTTGGAGACAAAGATATGGATTTACAACTAGCCAATCCTCTTCATCTTCGAACCCTTTTGGAGGATAAAAGATTTTCCGGGTGTCGCATTGTTCTTTTGCATGCATCCTACCCGTTTTCGAAGGAAGCTTCATATCTAGCCTCCATTTATCCCCAGGTGAAAATTCTACTGTCTAGTGGATCACCTCATTTTTTAAACTTATTCAATCTTCCATGTTCCTTTGTATGTAACGAGTCGTACTTTCAGGTTTACCTTGACTTTGGGTTGGCAATTCCCAAGCTCAGTTTTCATGGGATGATATCCTCAGTCAAAGAACTTTTGGAGCTAGCTCCCATAAAGAAGGTGAGAATAGTCGCCCAAAGTAAATATTGAGAATCCGTACTCGGTGTACAGAAGTTTTTAAGAAAATGAACATTTGTTTTTTAAATAAGCACACGACTTATTAAAGAGCTCTATACTAGTTCATCCAGTGAGGAATCTGTCAATAGACACGGTTGGTTCTTTTTATATGTACTCTAAGTTTGTTTTATTACTGATTGATCTTAAACGCAAAAATTGCAGGTTATGTTCAGCACTGGTGCAGTTGCAACTCCTGAAACATACTACTTAGGTCAGTCTAAGTTTCCATCCGCACATATTATAGAATGGCTGGAGAATGATGCTTCAGACAGTATTGCACTCTATTTTTAAGAATCTCATGTCCAAACCTGATCACTCGCTTCATGCCTTTAATAACATTTTTCATGATGGGTCTCATTCTCTGTCTTAGATTATTATTGTCTGTCTCTACTGCTGGCGATTAAAAATTTGCATTGCACCAGGAACAGTTCTAAGTGTTAGAAATTTCCAATTTTCCATATTCTCGGTATTCATTAAAAATTCTGATTAGAAAACACTGAATTACCATCTAAAATAGCCCTTTAATATCTTTAAAGAAATAGCTACTCCCTACTCCCTTATAGATGCTGTTTTTTCTGAGTTTATATATTCATGTATACGTAGAGGCTTTGCTGTGTGAATCTGTCTCGGGATTGGCATGTTTATGTCCTTGAGGAACGAGTTCGTTTCTGTGCAGGTGCATGTATTTGGCATGGTCCTCACGCTTCACTGTATTGACAAAAATAGCACTAATTTGTTAAAGCATTGGAAAAGTCTAGAAGCCTTCAATTGTTTGAGGGTTTATTTGATAAAACAACTTCTGAAGTAAATTATTAGATTTCCTTGTCTTACTCAAAACAGAATCCATATGATGATGATGCCTAAACCTACTCCTTTGTTTCAGGTGCTAAAAGAGCGCGTGAAGTCGTCTTTTCTGTTCTACGTGATTCATGCATTGATCATGATCTCTCGATCACGGAAGCTATTGAAGCATCCAAGGACATCTTTGCCCGGACTGCTATACAATTATACAAGATTAATATAGGCGAGGAACTAGTAGGTTTAAAGGCTAGTGAATCTCCTAGCTGCGTGATAGGGGCAAATGTTCCAGAACATAGTGTTTCCCTTGTTCGTATTTTATGGGTAGATGCCTCTGGACAGCATAGATGCCGAGTAAGGTTTCTTTTTCTTCGTATAGATCAGTTATCCATTCTTTGATTAATTTCATCATCACAACTCTCAGGAAGAAATATAAATTATTCCTTTGCCACTATCTGAAAAGCAAGGAAACTCAAAACTTTACTAAAGGGAATTACCAATTTTGATGAGCAAACCCATAACTACTAAAAGTCAAATTGATTTCCTTTTCCCTCTATTCTTCGGATGCTTACTTAGGGATCATATGCTGGCTGGTTCATGCATCATTCACCTAATAGTGCAAAAAAATTAATCTGTTTCGAATTTTTATATCCTGTTAGTTCCTATTGCAAGTTTTATGTTGTAGATATTCTGCCAGCAATTTGACTTTATTACTCCAAAATAGAATCTCATGGTTTGGTTGATCCTAATAACAATACGATGCCTTATTGGCACATTGGAGGAAAGATTGAGGTCGTTATCATGCTATATAATTGTGCCTTAGGCTATATTTTCTTTCTTTTATCAGGTTCTATAGTTATGTGGTATGTGCTGAATAGCACTATTGTAGATGTCATTTGTTCAAGGAGTCTTCTTGACTATTTGTGACTGTAAGGGTAATATTCAATTTAGCTGTTTCTTCTTAATTTATTTGACATTTCAGGTTGTCCCCAAGAAACGCTTTAACGATCTTGTGAGGAAAAATGGTGTCGGTTTGACTTTTGCATGTATGGCAATGCGTTCTGCTGTTGATGGTCCAGCTGATGAGACTAATCTAACAGGGACGGGTGAGATTAGACTGATGCCTGACCTATCGACTTGGAGGGAAATCCCATGGTACTGTATCTTTCAGTAATAATACCTGGTTTACCACAATAGGAAATATTTCTATCTGCCTCTTCCATACCTTCACAATTTTACATTTATTTGCATCATTTAGTATTTCCTGTTTTGCTTTTGTATCTTTGACATGAATATCATCTTGGTTATCGTTGCTAACATTGCTAATTTTCATTATGCCTTTAAAACAATGTTGGTACCCTCTTCCTCGAATAGGAAAAAACAAGAGGAGATGGTTTTGGCTGACATGCATCTTAAACCTGGGGATGCCTGGGAATATTGCCCAAGAGAGGCCCTACGAAGAGTTTCAAAAGTTCTAAAAGATGAATTCAACTTGGTACGTCAGGTGGTCTGTCATGCATATGATAATGGTGAATTCACGCTCAATTAATGAATTCTATATATGCAGGTAATGAATGCAGGATTTGAAAATGAATTTTATCTCTTGAAAAAGCTAGAAAGGTGGGTGACACAGCACTTCCCCTCCTTTTCGTTGTTTTGGCAGCCTTTAGCTCTGGTTAATTATAATGAATTTTTCACCTTGAAAACTTGCAGAGAGGGGAAAGAGGAGTGGGTGCCAATCGACTCAAAACCTTACTGCTCCTCTTCTGGATTTGATGCTATCTCCACTTTATTTCAAGAAATTGCTGCAGCTCTAAATTCCTTGAATGTTGCTGTTGAGCAGGTATAGATGAGAAGTCATGTTCTTGATATCCACTATCATTGGAGGGACTTTCATCAACTGATACTATGCGGCTGTCATTAAATTTATTCATATTCTACCTGACAATTAGTTTGTCCGCGTTAAGTCTTTTATTCAGTTGAGTGCCTGCATTAAATTTATTCTTTTTCCTTATGGGGAGCCATCATTTTCTCTGGTTTCCTTCGTCCCTCCCTCTCCTGAATGCTGCTTTTTTGTGCCTCTTAGGTAGTGAAAAGTTGAGAATTACTTGATTCTCCTGGCTTACTTTAGCTTTCAAAATTTACAGATGCATGCAGAAGCTGGAAATGGTCAGTATGAAATGGCTTTGGGGTACACTGCTTGTACAAATGCTGCTGACAACTTGATTTTCACGCGCGAAGTTGTAAGGGCTATTGCAAATAAACATGGGCTGTTGGCAACGGTTGTCCCCAAGTAAGTTGTAACTTTTTCTTATTTTGACCAATGCTTTCTACCTCATCTTCTGGTCAAGGCCTATAGTTTCTGATATTTTTCGCTTTTGCTTTGGATGAAACTCAAATGGTTCGTTAAAATATTTATTTTGTCATGTAGTGGTATTGCAGATGAAGGGTTTATTGAATGTCTACTAGTCTACTAATTTATGCTATATTATTCCAACTGAGTTAGTGAATCTTTCTGATAATATAATAACAAATAGATATCATTGGAGACTCGTCTGATAATCATTTGAATTTAGCTAAACTTCATATATAAGTCAATGCTGTGAGGCTTTCATGCATGTTTTGCTCTTACGTTAGAAACTTGGAATACCCAACATTTTTAACTACGTTTCTCTGCCCAGGTATGCTTTGGATGACATAGGTTCCGGATCCCATGTGCATCTCAGTTTATGGCAGAATGGACAAAATGTTTTCCAAGCATCTGATGCATCTTCTCAGCATGGAATGTCTAAAATCGGAGAGGAGTTCATGGCAGGGGTTTTAGATCATCTTCCCTCAATTTTGGCATTCACAGCACCACTTCCGAATAGGTTTATTCTCTACTTCTTGCACATATGTGTGTATTAGCTGGAAGTGATAAGATTACTGTAATGCAATCATGTATTCTAAATCTACTTTGATTTTATGTTCAACTTTTATTTGTCTGTAGTTATGATCGCATACAACCTAATACATGGAGTGGAGCATATCAATGCTGGGGCAAAGAAAACAGAGAAGCACCTTTGAGGACTGCATGCCCACCTGGGATCCCAAATGGATTTGTAAGCAACTTTGAGATCAAATCTTTTGACGGATGCGCAAATCCACACTTGGGATTGGCTGCTATAATGGCTGCTGGAATTGATGGTCTAAGACGGCATCTTCATCTGCCTCAACCTATTGGTAAGATTGCATTTTTTCTTTAGCTTTGGTTATCTGAAACTCTAAACAGATTTTGCTCAAACTCTTCATGTTGCTTGAAGTACCACTGTTAACACATATTTGGACACGGGTATTGAAAAGCTTAGAAAATATTGAAGCTACTCATGTGGACACATATCATATCTAACACTCACGTCAAAGTCCAAATAACATCGCTTTTGACACATACACTGCATAAATTGGTTAAAAGGTTAACGTGCGGAAAGTAATGGTCTTTGACTGAAGATTCCATTACTACCTGAAATCTATACTCTGACGTTACTATCTTTCTGCAAATTTTATGAATAAAACAGATGCAAATCCAGCTACACTAGAAGGGAAACTATCGAGACTTCCTAAATCACTTTCTGAATCTTTAGAAGCTCTTCAGAAAGACAATGTCTTGAAGGAGCTGATTGGTGAAAGGCTTCTTGTTGCTATAACCGGAGTTCGAAAGGTAATTTCCATCCCTGTTCACCTGAAGGTTTCACCTTAGAAAATTTTAAATCCATGAATGCATGCATGATCTGTTCCATGTTCTGCCTCGATGCCTAAATCGAAATACATCTAATGCATTGCAGGCAGAAATTGAGTACTATTCGAAGAACAAGGAAGCATACAAACAACTTATACACCGTTACTAAGTTGATGAATCAATATCCAAGCAGATGGGGGAGCTTTGTCACTCTTCCTCTTTATGCAATCATGAGGAAATAAATTGATAGATGATGCTAATCATGGTTAATAAGTTTGGGGTGCTGGCTACTTTTACATTTTTATATATGCAACATGTTGTTATGTTTCTTAAGCTGTTTAATCCATTTCTCTAGGTACAAAGACTCTCTTTTATAAGGGGAAGATTTATTCTGAGTATTACCATTAAAATGAACGTATTGAAATGAAGTACGTTCTAAAATTAAAGTGTCATAATTTGACATCGATTACTTAAGTTTTGATGAATTAAATTAATAAAAAAGCATAAAATAATAAAATTTTCGAGATGTACTCTTCAAGATGTGAGAATAATGAGCTCATTATAGTTTATTATTTGATGCATAAAGAATATAGATTTTAAGCTTCACAAGTCAATGTTATAGATTTTTATTGTTTAGTTCACAAACAAACTTAAGTAACCATTTTAAGGGTTAATATTTGTTACATTAGTAGTATACATTTTCTTATTTTACAAATAACTTCAAAAAATTATCATCATCCTCTTTAAAAAATCTAAAAAAATCTATTACAGTCAAATTATTACTTTTTGACTATTTATTGAAGTTTCATAAAAATTACCAGGCTTATCTTTCATGAAAACTGAAGATCTCTTAATCTAACTTGCCTTTTATTTCTCTATCTAATATTTTAAGTAAAGTTTTGCCATAATTTTCTTTTTGGAGAGATAAAAGAGATAAATCCACAAAGACAACTTGTAAATTGCAAGCTTATGCTTGTAATAATGAAAAAAAAAATAAAGTTCGTATCTGGTAAGTAAATCACCTTCAAAAATAATTTTTTTATCTTCTTTTTAATATTTACTTTTTATGTTTTACTACACCTTTATTAAACACTTATCAACACTTGATTATATGAAGCTTAAAATTTTCATTAACAATGTATCAAATAGCATTAAAAAAAAACTCTTAAAACCAAAGCTAAACACTTTAAGATTGACTTGCATAGATCGATGATTACAATTTTTATCAAACACTCATTTTGCACAAATTAAAATCGTGTTATCATACGAAAAGAACAAACACTTTCAGGATTTTATTCGTAAAAACCATAATTATTGCAAGATTTCTGGAAAACCATAATTATTACAAGATTATACTTGCAATAACAAAAACACCTCAAGAAAGAATAGTATATTGTACTTCAATTTTTTAATAATACAATATAGTAATCTCAAACGACACACCCAATCTTAAAACCCTAATATTGTTGAAATTTAAAAAAAAAATGAATACATACCGAAATGACATCGAAGAGATAATTGAGTTTGAATCCAACATCTATGACCCCCTTTATTAGGATCAGCCCCCTTCGTACTAAAATTTACCAATGAACAATTTTTGTTACATCAGATGATTGAGTCACTATTAAGCAGTCTAGACAAATTCCATTGGGCAGCCATAATTGTATTATAGACATTGATATAATAATAATAATAAAACCCTTGTTAGTAGTAGTTATTCTGGCCCATAAATATAAGCAAATTGGTCATGAAAACTTCAAAATTTCACTTGGAAGATGATATTCGTATATTACAGACAACTGAGGCAAATAAGAGAACTTCGAATACAAAAACATGCTTCTTACCTGAAGCATGAAGACGGTCATTCCGGGAAGCACTCTCTAAACCTTAAAAATAAAGAAAGAAAGTATTGCCCATGTTGGAGATCAGTCTATTTCTTCTGTTTCTTCTTTTTTCTTTTTTCTGTTTTGGTCTCTGTTCTTGCTTCTAAACGTTTCGACTGCTGCGAACGAATCTCTAGCAACTTCGACTTTGCATCTCGGAATAGAGCATCCGATCTTGAAGCCATCAATTGCTGAAATCGAAGGACACATAAGGGTGGAAAAAAAGTTTTAGCCTCTTTATTAGAAATTTAATTGATGATAGTGGAAATGCCATTTTACAAACCTTTAGATGATCCATTGCTGCAAGGTTGAAACCAAGAGTATCTTTGCATTCCTGGGAAATTCGAAGGTTATGTCATTGAAAGGGATCCTTAAGTTTTCCAATATTTAAAATTTGTTAAGGGCTGCTAATTCCAAGGGAATATGCAGGTTCAAGACGAGTATAATCCAAAGTACATATTTACCTTAACTCGTGCATAAATAATCTCCTTTAGAACAGCCAACACTGGTCTGGCAGATGGGGTACTAATTAACTGACTATGATGTATCTGCAACAACACTGTAACAATCCTGCAAACCAGCTCAACCTGTGCAAACAAGATATATTGTAACTAACAACAGTAAGTGCCAAAAGATGAGTGCTCAAATGCATAAAACATATGCTTTCGTAACATCAATATCTTTAGTGTGTATCTCAAAGAGAATGCATGGTGTGGATGACACACATCTATTTACCAAAACATCCAACCATAAACACATTTATAATGCAAGGAGGCCAACCTTGTCTGGATTTGAAGTCCAGTCCTTTGTATAAGAGAGCAGCTTGAGCGCATCTGAGAATGGTAATGCCTGGGCAGAAAACAACTTTTAGTCAGATAATAAGATAAACAATAATATGCGTAAAAAAATGAAAGGTTCCTATTCATAATCTGCAGCAATCCTGAAGTGATGTTCAATTTAACTTCTAGACAAAACAAAGATAGTCAACCATTCATATATGATTTTTCTTTTATTAATTGTGAGAAGCTGAATTACTAACTTGGCTATTAACATGGCTGGAATATGAAATATAAACTCCGTTTAAAGTTGCTATAATTTCAGTATATGCGTGGTATTTGGTCCCCTATTATAAGGTAAATAATTAACTAAACAAGTAGAAAATCATGGACTGCAATCCTAAGAAATTAATAGCAATCAGGTAAGATCACAAAAAAAAAAAAAAGTAACAAAAGGTGCTTATCCAGAAGTTTAATCAGGAGCTTAATCCTCATCAACAAAAAAGGACAAAGGGCTGATTTCGGGTGTGTATCTGTCTTCATGCATGCAGATGGAAACATGGATTGAACACCATACAATCTTTTCCAGAATGTTGTACTAGGACACACTTACTTACCAGTAAAGTCTGCTCCAGATCGTTGGTGCTAATATTTGAAAGAGCACGAAGGACATAATCAGATGGGGACAACCCAAGCATAATCATATTTGGCTGGAATTCAGCAACTTTTCCTCTAGCTTTCTCATCCTGAGATACAACATAGTAAACATATAAATTGCAACAACTTTCTTTTTCTTTTCTCCTCTTTCCTTAGGAGAAGAGAAATTTATTAAAAGCATCAATTAATGAGGGTCAAAATACAAATTTGGCATTCAAAGATAGATACCACTTTTTTCCCAGACTTAACAAGCTAGTTAAAGCCATTATTAACATATCAATTTAGAACAAATGAACAAGGTAAGTGGAAAAAACCTCATGTTCAGCTATTCGTTTCAACTCCACTTCCGCCACATCTAGAGAATCAATTATTGAATCAGTGGCTGTCAGGGTTTCCAAAGTTCTCTTCCCTGCTAATGCAACAGCTCCCTCCTCTGGAAGTTCTTCCTTTGGTATATGTTTGTCTTCAAATGTATTGTCAATGTCAGCCTCGAAAATTTCTTCCAATCTTTTCTCTTTTTCTTCCTGCACATTCAAGCAGGGGAAAACACAAATGCAGTAAGTAGAACTAGCTAAACAACCGCATTCTCCTTCCTGAGCCAAGAACTTCACTTTCGGTACACAGCAAATACGTTTGAAAGTACCTCAATAAAAAAAGGCTCCTCAGTACGATCCCAGCGGCGAATGGACCGGTCATGAGATCCTGTAACAACAAAGTCACCACGGTTGCTGATTGCAAGGCACCAAATATCTGCATGATGCCCTTCAAGAGTTAAAAGCAACTCAAATTTATCGGCATCCCAGTACTTTACAAGGCGATCTTTCCCCGCACTAAACATGTAATGTGTGTTGCGGACAAACTGAACTGCCATAACACTGATAAAATACCTCATCAGAATTGGTGATTAAAAAGTTCAGCAAAAACCTCTTGCAATTCATAATAATTGCCATCATACAAACCTGTCAGCATGAGCAAAGATGGATTTGTGGCAATCACCAAAATCCAAGCCCCAAATCCTCAAATTCTTGTCTGCGGATCCAGTTACAATCAAATCTCCGTCAGATGAAATATCCATACATAGGACAGGAAGTTTGTGGCCATATAAGGAAAGGAAAAATTTGAGCGAGTCCATAAAAAGAATCTGCATAAAAGGGAAAAGAAAATCGTCATTATCAAATAGGCTCCTGATAATGCAAAACAAGTTGACTTGCAAATCCTAATTGATAAGACACAATGTCATGCATGCTATAATGAAGTCAAATTGCAGAGAATGCTATTCATTTTATTGAACTTTTTTTTTTCAGCAGAAGCTTCTATCAGAACATGTTTGGACAGAATCTGAAAACAAAAATCTTAAAAATCAGCAGTTTTAATTAGCACACATTAGTCAATATTTGTAAGACATGATAAGTGCTGGAGGGGATGCAATATCACTTCTAGCTCTCACATATAAAACATGGGATAAAAAAGGTTCCACACAGAGGGTTGAAGACATACTGAAGAAGTGAGATGAAGGAACTGAAACTATAATAACCTACTTTTTGTTTTACAAGTTGAGCAGAAACTACGTGATGCTTCCATTTACAAATTATAGAAAAACAGTAACAGAATAAATTCACCAAGACAAATAAAGTGGACAAAGTAAAATTCAAAGCAGAAAAGGATAAGTCAGATTATTTCTACCTTCACAGTGCAATCCAGCAATGCAATAGCAACATATTTAGCATCTGGGCTAACGGCAACCACTAGAACATCATCATTCATTTTCATTGTCCTTACATTTGATATAGTAAGGCATTTAGAATCCTGAAAATCAACAAGACCAATCTAGCATCACTCATCTGTCAACTCAACATGACAACTATGTTCATAATAAAGGATGAGTTATACATTCCACTACATAATGTATAAAGGCAAAGCTAAACAAGCTGAGCTTTGAAGCGATAAATCAAAAGTTAGCCACTAATCCTGAAAATCAACAAGACCAATCCAGCATCACTAATCTGTCAACTCAACATGACAACTACATTCGTGATAAAGGATAAGTTATACATTCCACTACATAATGTATAAAGGCAAAGCTAAACAAGCTGAGATTTGAAGCAATAAATCAAAAGTTAGCAACCCAAAAAATTTAAGGAGGTTGTGAAGGTAGGAGGAACACACTTGACCAGGTTTCTGCTTGATTTGGTATTCCCAGAACTTCACATCATGGTCTGCACTGCCAGTAACAAAACCATTTCCATTTGGAATGGTAGCAATTGACCTTACTGAGCTGCCATGAGCTTCAACGACTTCACTGAGAGTACCACTACCAATATCAATAATTTCAATTTTCCCATCCTTAGTGCCAACCATTGCATACTTGTTATGAGGTACAATTAGGCCACAGAGTCCATAACCAGAATCAATTGTTCGTAGGCAAGATCCAGTACTTGGATTCCAAATCTTCACAGCATTGTGACTGGTTGACATCAAAAGAGTATTGTCTGAACTAAGTGTGACACTTCTAACATCAGAACGGTGTCCTTGAAGCTCAATAGTGAGTGTTTTTGTACTAGAACCACTTTCAATTGAATAAAACTCCAATAAGTTATTATTCAAAGACAATGCTAAACTAGCTAGTGAGCTCTTTGGAGTGACTGGACAGAAAGAGATGGAACAGATCTTTTTGCTGGCTCGAATAGTTTGAAGGAGCTTAAAAACATCAGGAACTGTAACAACCAAGACATTCCCAGCTTCTTCAGTACCATGATTTGCTTCCACATTTTCAGTCACTTCAACTCCCACTTTTGCAGATTTCTTCTCTTTCTTCCTATTAAGTCTACGTTTTGCTTTGCGCTTGGATTCAACTTCATCTAATACACGGAATATTTCAACTGTCTTTCCTGCTACCTGACACACAAGCAAATTTCCGGACTTACTAAATCTCACAGTCGCAACCCTATCCTTACTTTGCCGCTGAATTTCACCAAAGGGCTTTAGAACTTCCCACTTATTTTGAGTAGCTGACTCACCATCATTCCCAGTTTCAGGCGCAGTTTCACTCACCATAGACTCTCCATTCATCAACTCATGCTTTACATTGTAGAATCTGAGTTCAAGATCTGCTGAACCAGTGACCAAGTATCTATCGTCTGGGTCAACATCAATAGACCAAATTTCACTATGATGGCCACTAATTATTTGCATACAATGCTGAGTTTCAAGATCCCACACTCTCAAAAATTTATCCTTGGAAGAACTAACAAGTTTTTTGCCAGAATCAAGGAAAACAAGGTCCGTGATCTGCAAGATGTAAAATGCAAAGACATTAAAACATATAAAAATAACAAATAACGCGATTCTTTGTTAACAATAATAGAAAAACTAACAAATGATAAACCTGATCACGATGCCCACGAAGGCGAAAAAGACCCGTCTCACCAACCACATCCCACAATACAACATCATTGTCTTTACTTCCAGAAGCAAGCAGAGATCCAACCTTATTGTACCTTAAAGCAGTCACAGCCCCCTTATGTCCATTCAATGTAGTCTCACAACTTCCTTTATCGCAATCCCAAATCCTTATACTACCATCTGCGTAACCACTTGCTACCTGCAATTTAAATATTTTCATTCATTCATACTTATTTTCATTAAAATCACTAAAAATGCACCATCTAAAAACATTGTGAAAAAACTTAAGACTCGTTTTGGTTGTCACTATTACAACTTACATTTTATAAAAGTTCCTAATTATCAACGCGAAAACAATAACATACATGCTTATCATTCATTAAAAAAATCTAATTTTACATACAAATGAAAAATCAAGGTTTTGCTTCTCCGAAAACTATAAAATGAAACGGAGCATTCATTATAATAGTTGATAATGGAAGAGAAGGCTAAATCTTTTACCAGTGAAGAAGGGGCGGAGGCGACACAGGTGACAGCGAGGGAGGGACCATGAGAAGAAACAGAAGGAGATAGAGTTTTAGTGCAGACGCCTTGACGGACGTGCCAAACATCGAGCTTCTCGAGAGCCGGAGCGAGTAGGTGCTTGCCTGTGCTGTCGTATGTGATATTGGATTCAACGGATACAACAACACCAAAGGAAGCCGCCGGCTCGTACCTTAGGTAGGATTTCACCATAGTCCGCCGCCACTGCTGCTGCCGCCGCTCTGTTTTTTTGCTCTGGCGGTTTGGGTTTTTTTTCAGCTCTTGAGGTTTAACAGTTTCAAGGGTTTAATTAAAGGTATCTATGTGATTTTAAGGATTTTGATTTGTAAATGGGCTAATTTAAAGCCCAATAAAAAACCCAATTAATTTAATTTCGGGTTTCAACATGAACGATAAACCCAATCTGTTCCTTTTTCGGCCTTCACATTATTCTTGCACTCAGAGATTTAATGTTCCACTAGAAATTACAAGTTTTATTTCATCGAAAAGAGGAATAAGAAAAGAAATTATAAGTTTTAAAAAATTTTAGATAAATCTAAAACTTAGTATAAATTTTCATCCTATCAGAATTTTAGTTTTAAGTTTATAAAAATATTAGTTTTTGTCAAGCCCATAAAATGGATGGAAATTTTATGTAACAAATTTATAAAAATTAAACGTGATTTTAGTTAAAATAATAATGTTGAGATAATGATAGGTATGATGTTATGGGTTTAAATTTTATGATTCTCATTACGTACATATATTTTTAAAATTTATAAAAAAAATATTAAAAAATATAAATACACTCAAAATAATATTTATTATTTTATAAAATAAACGGAGTTTTGATAATTTCCTATTTGAATTGAGATCAACTTAGACAACTCTCTAATATATAGTATAAACAATTATTTTATATACAACAAGTAAATAAAATAATAATAATTGCACCATATCAAATTTATAGGTGTTTTTTAGATTTATACCTTAAAAAGTTAGTATGATGTTATTTTAAATCCAGAATCATTATAGCAAAATTTTTAAAAAATAGAGGAAATACCAATGGTGTTTAATCTAGAAAGTGGCTTGGAATTGGTTAAATCGAAAATCAGCATGAATAAATTAAATCAACTAAAAATCGATTGAATCGGGATTTTTGAATTTATTTTAATTTTTTGATTGGGTCCACATTGAGAAATCCAAACTGAAATATTAATAAAATGCTAATAAATTTTTAGGGTGTACTTAATCGAGTAAAAACAATGAATTTCGAATGTGATTAACAGGGAAGAAAAGTGAGGGAAAAGAAATTAAGAGGGAAGACCATTTTTAAAAAATGAAAAAGATATGAATATTAATTAAAAATCATGTAATTTTTAAATATTTTATTTTCTTTCCTTTCATTTTCTCACATCTCCCACCAAGCATATTTATGTTTTCCGTCTTTTTAATTGTCTATCCCTGCGATTTTTCCTTCTTTCAATTTTCTTTCTACCCTACTAAACAAAATTTAAATTTTTTATTCAACGTGATCAATTTAGGAGTCAACTTCAACTCTTAGCCACTTGAAGAATGGAAACAAAATATTGGTGGCCACTGGAGACCTTGATTTAAGAATTTTATCCTCCACCTTTAATTAACAAAAGAGTAATTAATGTTATCTTATTATTTGGATACAAAGATAAGGAGTGGTCAACAAATGGAACATCCATTCGGTGCAACCCAGTCAAACTCCCAAACATTGATTGTATTGTGAAAGCGATATCCTTTTTTTTTCTATTCTTTTCCCCTACATGTGCCAAACAATCGCCGCCCATCTATTCCTCGCGTCACTTTCAACCAATATTATTTATACTCCCTGCTCACGCTCCGCCCTTCCCAATTAATTCTAATACTTTTTTTTTTAAATTTAATTTTCATAATTCTTTTAATTACTAAGGTAATTTATGATATCTAAAATTAGATATAAATTTTAAATTCATCCGCAAGTCATTTTTTTAAAAATAAAAATAAAAATAAAAATTTTCAAATGGATAAAAACGGATTGCAAATCAAGCTGTATAAATTAATAAAAGAATTTATTTAGGTTGTGTTTGTTTCTTTGAATATAACTTTAAAAAAATCATTTCTGAAAAAAAAAAAAAATTTAAAATTGATATTTTTTAGTGTTTAAATATTTCTGCGTAAAATATTCCTTATTATTTAAAATTTTTTCTTCAACTCAATTTTCAAACTTCTTGTTACAAAATATTCTGAAGGGATTTTTCTTTGATAATCAAAATATGTTTTATGATGAAATAATATTTTATATATACTTAATAATAAAAAATATTTAATTAAATTTAATTTGAAGTTAAGTATATTATATATATATATATATATATATATATATGAAAGATAAGGGCAAAGGTATAAAATAATTTAAGGGATCAAAATTAAATTATAATTTTTTAAAGGTTAAAAACTAATTTTATCATCATACAAATTCATAATATTATAATTTTTTAAAGAACATGCAAAGCAATGTTACCTTTTTATCAAGGTTATTAAAACTTGATTGGATTGATCGATCGGACCAAAAATCAATTAGGGTATTGATTTAGAGAGTGATTCTGAACCGGTAACATCAAGAGTCGGTGCGGGTCAATTGATCTGGTTAAAAAATTGATTAAAATGGTTTAATCGAGATTTTTTTATTTTTAATAATTCTTTTAATCGAATTGATGACCTGATCAATTCAACCATTGATCCAATTTTAAAAACATTATCTTTATTTGGTGGGGCCAAGACACCTACTTACCCCACCAAATTCACCCCGATGAAAACGATAATAATACATTGAAACTTTTAGGATAAATGAATTTAAGTAGGATATAAACAAATAATCATATTTTATATTATAAAAAATTATTACCAAAAATTGATAAATTGTAATATATTTTTATTATTAAAATGTTAATATAATTTTTTCTAATAAAATATTAAAAATATTACTTAAACTTTAAAAATATTATTAGTGTTAAAATTTATTATTAAAATAAATTTTTAATAATAGATAATTTTAATAAAATGATATTAATTATTAAGAACTTATTATATATATATATGATTATGTTTAATAATATTGAAATTTATAATATTTGAGATTGATATTTTAATGTATTTTAGTTAATATATACAATAAAATTCACGCATCCAAGTAAGAAAACTAGTTAAATATATAATTTAAAAATATATAAAAGAAACAACCAATCATTTAATGGAGTATGGTACTTTTTATTTATTTTATAAGTTTTTTAGTTTTTTTCTCTCATTTCATTTGCTCTCTTTTTTTCTAATCTAATTACTTGTTTTTTTTTCACTTTCTTTTTTTTTTTTTTCCATTTCCTTCTTTTCTTTCTCTCTTTTTTTTCTCTTTTTTTTTTCACCTAGAAATTCCACTGCCGCCACCATGCCAATCCTACTCAGTGGCCTATACTGATCAACAAAGGCACCAAAATGTTCCACTTCTTCCCCCTCTTTAAATCTTTTACGATTGTTTTGGAAATCAATCTGAGCTACCCAAAATATATATTTTTTAATTTCCTAGGTTCTTTAATCTTTTCCTGGGTCATTTTATTGTATCCTATCAATACCAGTGACGAAGCTACAAATGATGGTGGCCAGTGGTTCGACTATCGAGCAACCTGAAGTGATGGCAGTGAAGCCATTAAGTATATTGCTGCAAATGTCAGTATTTTTCCAATGGCTTGTCAAGATCCTTTCTCCGAAAAGGGTACTTAACGCTGTCATGCATCCGAATAAAGTGGAGGTCACCGTCGTTCTTCCCATTGCACTCCAATGCCCAGAATAGCTTTCGAAAGTGTAAAAAACTAAAGATTTTGTTAAATGAACTAGGGTTAAACCCATATCAACCAAACCAAAACATTAAAGTTCTAAGAATGAGCATCGCTACTAACAATATGAACAACACCGAATTCGGTGAAATCAATAGCGCTGAAGCAAAAAAGGATTAAAGAATGTTATGTTATGACCACGAAAGGCCGATCATCTACCCAAATAATCAAATCGTCTTATTCTTGATCCTTCAATAAGCCCTTACACCGTCGGTAATATGAACAACATTGGAGTCTTACAGTGCATTAGATACACATACCCCTATCCGGAATAATCATCTATAAAGGTTATGTAATAATCATAACCACTGCACGCACTGATGTTCACGGGGTCATATAAATCAGTGTGCACCAATTTTAAGGGTTTAATGACCCTCATCCCTTTTGCATTAAAAGATTGCTTGGTTTTTTTACCTTCCAAGTAATATTCACATTGTGGAAGATTAACATCCTTAAGTGAACTTAAGGTGCCATCTTTCACAAGTCTAGTGATTCTTTCTTGGTTAATATGGCCAAGTCTTAAATGCCAAAAGTACACCTCGTTAGAGTGAGAAGTTTTAAGTTTCATATTCGTGATTTTGGTTTCAAGCAATATATACATATTTGGTTTGATAAAATAGAGATTATTTGTCATCCATCCATTACAGATAACAGAACAATTTCTAAAAAATTGCAATACTATTATTAAAAGTCACGACATGTCGTCTTTATATAAATATGCAATTGAAATTAAGTTCCTTTTAAAAATAGGTACATAAAAAACGTCTTTCAAAATAATCTTCCTAAAATTATAAAAATAAAGATGTTCATCTCCTACTGCTTTGGCCACAACACTTATCCCATCTCTAGTCCTCAATGAGAGACTCTTATCTCTAAGATCTTTTGTTTCCTTGAACCCTTGTGAAAAAACACAAATAATGTTAGTGGCTACAAAATCAATGACCCAGTAATCTACTGAATCTTCTACTAAACAAGTTTTAATCATTAAAAGTTCCATACATTTGCCTTTAGTGGCTAAGTAGTCCTCTCGCTCTTTGTTGGCCTTGAAATGCCTTTTCTTATTGCAGAAGAAACAGTTAGACTTAAATACATCTTTAGGCTTTTTAGTTTTATTCCTTTCCGCTTTTGGTGGCCTAGAGGACATAGCCTTGTCACATCTCAAAAACGGCGAATACAAATAGGAGAGTGATGTATGTATGTTAATTGTTTTGGCGTACTTGGTAACATAATCCACCACCCTTTTGGCTTGTGGACGAGTTAGAATATTAGCGCATATTAACGTTAAAGTATCTGCCCATTGGCGATATCTAAGAATTTAATTACTAAGTATCTTCAAGTGAATAAAGAATACATTCAAGAAAGAGTACGCCCCAGAGTTTTGGCTGAGCACAAAGAGCCGACTAAGTGTATGAGAAAGCTATAGGATACTTTATTGTCTTTAAGACCACCCCATACGCTAGTCACCGCCAAGGTATAATACACTCGATTTGCATGAGCAGTGTTTAAGTTGGTTCTTGTAACGGGATTAATTGAGAGTCAATTGGATTGATTTGACCCTCCTTATTAATGGTTAAACAGTAACGTAGATTTTCACTGAATTTCCTTTTACCTTCTCTCGGATTTTGTATGAAAATTAGAGGATGATTTCAATAAGCATCGTCACTTGTCAAAATCCACAGAAGGGAGACCAGGAGTATGTATAAAGAGTGAAAGAGGCATTCCAGATGGTTTTCTTTCTGCTCGATGTTTCGGTCCTTTGTAACCTAAATGTTCTCTTCTTTTTCTTTAAGCTAGAGATAAGATTTCGTTTAACCAATGGATGATTCAACCTTCTGGTAAGTCTTATAGCTCTATATATTATGATTATTGAAGAGTAAGGATGTTAAAAAATATATGAACAGTAGGGTGTGAGAGGAAGGCCCTGTATTGGGGTCATATGTAGTTGAAACATTAGTAAACTATCTATAATTAGAAATTCTAATGGAAATTCCATTATCTTTTACGCAGTTTCTGCTACTAGATTGGGAAGGACGATCGAAATAGAAGCTTTGAGCTGAGGTAAAGATAGGTCTCTAGTGAGTCTTTAAATCCGTGATCGATATTTTTACGATACAACGATTGTGCAAGCGTACACACATCGATGCGAGTATAGTTGATAGATAAAACTACCGGATATCGATCCCATGAGGAATGAGTTCTTGATGTCTAAATGTCGGAGCAATCAATACTGAAATTAATGTAATGTGAGTACTGATGTCAATGCAATATGTCAAATCTGCACACTAAAATAATCAATCAATGTCAACGCAATTAGAGTTAAACTTTAGAGATTAAATGTCAATGTACTGAAAATAAATCCAATTGCGTTGAGTGTTGAATACTGAATATTAAAATGCATGAAATATAAAAGTGATCAAGTGTAAAGGGTAGAAATGGTTCACTAAATATTGCTAAGTTGCAACGCTAGATGCGTCGACAAGGTAAGATATAAATGAATTGTCGCTGCAATGAAGTCCCTTTGAGTTCTTACCAATAACAGCTTCCTACTTAATCCCGACTCAAATATAATCACTCCACCTCTCAGTACGAATAATGATGTGTATCCAAGAACAAGTAACTGGTTTTTATCCCAGTCCCGAGCAACTCTCGCCTAACCCACTTGTTAACCTAACTTGTCACCGCATCTCTCGATGTCGACATACTACAATTTCACTTTCGTGTTTAGAGCGGTTAGATCCAAGAATAAACTGATAAGCAGTGTAAAGTAAGAATCAAAATGATCTAGCATCAAAAGATACTCTCGTATTCATTTAATATCATCAAAATCCATCATCGTTTAAGAAGAATTAAAGAGTACAACAAAGCTTACTATCTTTAGACTACTAGGCCTACTCCCTAATTGTTCCTCTTGCTCGGCATCAAACATCTCTCGTCAAAAGCAGTTGCAGACTTACTTCATCAGCTCCTCAGTTTTCAGCTCAAATCTCCAATTCACACAGAATTGGTAGAATTTAATCCCTTAGCTCTTGATTCCTTGTTTCCTTCTTTGTTCGTCTATTTTTAGTCTCTAAATATTACAAGTTTCACCCTTCATTCTTACATTCAGATCTAGATTTTTTACAGTTGTCAAAGTTAGTTAGAGTACAGCTATGCACACACGCAGATTACATGTTTTCTTCAAAGATCTACAGGTTGTCGTTGCACTGCTAAGCGTAATTTGATATTGTAATTGTCGTACCTATGATATTCCTGCGCTGGGGCTTTCAGATATAAATTAAGCTTGAGTCTACTCATTTGAGGTTCAAATTCAATGCGGCGACATCTCTTGGTCGTAGTTCCAACTGATCTTGTGATTGAGTTCTACCAATATCGTCCTTCTGGGCTAAGCTCCTGCACTGACAATATTAAGACTCAATATTTCAGCTGCTTGTGTCGACATTAGTACAAAAAATAGATAAAAATAACAAAATTTTAAACTAACTATCAATAAGTTGGAAAATATGAAAACTAAGTATAAAATGTTAATGATGCATGCTAAATGATGTACAAAAGAGACAATTTAAACACTAAACTGGGAAGAAAATCTATGTCATTTGTAATACCATCAACCCGACTCCTACACGTTATTTTATAATGATTCTTTTTATGGTTGATAACCATGTAGTTGTGCATATCTTCTTGAGGAGTTGTTGTTGTGTGTGTGTGTGTTTTCTGTGAAGCATCTGTATGTATGTAATGAAGTGTACAATGTGCCGCATGAATATGATGATGTGTGGTAAGCATGTATGGGAAATGATATATTGAGAAGTATGACTCTATTATGGGTATGAGTGAAATCTATGTAAATATGTTCATTATGTTAATTGAATGGTGCATGACAAAGTATAGTTGGTGATAAGAGGGTTCTGACAGAGTGTCGGGAAAATATTTGATATGATAATAAACCCTGCGGTGATGCTTCGATGATGTTCGTTGGGATCATAAACATGAGATCCGACGAGACAATAAACACGAGAAATGGCTAGTGTGACAAATATATGGAAAGACCATGGCCATGGCATATTTTGGAAATGATTGGGTTTCTACATGTACTAGGGGCGATGATGGCCAAATCTCGGGCGATGCTGAGTTAGGCAAATTCATATTGTCAAACACGACAGTTTGTGTGGTGCCTTGGTGGCAAACCAAACCAAACCAAGCATTTGTGGCGAGTTATGTGTAAAGCATTTGAGGTGAGTTATCTGTAAATCTCTTGTGGCGAATTATCTGAAAAGCCTATGTGATGTATTATTTGGGAAGCCTTAGTGGCGAGGTTATCTAGGAAGCCTTTATGGCAAGTCATCTAGAAAGCCTTTCCAGATAACTTTGGTTAATTATTGTTTATATCACAAGTTCAATGGGAGTAAGAATAGACTCAATGAATGCCTTAAGAATGATTTTGAGATTACGAAAATGAATAAGATTTCCTACATTTCAAGAGTGGAAAGTTTAATGTATGTTCAAGTTCATATGCATTCGGATATTGTGTACATTGTTGCGATGCTATGCAAATATTTGAGTAATTCGGGTATAGATCATTGGAAAGCAACCATATGATTCATACATTATCTTTAGAAAACAAAACATTACATGCTCACATATCAGAGGTTTGATAAGTTAGAGATCGTCAGTTATACAAAGTTTGATTTTAATAGAATATGGATGCAAAATTTTGCCACTAATGTGCAAATTATGACAACAAATTGTAGTCCTTTATTTTGATAACAACAGAAGCACATCAAAGTCAAAGCACATAGACTTTAAATTTTTGGTTGTTAAAGTGAGAGTTCAGAGTGGTCAGGTGTCTATAAAGCATATTAGGACAAACTCTATAATTACAAATTCGCTTACTAAGGAACTACCACCCAAGGTTTTTATGAGTACGTTGCTCATATGGGTGTAACGTCTTTTTAGGATACTTGATTTTAGTGGGAGTTTGTAATTTTAAATCATTTTTGTTATAAACACATTTTCAATTATTTCAGTTTATGGATACTAAGGACATTTTCTACAGAAATAAGGTTTATTTGATTCATTCACACTCTTAGTTTCGTAAAGTTTGATCTCACTAAGGTTAAGGAGAACCAATTGGAAATAGACATGTTTAGATCACGTTATATGTAATTTTTATACTACACATCATACTTGATTTATGTCGTTTGGTTGTGTTAATATATGTGATCAAGGATGGATTTAGTTACGATATATGTAACGAAAGTCGCATTGATTCTATGTTGACATAATTAATGGACGAGATTGTTCGGAAGTTCTTTTGAATATGAGAGTAAAGTTTTGAACTCATAAGGTTTTATAATGACATGTAATTATAGAGTAATTAGTATGTACATATATATGTTGTCCAAGTGGAGGATTATTGGAAAAATATGGACGTCACATATATAATAAAAATAATTACATGTTAATATTTACTATCATAAAATGTTAGTCTAAATTAAAAGTAATCTATTTAGTAGGTTTATTGGGCTTCAGTATTAAATAAAGTATGGGCCAAATATGTAGATATTCTAATAACTAATTTCTAATTGATCATGGGTTGATTAGAAATTAAGGTTAATATGCAAAAAATATATATTTGGTTATGGTCTTCAAATTACACATACGTAGCTTTTTTGATATCCCATATTCAGAAAAGAAAACCACATTCTCTAAAATACTTGTGTGTTAATTTGGAATATCAAAATTACAAGACTTGAAGATTTCAATATATCGATGGATTCAAATATACTTCCACATCTAATTTTGTTCTTGATAATCAGACATAATAAATCCTGTTTTACGATTCTAAATTTATATCAAAGTTTTACCATTTTAACACAAACCTTTTTCTTATCAAATGTTGTATCCTCTGCAAGTTTTTCCACCGTATAGCGTACCAAATCAGTTTCTGGCTCCACGAAACACATTTGGGAAGGATGAATCCATTAGAAGCTTGTGGATAACAAATGTAGATTGGAGTCATATAGTTGTCTAGACAATTTCTCCAAATTAGTGTCACGGGGCTAAAACTTTTTGCCCCATGACATTAGGTCATAGATACCTTCAATATCCTACCAATATAAATAGATGTTCGCCTTTTGTTGTTAAGGAATTTGCATTAAAGTTTCTTTGTAGTGAAAGTTAATAAAATAAATACTAATTTTTTATATCACTATTGCTAAAAATTATATTCATAATTTACTAAAGTAATCTTAAATAAGAAATTAGAGAATGAATTTAAATTTATCAATTAAGGATGCAATTTTTTTATGTAGTTTTATCTAAATTATAAATATCTTTATTCTTTAGATATTATTTATGACGTCTTAATTAGCAATAATTTATTTATTAATTCCAATTTGTTAATTTTAAAACCAATTTGAATACTCCTAGTGGATATACAATAATAATACTTCCTAAAAATAATATTTTACCTTTAATATCACTATAAAAATAAAGTATATTTGTATTGGTTTATAATCAATTTTATAAAATAATATGAAATTAAAATTAAAATTATCATAATATCAATAATTAATGTTATAGCTTTGTTATGGTGTTCCTCGTTACAGACTCACTATTCAATTACCGACGGAAAACGACTTAACTTACATAGTTCACATGTGATAAGTTCACATCCTCTTATAAACTTACATTAAGTGAGTTTATACCACCATACAGACGAATCTGTATGTAGATAACACATATTAATTTTTTCCCATAATTTTTTTTTATAATAGTTTCCGTATTAGTTTAAAATTTTTCATAAAATTTTGCTTTATAGTCGTTTCCATATTTATATATATGATTATTGTAACTCTATCTTTAAATTAGAATTTATAACTTTTATACAAATATTTATTTGTGCATAAATAATGAATTAATGTTCATAAAAATTTTAATTGATTTGATTATTACATACGAAAATATTCAAACTATAATAAAATATTATAAATTTAACACAAACAACCGAGCAGAATATAAATTAGTTATAAATTATATAGGTACAACTAACATCAAGACCCTTTTTCTCACCGGATTGTGCGGGAGAAGGAATCCAAAGACAACTTTCTTAATTGGTTAATTTGGATTGCATGAACTTTCGACCTAATATTCCGATATTAATTCAATAGGAAACTTAATTTAATTTATGCGTACATTTTTAATATTTGAATTAAAATATTATAACTATTTTTTTGAAAAAAAAAATTAGGTCACCTATATAAATAATCATCCAACTTTTTTTAAATAATATACCCGTTAAATTTATTAGAATAGAGAAATATTCCAAACGAAATTAAGATGTAGCAGAAAAATAACAAAATAAAGAGAAATTAAAAAAACTAGAAAAACAAATATTAGACCAGCAAAACACGTCTAGTGAGCTGCAATAATAGGGATGAGATGAAACACTGGAGAAAGGAATAAGGAAACAAAACTCCTTGTCTCTATCCACTTACACGCTTAAGGATCAAAATAAGAGTGGTGAGCGAAACCAACAATCTTGCAAGCTGCTTCGCAAAACAGATCTAACTGCATTGGCAAACAAACCACAAAAGATGATCAAACTATTAAAAGACCACTGATAACCGCAAATCAGAGTCGAGCGTTGTGAGAAAACAATCCACGAATGCAAATCTACCCTAAAGGTAGACGAAAACATGTCATAAGGCAGAAGCGTTCCACAAGACAGAGAAAAAGTTTGCCACAAGGCAGAAGAAAAGTGTGTCACAAAGACAGATAAAAACTAGAAGAAAACCAAAATATAAAAGAAAATAAGAACTGAATATAAAAAATTAAGGGGAAGAATACCGGCGGTCCACGACCAACATTAAAGCTAAAGTCATCACCGACTAATCAAGAACGAAAGAAAAAAAAATAAAGCGATGCAGAGAGATAGTTTGAAAACCCTAATTAGCAGAGCCTATTAAATTAGTGTCACACCAATAATCATCCAACTATTAAAAAGTTCCATTTTAGGTACCCAAAATAAAAAGTTTGTAATTTAAGCACTTATATTATATAGTTCGGTAATTTTGATCACTCTCGTTAAAATCACAAATAGGAAGTTGACATGGCAGTTTAAAAAATTTGTACAATAACAAATTTAGCCCTCAATTTTTATATATTATATCAATTTAGTTATAATTTTAAAAAATTAACTCTCAAAATTTACAAATGATCTTAATTTAATCCTAATTCTAAAAAAAAAAAATCAAAGAAATATATAAAAATGCATAAATATTTTTAAAAATATATAATAATAAATTTAAATTTTATATTAATATTAAATAAAACAAAAATCCGCTGTCTCTTTCCCCCTCTCCCCGGTCCTCCCCGAAAAAAAGGGAACAACCACCTCTAGTATTTGAGTTGGAAGTAAAGCATGTGGAGGCCAAAAAGAAAAATAAAAGTAATGTGCAACTGAAGGATCAAATGTAAGGATTGATATGGGAAGAGTAGTCACGAATAGCACCTCCTTCCCATCCCATCCCATCCCATCCCATCCCATCCCATCCATTCTTCTCACAAATCCCAATCTGAATCCTCCATTCCTCTCGTTGGCTCATCTATCCCTCCCTCATACGCTTATGTTGCCTTTGTTTCCCCTCTCAATTTACTCATCAATACCTGCATACGCATATTCCTCATAATATCAGCAACAATAATAGATTATGTGTGTATACTTTGAAAAGGATTTCACTTTTTATTGTGTATTTCCAAACACCAAAGTGAGAAATCTCATATTTATGTATGTTTATATATTTTTTTTGAATTTTTTAGAAAATTAGGATCAATTTGAGATAATTTGTAAATTTTGAGGATTATTTTTTTTTAAATTATGACTCAATTGATATAATATGTAAAATTTGAGAGTTAAATTTTTTATTATATCGATTTTTAACTGTCACGTCAATTTGTTGTTTGTGATTTTAACGGAGTGACCAAATGACCAAATTATGTAATGTGGGTGTTTAAATTGCAAACTTTTTATTTTTATTGTCTAAAATGAAAATTTTTTATAGTTGAGTGACTATTTATGTAGTTTACCCAAAATATTATAACTCGTTTGTCACACCAAAAAATATAGGGAATTAATCGAAATAACTAACAAAGATTAATTAAGCTTAATGGTTAAGTAGGTAGTACCCTCCCTAGGGGTCCTAGGTTCAAGCTACCCCTCCTTTCATTTATTTTCCTTTTAATTTTCAGCAATCTAGGATACAAGCCACACTAAAATATATATTGTCTAAAATAAAAACAAAACAAGAAATAGATTTTAGGCTTAATGGTTAAAAGCTTGCTACCTTTTTCCGTAAAATGCATTCTTTTTATTCGGCAGCATATGGTAAATTACCATTCGGCCCCTAGAGTTTTCAAACCTTAGGTATTTAGTCCCTCTTTCCCCAATTAGACTTGACATCTTATTTTGTTTTCAATTCCAATTGGGATTTTGCTTTCTTCTCTCTATTTTCCCCTTTTTCTTTTCTTTCCTCTTCTTTGAATCATATTTTACATCTTTTTGCTGATGAATATTTTGCTTTAATAAATCAATCATCCATTCAATTGTTATTTTTCTACCGGTTTGTAATTGCCATTAATAGTATTTCTATCTTTGCCAAGAAACGGTAAGTAAATCTCGTTCCAAAGCTTAGATCCTGAATCTCTATAGAATTTCTATCTAATGTTAATCTTGCGATCGATTAAACAATCTTTTACGGTTCTTGCCAAAATCTTTCGTTAATCTTGTTTAATCTTGATACCCAATGTTAATTCGTGAGAATTTGTCATTGAAGGATGAGATTTAGGTGAATCGAATTAGATTTGATTGTGAATAAGATCAATCGAACTGTTGGTAAAAGGTGTGTGTTCTTTCCCAAGTGAATCAAGGCAAATCGTGTGTAAATTTAGGGCCACACAATTTCCCACACGGGCGTATGGACCACACAGCCATGTGCTACTATTTTGTTAGGGTACTTCAATTTTCAAACGGCCAAGAACCTGCCACATGTCATACCTCTCTTATAGGGTTACTTTAGCATTTTTCACACGGCCACAGTCACGATACTATAGTGGAATGACTTCATGACTAAATGAGTTTATAATTAATAGGCGAATAGCTAGAACTTAATTATAAATCATTTAAGCCTCGACTACATATGTCCAATCGATCCCTCCGCTAGCTCGTTGAAACAAAAAATGAACGAAATGAATAGAAAAAGAGAAATGAAAAACATTCGGGAATGATTATAGTTTTCTCCGAAATGGAGAAATGGAATCATTTGGAAATGAATGTAGGTTTCTAAAAATGGAAATTTGCAATCCTATATAAGATTACTTAAAAAATGATGGAAAAATGAGTTTATGTTTTTGGACTATTTTGAAACCCAAAAATGAAAATAAATCATTCAATCATAGAAAACATGTTGAGCTATGATATATTGAACGAATTTTCTTAAAATTTTATCAAGGGTAAATTTGTTAAAATTTTACTGAGGTAAAATTGAGATGAGAAAATTATTTAATGTGTAAATATTAAAGTTTATTTTGGGAAATAGAAAAACTGAATCGGGTTAGATCATATTATAGAATTCTAGGTCAAAAAGGCTTAGAAAGTACTCGTAATTGGACTCGATCTGAGAGAGATCCAAAACTCCTCATATAACATGAAAGGGGCGAAAACCCTAGTAGAAATACAAGGGTGAGTAGTTCACCCCTCTTCTACTCTAAGTACAACGTTGTTTTTCTATTTAAAATAAACATCTACAACTCTACAAGGGTTCTACCTTCTCTTCTTATAAATAGATTGCATCGGTACATCTATTAACACAACTTTTAAGATATTGTTACTAGAGAGAATTTATTCTCAAATTTTAAATATATTTTTCCAAAATAATAATTTTACTAGTTTCTATTAAAGAAGTAAGAAATTTCATTTTCACCCCAAAAT
This sequence comes from Kokia cookei, assembly GCA_039519145.1. Lineage (NCBI taxonomy): Eukaryota > Viridiplantae > Streptophyta > Magnoliopsida > Malvales > Malvaceae > Kokia > Kokia cookei. The sequence goes on along the minus strand of CM076900.1, from coordinate 8,527,976 downwards.
TAAAACCTTTTCTAGTTTTGTGTTTTGGTTCAATTGGTTCGAGCTCATACTCGAAGTAGTTCGTGGTAAGAGAATAGTGGAGAAGATCGCTTGGTTGAAAGACGAAAAACATCAAGGATTCACTTATATGAAAACACAAGTACGTATTCTGTTAAGGTTTATTACTATAAATATCACAATCTGGGTCTGTTTTCAAAATTTTAATTTTTTGCTGTGTAAGAAAATCATTTTCAAACCAGATTTTTCCAACAAGTACGTATTCAGTTAAGGTTTATTGCTATAAATATCACAAATTGAGTCGATTTTCAAAATTTTAATTTTTTCTGTTCAAGAAAATTGTTTTCAAATCAGGTTTTTTCCAACAATTGCATCTTGTGTTTGACTGTTGAGTGCACATTACTTGAACTTAAACACCTTTAGTGCTTTGAGTGAACCTTGGTGAGGGTGTTCATTCTTGTTGAGTTTGAATTTCAGGTAATTATTGAGATAAGGGACACTTATGTTTTTAAGCCTTAAAAATTTCTGCTTGGATTGCTTGTGTGCTTTTGTGTTATTTTCGTTTAAATTTCCAATACATGATTATCTGTAGATTATCCTAAGATATTGTCAGTGAAGAAAATAAATTGAGGGAGGTTAACTTGAAAATGGGTTGAGAATTTTGCTTGAGGACAAGCAAATGCTTAGTGTGGGGATATTTGATAAGTGCTAAAAGTAGCATGTTTTAACTTCATTCTTAAAGCATTTTTGGGTGTTTATCCGATGTTAATTGTAAATTTTATACTCATAATCCTTTAAATTCATGTTTTAATGCTTAATAGAGCACTTGGGAGTAAAAGTAGCAAAAAAGGAGCGAAAACTTGAGCGTCAAAGCAAGCTGAAGGAGCTACACGGGCTGAACCATTTCACACGGCCAGATCGCACGGTTGTGTGACCCACACGAGCATGTGATAGGCTATGTCGATTTCACATGATTGTGCACTAAACAAACAATAAATCGTGATTTTTAGATTTTTCGGGCATTCTAAGACGTATATATCAAAAAATAAGAAGAGAGGAGGGAGTCATCAAAGAATACTCTAGAAAACAACTTGAAAAACACCATTGAAGCTGATTTGAAAGCAGATTTCCTTCAAGATTGAATATTCCTAGTTGATTTTTTAGGAAGTTATCACGAGTTTCTTTATTTCTTTAGGTTATATTGTATCTTGGATTTTTCTATTTTCGAGCATAAACTAATTTTTTAAATACCTAGGAAAGATAAATCTTATGATGAATTCTATTATTTGATTTTTATTTTACGCAATAAATACTTAATTTCTTGTTTTCAATTATGTGTGCTTAATTATTGGTTGAATATTTATATAGTATTGATCCATGTTATGTGCTTAAATTAGTGGTTGAATAAATCATGTTTAAGATTAGATCTTACGTAATTGAGTGGAGTTGCATGCAATTATAGAAATAAGATGATATAAATCTACCAAATTAGAGTAAAAACTAATAAGGGAATCCATAGTATGAATTAATGTGATAATAAGGGTTTTAATTAGAAAGAAATTTCAATTAATCAACCTAAAGTCAGTTGTTTTTATATTCGAGAGAGATATTAGCATAATTTAGAGATTTCTACATATCAAGGTGTTAAGTAAAGAAATTGCGTAATTTAGATTAATAATGATATATGAATTTTAGGCGGATTCTTTCTAGGCTTTGTTTTGTTTTTTGGTTGTTATTCGATTATTTTAGTAATTTATTCTTTATCGCGTTCATTAGTTAATTAAATCAATTAGTTTTAGTTTTAATCAATCACTCAAATTATTTGATTAAATAATATAAAGACGGTAATTACTAATACTTGTAGTCCTCGTGAGAACGATATATTTACTCGCTATAAGTATACTATTAATTGATAGATGTCATTGTCTTAGCCTAATTTTTTAATTAGTTTCATGACATCATTACCATAACTTAATTTTAAGTTTAATCATTTTATAGGATATTCAAATAACAATTTTTTCCACTTAGAGGGTGGGGGGAGCCAACACCCTTGTCTGTCCCCTTTAGATTCGCTCCAAACAGTCATGTTTATTATTTTAAAGTAATTTTTTTTGAAAAATTATTTAATGAAGTTAGAATTTAGTTGAAGGGTGATATCAACTCAACAAACTCTTTAAATATAATATAAATAGTAATTGTGGAGTTATTAATTTTGCAAGTGAATTAAAAAATATATCTACAATTCCTTAAAATATATTTAGAAATTAAAAAAAATGAACAAAGAGGATAATTAACCATTTATTTGATGAGTTAATACTTAATATACTTCCAATAAAATAGTTTATTTTTATAAATAAAATTCAAATTGTATCACATGTTATAATTATAATGAAAATTTTTAAAATGAGAACCATGAGAATTAAAAGTATCTTAACCATGAGATCAACATAAATAATTTCAAATCTTAGATATTATATTTATCTTATCTTATTAAAATAAAATCAACAACACTCAATCTTTCTCTTTTTTTTTTCTTTTCATAGTGTAATTAAAGTATCAATGTAAAAAAAAATGGATAATTTTTACTTTTAGATTTAATTTTTTTTTTAGAAAAAACTTGAAATGGATAGCAAGATATTAGGGTTACGAAAATTAATCAATTTGTGTATTATGTATTTGTTTTTCTTGATTGAAAAACTTGATTCACCATTTCATTTTTTAAAAAAATATGATTTTTCCTTGGTTGAGTAAAAATTGAGTACTTAAAACAATAAAAGAAACTCAAAATTTTAAAATGAAATGATGGATCAATTTTTCAATAAAAAAACAAATACCTAATTTAATAACCTTAATCTCTTATGTATATTTTTAATACTTTTTTTTTTGTTACAATTTAAACAAAACATGTCTTATAATTATATTTTTTTTAAATATACTGGTGTGATTGTATAATAATAAATGTTCATACTTTTTTAACTCTTTGACAAGTCACATACATCTTGCACATACAAATACTCAAACTCGAATATTTTAAAATAAATATCATTATTTTTTTTATTGAAACCACTCATTAAATTCTCGTAGTTTAAATCTTAAATGTAGAGCCTAAAAAAAGAATGGTTTGTTTTAATTATTTAATTATCAATTAAGGGAAAAAGACAAAGTAAAAGAAGCGAGCTGGTCTTAATCTTCAACAAACCACTAACGGAATAAAAAAGGGGTCTCAACTTTAGAATTGAGAGAAAAGTTAACAAAGTAGGTTATACTCCCCTGATCCTCCCCACTCCACACGTCAGCCAAAAAGTCTAGAAGCTTTGCGAATGAGATTTATCCTATAAATTAATTTTCCTTAAAATAAACATGTCACCATCAAACGGCAGCCAAACCAAGTCAAGCTAAAAATGGTAAAATATTCTAAATTCAACATATTCTATTTTATAAAAATTAATCGGATATCAATTTAATTGAATAATAATAAATATATTTTTATTTAAAAAAAGTAAATTACATTATTTTGAGAGTGTTTATAATTTTATATATTTTACTTAGACAAATAAAATATAAATATACACATAATAAGATTTTTTATGAATTACAAACAATAACTAGCGTAACTTGAACTCATGTCATATCTAAAACAATGAATACTTTTGACCATTATATCAATACATGGTGTTCATACACATAATAAGATTTGAATCTAACTTCTATAGTTTTTAATATTCATACTTTACCCTTTAGCCAAAGTGTTATTTATTATTTACATCAATTTTTTATAAATGTATTTATTACATAATTTGTTTTTTGTCCATATAGTAGGTACAGGCGAAGCCAGAAAATTTTTTTAGGGGGCGAAATTAAATTGTAACTTTTACAATAATAAAAATGTAATTTTTAAAAGATTAAATTAAAATTATATCATTTTTAAGAAGGACAAAGTGCAATTTTATTTTTATTAATTTAAAATTTTAAAAAACTTTAAAAGGCTTAAATAAAAAAATTTTCATTTCAAAGAAGTTAGAGTCCTTGTCAACCCTTCTAAATTCGCCCATGATAGTGAGTATCTTAATCTAGTATTATTAGTTCTTTTATTTCATGTTTTGCATGTGAACGTATGCATTTATTATTTTTATTTTTAATAAAATATTTTAATTTTATATAATTAATGTAAATAATTATTATTAAAATAAAATTATATTTATGTGATAATTAAAAAGATGAACATGTTGCAAATCCATATTTATTATTTTCAATCTTTATTATTTTGATTTTTGAAATATATTTATAAATAATTAAATTAGCACATGCTTGAAGGACTTCGCTTGGCACGGGTTAGGGGATATCAAAGAGTAGAGATGGAGTGTGATAATAATTTGCTTGTTGAAACTATACTGGTGAGTGGTGCTGCAGGCAGTAAAATGTTAGAACTCAGGCCTATACATGACATGCTTACTCACCCTTAAGATATTCATCTTCAACATGTGTTTCGAGCTCAGAATATGGTTGCAAATGATTTGACAAAAATTGCTAATCCTACTCTGACGCGTTTGATCTTGATAGATATTCCTCTACAATTTGTTCGAAATTTTATTTTAGTGGATTTTGATCCTTCTATTTTAATTTAGTTTTATAAATTACTTCGTCTTTGGCTGTTTATTTTACTAAAAAAATTAGGTATATTATAAATGCATTAAATGATATAATGTATTTGTAAAACGTTTAAAAAAAATGAATATGTTATAAACGTTGAGTAATATTTTTACTTTGATAGAGTTTTAAAGTAATTTTCAATGTATCGTATAATGCATTATCATATTTACTAACAACAAAACATGAAAGTAGAAGGCTCCATGAATGGTTGGATTATATGTATTATATTTCTAATATCCATAATAATTCAAAAAACTGTTAATAGTTCATAAAAATAATTTATATTGTTGAGTTATCTATTTAAAACTAGTTCATGCAAAAATTTTAAAATTGGATTGATAGGATCGAACTAATTAAATCATCGATTATGAATCTAATCGATCAAACATGTTTGTCTGATTTAAATTAAATAAATTATTAAAAATTTATGAAAATAAAAATTTTAAAAAATTATAAAACTCACTTCAAGCAATTCAACCGTTGGTTGAAACCGATTTTTTAATTCAATGCAACTGGATTTTTTTTTTGTCTTACTTCAGACTAATGTGTCGCCCAAGTTAATTCAATTTCCACAACCTTGATTTGATGTGTTGCAGTTTGAGTGAATGTTTTTTTTTTTTTTAAACTAGTTTGTATTTATAATTCATATATAATTATAAAATTAATTAAGTGATAATCAATTTAAAATATTAAATATAATTTAATATATATCCAAATTTGAATTAAGTGATGACACTGTTAATAAATTATTAATAACATAAATATAATTAAGATTATTTTATATTTTATATAAAGACATTTTAATCAAATAATTATAATTTATTTTTATTTATATTAATATTTTTAAAAGAAACTTAAATGTAAAAAAAAATTGCGTGCAGATTACTTGAATTAATATCATATAATAATTAATAGTATATGTAATAAAATATCTATATATCATTTATCTTTTGAATAAAAGATAAGGCAAACACTAGAGAACAAAACAAGAAGAGCAACTAAACCTAAGCTATCAAACTTACCCAATACACCCAAGCCTATTTCCTCTCATTTATATCCATATTAGTCATTCTCTCACCATTAACAATATCAGCAATAGAAGAAGGTCAAGCAATACAATCCATAAAATTTGCTCTCAATAAAGGCCCTTGTGGCAAAGCATGAAAAACCCTATTAGTATTCCTACGAATCTAATGAAAAGTAAAAATTTGAAAACCAAAGGCAATAAAGATACAATTTTTAAATAATAATATTGATTCAGAAGCATTCAAATGACCAAAAATAAATATTTGTCAAAGAAATTAACTATCGATTTCAGTAATAACACTATTTAAATGCATCAAGAAAAAACCTCACACACACCTAAAATTTCAATCATAAAATGACGGAATTGATTTTCATGACTCCCGAGATACATCTCACAAAACCACCTGCATCATTGGGCACAACAACAGCCCATCCCATATGCCCTGTATCAACAAAAATAGCTCTAGCAACATTACATTTAAGCATCCTAGTAGTCGGCTTTCACCAACAAACATCGCCTCCATCAACAACTGGATGATGGACCAACTGAGAGGTGTGAACCATGTGTGCCCCCTTCCAACACCGTAAAAATTCATCTACATAATGCACAAGTCGATCAGCCAACATAGAATTCAGCTTCCAAACCGTCCTATTTCTGCTGAACCAAATACCCATTAACATCCCCAAAACATGCCTCCTCTTATCATCTTGCATTAAAGCAACAAAATCATTAACGGAAGCATGCAAAGACGTTATACCCATCTCTTGCCAAACAACTGTTGCAAAAGGGCAATAGAAAAGAATATGCTCCAAATCCTCGTTGCCTTGACGACACCTAAGACATATAGGATCAGTAATAAGCCCAGGAGCCAAAAGATTGATATTCTTTAATCTTCGGGGGTAAAACTTGATTCCAAAGTGATTGCCACAGACCATCCACCTGAAAATCGTTTATATTAGTGAACAAATGAAGGGCAACTTGATAACCAACTTAATAGAATATGGCCATTTGCAGTAAAATGCCACATAAGATTATCATCATTGGGAAACCAACTTAAAGGCATAGCTAGAATCCGCTCCACCATACCCATTAAAATGCATCAAGTCGCAAACTCTCGTATTTTCTCACCTATCAAGAGGAGCAGTGTCGACAAAAAAATTTACCATCATCATTAATCTATGGATCATTGAAAATGCTTATCAAACTCCCACCTAGTCACTTTCAAAACCACCGTTTTAGCCTTATGAATATTCTTCCAAATAAAAGAAAAAGCTGAACCTTCTGACAAATCAAGAAAACCGCTATCCAGAAAATATTTAGCTTTCAAATTCCTGCATGAAAGAGACTCAAACGAAGTAAGGAATCTTCATAGTTTCTTTGCAACTACCGACTTTTTATTATTTTTAAATTTTTTAATTGAAAAGTGATTGTATGAAACAGTAATTTCAACGTTATCTCTATTTTTTTTTCAATAGAAAATAATAAATCAGATTTTCTTCCTAATTTTCAGCTGGAAAAATTCAAATACAACTAAAAAAAGCTGAAAATTAAATTAAAAAAAAATTTATTTGTCATTCTCCTATTGAAAAGAGATAGAGATAATGGAATCACAATTTCATACAATCTTTTCTTTTAGTTAATTAATATTAGTTTTGTTATTATCACATAATAAGTAGTAACAAATCATTAATAAATTCTTATTCTAATTCAAATTATTAATACTAGAAAATCTATCACACATGTATGCGCGTGAAAATTATGTATTTAAAACACATGCTTATCATGGTGTTATCATCAATATTGAGTTAGTGTCAAATTGACTCGTGACACAAATTTTTTATTGTTTTTTAAATAAAAAGACTAAAATATCCTCGAATTATATAACTTATATGGAAGGATATTTTCGTTTTTTCCTAACTGAGTTTGTTCCCGATTGACTCGTGATATCAACTCAGTTATGTGTTTAAATTATAGTATAGATTAAGCAGTAAATATAATTTTAAAATAAAGTTTTAGTTTAATAGTAAAGTTAATGTTTTATTTATGTAAATAACATGGGTTCAATCTCACTAAATGCAATTTTTTTTTTAAAATAAAAAGACTGAAGTGTCATCGAATAATATAACTTATTTTAATTATGAAAATATATTTTTAAAATTTTTCTAATCAAGTTGGTGCTCAATTGATTCATGACACCAATTCAATTAAGACCTTAAATAATAGCAAATATAGCTAAACAATAAATAGAGGTAATAAGGTATGCATAATATAATTAAAATATAAATATTATATAAAAAATAAAATTTTGGTTTAGTGGTTTTACTATTGTAAATAACATGTGTTTAAATCTCACTGCATGCAAATTTTTATTGGTACCTTTTTTAAATAAAAAAAACTAAAGTACCATTAAATAATGTAATTTATTTTAATACGAAATAATATTTTTGTAATTTCTCTAATTGTTTTGGTGTTCGGTTGACTCATGAAATCAACTCAATCAGAGACTTAAATAATAATATAGATATAATATAATCTATTTTAATCACGAAATGATATTTTCATAATTTCTCTAACTGAGTTGGTATCCTGTTGATTCATGACACAAACTCATTCAAGAACTTAAATAATAATATAGATGATGAACAATAAATTATTAAAATGACAAATCCAAAATATAATGAATAAAAAAATTATATTTATCAGTTTAAATTTTTTTTCAAACTCACGCTTTTATATAAATAATAGTTTATAGATATAAATTATAAACAGTAATTTTATAAAATTAAATAAGTACACATTATAAATTTTATAAAAAAAAATATAATTTAACACTAAAAATAAATTTAAACACAAAAAATACCCATATGTATAAGGTAAAATATATAGCTAACATATTGAAGAAAAAACACAAACATCGCATTTAAAAAAAATATTAAACTTGAGTACAAAAAAAAAAAAATTATAAAAAAATTAAACTTAATTCACAAATTGATACCTAAACACTACAATAGTATAAACACCACTTGAAAAAAAAAATTAGGTAGAAAGAACAAAAAAAAGTTTAGGTAACTAAATTATTGGTTAAGCCAAAATATCGTATAAATTTTCAAGAGGAATATATTTTTAAAATATTTAATATTACAATTTAAATAAAATCAAATTTGAAAAGAAGGTAAAAGAGGTGATAGAAAAAAGGTAAAAAGTCAGAAGGAGCGAAAAAATCACCGGGTCACTGTCACAAGTCCTCGCTAAGTCAAACCCCGGCCGCTGTAAGCCGACGTTTTGATTGCCGTCCTTAACTAATCTTCGTCCTAATCTTAATTAATTAAACACATAAAAATGGATCACCCGATTATTACTGTAAACAGGCGTAAAGCAAAAGGGCGGGCATGAGTTGGGTAAAGAGATTGATTTTATTATGTGTATATATATTTTTGAATATTTGGTGTTTGTTGTATTTTACCTCCTTGAGATTCGTTCCAAAATCGTCACCATGGAAAGAGATTGATTTCCAAAAGCCAAACGCCAAAGAAAGAGCGTTTTAGATTGTCAGGTTTTTAAAAACTGTGACGAAACTTCATCTTCCTCTAAATCTTTCTTTGTTTTCTCTTTGCTTTGCTGCGATTTTTGCTTTCGTCGTACATCCTTTTTCTTCAAAGGTACTCTTTTTTCTCTCTTATTTTTCCTCACTTTTTGTAAACGTATTACATATAATTTCACTAGTAGTTTACATATATGTATATTACTAGTGATGCTTCAATGTTTGAGCTTCAGTTTAGTTGATTAACTGCGGTAGAATAAACTGGTTGATTATTTTTCTTTGTATTGTGTTTAAATAGTTTTGCTTCCATTTGTTTTCCTTCATGTTTTGTTGTTTGTTTGGCGATAGATTTTTGGTCAACACTGCTAAGTGAATTTATAAGGATTTATAGTCATTTTAACTGAGTAGAGAAAAACATGATCTAAAAGGTGAGGTAAAGATTTAATGATTTTATGCTAGGATTTTTTTTGAGTGATTTTATAGTTGAATCGAAAATTTATGTGTTAGTTGTGTATTTATATGATTTTACCATTTAATTTTCATGATTTTTTTCTCTAGTGTGTTATATTCTTCAATCAAACAAGCACTCGTTAATCGTTATAGTTTCTTTTTATTTTTACAAATTACATGTGAAGTCGTCATTAAGTAGGATTTAAAGTGCTTTAGGTAGTCTTTTTACATTGTTGAAATAAGTTGTTCTGCTACTGATGAATACTCTGGATTCGTTAATCTCTTTCTAGATCAAAGGAAGGAGCTTTTGTAAATGTATTATTTTCCGGAATCTAATAGTAAAAATCTGTTTTATTTTTTCGAATGAGAACCTTGTGATTGACTTAATTTTATTCCTGTAAGAAACTGAAACCTTTTGCGGCATTATGCATGTCTGGCCCCGTGGTCACCCTTGATAACGTGGAAGGAGAACGTTCTTGTGCAGAAAGAACAAGATCTCTTGATGCCATCACTGACAGGGACAACGGTTCTATACTAACTAATGGTGAAGCTGTCCATAGTTCTGAAACTGCTGGATTTAGAGTTGGAGAACTCTTGCTTCCAAATGGGGACTTATATTCTGGGTCATTACACGGGAATGTGCCAGAGGGTCGTGGTAAATATGTTTGGAAAGGTGGTTGTGTGTATGAGGGAGAATGGAGACATGGGATGAGGCAAGGGACTGGCAAGATACACTGGCCTTCTGGAACGGTTTATGATGGTGAATTCTCAGGTGGCTATATGCATGGTACTGGGACATATAGTGACTCTAATAAGTTAACTTATAAGGGGAGATGGAAGTTGAACCTCAAACATGGTTTGGGATATCAAGTTTATCATAATGGAGATGTCTTTGAGGGCTCTTGGATCCAGGGAACACCCGAAGGTCCTGGAAAATATACTTGGGCCAATGGCAATGTTTATCTAGGGAACAAGAAAGGAGGTAAAATGTCAGGCAAAGGAAACCTTACATGGACAAATGGAGACTCCTTTGAAGGAAGCTGGTTAAATGGAATGATGCATGGACTTGGAGTGTATTACTGGAGGGATGGTGGTTGCTATGTAGGAACTTGGACACGGGGTTTAAAGGATGGAAAAGGATCATTTTATCCAAAAGGCAGCCGGCTTCCTGCCTTACAAGAGGTTTACCTCAATGCCCTGAGAAAAAGAGGATTGTTACCAGATTTGAGAAAACAGAACCATTCCCATATCCACCATGCCTCTTCTGTAGACATGGGGAGTGTAAAGGTTGGTGGCACTCGGGTATCTCATCGTAATTCTGGTAAGCTCGCTGAAGGAAACTTATTAAATTTGGAGCAGTCTCGCAACAGAAATGTTTCCTTGGAAAGACGTTGGAGTCTGGAGGTATCTATTGAAAAAGTTATTGGGTATGATTCATCTTTAGAGTTAACTGAATCTTTTATAGAAGGAGAAGAAAAGGGAAGTGAAACAAATGCACCAGTCTTAGAACGTGAATACATGCAAGGTGTCTTAATTAGTGACTTTGTGTTGAATAATAGTTTTTCAGCATCATCCAGAAGAGCAAAACGGAGACAAAAAATGTTAGCAAAAGAGGTTAAGAGGCCAGGTGAAATAATTATTAAAGGCCACAGGAGTTATGATTTAATGCTCAGTTTGCAGCTTGGAATCAGGTCTGTTCATTTTAACATTTATGCTTTTTTACCCTGGTTGTTTATCAGACGATTATGACTTAATTTTCTTAGTTGTAATTTAGACTTAATGGCATCTTTTGTAAAGAATGCATACAAAGATTCATGACGTTTACTGTCATGGAGAATCCATATACTGTCTTCCTTAGTTGGCTATGACGTTATTTTGGAAAACCTACCGCTGAATATATGTTAGATTTGGCCAGATACACTGTGGGAAAAATTACACCTGTACAAAGACGAGAGGTTAGAGCATCAGATTTTGGCCGCAGGGCTAGCTTTTGGATGAATTTTCCTAAAGAGGGCTCACAGTTAACACCTCCCCATCAATCAGAAGATTTTAAGTGGAAAGATTACTGCCCAATGGTTTTCAGGTTAGAGATACCTCCATTATTTTTTGTGACTGTATGGAGAATTTCAGTATAGGATATATGTTTTTCTGATATAGTTGCTTGGAATATTTTATATCTCAATGTCAATGAGGTCCTATGGTTCATTTTGAAGGTTTGGTGTACATGGTATTTAAGATTATATCCTTATAGGAAAGGTGTTAAAATCTAATTTTCTTTTTATTTCTAAAAGGAAGATATTTTGTTAGACCACATTGGTTGATGTTAATATTGGGTAGATAACTTTTCTTTTGATCTCATTTTCCATTACATATTTCAGAGAGATGTATATCTTGCCAAATTAGAGACATATTATGTGGACAGGCAAACTCTTTAATAAATTTATTAGTATTAAGTTTTTTTCTCAATATAGTCTTAATTTCCGAGATATTTAGAGCTTTTAAGTTTTAAGTATCAGTCCATTACTTGAAGCTGAACATACTACATATGTCACATGAGTACTTCTTTGCATCTAGCTTTACTTTTACAAGTTCATTCTTTTAGTACTTTATACGACCTGCATCTGTGGAGATCATGCAATTCACTATTATTCTTCCAAAATAGGTTAAAATATTCTCAAGTCTCTATACTCTATAAATTTGGAATTTAACTCCTCTAATATTAGTTCCTAAGAATTTAGTCCATATATTTTTCAGATTTCAAACTTCAGGTTCAATTGTTAATGCTACCTTAAAATTCTTTTGTCGAATTCACTTGTGTGACATTTTGAAATTAAAAAAAAAAAAAAAAAACTGACTTGGTTGTTATGTAACAAAAAAATTATGTTGTAATAAACCTAAATTTAAGAGGAAAACTTTAACAGTGTTAACAATTGGACTTACATCTTTAAATTTGAAAGTAGAGGGACTAAGTTCCTTGAAATGTAAGTAGGGGGACTAAATTCTAAATGTACAAAGTATAGGGACTTAGAGCACATTTTAACCCCCACGATATTGAATAAATATGCTTTCAGTAGGCAAAAATTGCCTGTATATTTCTTTTATTATTATTTTTTCTTGCTATGTTCTGTGGATATGGTACTATGTTTTGTCTCCCATCTTGACATATATAAAACTCATTGTAGGAATTTAAGGGAGATGTTCAAGATTGATGCTGCTGACTACATGATATCCATTTGTGGAAACGTTGTTCTCAGAGAACTTTCTTCTCCTGGTAAAAGTGGTAGTATCTTCTTTCTGTCTCAAGATGATCGTTTCATGATTAAGACACTCCGGAAATCTGAAGTAAAGGTTTGCAATCTCCAGCTTTACCTTGTTCATTTAAACTTTTTGGGCAACTAGCTTAAGTAACTATGATAATTTCTCTCTGGTTGCTTGTCTAAATTGAGCATGTAAGGTCTGCTATAGGCATTTGCAATGTACTTCTGGTTCTGTTTCTCTTCTGCTCTTTGTTTTCCTCTATTGATTTCATGTTTTATTGACTGAATTCTTGCATATAGGTTCTTCTAAGAATGCTTCCGAACTATCATCATCACGTGAGGTCATATGAGAACACACTTATAACAAAATTCTTTGGTCTTCACAGAATCAAACCATCAAGTGGTCAAAAGGTAATGAGCACAGTAGAGTTCTTTCCTATGCAAGACCTCAATCAGTACACTTTTTAAAGGTGGTTTCACTGAATGCACTCGAATAAAATATTTTTAGGTACTTTCATTAAGGACTATGTTTTCCATACCTTATTTCATGGTATGTAACGAAAGGTTCCTTCAAGATTTTGGAATGCTGTTTGATCATTTGAAGCTAACAACCATAAACCACATCCTTTTTGCAGTTTCGCTTTGTTGTGATGGGAAATATGTTCTGCACTGAGTTAAGGATCCATAGAAGATTAGACTTGAAAGGATCGTCACTAGGGCGTTCTGCAGACAATATTGAAATTGATGAGAACACAACACTTAAAGATTTGGATCTCAACTACTGCTTTTACTTAGAACCTTCTTGGCGAGAGGCTTTATTAAGGTACTAACTGCTGAATTTGTAGCTTCTTTATCATCCTCTTTTATCCTACCGGTTTAAGCTGATATCTATCACTTGGTTATGTGAAGGGTGCATTTCATGGGAGTAAGCTATGAATCCTGATTTTAGTAAAACGTAATTTGCATTGTTTTCTTAGCCCAATATATTGTTTACCTTGCAATTTAAGAACATAACTGGACAGTTTTCATGATATAAAATTCTCTCTTTCCTGTCTTACTCTAATAGCAATATTATATAATTGGTTTACCTTCCAGTGCATGATTTTATTGCATTTGTATATATTTTGCAGGCAAATAGAGACTGACAGTAAGTTTTTGGAGTCACAACACATAATGGATTATAGCCTTCTGCTTGGTGTGCATTATCGAGCACCCCAGCATTTGAGGTCTCACATGTCCTACAATAGAGTGGATGGATTAGGGAGCGTTGCAGAGGAAGGTTTGAATTTTGAAAAATTGATCTTCTATTGGCAGTTCCTTCTAGCTTCTTTAATCTTTGTGACGTAGGACATCATGTTCTCTGCTCATTATGTTGAACAGGATTGTATGTGTTAAGTGTCTTTTAAGCATTGGGAACTCGTTAAGTACTTGAGGATTGTAGAGTCTATGGAAAGGGAAAATAACTGACATATTGGCAAATAGAATTCTAATAATTTGTGTTACTGAAAGATAAAAAAAAAAAAAAAAAGGATGAGTGCCCAATTCTATCAAAAAATCATTAACATACATGACATGGGTTTCTGATATAACCCAAAATGTGGAGGTTAGATAAATACTTTACAAGTTTCATACTTGAGACAAGAAGTTACATAAAAAAATAAGACAGTTGAGATGAACTCCTTACTATTTTGGTTTTAATAGTTTTGGGAATTTTCAAGATGGTATATGGTTCTCTTATTCGGTGATAGAACCAAATATGTCATCCATGTTACATTCCCCACATGTAGAATCTGGTATATGCTGTAATTATCTGATTGAACTTCTTTTATGCTACGACTTTTGATTCAATTCTGAAGGACAGTGGGTTGATATCAAATATTTTGGTTTAAACGTTTTCCAGAGGAGGATGGAATCTCCAACTACCCACAAGGACTTGTTTTGGTTCCTCGGGGAACAGATGATAGTGTTGTTGTTGGTCCTCATATACGAGGTAGACGTCTTCGAGCTTCATCTGCAGGTGATGAGGAAGTAGATCTCCTTCTCCCTGGTACAGCCAGGTATGATATCTTAACATGTCATAATGTTGTTTTCAAATCTTACAACGTCAGTCTGCTGCCCAAGAATAAATTGCTTGATCGTTACCTTAATGGATCTGGTAATCTGATTTCCTTAATCCGTCAGAAGCAATAATAGAAAATGAAGGAGGAATAATGTGATCATGTGAATCACCAGTAGAAAGCGTGGAAAGTTGTTGCATTGTACTTAGCTATGAAAAGTCTCTTTCTTGCTCTTCCTCCATAAATAAGTAGCATTTCTGAAGTTGATTAGTCAGTCTATTATAAGAGAGCTTGTACATTTACTTTTGATACAAAGAGCTAAAATTTTAAATGACATCAACCTTGAATGTTAAAAAATAGTCACTTGTGTTTTAAAGTGACATGCTTTAAAATATATAAACACAGGCAAGTCAACATTTTAAAGTTTGAGGTTTTAGCCATTCAAACTATTATCTCTGTACTTCAAAATTAAATTGATTTATAATGACTAAATTACTTGCTTTTTATGGTAGGGGAACTAAGTGCTCCTAGGCTTATAGTACAAGAGCCGCTAGATGGTTTAGTCCAAATTAGCTGGTGAAATTGTGATTCTTTTCCATATATTTTTGGGGAAAGTTTTTTAAGAAATTCTTGTATCACTTATTTAAACAGACTCCAGATCCAGCTTGGGGTGAACATGCCAGCAAGGGCTGAGCTGATTCCAGGGAAAGAAGAAAACATGTTCCATGAAGCATATGATGTTGTTCTGTATCTAGGCATGATTGACATTTTGCAAGAATATAACATGACTAAGAAGATTGAACATGCCTATAAATCTCTTCAGTTTGATTCTGTGTCCATATCTGCTGTCGATCCTACATTTTACTCGCAACGGTTCCTTGAATTCATTCAGAAGGTATTTCCTCAAAACTCCATTAAAGGTTGACAGTTTTGGCTCTGTTTTGTCCTCCCGTGCGTTTCCTTAAGACGGTCATCACCAGGTGATGTAAAGTCTTTGTAAAGATCTGCTCTTCTGAGTCGATTTTTTATGACAATATTGTAGCACTTGTGCAATGCTTGTTTTTTTCTCTTCTTTTTGGCACCTTATCCCTGATTCATGAACTTTAACTCAGAAACAACAAACAATCATTCTCCATAAATAAACGAAATACGTACCTGGAAGAGAAGACACCTCTGTTACTGCTTTGTCTCTGGATCATTTTTCCCCCAAAAAAACTCATTTTATGCCATTAATTGATTTGTTTATTTTCCCAATAATCTCAACTCATCTTAGCCCACAAAATCAACCCTTATAGCTACTACTAACATACATAGATTATGCTAAAAAATATTACATAGATCATGTTCTTAACTCGTAAGTTTTATGTCCATGACACTAATCTCATAACTCGTCATTTCAGCAGGTCGAATACCTGTCTTCAATACAATATATTCAAAGATAGTTAAAAATTATGATATTTTAAATAGGACGAAATCTCAAAGCTATACACATAAATTTAGGTTTAATATGCAGTTTTTATATATTAACTTTGATTTTGTGTAATTTTATAAATGAAATTTTGATTTGATTCAGATTTTAGAAATTATTAACACTATTATTGATATAACATCATATTATGTTCATATATTACATACACAAATAATTATGTTTATTCAGTATAAAAACAAATTGATGTATTTATTTATTTAATTGTGTATGATTAAATTAAAATTTAAACCATAATTAAAATTTCATGTATATAATTGCATCAAATCAAAATTATTGTAATCATAATTTGTTGTTTAGATAATAATAATAATAATAATAATAATAAAGAATTCATTTAGCAAATCTAACATCAAAATTTTAGTAACCCGAACCTAGAATCTGAGTTGGAATTTACAAAATCTATATTTTGCCACATTTCTGGTCTTTTTCTAGTTTTATACAAAACGTTCAACTGTGCGAGGTAATGAAATTCAAAATTAATCTCTAATATATATTGTAATAATATATAAAATCTTTTCTATACAAATTTATCATTTTATAGTTTATGCTATATATAAGAAATTGATAACAGGAGTGGGGACTTTTGAGGTTTAAATTCAAGATCTTATGTAGATAAGAACTTGATTTCATGGTAAGTGGTTTGTCACTTCCCATTTCACAACTAATTTGGTTGATAATAATATATAAATTTTAGGCATAATGATTTATTTGGTTCAACTTTATAAAAAAAATTATTTTAGCCTTTCATTTATTTTTCATTTTTTAAATTTTTAAATTTTCATTTTTTGTTGAATCACTCCAAAATTAATGAAAAAAATTAATGTTCTTTAACTTTGTTGACGTTGCATATGTTACAGGCCGCGGATTAAAGTCTGTGACGAATGCACACAAATCATCTCATAGAAGTCAACTGTTCAAATAGGACTCATTTAATCCACTTGAACTGACCTGATTGGTGGAGCATATGCAGAGGGCCATCTATTTGAAGCCTTGGTGACCTAGTGAAACATTCCAGTAAAACTAGAGTTACCAAGGTAATTATTGTAAATCTTAAGGAATAACGATGTATAGAGTTTAAATCTCTTAGGACTCGTATCTTGTAGATAGACACTAATCTTAATTGTTGATGTAATTCAATTTGTACCGTTGGATCTAGCGAGCTCAACTATAAATAGAATCCTTCTCCCCTCATTCGTAATCATTCCATTCTTGACTTAAAGAATACTTTTGAAAACATTTACTCAGAATACTTGACGTGCTTTTCTTTTCTTGTGGCTTTTCTATTTGAATTCAAGTCCCTTTTTCTTTTCGAGTTGTTTCCTGTAACACCCCTAACTCGTCTCCGATGTCGGATTAAGGTTATAGAGTATTATCGAACAATCAAAACATTTAATTTCGAAATACATAAATTAATTCAACTAAAACATACATCAAAGTATCTTATGGCAAACATCTCCATTTGTACCTTAACTTGAGCCTTTAAGGTCTTAAAAACAATTTAAAATCAATTCGGGACTAGCTTAAAACAAATCAGAAAGTTTGGGATAAAATTGAAAAATTTCAGGAACAAGGGACACACGGTCATGTGGCTAGGCCATGTGTCATGGCCTAGATTGTGTGGGTAATCGAAGTAGGGACACACGATCGTGTCCTAACCTGTGTGTCAAACCGTGTAACTCACTAACTTAATTCACACTACTGTATCCTAGGCTGTGTGTTAGCCCATGTAACCTATTGAATTGAGACATATGATCGTGTCTCAAACTGTGTCTCAGACCGTGTGAACCCTACACATAAATGGTAAAGCTCACATGGTCATGTGGGGGTGATTGTGTGTGGCAGCCTGTGCCTTAAGCCGTGTGTCTTCAAAATAACTTCCTAAACAAGCCAAAACAACTCCAAAACTTGTCCAACAAGATAGACCACTTTAACCTACTCTCATATGCCAAAACATACATAAAAACACCATCAAAACATACCAAATATTAAACTTTGAATCTATCAACCAATATGCCCTTAAATGGGCACCTCATCTCATACCAAATATTAAACTTTGAATCTATCAACCAATATGCCCTTAAATGGGCACCTCATCTCATACCAAACATAACATTACACAAATAAACATTAAATTATTCCAAATACACACCCACCAATTATTCCTTTCTTACACATTCTACATTTAGTATAACATTCATCATGCATATAGGTTTAAACAAAGGATTATTCCTTAAAGTCTTACAAACCTTAGAGATTAAATATATATACACAAAACATATCTAAAACTTACTAACTAACTATTTGTTCTTATACTTTGATACAAAAAGGTTATTACTTTTCCTAATTTAAGTTCAACCCAGAAGAAGACCAACAAAAATAACTTCCACACAACACTCTAATACATGCCATATATAACCAACACCAAAAAGGATTGAAACATCTATTGAAGACGACTGGATAGTGTGTGCTCCCACTTGATCTATTCGATGGCAACTCTTCCAAAATCTACAAGAAGAAATACACCAAGTAAACATCTTTAACTTAATAACTCATATGAAATTCAATATCAATCATAAAATAACATATCTGTATGGATAATTATTGATATACAAAATGTTATGCTTCATTCATCACCTCAACTATTAGAGTATTATTTCTTATCGACAAACCATCATAAGAACCATTCTTCACTTGGGAGGGTCCATAATATCTTTAAATCATGATCTTATACCACACCGCGTGATCTTGATCGTTTTTTATATGATGCCAAAATATCTTTCAACTAAGGTCTTATAACATATCATATATGAAGTCGTGGTATCTCTCAACCACGGTCTTAAACATATCAGAAATGATGTCTTGGAATCTTGCAACCACGATCTTATACATTTCAATTCCAGATTAATGCCGTGACATCTTTCAATCATGGTTGTTGAAACCATTTTTTGGAAAGAAGGTCTCGAAAATATTTTAAAAATTGAAATGTGAAGTTGCCACCAATCGTTTTAATTTGGTGTGATTGGATCACCTAAAAATATTTAATTTTATTTAAACAAATGTTTTGGTCTTCGAAATCTAGAAAATAGGTTCAGGAATCGATTACGCATGAGGAAGGATTAGCACCCTCACATGCCCAAAAATTGGTACCAAATCAATTATTTGGTGTCTTCATATTGAAAATCAAAAACTTGAAGAGAAATTAAAATGCGATCTTTGAGTATGCAAATAACACTATTTGATCATATATATGTTTTAAACAATTTAATTCTTTCGAAGAATGATCCTTGATCTCGAGTTAAATGAGAAAAATCATGTCCCGTAAGTTAAAGGGCACGGTATTTCGAGTACTCGAAAAATAAAAATCATTTATCGATTGATTAAAGAAAATTTAGAAGATATAGTCGAACATAAAATTGTTTAAGAATAAAAATTGTATGTTAGGTGTTATTTGAAAATTAAATTTCACAAATAAACAATCTTTTTCTCGAGAAAATTGAAAATCAAGTCATACCCCGTAAGTTAGGAACATGACTTTTTGGATACTCAAGAATGAAGAACATTTTTCGGTTTACTAAAAAGTATTTGTTTTTTATTTTAAAACGTGATGTTCGGTCACAAAAGTTCGCAAACAAAATCACATCCCTTAAGTTGGGACACGATTTCATCAAATTCCTTGAGTATCGAACATTTCCTTATTTTTTAAATCATTTACTTTAAAGGGAAGGATTAATTTAAAAATAAGGTAAAAAGAAAGGGTCAATTTTGAAGCAAAATAAAGTCTAAGGGTTAATTTTAGAAGAAATAAAAAATAAAGGATTAAATTAAAACAAAAATGAAATTTTTGGGGTAAAAATGTAAAAATAAGGAAAAAAATAGGGTTAAAATCAAAATTTTGGAAAGTTTAGGGGTTAAAGTGTAATTTTCAAAAAGTTTAGGGGTTAAAATAAAAATTTTAGAATGTTTGCGGGTTCAAAAATGAATTTTTGGAAAGGGGGTTAAAATTAAATTTACGAGAAGTTTGGGGGTTAATTTTTTTTGGAAAGTTTGGGGTTAAATTCGAAATTTTGGATAAAATAAGGGCTTCGTAGGCAATAAACCTAAAATTTGGACATGTGGCAAGCTTGGGAGCCATTTTTGAGTCAAGGACTAAATTGAAAATAATTTTATTGGACCAATTTTGAAATAAATTAAAAATATGGAAAATGACCGAATTGAAATTGAAGGAAAATGTGGAAATACTGTATGGGTAAATAACCCATTCCGAAAAAACACGTCGGCCTTAGATCTGGGGCGGGTCAGATTTGTGTCATAAGGTAAAACAATATTGTTTTGGTGTTTTTAAGCCACACCCAAAACGACGTCGGTTTGGGGGACTATTTAAAGCTAAAAAATTTTAAAAAAAATCATTTATCCTTCATTTCTTTCAAAAAACAAAACTCACACCCTCTTTTTCTCTCAACTCACCTCACCCTTTCCCCACGGCCGATCAAGGGCTTCACTGTGTGCCACCACTACTCCTCCACGCCGACGACGGTCGACCACTATCCTCGGTGGTCGAAAAATAAAAAAGTCATTTGCTCCCTTTTTCACCCTAACACTAGATCTAAGTTTGAAAACTCAAAAATCCACTTCTAAAACCCCTAAAACACTCGAAACTTGTTAGGTTCTTAGGGTTTTTTTGAAGTTTTTTTTTTAATTTTGTTTAAGATCTATCTCTTCATCGGAGCTCCACGCAAATATGGAGAGCTCCGGAGGAGCCCAATGACGGCGGATGATGACCAAAGGTAAACCTTAGCCTTCTCTCTTTTTATTTTATTTATTGTTGTTTCGAAAATAAAAAAGAATAAAATATGTATGTAAACACGAATATTTCCCTTTTGTAATTTCTGGTTTTTCTATTCATTGAATCGTAAAAAACATTACAAATTAATAATGGCTTTTATAGCTGATTGAAATACATTGTTTTATCTATTGGTTTTTCCTTTGTTTCTCTATTTGCAGGGTTCATCAACGGTGGCAGCGCGATTTTCGGGTCAACAGTGGTGGTAGAGGTCAGGCCTCGGGGCATGGTGCCTTGGTTCGTGTGTCTTACTGACATGGAGAGAGAGTGGCGGTAGGTGGCTAGAGGCACTCTTAAGGTTTCTTTTTTTTGAAAAGTTTAGTTAGTTAATAGGCTTGGGTTGTAATTAGGTATTGGGCTTAACGAGTTTAGGTTTTTTTGGGTTAAATGTAAATGAATTTTTTTATTTTAAAATGGACTCAAATTTTTAATTTGTTTTGTTTATTTTTTTTTTCGAGTCGGATAAAATTGGGCCTGTACAATGGTCTTGCATAATTGTCATAATGCTAAGTGTTGATTGAGATGATGAAAGGAGTAAAAGAGCAAAATGTCCTGATGGAGACCCATGCTAGGAGGGGCGGGAAAGAGAGAAGTTCGAGGGATCTGCTATCGATTTTGGAAAGTCATGTAACCCATCTTGAGGAATCCATAGATAGTTGAGGGGTGCACTGATGAGTTAGACCTAATGAAAGAGCAGTTCAAGGAATAAGTGGCGGAGGCCCTTAGTGACGTGTTCCAAGTGCTCTTCAATACTGTTGTAGGTAAGCTGATAGAAACAAATGATGCTCTCAAAGCAGGGTTGATAATTATGAAGGAAGAAAATGAAGCCATAGTGACGACTTTGAGCACAAAAATTAAGGAGCTCAAGGGAGAGTTTGTTGTGTGTAGAGTTGTTGTGGGTAAAGCGGTGTTGGGTGTGACATCGAGCTATAAGATTGATGTCCCCAAATCGAATAAGTTTAACTAGGCAAGTTCTATGAGGGAAGTGGACAACTTCTTATGGGAAATGGAGCAATACATAAATAAAAAGCAAGGTGAGACTAAAATTGGGACTTGGGTGGAGTTCCAAAAAGAGTTTAGGGAGCAGTTTTACCCACAATATACTAAGAAGAAGGCTTGGGATAAGTTGCGTCAATTCTTGCAACAAGGCACAGTTAGGGAGTATATGAAAGAGTTTAGTGAACTGAAGCTTCAAATCACAAATTTGAGTGAAAATAAGGCATTCTTCTTTTTCATGGGTGGGTTGAAGTTGTAGGTTAAACAAGAATTGAAGTCGTGGAATCCCTTTGTCCAAAGAGTGTTTACCGCCTGAACTACACTTATATGTGGTGATCCATCTCAAGAATATGGGAAGATGGTGAGCGATGGTAAAGGTGTGAAATTTTGCACAGATTGGTACCATTCACTTTTAAGGAGGATCTCAACTATTTTACCACCTAGAGATGATGGTTGAACTGAACTTTATCAGTTGGAAAGGAACAATAGATTTTGCTTTGTCAATGTCTAATGCTTATAAAATGATAGTTGGATAGAGTTGGGGTGTAAGTAACTCTTGTTGGTAAGTTATTTGGTGACTAGATGCTCCTCAAAGAGTGAGACATTTTCATGAGTTCTTGCTTGAGATAGGCTTTTAACAAACTCGAAAAGGTGCTGATGAGGAATAAGAATGGATGTTGCTTGTACTATGTGTGGTGCAACTCAAGAAAACTCTTTGCACATAGTGAGGGACTGCATTATCGCTTCTTGGGTTTGGAAAAGGTTAGTTCCTCCATCGTCTCAATGAATTTTTTAGTTCCTCCATCGTCTCAATGAAATTTCTTTGATTTTGAATTTGAAAGCTGGTTATCTAAAAATCTTACAAACTCCGATATTGGCAAAATTATAGGAGTGCATTGGAATACTTTGTTTTCTATGAACTATTGGAATCTTTAGGAATAGAGAAATGAGTTAATTTTTCGACGGCCCTCTTGTTCATCTATTGATATAATCAATCATAGTATCAATTGGGCCCAACATGTTAAGGATAATGTGTTTGCTAAAGTATCTATTAGACCAAATGCTTCGGTTCAAGTTGGGTGGAAGTCGCCACCTACGGGGTGGGTGAAAATCAATGCTGATGGTGTGATGATTAATAATGGATCAGATGTTACATCGATTATAATTATTCGAGATGATGTTGGTATGTGGCGAATAGGCTATAATCAGAGATTTGGAGGATGCACACTTGTGTGAGCAAAACTTTGGATGATTTATAACGATCTCTTAATTGCTTGGAATAAAGGATATATTGGAGTGATGCTAGAAACTGATAGTGTGAGGGTTGTTAAACTGATTGAGGTAGGTGAAGGAAAGTATAGCATAGCCATGAATCTTTATTAAACTACATTAGAAATCTTTGCAGCAGAGATTGGGAACTGAAAATTTTAGGTATATACATGGAAGCCATTTATGCTATAGATTGCTTATGCAAGATGTCATTGGGAGATGATTTTGTGCTACAATAGTGGATATAATCACTTGACAACACACTGTTTACTTTGCTTGGTGACATGTTGAGAGTCACTATAAGCAGATCGTGTTCTTCATGAGATTAATTGTTAAAGATTAGCTTTGTTCATTTACAAAAAAAAAAAACACACTTAACAACCAAAGTTAGAAGGTTGCTACGTGTCATTGTGCTTGTTAGTTTTGAATTTTTAATATAATAGTGTTACACATAGTACCTCCACTAGAATATGGCACCATTGGCTCCACCAACACACCTCTACCAGGGGTACTGTTCAATCAAAGCTTAGGGAACATGACAGTCACCACTTTTGATAGTAAATTACACTAATAAGACGGTCATCATTGTTTACCTGCATAGCTTACAACCTAAGCAATGTCACGCGCTCATCTAACTAAGACCCTTGAAAGGATTAATAGGCTAGTAAGAGGTTGCCACGTCTTTCCTTAATAGGTCCACTTGTATATAAACTCCCTCTCACCTCTAAGAGGAACACACACAATCTACTCTCTCTCTCTCTCTTCTAAGATAAACTAACCTCCTTTTTCCATTGTCATCTCTTTCACATCGATTATAGGAATTAACAAATATAAAAATACACAGCCAAGGATAGCAACCAGGTGCAACAACTCAACCTTGATCCGAATTTTATACCTTGTATTTCAACTGCGTTTAAAAAAAAATTCACCCCTATATGATTGGATTGAATTCGAACTAGTTAGATTCAAATATTTTACCGTCGATATAAAAACTTACAAACTTTTTTTTATTACCAGTGAAAAAAAAAGTACATAAAAACAAATTTTGAATAATATATTGTATGCTAACTGTTTATAATGATTATATCATTCATGTCATGTCTATCATTGAAATAATATATAGACAAAAAAAAATCATATTGGCATTTAAAATTATTACAATAAAATTAAAATAACGATAATTTAAAATGTGTTTATCAAATAAACAATGATGATGGTAATGTGACAAAAAAATATTATTGAACATATTGAAATTTTTGAATAATATATATTATATATCATTTTCTAAAATACAATTATAATTATAATCAATATCAATTACTATTAGTAACACTCAATTCGAATTTAATAATTATACACAAAATCAATCATTACAATATTTGTTAATGTTTTATTTGTAATAAAATAAACATAATTATATAAAAGTAAAAATTAGTACAGTAATGAACGCTCTAGGAAACTCTCCGGTACAGGCGGGTGGTCGTGCAACTAAAAAAGTCAGAAGGCGGGAGGAGGAACCACCTGATGTGGGAGGTGATGCGGTCATGATGGATGAAGGAAGGCTAAAGCATTGATAAGTGCCAAAATTAACATGTTTTAACCTCATTTTTAATGTGTTTTTGGATTA
The DNA here is from genome assembly GCA_039519145.1 of Kokia cookei. Lineage (NCBI taxonomy): Eukaryota > Viridiplantae > Streptophyta > Magnoliopsida > Malvales > Malvaceae > Kokia > Kokia cookei. Next base: position 8,502,776 of record CM076900.1, on the reverse strand, counting down.
TTAATCTATTTAAAATAATGATTTTTATGTTCATAATCCTTTAAATTGTTTCTATATTTAGAAAAGTATTTTGGAGTGAAAGGAACGAAAAACAAGTGAAAACTGGACAAAAAGAACAGATTTTAGGAGCCACCCGAGTTGGACACATGGCCCTGAACTAAATCGAAGATAAAAAGGAAAATTTGAGGCAAAAGTGTGAATGTGGAAGAGTTAGAAAGAGATTTATTAGACATAAGACTTTATTTAAATTTAAATTTTATTTTTTTAGGATTAATATTTAGGATTATTATTATATTGTTTATATTTATCTTTTTGACTTTATAATTTAGAGTTTAATTTGGATCCAATTAGGGAATTATTGTTTAGATTTAATTCAAATTATCTTTTTAGAATTTAATTTGGATCCAACTAGAGTTCTTTCATGTATTATAAATAGTGAATAGAATGATATTAGAGTGCACTTCCAATTTTCTGCAAAATATTCCATTCCTCAAACCCTAGCGATCAAAGATTATTGAAGAAACAACTGAAGAAACACTATAGAAGTCATCTTTGAAGTAGATCTCCACTAAGATTGAAGATCTCGTTCTAAATTCTTTTGATTTTATTATGAGTTTTTCTTCATCTTGTGGTTATATTATTTTTGAGAGGTTTCCATTTATTAGCATGAACTAAATTCCTAAATACCTAGGGGAGATGAACCTTATGATGAATTATGTCGTTTGATTTCTGATTTTACGCAATAAATACTTAGATTTTGTTCTTAATTATGTGTGCTTAATTCTTGATTTAATATTCTTGAGATATTAATTCTTATTTGATGTGCTTAAATCAGAAGATGAATAGATCCTGTTTAAGAGTAGATCTAGCATAATTGAGTGGAGTTGCATGCAATCCTCGAAATAGGATGACATAAATCTACCGGATTAGAGTCAAATCTAATAGGGGAATCCATAGATTGAATTAATACGACAATAGGGGTTTTAATTAGAAAGAAATTTCAATTAATCAACCTAGAGTCAGTTACTTTTATGCTTGAATAGAGGTATTAGCATAATTTAAGGACTTCTATGGATCAAAATACTAAGTGAATAAATTGCTTAATTCAGAATTATAATGGCAAATGAAATCTAGGTGGAGTCTTTCCTAGGTATTGTTTGCTTCTTGGTATAAAAACACTTATTATTTCTCGCTTTAATTTTTGACACACTTTTTATTCATTTAGTTAAATTAGTTTAGAACAATCACTTTATTTGACCGGTTAGATAATAGGAAGACAGTTATTACTAGTACTTTTGGTCCTCGTGGGAACGATATATGTGCTTACCGTAACTATATTATTAATTGATAGGTGCACTTACCTTAGTTCTATTTTTAGTTAGCTTCGACTGCATCAAGTTTTTGGCGCCGTTTCCGGGGACTGAAATATTAGGAAAACTTTATCTATTACTTTAGCCATTTTTTTTAATTTTGTTTTATTATTTGCATTTTTAATTTAATTTTTCTATTTAAATTTTTTCCCTTTTGCTTCTGACAGGTTGTTTTGGTTTATGACTAGAGAAAACCCGTCAGGACCACTTCTTCACGTCTCTGAACTTGAAAAGACTGCTCGCAAAAATCGTAGAGGTTAGAGAAGCTAAGCAAAGTCAAAAAACTTTAATGGATGGTAAAAAGGAAAAGGATATTACTGTGGAGATGGGTGACAATCAAAATAACCAGGTTCATCTTGCTCTCCCTATTGCTCTTCCTGATCGTCCTGCTCGTCGAACTTTGTATGATTATGCTAAGCCTACTCTGATTGGGGCTAAAACGAGTATTGTCAGGCCGAATGTTAATGCGAATAATTTTGAAATCAAGCCAAGTATAATTTAGATGGTATAACAATACGTTCATTTTGATGGTTTGCAGGATGAAGATCCAAATGCTCATTTGGCTAATTTTCTCGAGATTTGCGATACTTTTAAAATTAATGGTGTTGTTGATGACGCCATACGCTTACGATTGTTCCCGTTTTTGTTAAGGAACAGAGCAAAAATATGGTTAAATGCTTTACCAGAGGTTCTATCACTACTTGGGATCAAATGACTGAGAAGTTCTTATTAAAATATTTTCCGCTTGCTAAGACAACTAAGTTGAGGAATGACATCTCTTCTTTTGCTCAATTTGATATTGAGACACTTTATGAAGCATGAGAAAGGTTCAAAGATTTATTGAGAAGGTGTCCTCATCATGGGTTACCTTTGTGGCTCCAGGTTCAAACTTTCTACAATGGTTTGAATCCCTCGACTAGATAGATGGTTGATTCAGCAGCTGGAGGAACTTTAAATAACAAGACACCGAAAGAAGCTTAAGAATTTATTGAAGAGGTGGCATTAAATAATCAGCGACAAGTTACAAGAGTAAAACCTGTGAAGGCAACAGGGATTTATGATGTTGATGTTGTTTCTATGTTGGCTCATCAAGTTGAAACTCTTAATAAAAAAATTGATGGTTTGAATTTTTCTAAGAAAGTACATCCGGTGATGCAGTGCAATCAAAATGGAGCGGGGATGATGAGTTCGAAATATCTCCATGAGCAAGCAGACTTTTTAGGTAATAATTCTAAACCTCAAAATAATCCCTATAGTAATACTTATAATGCGGGTTGGAGAAGTCACCCAAATTTTTCATGGGGTGGTCAAGGAAATCAAAGATCACAAATTCCTCCAGGTTTTCAGTAGCCATATCAACAAGAGCAGAAATCAAACCTTGAAGAAATGCTTACTAAATTTATTTCGGTTTCTGAAGCAAGATTTCAAAGCAATGAGACAGCTTTAAAAAAATCATCAAGCATCAATCCATGGTCTCGAAAATCAAATCGGACAGCTCGCCAAACTAGTTTCGGAAAGACCACAAGGTAGCTTACCTAGTAACATTGAAACTAACCCAAAAGAGCAGATCCATGCAATCACTGTTCAAAACGTGGAAGGGTTAGTCGAGCCTGAATAGAAGTCGAAGCTAGAAGTTGTTGTAAAAAATAATGAGGCTGAGGAAAACAAGAAAGAACATAAGTCGTTGCTTAGAGAATACAAACCTCGAATTCTATATCCAAAAGCATTTAAGAGAGACAATAGAGAAGAAACATATGGTAAATTTCTTGAACTTTTTAAAAAATTGCATATTAACTTACCTTTTGTTGAAGCTCTTTCTTAGATGCTGGAGTATGTAAAATTCTTAAAGGAGCTGTTAACAAATAAGAGAAAGTTAGATGGCTTGTCGACTTTGGAGCTTAATGTAGTTTGCTCGACCATTCTCTAAAACAAACTACAAACTACCAAACAAACTTAAAGATCCAAAGAGTTTTACTATTCCTTGTCTCATTGGAAGTTTACATATTGATAAAGCTTTGGTTGATTTGGGTGCTAGTATAAATGTTATGCCTTATAAACTGTTCAAACAACTTGGTCTTGGGGAACCTAAATCCACTAGGATGAGTATTCAGTTAGCTGACAGATCAATTAGATATCCTAGGGGTATTATTGAGGATGTGCTTGTAAAAGTGGATAAATTTATATTCCCTGTTGATTTTGTTGTATTGGACATGGATGAGGATGTTGAGGTACCTATGATCTTAGGTCGACCCTTTTTAGCCACTGCTAGAGCTATCATTGATGTGGGTACTAGTGAACTTGTGCTTCGTGTAGGTGATGAAAAGATTACTCTTAAAGCACATGATTTTGTTAGAGTTCTGAATGAGTATAATGATGATAATTATTTTGTTAATGTTAGTAACCATGTGACTCAACACTTTTTGCAGGAAATCACTAATGAAAACATGATGGATTCAATTTTGATTCAAAGTGATAGAACTCAAATGGTAAATGAGGATCGAATGTTGCAACTCGAGGAACTAGATGAATGACGGACGAAGTTCGATGAAAAACCGAGGAAACCCAAGGAAGAACTAATGCAAAACCATGAAGTGCATGTGAAGAGGATGAACATATTTAAAGTGGGAGACAAGGTGTTATTAGACAAATCGGATCAACGAATTTTTCCTTCAGAATTCATGTCAAGAGGGTTCAATCCTTTTGTGGCAAAAATCGTTTTCCCTTATGGTACAATTGAGTTAACACATCCTGATTACAGCACATTCAAGATCAACAATCAACGTCTCAAATTTTATTGTGTTGGTAATATTGATAATAAGATAGAAGAACTTCGGTTTCATGATCCGCCATAACTACGAGCTTAAACTGGAAAGTCGAGCTTAGACTTTAAACAAGCGCTTCTCGGGAGGCAACCCGAGTGTTTTTATTTTTATTTATTTATTTTACTTTCATATTTTTTAAAAAAATGGGAAAAAAATATTAAAAAAATTGAAAAATTCAAAAAAAAGTATATTTATTTTCATTTTCATTTTATTTTATTTTTATTTTTATTTCAATTATGTAATAGTTTTATTCCTATTTTTTTTTATGTTATTATCTCCCTCTCTTATTTGTCTTTGTCTATTTTCTTATTAGTTTGCTCGGAAAATTGCACTTTCTTTAAACTCGCTGCATTCCCAATTTTTTTTTTTCAATTCGGATGAAATCATCATAATTCAGGGAAGTTTCAATTCCTTTTCTCATTATAATATTGTGCTTATTCTGCTTATATCTGTTTGTACATTGAGGACAATGTACATCTTAAGTGTGGGGAGGTTGATTGTGATTGTGATAAAATCCTTGAATTATTTATTGTGTTTAAAGTAATTTTCTCATACCCCATTAGAGTGAATCTTTGCTATTCGGAATTTTTATTGATTTTGTTTTGAGATTGATTTGTGAATCTTTTATGTATTGGATGATTTAATCTTTAGGATATGAGAGAGTCAAGCATGATGAGTTGTCTTCAGAATTAAATATTTTAGGTTGTCTCCCTGAATTGAAATATTATCTTCAAATTTTAAAATTGTAGGTTTTGACATCAAAACCATAATTTTTTGTGAGCTTTTGAGCCTATAGAGCATATATTTTATTTTGTGCTCATGCTATTTTTGGTTGTGTGTATGTCAACTTGAATTGTTATTCTAAAACTTGCTTTGATTATACATGTTGAGATCACATTATTGATTTGATATGCTGAGATAATAGAGACACTTAAGATTTAACACCCTTTATCTTTAAAAAGCTTACCTAATAAATTAAACCCTAGTGAACCCTCTTGAGCCTAACACCGTTCTATTCATTAACCCATAATATTAACCCATGATCCATATATTTGTGGTAAATTTACCCATATATTTGTGGTAAATTTACCCATTTATTTACTCTCTTTTTGTCGAGATTTGATTTGGTTAAGCTTGCCTAACTATGCTCCACTATCTAAATTGTTGAATTTTATTATTTAAAAAAAGAAAGAGAAAGTCAAAAAAATTGAAAAAAAATTTGAAAAAAGGAAAAAAATTGAGAAAAAGAAGAGAAGAAAAAGACAAAAATATGTCTGGGCTAGGATAATTAGTTCCATATATTGTTCAAAAGCTCACGTTTATTCTTTATTATTTGTGTTGATTTATTTTCTTTCAATTCAGCAACTGATTGTTTTTTTTTCTAGTTTGGTAATTTATCAACTTGATCTCGATTTTAACCAATTCTTGTAGCCTTTTTCATACCCTTAACCTTGGCCCCATTACAACCTTGAAAACACTTTTTGATTGGTGTGTCATGTCATTTTACAGTGGTAGAGATTTGATTTTCAAGCAAACTTATGGTAATAACATTTTGTGTTTGACAATTGAGAGCCTATTTAATGAACCTTAAACACTTTGAGTGCTTTGAGTGAATCTTTAGTGAGGATATTAATTATTGTTGATTTTGAATTTAAGATAATTATTTAGATAAAGGGAGATACCTATATTTTTGTGCTAAAAATTTTGTAGCTTAGATTGCTTGAATCTTTAGTGTTCTTTTAGATCAATTTTCAATGCATGATTGTTTGTAATTTATCCTGAAACATTATTGATAAAAATGAAGAATTAAGAAAGTTAACTTGAATGTGGATTGAGAATTTTGCTTGAGGACAAGTAAATGCTTAAGTGTGGGGATATTTGATAAGTGCCAAAAATAACATGTTTTAGCCTCATTCTTAATGTGTTTTTGGATGATTAATCTATTTAAAATAATGAATTTTATGTTCATAATCCTTTAAATTCATGTTTCTATATTTAGAAAAGCATTTTAGAGAGAAAGGAACGAAAAACAAGTGAAAACTAGACAAAAAGAGCATATTTTAGGAGCCACACGAGCTGGGCACATGGCCATGGAATAAATCGAAGATAAAAAGAAAAATTTGGAGCAAAAGCGTGAATGTGGAAGAGTTAGAAAGAAATTTATTAGACATAAGACTTTATTTTTTTAGGATTAATATTTAGGATTATTATTATATTGTTTATATTTATCTTTTAGGCTTTATAATTTAGAGTTTAATTTGGATCAAATTAGGGAATTATTATTTAGATTTAATTCAAATTATCTTTTTAGAATTTAATTTGGATCCAACTAGAGTTCTTTCATGTATTATAAATAGGGAATAGAGTGATATGAGAGAGCACTTCCAATTTTCTACAAAATCTTTCATTCTCCAAACCCTAGCCGTTAGAGATTATTAAAGAAACAACCAAAGAAACACCATAGAAGCCGTCTTTGACGTAGATCTCTGCAAAGATTAAAGACCTCTTTCTAAATTCTTTTGATTTTATTATGAGTTTTTCTTCATCTTGTGGTTATATTATTTTTGAGATGTTTTCATTTATTAGCATGAACTAAATTCCTAAATACCTAGGGGAGATGAACCCTAGAATGAATTCTGTTATTTGATTTCTAATTTTACGCAATAAATACTTAGATTTTGTTCTCAATTATGTGTGGTTAATTCTTGATTTAATATTCTTGAGATATTAATTCTTGTTTGATGTGCTTAAATTAGAGGAGGAATAGACTCTATTTAAAAGTAGATCTAGCAAAATTGAGTGGAGTTGCATGTAATCCTAGAAATAGGACGACATAAATATACCAGATTAGAGTCAAATCTAATAGGGGAATCCATAGATCGAATTAATGCGACAATAGGGGTTTTAATTTGAAAGAAATTTCAATTAATTAACCTAGAGTCAGTTGCTTTTATGCTTGAATAGAGGTATTAGCATAATTTAGGGATTTCTACGGATCAAAAATATTAAGTGAATAAATTGCTTAAATCAGAATGATAATGGCAGATGAAATCTAAGTGGAGTATTTCCTAAGTATTGTTTGCTTCTTGGTATAAAAATACTTATTATTTCTCGCTTTAATCTTTGACACACTTTTTATTAATTTAGTTAAATTAGCTTAGAACAATCACTTTATTCGACTGGTTCGATAATAGGAAAACAGTTATTACTACTACTTTTGGTCCTCATGGGAACGATATCTGTGCTTACCATAACTATACTATTAATTGATAGGTGCACTTGCCTTAGTCATATTTTTTGTTAGTTTTGACAGCATCAAGCATTTATCCTTTAAAGATGTAGTGATTAATACTGGAATGGTAGATACTGGCCTGGAAAATGAATGGGAAACTGAAGATTTAGATCTCATTCAAGGTGATGTGGAAAAACTGGTTATTGATGGAGTTCCAACTATAGACTTTTCAGACAAAGTTTATGGGTTAATTAACGAAAACATGTCTAGAACCTTAGTAGTGAAATTGTTGGGTCGGAAGATTGGTTATAATGCTTTTTGGAACAAGGTTTGTTCGTTATGAAAACCATCAAATCGATTTCAACTCATGTATATCGAAAATGATTATTACCTAGCAAAGTTTGAGTCGGAATTGGATTATAATAATGTGCTTTCGAAGGGTCATTGGGTCATCTATGGGCATTATTTAATAGTGCAATTATGGTCTTCCCATTTCTCAACTTTGGACTCCTATCACAGTTTGTTGTTGCTTGGATCTGAATTTCAGGTCTTTCAAGAGCTTTTTACAAAAGTAATCTCTTGAAGGAAATTGAGAGTTTGGTTGGAAAGGTGGTTTGAATTGATATGCAAACTGATTCTGGTGCAAGGGGACAATTTGCTCGTTTTGTAGTACAAGTAAATCTGGCAGAGCCTTTTGTTTCAAAAATTCACATTGCTAAGAGAATACATCATGTAGAGTATAAGTCCCTCCCCTCGATCTGTTTTGTTATGAGAGATTTGGGCATCTTAAGGAGGCTTGCTCGCAAGGGTCGATGGGAAAAGTCTCAGAGGTGAATACTGATAACATATTAGATCAGAATGAATCCATGACGACTAAGGAATCTGTTGCAGTGCAAGAAAAGGTTTAAGCAGAGAATTATGGGGAATGGATGGTTGTTGATCAGAGGCAGCGCAAGCAGCAAAGGCAGAAGGAGAAGCCGATGGGTTCAAAATATGGTAACAATCATAGTGGATCACGTTATGAAACTCTTTCCATGAATGAGTAGCAAAGGGATTAATTTGTGGAAGAAAATCAGGAGCCTTTCCAGTTTGGAAAGAAAAATATTCCAGTAGGGAATTTAAAGGAGTCAACGATTTCTTTAAATAAGGAAGGGAAGGATTCGGTTTCGAATAAGGCACGTACAAGATCAAAAAAAGCTGCTACTAAAGGGATAAAATTAGGGCCCAAGTTAAGGAAAAATAAGCCTAGTTTTGTTGGTATTAAAGGGGTGGTTATTGGTGGAAGAAAAAAGAGTAGCATTTCGGGTTTGGGTTCCTTTGGAGCAGGTTCTAGCATCGAGCTGGAGAATGGGCAATCAGGCAACAAAAATGAATCTCGGGTATTGGATCCTTTAAAGTATACAGTAATAGTGATTAAAGAAAACATTAACCTAAATGTGGATGGGGTGAAAAATTTGAAGAATTCTTTGGGTTTTAAAAATATGGTTTCTCCATCTTCTTTGCCGACATTCTTAAAGGAGAAATTGGAGAAAGGTGTACTGGCCAAAGATGGGCAGAATGGGGACGGACGACATGGAGGTTTGGAAGGAGTGGTTCCTCTCAATCCGATTTTGCAAGATATTGTAAATAATCTGAAAGGAGGAAGTAGTTCGATGGGGGCTTATTCTATTATGAACACGCAAGATGTGCTTGAAGTAACTCATGAGCATGGTACTAAAGGAGTTCAAGAAGACATGGTGACGGATGATAGTGAAGGAGCGGGTTTGCATGCTACTTCTGTTTGACGTTATAGCAATAGGTGTGTGGTTTCTTATATCTTTATATATTATGAAAATAAACATATTTGTTTGGAACTGTCAAGATGTAGGGAATCCGAAATTTCATAGATTTTTGAAGGAATACTTACGGGATTTTGATCTGGATGTTGTGGTGCTAGTGGAAACGAGAGTTAGTGGTTTGAGGGCTGAGTATGTGATTAAGTGTATAGGTATGGCATATTCGCATAGAGTGGAAGCAAGGGGTTTTTCAAGGGGAATATGGGTGTTATGAAAGGACGTTGTGACTGTGGAGGTTGTGTGTAGTGATTTTCAATTTATACATTTGAAGGTGAAGTTCCCTAAACTACATGACTGGGTGGTTTTTAGTGGAGTTTATGGGAGCCCATACAAGAGGACTCAGAAAGAGCTATGGGAAAATCTCGATGTTATAGCTAAAAATGTTTGTTTTTCATGGCTTCTCGCAGGGGATTTTAATGCTTTGTTATCAGATGGTGTGAAGAAAGGGGGTTCGCAACATGGTAGTAAGTCATGCAATCTATTTCAGAACTTTTGTAATGATCATTATTTAAAAGATATTAGGTTTCAAGGTGCGAAGTTTACATGGAATTGAGGGGCTGTTTTTGAGCGGCTAGATCAAGTTTTGTGTAGCTACCTTTGGGAAACTATTGCTCTTAATACTACTGTATTCCATCTCTATAAAATTAAGTCGGATCATCGACCTTTTTCTATTCGTTTTAGACAAAACATACGGTCTAGTCCTTCTCGCCCGTTTCGGTTATTTAGTAGGTGGTTAATGCATGATGGCTTTCATTAGTTAGTAGCTAAAAATTGGTCTTCAGGGGAGCGGTTAGAAGGGACTTTGAATGATTTTATTGATGCAATAAGAAAATGGAATTCGGAGGTATTTGGTAATATTCTCAAGAGGAAGCGTAACTTTCTGTCTCGTCTTAATGGCATATAGAAATGTCTTGAGAACTATTATGTTAGAAAGTTGGTTGATTTGGAGAAGGAACTGCGAGCTGAGCTAGAAAAAGTGCTTGACAATAAAGAATTGCTTTGAAAGTAGAAGTCTCGGAAAGATTGGCTAACTTTGAAGGATAGAAACACGAGATATTTTTCGATAGCCAAGTCAATAAATGAAGGAGATTCAATCAGATTAAAGCTCTTAAATTAGGTGACGGTATATGGTGCTATGATAAGGGGATGATTAAGACGGAGGTAGTCTCCTTTTTTCGGTAACTATACACTTCTAATGGCGATTTACACGGTACTTTATCTTCCACAGTCTCTTTTCCTGTTATTGACTCAAGGTGGGAGGGTTTCTTAACTAAAGAGGTTACAAGGCAAGAAGTCTATGATGCACTTTTTGCTATGGGTCCTCTGAAGGCTCCGGGGATAGATGGACTTCACGCTTAGTTCTACCAAACATAATGGAGTGTGGTCGGAGATTCTCTATTCTCTATGGTAAGAAAGGGGTTTGAGCTAGACGAAGTGGAGGAGTTTTTTAATAGAACTCTTATTAAACTTATCCCGAAAGTGGTATGGCTTGAGGTGGTCACGCAGTTTCATCCTATTAACCTTTGTACTGTACCATATAAAGTGCTCACAAAAGTTATAATGAATCGTTTGAAGTCTGTGATGCCGTTATTGGTTGTTGAGAACCAAAATAGCTTTGTTGGTGGGCGTTATATTACAGATAATATCTTAATTGCTCAGGAGGTAATACACTCCATGCGAATTAGAAAAGGGAAAATGGGGTGGATGGCTATTAAGATAGATATGGAGAAGACTTATGACCGGTTACGATGGGACTTCCTTTATGATACTTTGGAAAAGGTAAGGATACTAGCTAATTTGGGGCGATTAATTATGAGGTGTGTGACTTCCTCTAGAATAAAAGTGTTATGGAATGGAGTGTTTACTGAAGAGTTTGTTCCTTCATGTGAGGTTAGGCAAGGAGATCTTATGTCCCCTTATCTTTTCGTTCTCACTATGGAAAGGTTAGGGCATGAGATTCGTAGAGCTGTTGAGAATGGAGATTGGCGATCGATTTGTTTAGGGAGAGGTGGGCCTCCTTTATCTTATCTATTTTTCGCCGACGATCTTATGTACCTTTGAGAATGCGATTGCGATGAAGAGGGTTATTTATAACTTCTGTCAATTTTTGGGTATAAGGTTAATAGCAGTAAATCTCAATTATTTTTCTCGATGAATACGGCAGCAGCGATTAAACACGGTGTTGGGAATTTGTTAGGCTTTCAAATAACGGAGGATCTAGGAAATTATTTGGGTATGCCTTTGTTCCATACTAGAACCACCAAGTGCACCTTTCAATTTCTTATTGATAGAATACAAAAAAAACTCAATGGATATGATTCCAAACTTCTGATGTTAGCAGGTCGTGTTACATTGGCTAAATTCGTATTGCTAACTATTCCCGGATACTTCATGCAATCGATAATGATACCAATTGCTGTTTGTGAGCAGATTGAAAAAATTGTAAGACACTTTGAATGGAGGTCAACATCATCGAGGGTGAAAGTATCTTTAGTCAATTGGGATGCGTTCTGCAAACCTCGAGAGCAAGGTGGGATTGGGTTAAGGAATTTGGTTCCTTAAAATGTATATTATCTAATAAAGTTAGCTTTTAGCTTGGTTATAAAAGTCGATAGCTTTTGGGTAAGGGTTCTCCATTCTAAATATAAGGTTAGTTATATCTGCCCTTTTACTATTAATAGACTTGTTTGCTCTTATGTGTGGCGGTCTATTGTAAAGATTTGGAGACCTTTTCAGGATAGGATTATGTGGAGTCTTGGGAATGGAGAATCTATCAATTTTATTCTTGATGAGTGGGTGTCGGAACTGGGAAGGTTAGAGAATTATCTCTTACCTGGGAAGTTTATTGGGTCGAATGTGAAAGTTGTGGAGTTTGTAATGCCAAATGGCTCATGGGATTTTTCTACTCTACTGCATTATTTTCTACGACATGTTGTGGACTATATTTGCACATGCTGTCCTCCTAACAGGAACCTTGATGCAGATGCTTGTATATGGAAGGAAGCTGTGAATGGAAAATTCACGATTAAAACTGCATATAGGAGTGTTACGCAGAATGGAAATCTGTCACGTGATCCTAGTTGGAAATTTATCTAGGATAATGTTTTACCACCAAGGATCAAGCATTTTCTCTGGTTGGTATGACGCGGTTGTCTTCTCACAAATTGCGAGCGTGTCCGAAGACAAATGGAAGATGCTGAAGACTGTAGTCGATGCGGGGCAGTAAAGGAATCCATCCTTCATGTCTTGCGTGACTATCATTTTGCAGCTACTGTTTGGATGCTGCAGGGGATTACAGTGGATCATTATTTTTTTGAGCTGGAAATGAACGATTGGCTGCTATTGTTCTTAAAAGGACAATCTTGGATGGGGGTTATTGGTGAGTAAGCATCTATAAAATTTGCCTGTACATGCTGGCTACTTTGGAAACAGAGAAATGGTTTTGTTTTTTAACAGGATAACAGACAACCAACTGATGTGGTAAAGGCGATTGAGAGCCTAACAGCACATATATGGGCAAGACAGTTAAATAGTAACGTTTGAACCACAGTAGCTAACCGAGAATTTAAATGGCAAGTCTAGAGCCTGTTGGATAAAGATTAATACGGACGGAGCTGCTGCCAGTGATGAGGGATGGTCAGCGGCAGGTGGCCTTTTGCGAGACTCGAACGCATGCTGGTTAGTAGGATATCGAAGACATATGGCTAGTGGAACAGCTTTGAACTCGAAGTTACGGGCTATTCTGCATGGGTTGGAGATTGTGAGACAACGAACATACGAGAAGGTAATTGTTGAGAGTGATTGTTTAGTGGCTCTGAATATGATCAAAGATAACTTGGATGGATCGTCGCAAAATACAATTGTTCGAACCATAAAATGGTTAGCTAGTCATTTCACCAAGATTGAGTTCAAGTTTGTTAGACGTAATGGTAATTCAATAGCGGATTATCTAGCTAGATCTTATGGCAATGAAGATTTTGATCTTCATGTTATTGTTTCTCCTAATGATAATGTTAATAAGTTATTAGTAGATGACTATAATGTAAACATTGGTACTTAACTAAGTTTTGAATAAAGGCATTTGAATGCCTCTTTAATCATAAAAAAAAAATGTTTTATTTGTAATGTTTATTCATATAATTTTACATAAATATATTTATGAGAAAATATTTGTTAAATTATCAGTTGGATTTAAAATTTTCACAAGCTGTACGTACGATATAAAATTTTTTTTATAATTCTTTTAAGAAAGTGATATAGTAAAAAAATAAAAAAGAAATATATAAAAGAAATAAAATACATGTCAAATGTATTATTTTAATTGGAGAGTTAAAAAAATACATTATTAATGTATCAAATATTTATCTTATATTTATTAATATATTTTATACAATATTCACGATAAAAATAAGAGTTACAGGATTTAAACTCATGTCAAACAAATATTTGATAAGAAATTTAACCACCGTTTTATACAAACAAAAGAGATTAATGTTTTATTTCATCTTTAGCTAATTATTTTTTTGATGAAATATATTTTTAGCTATTTATTGATAATATAATATTTTTCCTATGAAAGCAATCATCAAATGGGAAAGAGTAATTGATTACAAATATAGGTGAAGAAAAAAATAAAAAATCTAAAATCGAGTTATATATTTTTACAAAAGATAAAATATAATTTTATTATTATATTTTTGAAAATTAAATTAAAATTTCGATAAAATTATAAATTTACTTGCCTTTAATTTCGATCGTAACTACAAACATAAGAATTGAATTCTGAATTTAATATCAAACACTTGAATCTACACAAATTTTATTATTAAGGCAATGACTTATTTGACAATTATATTTCTAAATATAACAATTTATCAATAAAATTATAGATATTAATATTAAAAAAGTTATTTTAGCAATTATTTATTTATATTATCTATCTATTGCATACAATTTTCTTTTATCCCAAAGTAATTAAGGCATAAATCTTTTATTGCCCGAAGAAAGCACCTCCCCACCAGACGGTTGGAGCGTGCAAAACACTCTCCATTATTCCCGCGTGCCACGTGGGTACAATTCCAAACATAATAATAAAATAAAAACAAAAAAAAAGGGAAAAGAATAACGTTGGTGTCAGTTGTGGTGTGTTCCACAGTTAGCCGTTTTCTTTTAGCGTCTCTCTCAAACAAAGCATTCATTCGCTTCGCTCTTTCCTTTTCCATTGTTTTCCTCTTTTTATTTAAAAAGAAAATCTTCCCTTATTTATTTATTTGTTCCTTTATTAACTTTCTTTTTCACTGTACTTTTGATAGAAAGAAGCCATTCATTTCCTCACCCAAGGTTTTTTTTTTTTTTTTGAGATCATCATTGGATACAACAGATACCTTGAAAAAGAAGTGGAAAAGTTTATAGAAAATTTGAAATGGGATCATCTTCAGGGCAAAGTAGTGGAAGCCATGATCTTTCATTCAAGATCTTGTTGATCGGAGACTCTGGTGTCGGCAAGAGTAGTTTGCTTGTTAGCTTCATTTCAGCTTCTGCGGAAGATCTAGCTCCCACCATTGGTCCGATTTTCTCTTTCTTTTTTTTCATTCATTTTTTTTTTCAATTCTGGATCTTTGATTAGTTTTTATTAGTAAAAAATATGATTTGGGTTTTGCTTAAATCTAATGCTTTAGGTGTGGATTTTAAGATCAAGCTGTTAACTGTTGGTGGCAAGAGATTAAAGCTTACAATTTGGGATACTGGTATGAAATTCATGCTAATATTGTTTTATTTTTCATTTTAGCCTTTCAGTCTCAAATTAGAATTCTTTGTCAAAATCATTCAGTGTCTAATTGAAGTCAATTGACTTTTTTTTCATTGGAGAGTGCTCACTTTTACCGACTTAATGTTCATTTAATACATTAGTATGACATTAGCATCATTGACGTGTTTTTGTTAATGTGTGTTAATCTGCTATGTTTTTTCATGGCCCCAATTCTTCACTCTGCAATATCATCAAAATTTTCAGAAACTATGTATATGTAAAATCATTCATGGTGAAAAGAGGTATACAATTGATAATATATTAATTTGTTAAAATGCGTTTCTGGGTTTTAACTTTGTTGTTAGCTTGATGTTGCTTCTTTAATCTTTTATTAGCTGTCCCCTTCTTTTTTCATTTATTCATGAAAGCACATTTAAATAATTTGTCTTGCAACGTGGAGAAATCATGATTTATTTGTGAAACCAATATGCTTGTAGCTGGACAGGAAAGGTTCAGAACCTTAACAAGCTCTTACTACAGGGGCGCCCAAGGGATCATTCTTGGTAAGTTCATGTTTCCGACATTATTCTACTTTCTTGATTTTGTTCGATGGAGCCTATCACCGGTTTCATCTCTCAAATTTCAGCTATCTGATATCATAGCAAAATGGTTTCTTAATCATGTGGCTGATAGTAAGGTTAGTTTGATGAAGCTTTTCTTCTTGGACTGGTCAAGAAGATGCATTGTGGCTTGATGGAGCTCTACTTTCTGCAATTTCATGCAGTTTTTATTTATGGCACATTTTCATTTGGTTCATCATTTCAAAATGGTGGACTGGATCCTAAAATTTATATTCTTGTCCCGAATAAATGGTCAATTGCGATTCTTGTTGATTCCGTTCAAGTGGTTGTACTAAATATTATATGGTTTGCTCATGATTTAAATTGGCATAATTGTTTGACTTATTTCTTGGCTTTGGTTATAGTTTATGATGTAACACGGAGAGAAACCTTCACAAATTTGTCTGATGTTTGGGCCAAAGAAGTGGAGCTTTACTCTACCAATCAGGACTGTGTCAAGATGCTTGTTGGAAATAAAGTTGACAGAGTAAGCCTAGTGTCCTTCAAATCCTTAAAAACTAAAATTCGAAGATAAATCGACCCCATTCACGCATATCCATTGAAAAGGTCAAGGATAGATTAGTTTGTTGTGAAGAGACAATTTCACACTCTTGTGGAACAAAGCTTCTTCATGTTGAAACCTCATGGAACAAAGTTGCGAAGAAAAATTTTACCAGTCATAAAGGGGCCATTGCACCCATTAATACTATAAGCTGCTTTGCCTTTCGTGTTATCCCCTATGGTCTTAATATTGCATTTCTCTTTACTTGAGGACCTATTTTTGAATCATTTTCTGTTAATTTATAGTCTAATTCATTGTATCTGATTTGATTACATTTCAGGATTCCGAAAGGGCTGTAACTAGAGAAGAAGGCGTTGCACTTGCAAAAGAGCTTGGATCCATGTTTCTTGAATGCAGTGCTAAAACAAGAGTAAACGTGGAGCAATGCTTTGAGGAGCTTGCATTGAAGGTAATTTGTTTCTATATGTATATAAACAGCAGTTTTGTTCTTCGAATTTCCAGTATTATGTACAGCATATAGATGCCATTTTTGTCTGGGTCAGTTCAAAAACCGTAACTATGCAGTGGGGTTATGTTATATATACATCAACCATTAAGAGTGGGGTTATGTTATATATACATCAACCATTAAGAATTCTAGTTTCTTAACGTTTGAACAGGCACAATGATTCTTCATGAATCATGATGTCAATAAGATGATTATATAAATTTGGATGATTGGTTACGATGTGAATTTATCCAATTCTTTCCAACTGTTGCTATATTACATAGGACAAAGCTGGCACCAGAACAAAGAACCTTTGAATGAGGGTGACGAAAATAAGAATGGCATGATCTCATGTTTTGGTTCTGACCAGCTATGGATTTTCTTACAGATAATGGAAATTCCAAGTCTTTTGGAAGAAGGGTCTTCTGTAGGAAAGAGAAACATGTTAAAGCAGAAGCCAGAGCACCAGGCTTCTCCCGGCGGTAGTTGTTGCTCTTAAATTGCAGCGATATTTGAGTTGTTTTAACATGAAGCCATGTTTGGTGGCTTTAAGCTTCTACCTTAACTGATTGTGAACAGATCATGTATATGATTTCTTGAGTTTCCTGTAGTGCTGTTCTTTGCAATGGTGTTGCCATAGTTTATTGTATCATCACCAGTGGAATTTAACTTGTGTAAATTTGTTTGCCTTCTGCTTGTCTTGATTAAGTTTTAGTTTGTATTCATGATATAAAAACCAGATTGATTGTCTTTCATTGATTAATTTGAGTAGATATTGTTTAAACCTGGATGTGATCTATTATTTTTAATTAGTTGAGTAACTATTAGAAAATTATAATTTTTTATTTAAATTTTATTTTTCTAGCGATGTAAAATTATCCATTAAATTATTACAATCAATCTCTTGTAACATTTTTTTTTTTTAATTGATAAAATAACTAATTCATTTAATCTTTATTAACACATTGTTGATCTTACATAAGATTTTATCAATTTTAGTTTTGAGAAATTACAGGGGTAAGTGAATTTTTCTTACAATATTAGGAGGTTTGAACAGTTTTCTCTAAATTTTTAACAATCATTGTCTCTTTAGATTAAAATATATAACAGAGTTCAAGTATCAAAATGAAAAAAAAAAAAGATATTAAAGTGATACGACATGTATAATTCAAAGGTTAAATCATGACAAAAAGTCTAAAAATAATTTTGGAATCTTTAGAGTCCTATGATTTTGATAGTTTTTATAGAAATACTTATGCGAAATTGAAGTTGGATATTGAATTTGGTGATGAAGAATAGCTTGATAAATTGATTTTTCTCCGCGAATCTTTTCCCTTTTATTACACAATCTTTTTGGTGAAAGTTGTAAACTTTCTAATAAATTTAATGAATATAGTAAAAAAAATCAATTATTTATTTAATACATCTATCAAATAATTGAATGAATGAAAAATATTTAATTTATTATTAAAGTAAATAATATAAACTATACCACATAATTTAGGCTGCTAAAATCTTACCCGCCAGGCTTAAGCTTCTACGTTAATATATTGTTATTAAATCATGTATACGATTTCTTTAGATTTTTTTTTTTGGTGAAAGGAAAACCTTAAGAAGTTAGATTACATGATTAAAACTAGGAGAATGCAAAATCCTATTTTTATCTGCGTTAATAATAGCTAAGACCTCTTCCGGAGGGTCTTCAATCATCGTAAGCTCTTCCTTCCTCATAAAGGTTAATTTGGTGACGCAATCCGCACACTGATTATCGTTCCTCGAGATGTGTCGAATAGTCCAGTGCTCCTCTTGCGATAGAATGCGACGAATCCTTCTGGTCATGGCACGGTTAGAAGAGTTTAAAGTGCTATCGCGAATGGATTGAATAGCTTCCAGACTGTCTGATCGGATCTCAACTTTGTCATGCCCTCTATGTTGTAGAATTTTCAATCCCTCCAGGATGCCCCAAAGTTCAGCATTAAAAACTGAATAATTTCCTATATATCTGTTGTAGCCGATGATCCACTCTCTGTTAGCACTACGAATAACTCCACCGGCAGTTGCGCATCCTGTAGATGTCCGAACTGCTCCGTCTGTGTTGAGAATGACCCCGTCCCTTGTCAAAAGCTCTCTACTGGTGGTAAAGTCTTCCTCCCCAACATTTCTAGCTATCGAGAGGTAGTTTTTGGCCCAACAAAGAGAAGCGTTGATGATCTCGCAAGAAGTCCATGATTTATTCTGAAACACGAGCAAATTTCGATTCTTCCATTATCTCCAAGCAAGGATACCAAATAGACACGTCCAACTAATTTCCCCATAATGAGATTTTGAGTTATCCTGCAAGTTAGTGAAAATCCAGGCATACAGAGAGTTAGAGAAATTAACTTGATAGTTAATCGAGATTATTTGGGACCAAACGTCTTTAGCCATAGGACAATCACGGACAATATGGAGTATATCCTCTGAATCGTGGTCGCAAACGGGGCATGAAGGGTCAACTGCCATTCCTCGTTGAACTCTTTCCGCATTAGTAAGTAGTCTTTGCTTAAGGACAGTCCAGAGAAAGAAACGCACTCGTTGAGGACCTGGATACTTTCATACTCTTTTCCAAAGCTCATCACTAGCACTCCACGACTCCTCCTTCAAAAGCATATAGGCACTCTTAATAGAAAAGGCCTCATTTGAGGTGTGACACCAGGTCAAATGATTAGATCCCTCGGTCGTGTAGGGGGTGGAATGCCCGATATACATATGATAATCCTCACTGGTAACCAAGCCTGCAGTAGATCCATATTCCAATTGCCTTCCCCTGAGACTAACTCACAAAGCAAATTGTCTGTGTTAACATCCACATGGATAGGAATATGATTAATCAATGGACTAATATTAGGAACCCAAGGATCCTTCCAGCATCTAATTTTGCTTCCATCACCAATAGACCATATGAGGTTCTCACGTAGAAGGCACCAAACTTTTGATATCGACTTCCAAAGGAAGGAACTTTGAACCTGCACAATACTTTCAGGTAAGGGACCTGTAACCCCATATTTTGATCTAAAGACCCGGGCCCAAAGGGCATCTTCGTTAGACACCAATTTATATCTCAGCTTTAGTAAAAAAGATGTATTTTGATCCCGTAACTGCCTCATACCAAGCCCTCCATGCCATTTGGGTTGACAAATAGAATCCCAGCTGACAAGAGACATCTTCTTTTTCGCGTTAGATGTGTCCCAGATAAAGGTTCGAACCAAGCTTTCGATTTCCTCACAGATTCTCCTAGGGATCATCATGGACTGCATAAAATAGCTAGCAATGGAAAGAAGAATAGATTATGTAAGGGTAACTCGCCCAGCAATAGATAATTGACGAGCATCCCAGTTATGCAGCTGCGATCGAACTTTATCTACCACAAATTGCATGGTACTATTTGTAACTCTCTGATGGAAGAGGGAACACCAAGATAATGGCCCAAATCTTGCACTTTCTGAAAACCGAGAAGATCACTAAGCGTGGATGCCATAGACTCCTCCACTTCCAAAGGAAGGAACTTTGAGCCTGCACAATACTTTCAGGAAAGGGACCTGTAACCCCATATTTTGATCTAAAGACCCGGGCCCAAAGGGCATCTTCGTTAGACACCAATTTGTATCTCAGCTTTAGTAAAAAAGATGTATTCTGATCCCGTAACTGCCTCATACCAAGCACTCCATGCCATTTGGGTTGACAAATAGAATCCCAGCTGACAAGAGACATCTTCTTTTTCCCGTTAGATGTGTCCCAGATAAAGGTTCGAACCAAGCTTTCGATTTCCTCACAGATTCTCCTAGGGATCATCATGGACTGCATAAAATAGCTAGCAATGGAAAGAAGAATAGATTATGTAAGGGTAACTCGCCCAGCAATAGATAATTGACGAGCGTCCCAATTATGCAGCTTCGATCGAACTTTATCCACCACAAATTGCATGGTACTGTTTGTAACTCTCTGATGGAAGAGGGAACACCAAGATAATGGCCCAAATCTTGCACTTTCTGAAAACCGAGAAGATCACTAAGCGTGGATGCCATAGACTCCTCCACTTCCTTAGAGAAAAACATATTGGTTGTATACTGTTGTTCTTTGTATGGAGTGGCCACAGCCCACAGTTTATTGTATCATTATCGTTACGGATGTTCAAATTTCAGTTAAAATTGAATTAATCGATTGAATTAATTTAATTCGATCAATTGGTTGTTTAATAGATTTAATTCGATCGAAAATCAATTAATGAATATTTAGAAGTTCGGTTATCAATTAATTCGATTTGAAATCAAGTAATTAACCGAATTAACCAAACTTATGTAGTCTTTTTAATTATGTAATGTTTCAATATTTATAATTCAGTTAATTCGATTAGTTTGTTACTTTTTTAATTAATAATTTCTTTATTTATAAAATAATAATAATAATAATAATAATGTAATTATATAATTCAAAAATTATATTTTTGATATATCATTATGTTAATATATTTTATTTTTTAAAAAACATAACTATTTTTTAATATGTTTTCTTGATTTATAATTTTTATATATCAAATATTTATTTTTTCACTTTGATTGGGCATGGTAAATTCTAATATTATAAAATCAATTATTTATTTCAAATACCATTAGTATTAGTAAATATAATTTTGTTATGTTAAATATTTATTTTTCCATCCTAACCCACAATGTAGGTGAAAATATAATGATACTTGAAATAATTAATTAAAATATTTTACATATAAAAATAAATATTTACTAAAAATAATTATTTTAAAAAAATAAATATTTGAAATGTAAAAACTATGAATAAATTAAAAAAAACTTGAAAACAACACGTTTATAAACTAAAAATATTAATTAAAATATAGAAATTAAAGATTAAAATAAAAAATCTTCAAACAATATGAATTGAATTAATTAAAAAGTAAAAAAAATAGAAATTAAAAAAAAAAAAAAAAAGCATGAAATAAATTTAAAAAAAAAAATCTTCAAACAACATGAATAAAAAAAATCCAAAATGTTAGAAGCAATAATCAATCTTAGGCCAAAGGCACAAAAACACCATCATTTAACCATTTCATCATTTAACCATTTGACTAGAGATTGTGACATGTTAATAAAAAGCATTTTTCAAAAAAGTGTACCCCACAAAACACTTTCAAGCCATGTAAGAAAAATCGACTTAAGCATTCCAAAGGCAAGAATCAATCTTGGGTTAAAAACACAAAAACATTAATATTTAACCATTTGATCGGAAACGGTGACATGTTAATAAAAAAACATTTTAAAAAAAATGTGTGCCCCACAAAACACTTTTAAGCTATATAAGAAAAATCAATCTATATTTTTTTTTAAATAATTAAGAAATTGATCTATATCCCTAAATTTTCCCTTAAATTTGCATCTACCCTACTTTTGCCAAGAAAATTAAAAATATTCCAGAAATATATTTATCATATTACAGCCACACCCCATACTTGTTTTGAACATTATCCCAATGTTCACACAAAACAAAATACCACAATTAACGCAAGGAAGGGAACAGAAGAGAACTCACGACTATCCACCGCCATCTCTCCCTCACTCTCTTCATCCTGTCCTTCGTCACCTACTCGAAGGTTGCGACATTTGTTGAATAGTCAAGCCAAACCTTGGATATATTCTTGACACCAAACTCATAGTAAACCTCATCATTTGTCCTTATGCAAGCTGGTTCTCTTAACAATAGATATCCAAATGATCAACTAGGTCGCCTACTTGTGTGTCGGGCATCTTTGAAACCAACCGGGAATTCGCGATTAGTTGGTCAAGTCAGCTCCCGGAATTGCTCTTAAGATCAAATCTGCACTAAACCGTAGCATCTGTCCAACAGCAAGCATGAAGTCAATCAGGTAGGCAGAGATATGCACTAATGGGGTTGTCAAGTGTTGTGTGCTGAGCCCTCCTTGAAGCCAACTTGAAGCTTGCGGCAGTTGCCCATAGTCAGTCAAGTCAGCCCCTGGAACCTTATCTAAGAACAATAATTTTGTAGTAATCATCAGCATTTGCACCAATTCAATTAATATGGCGGTCCATGAAAAGCTCAAATCAAGCTAGAAATCTGGAATCCGGTGGGATACTTAGTTGAGCAGAAGTGGAGGCACTTGGCCCTAAGTCAACCACAATTCACCATATTATTTAAGAAGAGAAACATCAAAGCTGCTTAGTAATATTAAGCTTGGATTCATATATGCAAAGCTTTCATTTCCAAGTCCATAAATATATTAACCACCCATTTTCCATCCAAGTGAATCAATCTAAAAAATTGGTAAACTACACAGTTCATCATTTAATTTTCATAAGTTTTCATTTTGGTCGCCGAAAATAATTGTAAATAGTGCATTGCCATTACAAAACGTTTTCATTTTAGTCACATGTCGTTAATTCAATGTTATTGTACAGTTATTTTGATTACCCAACTTTAATAAATTTTCATTTTTGTCACATATTTTATTATTTTAAATTAATTTTATTTGTCAAAATAAGGAGAAAAAAAACTTAGATTTTTACCTGGAATTGACTTCTTGAACTATGGAGATACAACCTAAGTTTTTCATTGTAATTCAATTCCCCGTAAAGTTTAGGTTTTTCCTAAAAAAAATTTCAAGTTTTCCCCCTTTTTATTGAAAAAAAACTAAAATTATTTAAAAATAAAAAGATAAAGAAAAATAAAAATATAAAATGGTTTTCCCTATAAAACCCCGAGTAATTTAAAAAAAAAAAACCTCAACTCTTTCCTTTTATAACAAAAAAAAAATTTCTAAAAAAATAAAAGAAATATGAAAAGATAAAATGGTTTTTCCTGTAAAGCCCCAAGTTTTTCTTATCATAACCCAGCTAATTCCCTATAAGACCCTAGGTTTTTCCTTTTCACTAGAAAATTAATATTAATTGTAAAAAGTAGATTAAAAAATAAAATGGTTCTTTTCATGTAAAAACTTGTGTTTTTTTTTATTATTATAAATCTCAAGTTTTTCTTTATAAAGGGCATTTTTTCTGAAAAAACTAAAATTAATTGTAAAAAGAAAAAAATTAAAAAGATAAAATGAGTGACAAAAATTAAAACTTACTAAAATAAGAGTAAAATAACATTTAATTAACGTCGAGTGACTAGAATGAAAACATTTTGTAACAACAGTGCCCTATTTGCAAATTTTTCGATGACCAAAATGAAAACTTAAAAAAGTTAGGTGACCAACTATGTAGTTTACCCAAAAAACTTTCTTTATCTATTTAAATGTAGGTTATAAATCAACCAAGCTTGAAAGAACAAACCTATGTTCATAATCGTTCATTTATTTAAATTCTAAGGGATTTATGCACACATAGTTGTTCGAACCTAAAATCCCTAAGATAAATAACATCCTCTTTTCCACTGGAGTCATTTGTTGGGTTTATTTGTTAAATTTTTTAATTTTTTATTTTAGTTTCTAATGTCTTCACTTTAATCCTTAATTTTTTTACCCCCAATTTTTTGTTTAAAAAATGATATTTTTTGTTTAAAAAATAATATTTTTGGATGACCAAAATAAAAGTGTGAACATAATGTAACAAATGTAGTTAACCGTTGTTAGAGATTTAACGGTGACTAAAATGAAAATACCCTAAAAATTAAACGACAAAGTTGCAAAGATTTCTTGTGTATTGTCTTTGGTATTCTTTGTTGGTTTAATTGGAAGAATCGCAATGAGACCATCTTCATGAATGAACAAAGGCCTGCGGGGAACGTTATTGCCACTGCTTTTGCTTGGGCTAAATCCATGCAGGCAAGCAACTTTGTTAATAAATGGCCATCTACTGCTATGTCTTGTAACTGGTGGCATAAACCACAAAATGGGTGGATTAAAGTTAATGTGGATGGCACTCTTTCAAGGGATAAATTGAAAGCAATAATTGGAGGTTTGGACAGCTTTCTGTTTGGGTTTCATATACAGATATGCTCTGTTGATATATTACAGGTTGAGGCTGAAGCTATGCTAGTGGGGTTATAGAGTGCGTGGGACAATGGATATAAATATGTGGAAGTTGAATGTGATAATGCTCATCTAGTTGCCATATTGCATTCGGGTCTTGCTCCCATTAGTAAGTTGATTGTACATCAAAGGATTCATGACTTCTGCACTAGGAATTGGGTTGTTTGTTTCAGATGTATCCACCGTTCTTTAAATGTTACTGACCGAATGTCTCGACCGTGTAAAGGGCCGTTAGGACAGCTCTCCGTCTTTCACACTCCTCCATTCGAAATGTCATCTATTCTACAAGCTGATGCTCATCAGGAATCTTCCAACAATTTATCTAATATTTAGTATGCTCTGTTATTTCTAAGCTCTGCCTATATCTTCTTTTACCAAAAAAATTAAAAACACCTTAAAAATTGATTCACTAACTAAATAATTTACCTTATAATTTAAGACGTAATAAAAGAATGTAAAATAATCAGAATCATGAACGTAAAATAATCAAAACACATGTTCATGGTTCCATAAAAAAAAAAAAATGCAGATGACATAAATATCATATGTATTAAAATCTACATAAAACAAATCATTAACATGTAAAAATTTATTTAAATTTATATTGCTTTGAAGACGAAAAAAAATAATGCAAATACAATATGAACATATATCTTTTTAATACAAATTGAAACCATATGAAAAATTATGTAAAATATGATATAAATTGATGCGTAATATGAAAAAAAAAATTGCTAAATTGAATAATTATGACAAATTATATAAATTAACCCCTTGCGTAAAACATATTTTCTATCACAAGAATCCTCGGCCTCCTCACGACATGTAGAAAGCCCAAATGATCTCGATCAACCCCTCTCCATATAGTATATAAACACCCCCACCTCAGGCCATATTCTTTGCTTGTGATAGAGGATAAGATAGCCTACGATCACTCACCAAGACACCTCTGCCAGTTGCTCGTGTGCCACCTTATAGCTTCTGAGCAAATCGCAGACGAAAGAATGAGGAGGAGAGTGGAACCAAACTATAAGTAAATAAGCAGGAGGTAGAATCTTGGCCTTCTTCCCCTATATCTAGGCCCAAAAACCCCGCTGAGGGGATGAGACCCCTTCGGTATGCTAAATTCATACTTGTGGTGCTTTTGGGCAAGCCCCCAACACCTCAACAATCTCCTTATCTCTAGACCAGTGGTGGTGCACTCGTAGGAAGCATTGACGATAGGTTCGCTTTCCTTCCTCTCAACCCACTAATCTCCGACCACCTTTTAGGTGCTCTGGCAATCGATTTACAACTTGTTCTAATCATAAATGTTGAACTAGAATGGAGAAAGAGACAAAAAAGCAACAAAATGTGATTTTACCCGTAAATCTCAAACGGAAGATCTGAAAGTAAGAAAAACTGCACACAAGAACACAAAAATCTAGAAAATCGACCCCTCGAGGATCAACAACACGATGCTAGAAAACCAGAAAGAAAAACTCAAAATTTTAATGCGGCATAAGTAGCTTCAAGCTTGAAGAAGAAGAAGATACATAGGGTTTTCTCTAAAAGCAGTGCATTTCGTCGTTTATACTCTTCGAGATTTCATAGCCAATAACACCTGGACATGTGTCCCATGAAAGGCTGCAATGCATCATTATTCCAAGTCCCCGTGCACAGCTGTTCAGCTTTGCATTAAATACGTATATTTTGCAAGCTTTGAGGCAACCCTTCATCTCTAGAAATGTACTTAGTATACACAAGGAACAATATCCAGTCTTCCGAGCCAATTGTCACCATACCACACGGTGGAGATTGTCTACAGGGAGACCACTTAATAACCTACTTTTTGATTAGAGGAGACAATTATTATACCTCTATTTGGCCTAAACACGTGACGTCATGAGAAGTTACATGAGAAATACTTATGAACAGTCACTCGGATAGATTACATGTTTTTACGCCATTACGGGAACATTATCATCTTTAAGAAGGATTATTGAGGCATAATAATTTCGTATTATTTTAGTAAAGAGAATGTCAAAGTAGTACCGTGCTTGACGACAATAAATATGTAATCAATTTATCATTTGACGAATCACACGTTCACCGTTACCCCAAGATTGTTGATAACATGGCATAAGTGAAAAAAAAAATTCTCACCTTTAAAACACTTTGAAGAACTAGGAAGAAAGGATTGAATCCTTGACTCCTTTACTAGCCCTAATCCTTTATCCTCCTCCTCAACCTCATATTTTTTTGGCTCTCAATTTATTCAGGTAAATCGAACTTTTTTGCATCACCATTTTTTCTTTATCTCTCTTGCTGATACCTAATATCAACAAACATAAACATGACACGTATTCACAATATGCCAAATATATATATTGATTAATTTTTAATGTGTGAAAATTATATATATATATATATAGACACAACAAAGTTATGCTAAATATGGGATGAATTGAGACATAACATGCTCAATTGAAAATAACTAAAGCAACATGAAAACAACACTAAATTTATAAATGCATCAAAATATACATAAAAGTAATTAGTAAGGTGTAAAAATTCGATAAATAACATGGGCACAAATCTATATATAATTATTTAATTAAGTTTAAAAGTTAAATAAGTTGTTGGCAAAAAAAAAAAAGTTTGCATTAAAAATTATAAAGCAAACTCTTAGTATATATATTTTTCTTTTTCTTAATATTTTCTTAATATATCATAATTGCCCATCTTAAATCATTAATCTGTCTAAAAACTAGCCCTCCCCAAACGGCCTACCTGACCTAATCGATCCAACCCATTTTAAGTTAGATTTAGATTTAATTGTTTTATTTGGTTCATCTCATATCATTATTCGAAAAATAATACAATTTAAAATAAAAAATATTAACATTAATGTATTTTTATAATTAAGTTTTTAAAAATGTATTTTTTATGTATTGAAACAAATTATTTGGATGGATTGAATTAAACTTAAATTTAAATTTGAAAAATTTTTAGAATAAAATCTCGAGAGGATTTGATACAAGACCTCAAGTACATAACATTAACAATGATATATATATGTAACACCTGGGAACTAATGGGACATTGGCAAATTCTGATTCAGGCCTTTTTTTCATTTTTAATATCACCAGACTCCAAAGCTTACATATTTTAGTAAGAAAATTCCCAAATTCAACCAGGCATACATAATGCAAGCCTATCACACCTTCACATACTGGTCTCCCACTACAAACCCACACTTTATATATGCTCTTTCTATTAAATTGAGTGGCCACTGGCCAGCATGCATCAAGGCCTTTTTTTCTCTCTCAACTACCAACAACCACAGTAAACATGCAAACACAATTTAGATCAGCCACTAATGTTTAAAGAGACTAGGATTGGGGTTGGTAAGTAGTTCCTTTTAGTTTATTAAATTTAGATGATGTGAGGGTTGAGTGACCACCACCATACACGTGCTAACGTCAAAGGAAATTATCCATACTTTCTCTGTCAACTCTCTCTCTCTCATGGATTTGGATACCCTCAAGCAAAGTGGATCACATGGCGTGGCTTCTCAATACCCACCAAATGTGCCCATTAATGACTTCCCTTTAACTAACCTCGACAATAAATTTAAGTAACCTCTCATTAGTTCACTGATATTTCTCTATCTCTGCCAATAGACACAGGGCTTCTATTTGCATGGAAAGTTGAACAAGGTATGCATAAGAGTTTACAATGAAATCTAGTACTTATTTATCCTTCTTTTAGGTCTCATTATATATATATATATATATATGATCTAAAAATATTAAATCAAATTCTAACTTGTACGAGTAGTGATTAAAATTTTTGTCAAACGAATGTTTGACATTGATTTAAACCGTATCATCTTATCCCTTATCTTAAATATTGTAAAAGAAAATATTAAATGTACTCATGTTTTTATTCTGTAGACCCTTTTTGGGTCTCATCTAATTTCGACAACCTTGCATCATTCAACATTGCATGCATTACTCACCGTTGCTTGACAACGTGGTCACTAACCACTTTAGGCATAGACTTTTTGGAGATTAATTTGCCATTGAAAATCCGGTTCTTTAATCAAAAGTTAATTCGAAACCAAATCAAGCTTTGTGGCAGCTGAAAAACTAAATTAAAACTGAAGCCTTTGTCCCGGCATGCTTTATACCATTAAGTGGCCTATTCGTTTGGTTCAGATGGTTCACTAGATTAGCTCTGCTTAGTTTTTAAAGCTGAGAGTGGGAGTGCATAGTGTGTGCTTTACCTAAATAGTAAATGCATAGGTGGAACCATAAAAGAAGGGCAAGTAGCAATCTGGCTCGGTTGCCATCCATTTTACTTTATTTTTCTCATATTAATGAAACAGAACAGATAGACAGAGATGGAGCTTATTAGCTTTCTTGCAAACCAAACAAGAGAACCTAACCCACCACTTTCGGTTGTGGGATTGGTGGTTCATCACATATTCACATGCTTCTCCAACTCATAAAGGAATAAAAACAAGTCTCTTAAAACCCCAAACAAAAAGGAAAGAATACGAGAATGCTCTCTCTATATGGATCAAATACTGCCATGAAAAGCCAAAAGCTATCCTTCTTCAACCAATGAATTTTCAACTTCATGACCAGCATGGAAACAAGGTTAAATTCAAAAGAATCCAAAGAACGAATAATTAGTGAGAAAATAATTAATGTTAACAATAACACAAGTTGATGGTTTGGGTTAATGGGAAATTCGATTCCTTGTGATGATCATCTTCCGGGGCAGGAAGATTAAGATCCAGTTGCAGCACAGTTGTTGGTTTGTTGGACGACAGATCTTCTGTTTCAGCACTGGTGCTTGTTCCAACCGTTGTTGTAGCGTTAGTAGATGTCCTATGCCTCCTCATGTGACCCCCAAGAGCTTGTCCTGAAGAAAACTCCGCCCCACATATGGAACACTCATGCACTTTGGATTTGGTGCCGTTGCATAAAGCAGGAGCCTTATTGGTTATTTGAAGTGAAAGGGTTGTATTCATGTCTTCATCCTCTTTCACAAACTTCAACCGTTTAGTGTTTTCTTCACTATGAAGCTTGGGTTTCTTGTGGCTGGCTCTATGTCCGCCAAGCGCCTGGAATGACGGGAAGCACCGATTACATGTCTTGCACTGGTGGACATTCATGCCGGCCGTATTACCTGTTGGCCCCGATGGTTTCCTTGTTTGACCTTGAGCCAAAAGCATTAAACAATAAGCCATGTTTTCTTCATCTTCCCAACAGCTTTCAGGTGGCTCAACAGATGTGGTTATGCTGGAATCATCATTACTTGTTCTACTTTCACCGCCAGTGGAAGTCGTTGTGGTTGAAGCTGTCGCTAAAGTCAGTGGGAACACAGGCCTCGGACGCTTCGTACGCTTCCCTTTGATGATCTGCAACTCATCTTTACAAAGAACAACTTCCTGCTGACCTTCCATCACCATCTCTTCTTCTATACAATATTGAAACCCTTTCTACAGTTACCCTGGAATTTGCTTTGCTCGTATTGAATTGTATCTCCAATCTTGTGTATGTGTAAATATATAAGAGAGAGGGAGAGAGGGAGAAAGCTGTTATTACAATAAGATGACATAAGAAAGAGAAGGTGAAGGAGGAAAAGAGTGAGGTTCGGGTGGGTTTGAAGCAAACCCCAAACCCATTACCTTATCCCAACGATTCCTGATGCAATGGGAGGATTGGTTTGCAAGCCAGGAAACCGCCTCTGCGGTGCACCTCCCAACCCCAACCCCAACCCTACTTTATTTACTTCCCTTTCCTCGTTTGACTTATTCGTTCTTAATCATACCTTTTACTCATGACTAGTAAGGTGGACGGTTGATTATCTCTATGTTTCAAAGTCAGGTTTTTAAAACTGTTTTGATGATTGAATTGATTTCGATTGGATTAATTAAATTATTAAAAATTATAAAATTTAAAATTTAAAAATAAAAATTAATTCAATTAATTTTTATCGATTTGTAGATCAATCAACCTGATGTCTTTTTTTGAATTGTTAGTTCGATCCGATTCAAACAATTATGATTCTGAATCTTCACGCTTCGTAAATTGAAATTTAATTCTTTTACTCTTATTTTCAAGAATTTAATTTTTTTTTTATTTTGTTTTGTTTTAAAAAATTACTTTCAAATTATATATAATCACACAACAATTTAATTTGAAAGTTAACAATATTAATTATTTGAATTAATTAATAACATTATAAAATATTAAACTAATTAATAATATTATAAAAATATAAAAATCGAATTATATTAAAAATTAAATATCGCATAGTTGAAAATTATTTTTATAAAAAAAACATGTGAATATATGGCACAGGTCAGGTCAAGGAAAATTGGATCTGTAATAGATACGAGTTTTTTTCCTAACACTCCCACCCTGTTTGCTTTAAACTCATATGTTATTATCCAAGTTTTGAGTACTCGAGTTATGCGTAAACTAAGTAGTTATATTAAAAATTGCTTATTTTTATAAAACAATAATTTTGTTTTAAATAAAGAAAATTAAAAATTGCCTAACTTTATAGGATATTTAAATCAGCATCTCCGTGATGCGTTGCAAGATCTCTAGTATCCCAAATGTCACTTTCTCTTCGAACTGTAGCCCTTGTGCTGCAAAATTGATCAGCCCATGCAACTGACGCCTTAATGGTCTCCGTAAAATTCCATGTTGAGCCTTGGAAGAAGAATACTGATTTTTCCATATTCTCCAAATTTCAACAGAGATCACAGAGTACTGCTATTCTCCAAGCGACCAGAGCTCGACAGGTTGACTTCGAGCCACTTTTCAAGGTTATCCGAGAACAGGGATGTCCATTGAGATCTTGGGATAAAGAATTTCCAGATGATTTCAGCTGCTTTACGATCCCGTAAAACATGTAACATATCCTCTGTGGCTTGACTACATACTAGGCACGTTGGGTCTTTATAAAATAATAAATTTATTTTAGGGTATTTTTATTTTTTTATATTTTATATAAATTTAAAACATATATTCACGTGAGATCTAAACTCAAAATACTAATTCTACCATTTCAATAAAAAATTATTTTAATTTTTATATTAATTTATTATATAACTATTTTTACATGTATTATAAATATACTCTAATTTAATTTGAATTAAATTATTTAATTTCATAATTGTAACTAAATTTAATTATAGCTTAAAAAATTTAAACTAGTTGGTACGCACAAAGCTGTTGTGCTTTTGCAAAAAGAAACCCGAAAACCATTAACTCTCGGGGCTTTCAGTGGCCCCATATCCTTTATCGCCTCATAAATCTCAGCCTCAGTAAACGGAGCATCCAAACGGCTTTAACATCTTCAGTAATGAACTGCTCCACCCTAGCCAGAACATGAGACGTATCTTGCAAGCCTCTAGTTGATTTAAAAAGATCCTCAAAATATCTCGTAGCTATACTTAACATCTGATCATGATTGGAAACAGACCCACCATACTCTCTTTGTAACGACTTAATTGTATTTGACCGACAGTGCTGAGAAGCACATCTATGAAAGAAAGTCGTGTTCCGATCACCATTTCTCAACCAATTTACTCAGGCCCCTTGCGCCTAATACAATTCTTCCATATCAATTTCCTGATTCAAGTGAACTTTTACATCCGTAATCTCACCCAACACATCGGTAATACTGTCTTCGTCCAATAGCTCCAGCTCCTCCAACCGTCTCATTAGCTCTATCTTCCTCCCTGACCGTTCCTGACATTTACACCTAGCCCATCGCTACAAACCCAATCCAACTTCCTTAAGTCTCCCTATTAAACCACCCTTCAACCTTCCCAAAAGTTTTGCAACTTCTTCCTCAAAAGAGGGCTTTAGAATCCACCACGCCTCAAAC
The DNA here is from genome assembly GCA_039519145.1 of Kokia cookei. Taxonomy (NCBI): domain Eukaryota; kingdom Viridiplantae; phylum Streptophyta; class Magnoliopsida; order Malvales; family Malvaceae; genus Kokia; species Kokia cookei. The sequence continues at coordinate 8,470,204 of CM076900.1, read as the reverse complement.
TTAAAAGAACAAGATTGATGTCGAATAGGATTAGGCACCGTAGTAACCAACAACGGGCAATGATCAGAGTGGGCATTCATTAAATAACGAATTGACGCAAAAGGAAAACAATCTAACCAACTAACCGTAGCTAATCCCCTATCCAACCGTTCTTGAATATTTGTTTCCAAAGAATTCCCTTTTGCCCAGGTATACCAACACCCAATATAACCAACGTCAAAGAGCTCACAATCACTAAGGGTATCCCGAAACCTCTCCATCCAACGCTCCTCCCTCGAGGCTCCACCCTACATCTCATGGCTATATAGAATCTCATTAAAATCTCCACAAATAAACCATGACAGACTTTTATCCATGCTCAACTGTTGCAAAACTCTCCAAGACTCATCTCTGCTAGCTTCATACGAAGACCCATAAAATCCAATGAATCTCCACTCAACTGCTTCACTAGATCCATAAGTCATAACATTAATAAAAGAATGTGAAAACTGTCTAATCTCTACACTAATCTCATTACTCCAAGCTAGGCACAACCCACCACGACTACCATCGGCAGAGATATCAAAACCTTGACTAAAACCAAGCTTCCGTCTAATTTTTTCCATTCTATTATTACAAATTTTAGTCTCCATAATGAAGACCATGTGGGGTCTCAGAAGTCGCAGCACCTGTCGCAATCTTCTAACCGCCCGTGAGTTCCCTAACCCGCGAACGTTCCAAACTAGGATTTTCATAGCAATCGGTCGGCTTGCCTCCTAGCAGCCGCTGATATAATGTTAATTGCAAAACCACCACCCTCTCCTTGGTCCTGCTGATTCAAACCCAACGCCACAAGCCCTTTAACTTTTTTTCGACCATCTCGAAGCCTCTCTCCTTGCCCTTCCCCCTCGTCTGCCATAGAACCACCCTTCCACTTCCTAAAGGCCGCACCTCCACCCAAAATCGACCCCCTAAAACCCCTAGCAAGTCTCTTCCAACCCTTCCTAACCAATGGATCCCCATGCACTCCAACGGGCCTTAAGACACCCAAGCCCAAATCCTCTAGCGTACCCAACCCATCAGCAAACTCACAACCATCATGTTCCATCCACTTAAACTAATTATCCTTTAACCTAAACACTTCATCTTTATCCAAAACCTTATTCGTACCGTCCCTCTCTATCCCAACAACTCTCACAACAGTGTCTTTCTCAACCTCAACTACCTTGGTTTCACATCTTGCTTCCACTTCCTCCTCCACCCTTACCAACGGCATCTCCGGGACCGTCGTAACATCATCTTCCCCAATGCTACCAACACCCCGACCCCCTAAATAAGCACACTGCTCCATTTTTTACTTCCCCGTAATCCCTAGTGACATAGCAATCTTTCCAACAAAACCCAGCTCCGCTTTCATGGCAAGCAAAAAAGGGTAATCATCCTCAGGTAGATTTTTCACCTCCTCCATCACTACACCACAGTTCCGTAGAATATGACCCATTCGTCCACATCCAAAGCAATATCTTGGCAGCATTTCATACTTAAAAGGAACCCAAAACTTTTGTCGATTATCAGTCACCACAAAAATTCCCCTTCGCAATGTTTTTTCAACATTCAACTCTACCCGAATCCTACAAAAATCTCCTTTAACCTCCGATCCCAAAAGCTCGCCGAACGTGGAACCAATGGCATGAACCAGATCCTTACAATCACTCTCAAGAGGACCTGGACCAACCTTAAGCCAAAACGGAAAAGTAGCCAAACGAATCTTACTCCTCTCAACCGACTCATGAAGTCGATAAAAAAGAATCAATTGCTTTCTAAATAACCAAGGCCTCCCTGCCAAGATCAACTCCAAATCTGCCTCATTCTTAAAACAGATCAGGAACAAATTTTGATCAGCCACCTGAGTATCAAACTTCTTCTAAGTATTCCATATACATTTTAATTGTGCCCGAAGACTATCAGTATGGTACGTCTTCTTAGTCCACATCGAGCAAACTAACGTTGGCTTCTCCTTAAGAGACACCACGGAACTCTTAACCGATAACTGAACCAACTCCTCTTCCAACAAAGAGACATCATCCACCTTCCCCCCTACCGCCATCAAAGCCACCGTCCCTCTAAAAATCCCTACCACAATCGCCTTGTTTCTCCAAGAACCCTAGAGAGAGCACTATTGACTTTTTTAGGTCTTTGGAATATATCCTTTAAGCATTCGAGGAATTTTTTTTCAAACTCAAATTACTAATTCTACCATTTCAATAAAAAATATTTTAAATTTTATATTAATTTTTTATAAATTTATTATATAACTATTTTTACCCGTATTATAAATATACTCTAATTTATTTTGAATTAAATTATTTAATTTCATAATTGTAACTAAATTTAATTATAGCTTAGAAAAATTTAAACTAGTTGATATGCACAAAGTTGTTGTGTTTTTAAATGGGTTTTTTTTTTTTTTTTAATTTGGTGACTTGTTAGCAGTGGCAAAATTAGGGGCGGTCATGAAAATTTTTTCGTATGATTTCTTTAAAATTTTTAAAATTTTAAAGTAATAAAAATAAACTTTCGCTTTTTTAAGAATAAAAAATTTTGATTTAATTTTTTAAAAATTATAAAGATATAATCTATTAAAATGGTAAAATTATATTTTTTCTATTGTATAAAATTATAATTTAATTTTAACTCTTAAAAATTTTCTAATTTTACCCCTACTTGTTAGGAACGTTAAAGATCTCTTTAACTGAATTGATTTTTTATTAGTTACTATTGAACATAAAAAAGAAAAGCTTTTATTAATTTATAATATTAAAGCTGGTGTTTATCAAGTAATCTGTCATTTCTAAAACACAATCATCTTATTTCAAATTTGCACATAAATGATTTTTTAATGAAATTTATAAGAAATGAAAGGTATTATGCTAAGCAGCAACTTAATCAAGCAGTTCATGAACAGTTGACCCACCCAGGTTGTCAATATTAATTACCTATTTTCACATTATGTTGTTTTAATTTATAATACAAGAGGAAAAGGGAAAGTGGATTTTGGGTTATAATCGTTTCCTGAGAAGTGTTCGGTCTTTGTTTTTGAATTTTGGGTACATTGGATTATTTATTTTTGCTTCAAAAACAATGTTATGATTTAGGTTAGCATTCAATCTTGTTGGAGTTGTGTGGCTTGAATCCCATCACTTGTTAAAGAAATAAAATACAGCTATAAAATTTCAAATATTTTTCAAAATATTAAAGGTTTTTATATTTTTATATTTTTAAAATAATAATAACAAAAACTAATATTTTATAAAAAAATTAAAAATATATAAACTTACTAAAAGTACATCTAAAATCAATCTGGACACATGGGTGTCTAAATTCAAATGTATCTCCATTAGTCCAAGTTCATTCTTGATGTAAAATCGTTTAGCCTTTTAAAATTAATTTATTTTTTATTTTTTTATTTTTAAATTTATGTCCGTCTCATATCACATTGAGAGACTACCACGAGTCACCATTGAATTGGTCATCAGTGTTATGTCAACAAAAACTAACGTTGCTAGCACGAAGGTACCAACCTGGATGATACAAAACAAGGTATCAACTAGGTAAAAAAAAAAGTTTAGATATTAACTGCGTACTTTTGGACAAGTTTAAGGAGCAAACTACATAATATAATATTTACATTTTAATTGTATTATGCACACTTTATTATCTCCATCAATTGTATACATCAATAAAGTTGTTGATCAAGTTAATTTCACAAGTCAACTCGATACTAACTCAAGATTGATGACAACACCATAATAAACAATTGTAATCAATTTAATATTTTTAATATGATGTATTTACGTGTGTAAATTTTTTTACTCAAAATTTAATCTATTTTTTCATTTTAACATCATAGATATTTCATGTGGTTTTATTAATTAGTTTCAAACTATACATTTCATTGTTTATTGTATGTTATTTTTAAACTAACATCTACGTTCTAAGTATGTAATTTCCACACGCATACAAGTGTGATAGAATTTCTTGTATATTACAATTGTAGTTTTTAGTTTTTTTAGATTGCATGTCTATAATACATATATTAAATATTAAAAAAAACACATACAATTATATGAACAAGAGTTGGTGTAGTGATAAGATACATTACACTCTCAGGGAGAGAATTCGAATTTGAACCCTATAGACAACATTGTTAGGAAGGACACCTATGAACTTTGAAATGATTAGTCTTCATAAATCGTAAAATGAACATGAAGAATACTTTAATTATAAAAAAAAAACATAACTACCATATTTTTCTAAAGTTTGATAATATAGATAAATTGAAACTTTAGACCTTCTATTATTTAGTAATACAATATAATCCTTTTAGCATAAAAATTATTAAGTTTGATCCTAACAAGTTAAATTCTTATTCTGACCCTACTAAAAATTTTCTAACTTTGCTTCTAGAAGAGGAAGGGGATTCAACTCAAAACTTAATATTAATGAAAATTTTATTTTAGCAAAAATAAAATATTAAAAAATATTACGAAATATATTTCGCACAATATTATTTTAATTTTTAGATTTTACAAATAAAATAGAAAAGATACACTATCAATATACCAAATACAAACCCTAATTTATTATGAATTTTCTTTAATTATGAAGCATGAGAATGGTTGATATGATAGATGGATAAACAAACTAGGAACATTCTGTTTCGTATTTTGGAGTGAAGCAAGCAGCAGGCACCTATGAACCGACAAACAAATTATATAAAATGGGAGGACGGCTGGAGGTATTCACACATGAGCTACAACTGCAGGTGTTTTTTATGTCGTGTTCATTACCATTGCAGATGTAATGACTGGTATTAAAAAAGACCGAAAAATGCTGGATGGTTGATTGGTTGTTGGGGATATGGGAAAGATTCTTGGCGTAAGGACTTATGGGGATAATGAAGGGAATGTGAGTGGCACGTAAAACCCTAGCATCCACCAGTTGTTACTCTAAATAAAGTAAAGCATCAATCTCAAAAATATTTTTATATATGGGTTTGGGATAGTTAACTTAAAATGGAATTTCTTTTTCTTCAATTTTTGTTCTTTGCTTCCTTAACTTTTCTTCTTCTGCTGCTGCTACCACTCCACCTGATCCTCAACTTACATTGTGTTTGGATATGGAATATTTACTTGAAAAGCAAAACTGATCCCTAAAATGGAGAGTTGGCAGAGATGATCTTTAAAATGGAACATGCAAATTTTAATTAGAAAAAGAAAATTACAATATTTGAATAAAAGGAAGGGAGTTGTAGGTTTAATGGTTGGATTAAAATCCATTGTAACGCGGTTTCAAGTTGATTTGTATGAAGTTCAATCTTCGATCCTTATGTTCATAAATTTTTTTTTTCATGTAATGCTATTGTTCACTTGTATAAAATATCCGTTAATCAAAGATAATTGCATGAAGTAATAAAACCGGATTTGGTACAAATACATTAGAATCCTCTTCAAACACTTTGCTTTCACGTGGGCGAAAAGGAACCCTAGTAGTTTGCCACATGAAGCATGAGAGCCTATGATCGTATCTCTCGAACCTATTTACAAAGGGAACATAGACAATGATGAAGGTCTGGTTTGAAGTTAAATTTAATTAAGAGCTTAATTAATTACTTTGTGAGAAACGGTAAATCGAGGGCTTAATCAATAATCAAATCGAAATCTGCATTTTACCATGGTAATTAATAGGCAAGACCAGCAGCCAGTTTCTTTGGACTTTACCCCTGTGAGAATGGATGAAACTTAGTCCATTACTTAGACATTTTGCAGGCTTTCAACGAGACCTTAGGCTTGCAAAATTTCAACCATTCACATTGTTATAGAGAGCTAGTGGTTATAGAGAGTGACCTTAGCCTACTTTCCTAGGAGATGATTATACGCATTGAAAAAGGTGTTAAACAGGAATTAATGAACAATGAATGCTTGGTTATAGAGAGCTAGTGGTGGTAATGGGGGTGGTTAGGATAATAGTGGTGATAGTGTGATGGTTTAGGTGCTGCAGCAACTCAACTCCTCCAGTAGACCAAAAGACAAGTAACCCAACCAACAGACTTGCCTTCATTTCTTCCCTAGAATAACCACTTCATATCACCACGCGACATCAAAATCATAAAAGCAACGTGACTAGTACGACTTAAATCCAAACGATAAACACTTTAATCGTCAAGTCAACACACCAAAACTACTACTTTAATCCTTGCGTTTGTGATCTTTTATTCTTCTTTTTGTTTATCGCATTAAATTTGATACCATTGGAAATGCAATTTTCTTGTTCCAACAACTCCCAAAATTTTTGCTTTCGATTAATGATTTCTGAGCTAAAAAAGAAAACATCAAATATATGTTTTCTCTAATTTTACCAACTTTCTTTTTAAAAAACAAAGCCCCTTTGTGTTTTATTTGTTTTATTAATAATAATTAACTCTAAGTTGGAATCCCATCATACATTTTCATCGTCCAATCCAACTATGGGTGAGGCCTTGAGTATCCGTAGCATTGTGCGATGTGCCAACCCAACTTGGGCAAAGCATGGGGCCGTAGAATGAATATCATACATTTAAAACCCAATAAATTACCATAATTGGAGCTCTTCTCTCCCTTTAAAAACTTGCATTGAATTTGCCATGGGGCTGGACAACCCAACCCAAGTAGGCAATGCTGGAGCTTCCTGAACACTAAGACGAAAAAAGTCATAGAATTATGAAGCTCGTGGCATTTATACACACACAAAAAAAAGAGCCACACAATCTTGTACATTTAGCCACGTTTGAATATATAAACACTGTGAATGTTGCATATTTCTGTTGATTCGAGACAGCTACCAAGTATGACCAAAAGTGGTTGTCGTAGTACAGATAAAATTGGGGACAGCAAAGTTTGTTTATGTAGTTAGGTTTCATTACGTTTTCGGAACCTAGTTCCGTGAGAATAATTCACTATTTAATTAAATTATTTTTTTAATCCATCAACCATGTAATGTCAGTGAGAGAATATCGTTTACTATTTGTCAGACTATCAATTCCACTACTGTAGGTAAAACTATGTCATACATAAGCCATATACCCAACATACTAGGCTTTCAGCTCTATTGCCTATTGAACTCAGGCTTTTAATATATCAAATTATACGAGCTACATACACATAATCAGTTACTTATTCAAGTTTGAGGTAAATCACAAGTGAATAAATTCATAAATAGATTCAAAATGAATTCACAAGTCAATCTAGACAATCAGATTAATATTTTATCTTTTTTGGAGTTATTTGCTCCGATACTCAAGACAATGTGTAACATCCTAAAAATCACATTAATAGTAAACAATATGATTTTGGAAAGTATATGTATTATAATTTTCAAAACAGATTAAAAATAGAAATTATCGGTGATAGTAGAAAAGGCCAGTGGATGCCAAAGTTAGTTTAATTAAATAATTATATTATGATGTATTGATTTAAAGTTGAGACTAAATCACAAAAGTGTGAAAAGTGTTATGGCCCTAGCATAAATATTCAAAATTTGTGGAGTCAAAATGTAAATATGAAAAAAGTTGAGGGACCAAAATTGAAAATACCCCTTAGGAGGAAAGGACCAAAATGTGGAATAAATTGATGTATGAGGACTAAATTGATTAAGTAGAGAAATGAGAGGGATTAAATTATAATTTTGCTTAAAGTGAAGAGTGATTCAAGGGTGGAATTATAGGAAATCATGAGGGGAAAATTAGTCATTTTCCAATTAGGATAATTATCATGTATTATCATGATAATAATCAAGGATTATTTGGTGTTAAAATATGATTGGTTGAAATATTTTATTTTAGAAAATTTTTTTACTTAATTAATAGAGATTTCTTTCATTCACCGTCATCCTCAAGCCATTCACCATTAATGGAGAAAAAAAGCTTTTCTTTCTTAACAATTTAGTCCTTTCCATTAAAATTCACCATTTTCACCTAGAAATCAAAGGAATTTGCATAGCCTTCACAGGGGAAAATGACAAGAAGACTATGGTGAGTATGAATATCACCTTGGATTCAAGAGAATTAAAATTGGAGAGAGAAAAAAAATCAAGCTAAGGCTTGAAATCAATAGGACAAGGTGAGAACATCAAGATTTCATCAAGTTTTTAAGCTTGATATTGTTGAAAAAGCATGAAAATGGTGTTAAAGTCGAGTTTTCTTTTGTGTTCTTTATATGTTAGTGAAGAAAAAGAAGAGAAAGTGATGGAAAATATTGTAGAGAAAGGAAAGGATATGAAAAAGATGAGAAAAGAAAGTGGTAAAATTAGGGAAGTGAAAATTTTAGCTAAAAAGAGATAGTACTCAAAAGAATTTTTGTTATTTTTCAAAGGACTGAAATGAATGATGTGATAAGTTAAGTGTATTGGTGTGTTATAAAAATCATGGACTAAAGTGTTAATGAGTTAATCCTTAGTTGTGGAAATTGATAAAATAAATTCTTTTAAGATTGTGTAAGCTGTTTGGGAAAAAAACACCAGTAAGAGTGTCTCAACTTTGAAAATTCACCAAAAGTTATAGTAATTAGAGGTGAAGCAAATATGGAATTGGAGTTTATTGAGTTTAGTTTTACATAGAAGAAATAGTGTAAGTAATGAAATTGTAGATTACGAGATAAATGAATTTAAGTGAGACAAGATCAGATTGATTTTGAGTTCCTTTTTTTTTACTTTAAAAAATCATTAAAACTCGTACAAATATATTTCGGAGATGAAATTTATATGTAAAAGCTTAATGAGCCTATTTTCAAAAGAAAAAAAAAAGCAAAATTATAGAAATTCTATACTAAAAGAAAAATAATTTTTAGTGGAGAAAGGTCAAAGTTGCCTTTTAATAATAGAACAGAGGCAGATTTAAATAAAATACTGTATTAATTGATTTATGTGAAATTTTTGAAAATTTTATGGGAACGATTTCATTGAATCCAGTTTCAAAAACAAGAAGAGAATGACAAAGGTATAAAAAATTTAGCAACTACTACTCAAGTAGACAACCTTATTAAAAGTATATGTGCAATTAGAGAAAGAATAATATTATATATAGACATGTTATGCTAAACACCTAAGATTCTCGTGTATATATACATGTACATATAGGATGTGGAATGGAGAGGAGGAGGAGGAAAGATAGCTAAAGAATATTAAGTTTCATGGGCAAATCATAAAACACATGAGAAAGTAAGAATCTAAAGCCATAAGAAAGTGATTTCATTCGTAATGGGCAAATCATGACGTGAGAGTGAAAAAGAAAGTAATGGAAATACTGTAAATCATGTAGAGAAAGTGATATGAATTATAGTGTGTGAAGAGATGATGCAAGTGAACTCATTTGTAATTTTTGAGTAGTAATTGAATAATAAACAAAGTGTATTGATATGTATGGTCAAATGATCTTTGTACATAAAATTAGTAGGGGTTAAGTAAGTCAGGTGTCAAATGATGGATGAGTGCAAGATAAAGAGTAAGCAAAATGAAAGAAAGAATTAGTGTTTTGCATTTATGCCTGTTAATTTGTAAATGTTCTAGATTGATCCCGATTTAGTTTTGAGCTTGTTTAAGAGCTTTCGTAAGTCCAATTGAGATTCGGTTTTGATTGAAATGCATGTTTAACCTAGGCTTAACTTATTTATATTGAATTATTAAATATTATGAAATAAATTATTTGTGGATGTTCCAAATTAATTTGAGTCTAACGACTGAACCGAGTACAGGGTGTTACAAGTGCAAATCAATAGATTTCTCCTCTCTGCAACTTTCCTATCTCGACAAGTTGTCAATCTGAGGATTGCTCTTCTTGTTCCTGTTCTTTGTTGAAATCTACATGACTCAAATTAAGGCTCAAGCTGAAGAAGAGCTGATCTATGGACCGGCATATCAAGGATTTGTATGAGGTATTGGGTGTAGTGAAAGTTACAATATGAGGCGGCAAACATTACCTACCACACAATCTTGGGCGGTGGATTCATTTACGTGACGTTTGACAAGAGGGTCATCACCGCGCACCGTCTTTCCCGCATGAAACGTTGAACTTATGGTTATCTACTTACACAAACAGTGCCTGCCCCAGAATCTTGGACGGTGGATTGTGGGAACATTTCCCACCTCCTAATTACATCTCAGGACAGCGATTTTGACGTCGGCTCACAACCAATTAGAAGCCGAATTCCATGACCAATAAATCTCATCATCTCACAGTCCCCACAACTTTGTCTTTTTCAACCATGCCTTCAATATCAGCAATAAGTTTATCATTTTTATATACCCAACCTTTTTTTTATTTTCAATCTTAGCCCTGAATTATTATTATTTTTTTTTAACATGCTTTGGAAAGTGACTTGAGACAATGATGATTATTGTAATATTGTCAAGTTTCTTTATTCATAATAGGCAATGGACATAATTTCTGATACACTATATCTTGGACTGGTGTTCATTAAAGCATATTGCCTGTACACACTGTACAAAGCATATTTGATAATTTGGTTAAGCAATTATGGAGATTGCCTTGAGTAAGTAATAAGAAAGAATTTAAGAAGCTTTCCTATGAAGTTTGGGCTACCTCGACGTTATTCAATTAAGTTTTGGGGGTTTTTTTTTTTTTTTTTTTTTGTGATTTTTTAAACATGTATGGGGTAGAAGTAAGAGTAAGAAGCTTGAAATTAATGTGTCACTGATAATTTAGTAATGAGATCAAGGTCTTTTTCATTGTGGATGAAAAGGGACAACAACAGGCAAATTGAAAGGTTGATGGAGGCGTACGGTGATGTTAAAATGAAAACCTAGCCAATTAATTATATGCCTGAATACAATACAAACCTGATTGCGTTGAAAGGTCCCCTGATGAAGACTTATATTTCAGGCCATAATTAATTCATAGCCTGGGTCCCAATTCAAATTCTGAAACTATCAACACAATAAAGGTTGTTTGTATGGTGAGAAATTTTTTGTACATATCTATTACTCCATTCAGCTTTTTAAATTGATATTAATCTATGCCACCATCCCCTTAAGTTTAACTATTTGGATTAAAACAAAGCACTATTCCTTGCTTTATATGGTTATCGATATTCGTCTTTTAGATCTTGCTTCCTGCTTAAAATAATTTTTTTATAGTTATCGTGCACTCAAAAATAATTTCACGAATCTGTCACTTTCTCATGAGTCACGAAAAATCTTATAATTAATCTCGAGACATCATTCATTCTGGAAATGATAAACAATATTCTCAACCTCAGTTATGAAAAAGTGTAGTAGATCCCTCTCATATCAAATTTTGTTTAATATATTATTTATAATTTTTTAGAAGAAAGTAGTTGTTGTTAAGTATTATTTGCTTTGTACATTATCATGTCGTATACATTTGGTTTAAATGAGTTAGAAGAGGGGCTTGAAATGGTGATGGGCGAAGATCCCGGTGGAAAACGTGGGTGGGGGCCATGCCATGCCATGAGGGTGAGTGGGTACAGCTGGCGGTGGAGTCAAAGGGGTGGCGGTTTTTGTTACCTATTGTGGGCATGATGCCCAACCAATCATCACTGCCAGCCTGGTTTCTAACATGCATCTCCTTTTTCCTTTCTATTTATCATCAGATTTTTTTTATTTTTCATATTTGTGAACAATATCGTTTTTAAATTTTAAATTTGAAAAAGAATTACTACAAAATAAAATAAAAAAAATTAAAATTCCAGTATTTATCTACTCTTAAAAATTATAACAGCTTTTATAATAAATAAATAAAATAAATTGCATGAGAAGTGAAAAGCTTAAAAGCAACAGAAGTGGAGTAATGATGTCGAAGTCAATGCTTTTTCGTGTTTCTACAAGATGAATGATACATGTGATTAAATAAAATATTATAATATTTCTTTTTTTTTTTTGTGAACAAAAATATTATAATGATTCAAATTTACCGACAAAAAGCTGTAAAATCTTGTTTCTATTTAATAAATAAATACATAATAAAATCAACTTCAAAATGGGGGGTGGATAAGAATAACACATCAGGAGAGGGAGTTCCATAATTGTCAATCACAACAAGTACCAAAAAGAAGGTTAATTTAATCCTGATAATAGAATAAGGAGTCATTCAAACACTTCAAGTGCTTTCTCTTTAGGGTAAGCAAGCTCAGTACCCCTACCCCTACTTATCAACTATCCCATTTTATTTGAATTATAATAATATAATAAAATCTGAATAATAAACATAACTAACACAATTCGAATCTAAATTACACTTAAAACGATAAATATTTTTAAACATCAAATCACACGAAATTCTTAAAATATTTTATATTTATACACCCAAATCCAATTTCTTTTCATCACATTTACTACCTTATTTATCCATATTGCATTTGGATTTTGATCTTATCCATCCATTTTACATCAACTTGCACTAAAATAGGAAATCATATGCTCAACCAAAAAAAAAATTCATGTACCCAACTGCTGAACTTGCTAACTAAAAAGTGGATGAGATTATAGTTTAATAGCTAGTTTGAAAAAATTTCAAATTTTATTTTATATAAATAATATGTGAGTTTTTAATCTAGATGTATTTTGATTTAAGTTTTACTATATGCATGTGTTATTACGATATAAGTTTATCTATATTTCAACTATCGTGCTTTATAACACTTGATTTTAATTATGTTCATTTGAATGGATTTCTACAATTATTTTAAATAATTGAATCAGATTTATGTCATTTATTGGATCAAACAATGAACAGTTACAAAAAAATTTATTCTAATTCCACTGATCATAAACAAATATATTTTGCACTTCTTGCCGATCTACGAAAGAGAAAATTAGGGTATGAAACTTAAATTATAGAATTTTCTCTGTGTTTTTATTTTATTAAATTACTGAAAAATTCAATTAAAGAATCTCTCACGAAGAAAAAAAAAAGAGAAAAATCCGAGGGTTAGCTGTCTCATTCACCGAACATTTTGGGGTTGGCCTACTTGAGGGGACCTCTTCATACTTAAATCACTTAAATGGCCATTCAAGCTTTTAAGTTTTACCAACCATATGATTCCACAATTAGCATTATATAAGATATTTTCATTAGCTAATGTCATGTGGAATATGCTCAGCATAACCACATTCAAGATCCTTTTTCTCAGAAAATTTTATTTGAATTAGGTTTTTTTTTTATTAAGGATAAATTATGGTGTTAGTCCCTATACTCTACGAAAGCTGTAGGTTTAGTTCCTATACATTTATTTGATCAATTTTAGTTCTTGTACTTTTTCAAATTTTGAAAATTTAGCCTTGATCCAAACAATAGCAATTAAATTTGTTTGGTTTAATTCAATTACTAGTCCTATACTATGCATATAGTTATAGATTCAGTTTATTTCCTCCAATTGAACCATTCTAAATTCCTATGCTTTTCGAATTTTGAAATTTCAGTTTTTATGCAAATGACAGTCATTAATCCATTAATTGGGTTTTTCAGTGAGTGATATATAGAAATAAAACACCGATGTGATATTATATATATGATAATATGTTTGACGCATCATATTTTAAAAACAATTATTGTTTGGTGAGACTAAAATTTGAAAAATAGAAAAACTAAAAATGACCAAATAAAAATACAAAGATTAAATCCAAAATTTTTGCAAAGTATAAGAAGTAATGGCAGAATTTAACCTAAATTTTATAAAGTCATTTGGTATCATATTTATGCATATCAATAACTATCAATATCAATTGAGGCTGTCTTTTTGGATGGGACCATGTCTAGCTATCATTTGCAATTGAAAGCTTTAAAGATTATTTATTTCAAATTAATATTGGACTAACCATAAACCCTTTTGTCTAATATATAACCATTGATAATTAGGCTAATATTAACGGTTCAGAACCGCTAAAATCATTTATAAAAAATGTATAATCATATTTACTAGTAATGATTAAAGTTGTATTAAACATAACTTGTGTTATTAGAGGTTCAAATGTTAAATTATTTATATGATAATGAGAATATTAAAGTTTTTTGTTGTTGTTTGATTATCATAAAAGTATATAACGTGACGTAGTAAGACGTAAGCTGTGGGACTGAATTATTTTCCAATTCAGAAAAGAAGTTTCTTTTGATAATAGTGAAGGCAGGTTGTCTTTGTACGTTTACTTCAACTTCACTCTTTTTTTTTTTTTTTGAATTATGAGGGGAAGATAAAGCTTTAACAATAAAACGATTGATTCGACTCGAACCTAAATTACACTTGAAATAATAAACCTTTTAATCATTAAATCTAACACACAGGTTCTAACTTCACCTCATTTGAATCACTTAAGTTTGCCTCTACATGTGGCTTTGTAATTATTGCTATTAAATGTTGCAATTTCTTGAATTCTTCCCTTTCTTTTAGCTTTTCTTGAATAATAAGTTTGTTTTAGATCTAGTTTAATTTTAATTTTAATTTTAATTTTATTAATTCAAATATACATGGAAAAAGATTCCTATCCAGACTACAAAACGTGAACAAAATTTTCAAACCAAAATTCAATTTTAATTTCAAGCTTCACGTTCTTCCCATTCTTTTCCTCCTATGTATTTTTAATCTTTAGCACACCCATTATATCTCAGCCGTCAGATTGGGCACTCAGTGGTCCCCTAGTCTACGTGTCAGAATCATATTGTTTCATGGCAGTCTATCCGATGAGTTTATGAATTATCCTTCTATTTTCATAAATATTAAAAATGTTTCGATCTTTCGAGAGGGAGCCGAGAAAGCTAACAAAAAATCGGCTAAACGCCGCACATTTACATGGATCTTATCCTGCATGAAAACGTGGCAATTATTCATCCATCCCTCTTCGCTGTCTTAATGGGGATGACCGGTTAAACCCATTTCCGAAAATTACATAAATAATTATATCACAGCCTGTCCACCAATCTCCATCCAAAATAATACATCCTTCCCTAGATTCTTCGACCGGTAACGGATTAATCCCGGTGACCATGGACCAAAGCTTTCAAATATAAGTAAGAGGTAGAGCTGAGAAGGGGAGACCAGACTAGACCAGTACTCACTCAACATTCCGATTTCCAATCTCCAGCTCCCAAGGTAAATATGCCGATCAGAAACATAGCAGTTGGCCGGCCTGAGGAGGCTACTCACCCCGATGCTCTCAAGGCAGCTTTGGCTGAGTTCATCTCCACCTTGATCTTCGTTTTTGCTGGATCAGGCTCAGGAATGGCCTTTAACAAGTTGACCGACAACGGAGCAACCACCCCGGCCGGTCTCGTAGCCGCCGCTCTAGCTCATGGCTTCGGCCTTTTCGTCGCTGTCTCAGTTGGCGCCAACATCTCAGGAGGCCACGTCAACCCTGCCGTCACCTTCGGTGCTTTCGTTGGCGGGAACATCACTCTCTTGCGCGGCATTCTTTACTGGATCGCGCAGCTCCTAGGCTCAACCGTCGCTTGCCTGTTGCTTAAGTTCGCTACCGGCGGCCTGGTAAAATCACCATTTCCCTCCAAAATACTCCGTTAGAAAATCAGTTATTTCCGTTATTGCACAGTGTCTTATTTTATTTATTAATTTGGCGGGTTTTGTTACGGTGCTTCGCAGGCTGTACCAGCTTTTGGATTGTCATCGAGTGTGGGCGTGTCTAACGCATTGGTTTTCGAAATCGTGATGACCTTCGGATTGGTGTACACAGTGTACGCCACAGCCGTTGATCCCAAGAGGGGAAGCTTGGGAACCATCGCACCATTGGCAATTGGTTTCATCGTGGGAGCCAACATTTTGGCTGGAGGTGCCTTCGATGGAGCCTCAATGAACCCAGCAGTTTCATTCGGACCAGCCTTGGTTAGCTGGACATGGGCCAACCACTGGATCTACTGGGTCGGACCCCTTATCGGTGGTGGGCTCGCTGGTCTCATCTACGAGTTCATCTTCATCAGCAACACCCACGAGCAGCTCCCAACCACCGATTATTAAGCCTAATCAGGGTTTAATTGAAGTGTGTGTCACTTTGAAACCGGATTTTCTCCGATCTCATTTGAGTTTCCTATCACTTGCCTTGTATTTTGTGTTTAATTTGTGGCCGTCGATCTTGTTTACTTTAGTTCATTCTCCATCCTCTATCATGATCATCATGCATGGCAGATGTTGTTTACAATTGCATGCCCTGGAAAAATGGTATTTGAGCGACTCACTGTAATTCTTATTTTTTTTTTTAAATTATTGAAAACCAGCAACAGGGCTGTAAATGTGACTTTCTCTTTACCTTTTCCTTGTTTCTATCATTGCATTTCCTATTCTTTTACATTTCTTTCTTTCTCTTTACCTTTTCCTTGTTTCTATCATTGCATTTCCTATTCTTTTACATGTTCTTTGGTCTACACGAGTAAGATCGTAAAGGTAGCATGTTTCATTTAGAGATAATAAAAAGATGAATATTTAAAATAATAAAAAGTAAAAATGATGGAGTTTAGTAGAGATCATTGTCTACTAAAAAAGGTAAAATTTTAATTTATAATGACAACTTGCAAGATAGTCTATGCGTATTTTATGTTAATGATATTATTTATTTTATATTTTATGTTAATAAATAATTTAAAAAATATAAAAATATTTAAAATATTTTAAAAAATTATAAAAATTTCATAAAATTTTTTTAAAAAAAATGAAGTACACAGGATTGTTATGTGGTTTTTTTTGTTTAAAATTTTAATATTTTAGTCAGTATTTTAAAAGAAAAAAACAACGATTCAATTTTTGTGTTTGTCATTATATTTTTTTAATTTCAAAAGTAAAATTTAAATATAGTCTAAGTGTTTTATTTAATATTTATTTTTTACTTACTACCTACTAGAAAGAATATGAGTCTCCCTTTAAATACGACGTGAGAAGTTTAAAATTTCCATTAATAACATATCAAATAATTGTTCTATTGTTTATGTTGCATGGTATAAAACAATACAATTATTAAATGCATCAAAATTTTGTAAATAAAACATGTAAAATATTGATAAACATTTTTGTATCTATTAACCATATCGTGATTGTCTCCTAGTTTCGTATAACAAAAAAATTATATAAATTTCAAAATTACATCTAAATTTCAATTAAATGTGTAATGTGAAAAATGCAATTATATAAATATATATAAATAAACAAATCCAATCATTTTTATGTTGTATAACTACAGTTGTTTATGAATGTAATAAGCAAATTTAAATTGATTTTACATCATTAACAATATTAGTACTTTTTGAAAATTGAGTTGAAATTAATTTTTTTATATAAAATTAAAATTAATGTATCATATTGAATTAAAAAGTTGGTATAAAAATTAAGATAATTATTCAAGCAAAAATAAAAATTGGTATAAAAATGATTGAGGTAAGAGAGTAAAAGAAACAGTGGTGGAGTGGCTGAGTAGAGATAGTTGTGGTTGTACAAGTTGAGATTCTTTGCCTCGGATAATGACGACTACAAGGGGGCACGTGAAGAATCAGAACCAGCTGGCGTGCACCGACCCTGCCCAAACTATCTGTCACATAGGACCCATCCTGTTTGTTGTCTTCTTATTGCCACTTTTTCAGGTCTGTGGGGTTTCAACTTTCATATGGGACAGAAGTGCCTCGCATATCCGTCTTCATTACTTACTTTGGCTCAAGTTTTGGACTTGCAGCCTTCCATTACTAAAACTTGAACCAAGTTCATTACCTAATTTTAACCCCCAAGACTTCTACATGTCTTTTAGCTCTGGCCAAAACCCCATTGGTATCTGGGGAGAGCATGATACCGTCTTTGATCCTTGAATGACTGCAGCCAAATATGAGTGTGAGACGTGGGTTTACAGTGGCCGCGGATTGGAAGGGATGTCGCAGTCCTGTGATGGAGCGTCAAAGTGGATGGTGAGGCCTACTGATAAAGTGCGGCTGTTCCAAATAAATATGTCTCTTATTGTGCACATCGTTGTTCTTATTATATGTTAAATACCACAGCTCTGCTTGACAGCGACCCTTCCCCAATTTCACATGCCTCCATGGCTGCCATTTTATCTACGCTGAATACAAGCCCTCTACCCGCATCCACTCTTATATCAAGTGCGTAGTCCGAAGCCGGTAGGGGTTCAGGTTTCTCTTAAAATAAATAAAAAAAATTTATTAGATTTTTTTAAATTAATACAAATAAAATTGTACTTTAATTTTTTTTTAAAATAATAAAAATTTGATTTAATTTTTCAAAAGTTATAAATATATAGATTATTCAAATAGTACAATTATATTTTTATTATTATAAAAAAATAAAATTTAATTTGGACTCCATAAAATAATTTTCTATCTTCGCTCCTATTATATACAATGCGTTTAATTGTATACCCTCAATAAATTAAATGATAATTACTGGCTGCCAATGCATCAAATTAATTTCTTGAACTAAATTAAAGAGTAGGTAGGATGGCATACATGTTAATGAATAGTACAAAATGTGATCCAGGTTTGATGGTTGGAGATAATATAATTTAGTGGAGCAATTTCTTGTGATAAAAACAATTCTAATTAATATAATATAAATTTGGAAGATATCATATAAAGTCCAAACTTTATCACAAAGACATAAATAAACTTAGATCGATCACGTCGACTTTTTGTAAAATAATGGGATCATCATTTTCATCACTATTTTTTAATTGGTTATTTAAATTTAATAATTCATGATAATTTAATTTAATTTAATCTGATAATTTATATTGATTAATTGAGCATGTCAAATTTATGAGTAATCATGTCCATTCTACTATGAATTTGTAACATCATAACTATATGAATAGATTATTTGAATTTAATAACTTATAATTATGGAGTTAATTTTTTTTCTTTTGAAAAATGGACGGGATTTTTTTTTTTTAATGGACATGAAATGAGTATGGTAATTGCTTTTTTCACTCCAAAAAGAGCAAGAGAGGGCAAACCGTAGCAAAGGGCTATTGTAGTTAGTTTTGAGGGTGCGGTTCCCAAATGTACATACTGTAATAAGCGTCACTCAAGTGAGTGTTGAAAGAAATTGGGTGCTTGTCCAAAGTGTGGTTCAACAGAGCATATGATTAAGGATTGTCCACATAGGACGGAGTTGACGCAAGCACCGATTCAAAACCAAGCTTAAAATCAAAGATTGGACCAACCAATTTGCATATTCAAAGTGTATAAGATGAAGCATAATAACTTCTAAACCACAAGATCAAGTTCAACTTTCAGACCTTTACCAAAATACCAAAACATTAGCTTATTAACAAGTCACAATATTATTCTAGGTACATGCCATATACCAAAATATATATATACATACATACATACAAAAAAAAAAAAGTATTAAATTGATTTTCGAGTAAAGCTGTTGATTTGAATGCTTTACCACTTTAAATTTACAAAATTCCTTGCACATGAAAACAAACATAATAGTACAATAAACATTGAATACTCAGTGATAGTAATATAATTCAAAACTAATACATTAAGGCTAATTTAAAGCAAAATATAAATATGTCATTAAATACACTACTTTAATTTATCATAGAAATCATTAGTAATATAATTCCCAACTTTCTCATTCAATAATTATATCAAGCTCTCATATTTTCATATATTGATGCATTTAATATTCCATCATTTCTTATAATGAATAAATTCACGAGCCTCTGAGAATTAGATGTTTGACCTCTATTAATCCACGATAAATATTAAGACAGATATTCAAATCTATATAACAAGTAAATTCATGATTCTTTGAGAATTGAGATTGTTTTATTCTTTCACTTTGGGTTGCCTAACAACAATAGCTTTTAATATTTGCCCATGACCCTCCGAGAATTGAGGTTGCTCATGCCCTCTAGAAACTGGAGCTAATAACCACTAATAGTGGAGACCTTATCGCATGGCAACTATACCTGAACTACGTCTAACATCGTTTAACAGGACATGGTCATGCTTATCATCATTATAACACAATTCAATATGACATCAAAGTTTGAATATTACATATACAATTATATCAAGCATATATGTACACACACATTTATATATAAATCACAATTCAAGTATTCATACTTGAACTAACAATCACAATATCAAATTCAGCATCTCATATGATTATCTTGAAATTTATTTCATACTCATTTAAAACAACTTTAGATTACAAACGATTTATTGAAATTGAATTATAAAAGCACAAATCGATTTTGCTATCTATAGTTCACCTTCGCCTTTAACCCTTACGGTTCCACCTCATCGTTAGCTCCAATTTTGACCGGACATGGAACCCCTTTTCTCTCTTGTTATAAGCGGTGGTGGATGAAAGAAAATGAATGAGATAATGACTTTCTTTACCCTTTGACAAAGCACACACACCTTGCACATACAGATGTTCGAATCCGGGACCCCTAGAATGAATAATATCCTCTTTTTTACTAGAACCACTTGTTGAGTTCATATATACCTTGATTAATTATATTTAGTTAGTTAATTAAAGGTCATCATATATTTATAAATATAATTTATAATGATAAGTGGTTTTCATCATAACATTCCATTAATTAAAGAAGTAATAGTGGTTAAAAACTCTTAGGTCTTTATTTATTAATCAAGTTTTAGTACATTTTTAAATTAAGATTTAATAGCGATCAGGTTTTTATAATTTAGTTCTTATATTATAGTTAATGGTTTTTTCGATTTAATAGCTTAATAATTCTATAATTACTATTATACTAGATAGATAAATTCTTCTGTTCATAATTTCACTGATTAAATCTACGGAATTTTATTCCAAAATCATATTTTTTACATGAATTAAAATCGGATCATTAAATTTATTTTATATTAAACACAATTTAATTCAATATAATAAATAAGATACATGAACACGTTAGTACCAAAGGTGTCTGAGCGATACACATATAAACTACAATAAAAGAAAGATGGTAGTACACAATAGAACAAAATGAAAATTTTATAATGCTGATTTTTCTCAGTTTGTAAAACATTTTATGATGCTTTTTCATCACTTTTCTTTGCTAAAAACCTTACATTTCTGACAAAAAAAGCCTGGAATGTTATCAAATTATCAACAAATATGAATGTTAATATACCAAAATTGATTAGTTGAGTTCATTACGTTTAAATGGGATTTAAGGCTTGAGCTTAAATGAAAAAAAAAAAAACCAACTTAAAATCAGAAGAGTAAATAACAAATTCCAGTTTTAGAAACCATCAAATGCGCAGGCAAAATGACCAAGATGGAGAAAACAACCATACCTTGTGCCAGAGACAAAAGTTGAGCTCAATGCAGTTGAACCATGAGTTTCATCCTCGGCCAACAAGAAAGAAATTAAAACATAAGGAGCTCAACCAATAAGAACAGAGCTATCAGAAGCATTTAAACAAACTGTCAAAATGAGAACCAAGCAGATTGTAAATACCAATGGACAACATATCTCTTCATCAAGCAACCAAACATGGAAAGAAGAGAAAAATCATACCACAATCTTTCTTTTCTTTTCTTTTATGGATTTTCCTTCTCAGTAGAAATCTCCTCTCACTCTTTTACTCAAAATCTTTTTTTCTCCACATTCCTACTTTCGTTGTGGGTTTTTTATATGATCACACATTTTAATGGCCTATGATCACTCGGCCTACTAAATGGATGGATCCATGAAACTAAAACCTTCCATTGTTCCCAAATTTAATGGGCTTGGTTGGAAGGATTCAAAAAGATCAGGCCCATCATGGTGGAAGTTTCGAAATTCCGACAAATTTACTTTCAAAGAGAGACAAAGTTTACTTCCAGAACTTGTTTTCAATGTTTTTCATTCTTCAAATTTTCCTCTCGCTCAAACACTTTGACAGCAACATAGACATTCTAAATTATGGTAACTATGTTGATTTTTTCCCTCCTTTTTGGAAGTTGAATATGTTATTTTCAGTTTTAGGGTTGATATGCAGTAACTCGACCTGCATTTAGTAAGTTATTGTAAGTTATCATATTTAGTTCACATATTTTGATTAGAACTATGGAAATTATTTATTACATATCTTTAGAGATTCTTAGTAGCTATAAAAAACTCAAGAATTGATTTTATTCATTCATCTCTAATTCATTCACAATACACATATTTATATAGCAATTGATAACTGCTGTTTACAGTAATTGATACAACTGCTTATAGTAACTAATTACAACTACTTAGTAACTGCTAACTAAGTCAGTTGGACTACTATTCTAATATTCCCCCTTCACCATCTTGAGAAAGAGAAGCTGCAGAAACAACATGCATATGTTGATGACAACGAGAGAAAGCATTTACAACATTCACTATAAATGATTTACTAACAGAAACTAACAGCTTACAACAATTGACTTTTGACTTATAATAACAATATTCACCATGCTTTCTTCTTCCTTTTGCTTCTTTTATGCTGTAAAAATATACTTACTTCTTCTATCATTTGCCATACATTCTTCATTCCATCATTCACTTACTTTTCTATTCTTCTTTTGTATTGCAATCTAGGCTGTTAGGCTACTTCGATTACAACAAATGTAAACAAAGCTAGTTTGAGCTTGCAAAGAAAAAGAAAAAAAAATTAACCAGAAGCAAGGCTGTTAAGCTACTTGTTTTCCCCAGATGCATATACTAAGCTCGCTAGAACTTACTTGAGAATAAATATTTTGACTTCCAATTGTTCTTCAACATGGCTTTAGCAATCAAACTTGAGTCTCTCTATGTAGTTGGAGTCACCAAGAAGAATGTTGATTGTCTTAGTGGAGAAGAGACGACTGTCAAATGCTGAATCATTCACCATTGTTGAAACTATTTGCAAGTTAACAAGAACACTCCACAAGTCCTCAATAGTCCATGAGGAAGACGACTCCTGATACCATATAAGAAAACTCAAGATTTGATTTTATTCATTCATCTCTAATTCATTCACAGTACGCATTTATTTAGCAATTGATAACTGCTGCTTACAGCAACTGATACAACTGCTTACCGTAACTATTACAACTACTTAGTAACTGCTAACTAAGTCAGTTGGACTATTATTCTAATAGTAGCTCATTGCTAAAGACAAAATATGGAAAAAATCAAGTTAAGTAACAATCTTTTGAAGACTTCTAATGCACTTTTTTTATTTAAAAATATTTATTTTTCAAAAAAAGACAACAATGTGAAGATCCTTGAAATTTCATTCTAGATTGAATACTTTGTCGAGCTGAATTCAAAGGGTTAGAAATTCACATTAATTGTATTTTTGCAAGCTATTTTAGGTTGTTAAAGAGAAGGTTTGTTGTGTTTTATGTATGAGTTTGAGAGAGCATGTATCTTGATTAGTGAGGAACTTATTTTAGTGTAAAATTATTGTAAGAAAGTTGTTCTTGTTGTTCAGTTTGCAATTATGTTTTTAGGAGGAAAACTTTATTGGGTGAATGATCTAAATTGAAGCATAGGAGTGATGAGTTGAACTTAAATCGCATTCTATACATGTTGATTTATAGTTTATTAGTTTGTAGGTAAGGCCTCATTAACGTAAAAAATTTTCGTAACTAAAATTTGGTGTTCATCTCTTATTATATGTCGAAACGTTTATTCTTGGGAAAACAAACAAGTCTCGAAAATATTTTAAAATTGAGAAAATGAGAGTCGCCACCAATCTTTTATTTGGTGTGATTGGATCACCACAAAACATTTAAAATCCGTTTTGAAAAATATGTTGGTCTTCGAAATCCAAAAAACAGGTTCGAGAGTCGGTTACGCATGAGGAAGGATTAACACTCTCATGCACCCAGAATTGGTACCACATTGATTATTTTCGGGTCTTGGTTTGTTAAAAAGTTTGAAAACTAGAGTAAAGCTTAAAATACGATCTTTGTTTTTAGAAAACTTTGCATGATTTTCAAATTCCTATTTGAGGAAAATCGTCCTTGTGTTTCGAATTTTTGGGAGAACTGAAAGTCGTGTCCAACACGTTAGGGCACTATGTTCTCAGACTTTCGAAACTGAAGGACATTTTGAAGAACTTTTAAAGAGGATATTCAATTGTGTGAATTATACGAAAATCACACCCAACACGTTAGGGTATGGTTTTTTCGAAGTTTTCACACGAAAGGATATTGCCTCGTTTTGTTTTAAAATTATTTGTATACATTTTTTTTTTTGAGAACTCGAAATTTCGTATTGAGTTTAAGATACGATCCTCGGACACATGACTTAAAAAGATTTAAAGAAAGAATGCCCGTTTGTTTCGACTTTCGCGGAGAATTGAGGTCGTGACCAACACGTTAGGGCACGACGTTCTCGAAATTTCAAAATGAAAAGGCATTTTATAAGCTTGGAAAAGGATATTCGATTCGTGCGAATTATACGAGAAATCACACCCAGCACGTTAGGACACAATTTTTCGCGATTTCCACACGAAAGGATTATTGCCTCGGCTTTAAAGATTTGTTTGTATGTAAAAGTAATTTTGAAAACGAACATGTGAATTAAGCATAAATAGACAATTAATAACGAAGATAAAAATAAAGCGAAACAAAGTAATTAAGCAGATAAATAAATGTACAAAAAAATAAAAATAATAGCATATATATAATACAAAAGAATAATAATTAAATTCTAGGTATGAACATTGAAGAGAAAGAAAAAAACAAACGAAGTAAAAAATGCAATTTTTCGATACCCGAGGGCAAAATGGTAATTTTTGTACACTCGGAGGCAAAATGGTAATTTTGAATTTTCGAGGGTAAAATGGTATTTTTTTGATGTTCAGGGCTAAAATGGTGACTTTTGGAAAGTTAGGGGTCAAAATACAATTTTTGGATATTTAGGGGTAAAATGGAAATTTTGGGAAGTTTGGGGGTTAAAAATGTAATTTATGGATATTCGAGGGGTAAAATAGTAATTTTGGATGTTAGAGGGCAAAATGTAAGTTTTGGAAAGTTCGGGTCAAAAATGAGATTTTTGGAAGTTTTGGGATAAAAATGTAATTTTTTAGAAGTTTGGGGTAAAAAATGTGATTTTTGGAAGTTTAGGGGTAAAATTTTAATTTTTAATAGTTTAGGGGTAAAAATGTAATTTTTGGAAAGTTTAGAGTAAAAATGTGATTTTTTTAAGTTTGGGGTAAAAATTTATTTTTTGAGAGTTTGAAGGTAAAAATGTAATTTTTGGAAAGTTTGAAGGTCAAAATATTATTTTGGAAAATTTAGGGGTCAAAATGTAATTTTTGGAAAGTTTAGGGGTTAAAATGTATTTTTTGGAAAGTTTAGGGGTCAAATATGATATTTAGACAGTTCAGGGATCTTTTAAGCAATAAAACCAAAAAGATAAGACATGTGGCAGCTTCTCAGGCATTCTGAAGTTAAAGGACTAATTTGAAAATCATTTAAAATTTTCAGGCCAATTTATAATTAAAACAAAAATTGATTTAGGGATGAAATTAAAACAAATCAAAAATAAAAATGACCAAATACATAAATAAACCAAAAATGGGACACGTGGCAACCTCTCAAGCTTCCAAAGAGTTGAGGGATCAAATTGAAAAAGAATGAAAATTGTTGGGCAAATTAAAAATTAATTAAAAGTATAAAAAAGTTCTAATTGGAAATTTTAAAAAACGGAAAGATCAATTGCACAAATAAACCATTAAGCAAAAACACGCGGATCTTGAAGAATTGGTCGAGTCTGAAACGGGTTAAGCCAAAAGTGTGTTTAAGTCACTCCCAAAACGGCGTCGTTTTGAGAAGCTATAAATACACCTTAAATAAAAAAAAATTATTTAGCACCTTTCCTAAATAAATAAAAAAAACACTTCCTTCTTTTAAAAAAGCTCTCCCCTCTCTGCTCAAGACCACCCATGGCCAGCCAAGCTCCGGTCAAGCTCCGGTCGTCACTCCGTCGTCGGACCGCCACCACACGTCGTCGTCCACGAGGTTCTAGGTAAAACTTTCCTTTTATATATATTTTTTAAAAACGTTTAAAACCTTTTTTTCTTAGATCTGTTTCGTTTTTTTAAAATATGATTTATTTTAGTTTATAAATTTAAAAAAAAAAAAACCCTAGATTTACAAATCTGTAAAATAGAAATTATTTCAAAGTTTGATTTTTTTTTTCGAAACTTGCCTTATTATTTATTGATTCTTCCCTTTTTTTAAACAAATTGTTTTGATTTTTCTATTATTTTCTTGTTTGTAGATCAACCATGTTCGAACCATCCCTTGCGTTTATGGGCGAAATTGGAGGGGCAATGCTCGGAGCGGCGACGACGTCGACAGTTGGGTCAAGTTTGACCTTAAGACTTCTTCTTTTATTACTTATTAATTAATATTAATATTTATTTAATATTATTTATTAATAGTTTGGAAATAAATGTAAATAAAAGATATAATAAATAGTATATAATATATGTATTTTGAATATAAAAAGTTTTGAAATATGAATAGTAAGTGACAGTCAATATGTGTATTTAAATGTTGTACCTTAATAGAAAGTTAAATGCTTTGAATCCTCTAACTCTTGAATGTCTTGCTCTGTATTGATTTTTCAATCTTTCCAAAAAAGAGATCCTTACAAAATGTTTGAATGAGGCTTTATAGCTTATATTACAGTGATTTTCTTTTGTCTTTTACAACTTAATACATGTCTCTTCTCCTTTTTACAGGTTCACAGTGGTGGCTATGGCAGATGGATGATAACAGTGGCAACTTGCTGGTGTTATTGGTAGCGCTGACGTGGCATGTTCTACATGGTTGAAATGGAGGCAGCAACAATACAAGTGGTGGCAATAAATTAGGGTTTGACTTGGTGTAATTGGGTTTATTGGGATTTTTTTAATTGGGTTTGGATCAAGTTTTAGGTTGAGTGTATTGGGTTTGTTTTGTGATTGGGCCATTGGTTTAGGTGGACTCAAAATTTGTAATTGGATAATTAATTTTGTAATTTGAACATTAAAACAATAAATTTTAATTTAAAATTTATCATTTTAATTTTGGAGTTGAGCCTGGACAAAATTGACCTCCAACATTATATAAATGTTAATTAATTTATCTAGTTGCAAGTGAACGGAGATCTGAAAGATAAATTTAACGAATTAACACATTACATCGTTCTATATATTTGATAAAATGAATAAATTAAATGCTGAAAACGAAGTATTATATTTTTGTACTAAATTTCATAAGTATTGAATTTATATTCTACAATTATTTAATATATTATTAAAAATTAAAAATTAAAAATAATTATATTGTTTGATAATAGTAAAATTTCATTTTAAAAATTATTTATTTAATAATTTTAATTTTAAAAATATAGCATTTTAAATTATTTTAGCTTTTTATAAAAGCTAAATATGGTTATTTTATTTTAAATTATGTAATTTATTTTAAATTCTGTTTATGCATAATTTATTTTATTTTAAATTCTGTTTATAAAGGAGATGATGAAGGGTGAACTGAAAATAGGAACAAATAAAATAAATTTATTTATAAAATTTGAGTTACAATCTTTAGATAAATCTTTTAATTCTATTTTTTAATGGAGTTTCAATCCAAAAGATATTTAGATTTGATTTTGGATCGATGCGTTCTGCTTCAAGGATTTTGAAAACTTGATTTTGAAAATGGGTTTGGAGATTTGGTCGCTTGAGAATTTGATTTGGACTCAAGGGCTTTCAAGACCTGATCTTGAATTAGTGTAATTCGCTTTAAGGGTCGTCAAGATTTTATCTTAAAAACTAATGACGAAGCTTTAAAGGTCAATGTGATTCGCTTTAAACTCGTTCTAGACTTGGTCTTAGATCAATGTGATTCGCTTTAAAGGTCGTTAATACTTGATTTTGAAAAACGAGTTTAATCTTCTTTATTTTAATGCAATCGAATTGGAAAAAGCTTTGATTCAAGGATCTTTGAGACTTGATATTATATGACTGATTCACTTCAAGGGGTTTCTAAGCTTGATCTTGAAAACAAGTTTAACCTATTTTATGTCGGTTAAACAAATACCGAAGAGCAATTTTCTTCAAAATTGATACGGCCTTTTTCGAAAAAGAAAAATTCATGTTCTTCGATTTCTTCAATGAATTCTTGAAATTTTGGAGAAAGTTTCTAATCTTCAAAATCTTCACTCCCAACTTCATTTTCTAAACTTTTATACTACTAAGCTTGTGTTGAATGACTTAGAGGTATTCCCATTTTATACTGTTAGTCACTTAATTAAAGGAAAGTTATTGTATTATATAACTTCTCATTTGATTATCTACAAGGATTAAACTCCCCTTTTTATATATATATATATATATATATCACATATTGATTTAAATTAAAAGGGATAGAATAATCTTTAAAGAATATATTATATTTATAAAAGAAATTTGAAATGATTTAATTTTATGTTTTATCTATTAGTAATTTAATTCGAGATAAATAATAATTACACATAGTGAATTTTGATTGGTCTAAAAGTCTCCTTTTTACCATACATAGATCTTTCATTTGGATTCCATGTTAATGTAAGATTAGACCAATTATGTAGACCCAACTAAGTTTAAAATAATGAGATTCAATTTAAAAGGGATAAGAGTTTTACTTTGAATAGAAATAAAATTCTACCAATTTATTCAGTTACTTGATACAAATAAAGATTATAGTCTCCATCATTTATGGTTTGTGCAATTAAGAAAAAAAATCAACAAGGAGAAATTAATTTATCGGATGTTTTTCGTGTTATTCGTCAAGTTTAATGGTCAACTCTAATTCTGCATTAATTATTTTTTATGTTTATGAAATCATATTATTCTAAAAATTCTAAAATCGTTATTTATGCAATATTAAAGATTTAATTTGCATAATAATTAAAACTTAAGATTTTACACGTATCATGAGCTTAAATAATAGAATATATGATTTTTCATTAAAATTTGTTGTTTTAATTTTATCCATAACACATGAATTTTTCGAAGCACATTAAAATATTATGATGGAAAAGTGGATAGTTGGCTTCACTACTCATTAGAATCTCAAAACTGCCCAAAAGTAAATTATTTATTCCATGAATAGTAAAATTTATGGTGACAAATTAATATTTTTGTTAGATATGTATTTGAAACCCCAAAGACAATGTGTATATTTTATAAAAATTATTTATGTGTCTATAAAGATTATTAACATTTTTTTTAAAGTATATTGTAGTATCTACCCAAAGGAGAATTAGGATATATTTGGATTGTTTGTATATTTGAGTACTTAATTATTGTTTTGCTTTTATGTATTATTTTGCAGTTATTTCTCTTCACTCGCAAGCTTCATTTGTTACTTTATTTAATGGGTTAAAATTTTTTGAATGAAGTAAATAAGTCTGGTTCCATTAAGGTGTTTTGAATCTTGACTTGACACTATTAGAAAATAAACTTGTTGCTATTACTAATTCAAGCAGTGACGAAGAGATGTTATACCATAAACAATGAGAACGATCAAATAGATTAAGTTTTATGTTTTTGTGAATGACTATTGCCAACAACATTAAGATCATAATTCCACAAACTGAAAGTGCGAAAGAATATCTTATGTTTGTGAAAGAACGTTTCGTTCTACGGATAAGTCACTCGTTAGTACTTTAATGGCACAACTCACGACCATGAAGTATGATGGGTTGATGGGAATACAAAAACATATCATTGAGATGACTAATATTGCAGCAAGACTAAAGACCTTGGGGATGACGGTCGATGACTCCTTTTTAGTACAATTGTAATAGTTCGTTTTTTAGTAGTGTCGAAAATAGTGATTTCGGGACCACAAACTTGACGAGAAATTTAATAATGAGTGTTTAAATTAAATAAGTCAATAATAATTTTATATGGAATTTTGAATTAAAATTTTTTAATTATTGAATTAAAATTTAGTATAAGTGGTTTGGTTCAAATGTCAAGTGGTTTTAGAAAATGAGGTATCGGGATCTCGTTTTTGAAATTAAGTGCCGTAAATATTTTTATTAAATATTTATAGAGACTTATTATTTGTGATTTAAAGTTCGGTTGGGTAATTTTGATGATTAATTGCTTAATTAAAGAAAAAAGAGTAAATTGTAAAAGAGATAAAAGTTAATTGCTATTGATTAAAAAATAAAAGGGACCAAAGTCGTAATTACACCATGTCAAAAAGTCCAAGCGGTGGTGGATATGATTACCATCCACTAATTTTTCGGTTATTTATTCATTAAGTCCTAATTAGTTTAGGACTAAATTGAAAACAAATTTGTTTAATTAAAATTTAATATAATTGAAGGACCAATTATGAAATTGAACCCTCTTTAAATGGCCTAATAATAGAAATGACGTGAAACTCTTTAAATTTTGATAAATTACAATTAAATCCTAATAAAATGAGGATTTACTAATTAGTTTAATTTAGCATGATCGGGAATGGTGGTTTTGAGGCCACAAATTCAATGTGTTAGACCGTAAATATTAATTATTTAATATTTACGAGGTCATTAGTATAGTATTAAATTTTGGTTAAGAAATTCTATTGTTTAGGTAGTTAATGAAGTAAAAAGGATTAAATCGTAAAAGGTGCAAGAGTTGAATTCTATTAATTGCAAGGTAAGTTAAGGTATTTGAATGGTAATTATACCATTGTAAGTGTAAGTGGATGGTTTAGCCTTTCAAATGGGTTGAAATTGAAAGAATTAATTAAGGGTAAAATAGTAAATTGATAAAAAAATAGGTTTTAAACCAAATTAAGAAAGAAAACAAAGGTTTTTCATCTTATTCTTTAGAAATTATGACCGAAACCCTAAGAAGAGAGGCAAGAACATTCGACCATTTTTGAATCCTCAATAGATCAAGATCGTGTCCCGATCGTGGAAAAAAAATTATGGATTTGCCCCTGAAGTTCACTTTAACTACAATTTCGTCTAATAATTTCGTAATGTTAAATTTACATTTAAATAGTATATTATTTTTATTCTTTATGATTGTTATGGAACAGGTTATGGTATGTGAAATTGTGAAAGATGAAAAAGATATCAGGCTTTGAACAAATGATTTGAAACCGACGCGATGGCTGAGGTACCGCATATGTTGTGAGTCCTTGACAGCTCGTGTGAGTAGAAAAGAATCCAATAATGGATTACAGGCCCTACGATGGCTGAGATTTATGCATAAGTGCATATTCTCGACAGCTCATGTGAGTAGCATCGTTAGGGAATAGTTATATGCACAAATATCGTATCGATGGCTGAGGTACTGCATATGTTACGAGTCCTCGACAACTCGTGTGAGTAGCATCGTGACTCAGGAAAGAGATATGGATCCTAAATGGATTATAAGCCCTACGATCGCTGGGATCCTAAATGGATTATAAGCCCTACGATCGCTGGGACTATGCTTTATGCATACTCTCGATAGCTCGTGTGAGCAGCATTGATAGGGAACAGTTTATAGTACAGACAAGCACCTACCGATAGCTGGGGTACCGCATACGTTGCAAGTCCTCGACAGCTCGTGTAAGCAGCATCGAGTACTGGTAACAAAAAAGTTATTGACAGGAAAGTTGGAACACTAAATATGGCTTGAGCAAGAAACAGTTCATTCTAGCTCGGTTGAGTTATAACTACTTCATGCATATGATTGATTTCTTACTGCTTGAAGATTGGATCATCTTCACGAAGTCACACTATCGTGGAGCCTGCTTGGTAGTCATTCATCGCTTGGTTATATGGCATGTACTAGGATGATGTTACCCTTGAAATGTTTGATTTTAGAGTGTTGATTTCTTTGTTGCACTAAACTTGCATGCTTGCTTGATGTTCTAATTAAGCAAATGCGTTTAGTAAAGAATTAACATGTGAATTTAAGAATCCTTGTGTTGATTGATTGTATCTTGTGTTATATGATGAAACAAGTATTGTCATGTATAGATTTTGAAATATGAGAATTTGAGTAAGACTCTTGTATTGAATGATGATGGATAAACTTGAGGAATTGCGTGATTAAATGAATTATGCATACTTGTTTCGGTAGAACCCCTGTATGTATCGGTAGATGTATAAGGCAATAGAGAGGTTATTCATTGACTTGAGTTGTATCGGTAGTTGCATAATAAGAACCGATAATCTTGTCCATAGAAGTATTGGTAATTTATGTACTTGTATCGGTAGAAGCTACAGGGTAGTACATCTTAGCTCTCTGGAGTTTTTAGTACAAGTAAAAGCATGATTTGTTTCGGTAGAAGTTTCACTTATATCGATAGAACTGTCATAGGTACCGATAGAAGTCTATACTGTTTTCTGAATTATTTGTTGACTTGACAACTACCAATACTAGTTCAACAGGTTCCGGTAGAAGTCTCCAAGAATTGTGGTAATGACATTTCTACTCTTATTGAGTTGATAAACAAAGTAAGAATAACGAATTATAAATGTATATATTTTAATAACTCAAGAAAGATGTTAAAATAATATTTGAATAGGTAATGATTTAAGGCACAAATGCGTGTGATCTCGAAACCCTAACCGACGATGGTGTTGGGTTTGAGTACTATACAATGATAGTAAGAAGGATTGATGTAGCTTGGATGATATTATGATTGACATGGAATATGGATGTCATGATTTGTGAAATGAATATTGATTCCTTCTGCGATGTAATGATAAGTATGTTTGGTTATAGTTTGGTTAGCCAATGGTGAGAACTATGGAGGCTCCGATTGAAGGCATAGGGACTTATTGTTTGGCCTTAGATTGGTTATCACTTAGAACTATTTCAGACTCTTCATGTCCTTTCAATTTCTTGGAACCTTATATCTATTTCAGAACTTGATGTTTGTGGGTTTAATGTTAAGTTTGCACCTCATTGTTTCAATTTATTTAAGAATAATATTGTTTTAGGTTCAAGAAACCTTATTGATGGTTTATATAAATTGAAACTTGATAATGTCTTCGCCAAATCCTTACTTGTTGATCTTATCAATGTTGGAATCAAGCATAGTATGCTAAATGAAAATTTTGCTTACTTGTGTCATACACGTTTGAGTCATGTATCCAAGAAAGGTTAGAAAGATTAGTAAAGAATGAGATTCTAACGAATCTAGATTAACAAACCAAAACATACTAAGAAGGTGCCACAAAAAGTAC
The DNA here is from genome assembly GCA_039519145.1 of Kokia cookei. NCBI lineage: Eukaryota > Viridiplantae > Streptophyta > Magnoliopsida > Malvales > Malvaceae > Kokia > Kokia cookei. Next base: position 8,437,000 of record CM076900.1, on the reverse strand, counting down.
CCAGCTTCTTGAAATATGCACACCAATATATGCTTGACCTTTCATGTTCTGTCTTTTAGTTGAGAAGTATTTTATCACATTTATCGATGGTTTTCACAATATTGTTTTTATCTATTTTCTTGATGAAATATTTTAGTCAATAAACGCCATCGAGGCATACATTAATGTGGTCAAAAGGCAAATAAATAAAAATGTGAAAAATGGTAAGATCAAGTAGGGGTGATGCATATTATGAGAAAAACAATAAATTAGGACAAAAATTTGGATCCATTTGCTAGATGCCTTGAGCATCGCGAAATTAGTGTGAGTGCTTCGAAATAAGTTGTGGATATAAAATAGATTAGAGTAGGTTTTTCTATACTTATAAATGTTCATTTATCCACAACTGCCACACAATTTTTTTTTTTATAATTTTAAAAAATAAATTATGACTTAAAAAATATATATATTTATATATTTTAGATATATTTTTTAATTTTATAAAATTATTGTTAAGAACAATTCTAAAATTATCAAAATGTTATCTTAACTGTAGTTTAAAGGCCAAAGTAGTTAATAGATCATGTAATCATTTTGTTAAAGGAGTGATAAAAATTAACGGATGAGTAATCAAAATATAACAATTCAATAACGTTAGAAATTATTACATAATTTTTGAAAATTGAATGATTAAAACTTAACTTTAATAAAAATTTAGTGATTGTTAATGTAGTTTACCATTTAAATATATATTATTTTAATTTATTAAACATTCATATTTTAATAATATTTAAAATTTAAAAAATCTAAAATGTTGGATTAAAATAGATATTAGCAGTATTCAAGTGACCCCACTTCACCTATTGGAGATAAGATTTTTGACGATTAACGAAGATGATGACGTGGATATGTTTGCCCACTAATAGTAAATTATGGATTTTATATAAAAGTTAGCTTCCATAATCCGAACTCCTGTGCGTGTTTATCTATTAATATATATTTATATTAAATTATTTTTTAAAATATATTTAAAAATTGTAATGTTTGAAAAATTAAAACAAAAATTAAACCATCATTTCGAAATGATTTGTTTTAGCTTTGTCTCACATCTCTTTATAATTTAATATAAATGAATTAATACGCAATGTATTACGTGAATTGTTTAAAAAAAATAAATACGTAAAATATTAATAAATGACAAATAATTTTTTTAAGTTTATTTATTCAAGATAAACTTTTTATCCGATGAAACATAATTTTCCATTTATTTTAATGTTATAAGTGGATTAATAATATTTTTGTTTTGGAAGAATTATACTAAAATGATTTTTAATATGTTGTTTTAATTAATATTATTAATAAAATAATTATATTTATTTTTAGTTAAAATATTATATGTAATATTTTATCATATTTACTGAAAAAAAGTGAAAATGAAAAATTACATACATAGTTAAGTTATAAGCATTAAACTTTTAATAATAATAATAATAATAATAATAATAATAATAATAATAATGATGATGATGTGATGATGATAATGATAATGGTTCATAAAATATCTATTCAATATGAACTTTTTTTTCCATGAAGAAATAATTTTTTAACATTTTTCTAATATCATAGAATTATATCTAAAGTAATTTTTTATATGTTATTTTCATTAATATTGTTAGTTTTGATTTATCAAGTATTTGATATAGACATTTAAAATAAATTTTACATATTTATTCTTAAGTTATTTTGTGGAAATATTATTGAAAATCTCATCAAGCATATTCAGGATTTAAAATACTAAAAAATTATTTAATAAAATAATTTGATATAATTTAAATATTTTTGAGTCAATCTAAAATGGTTTTAATGTGTTTTTAAGTATTTTAGTGGCTAAGTATTGATATCTTGAGAGATTAGTAACCATATCCATTTAGAGAGGGGTAAAGTATTGATACCTATTCTTGAGGTATCGACACCTCCTCACCCAAAAGTATCGATATTTGCTTTCATGGTATCGAAACTTCCATTTTTCTAGTGACCATTTCTGTCAAAAGTATTGATAATTCGATACCTTTCTTCTAGGTACCGATATCTCCTTATGCAGGGTTATAATAGCTCATGTTTTTAATGCTTCCAATGGCTCCATTTCATCCCCAATGACTAGAATGTGCTTCCTTAATATAAATAGGGCACTAAAACACATCAAGAAACAACCAAGAGACGTCCAAACACTCGAGCAAGCAAATTAAAGATATTGATTGTAAAAGTGATACATTGTTGTTGAAATATATCCATTCAAGTTAGTGAATTGAAAAAACCTTCACAAATAGGATTAAGGTAGTGGAGGTAAACAATTGAAGTCGAATCGATATATATTGAAGTGTCAATATTATCTATACTTTTAGCATTAGTTTTTAAATTAACTGTGAAAACATTTTCATTTAATCAAATTTAGAAAATAATCAATATAAAAATCATAATTAAGTTAAAAAAGTTTAAAATTAAAATTAAAATATGTAATAAATTAAATAAAAAAACAACTTCCTAAAAACAATTAAAATAAATTATATTAAGATAAATTAAACATTCAACTTCCTCAATCACAATAAAAATAAATTTTAATTTAAAAATAAATACAAATAAATATTACAAAAATATTTAATGCTCTCAATTTTTATCTTTTTATCTCAATCTATCATTCTCCTCATCATTTTCGATGACTATCGTTTGCCAACTTATTTAATTTCTAATGTAATTAATTGCAATTTGACTTCCGCTCATTCATTCAACCACACAAGAAAAAAGTATTACTAATATAAAATAATAAATATATTTTAATATTTATTCAATATCTAATAAAATGAAAATAATTGTAACACTGATAGTAAAAAATACTGATAAAATAATTCTAATATTTTTTATTTTACATTTATTATCTTTTATCATATTTATTTGAATATAAATGTGAAAGTAAAAAATGCATGCATGATTAGATTACTTTTGTTATTATCATATAATAATATTTATTCAATTATATTTAATAAATTATTAATTAATTAATATTACTTTTGTGATAGAATTACTAGTATCTTGTTATTCAAATGTTAATTTAGTAATCTACTTGTTATATCCCACTTGAGTTTTATACATGGTACTCCGAGAGAATATTAGAAAGACACCCATAGTAGGTTCTCCATCTCTCGTCTTTTGGATTGTCATTAGCCGCTCAACCTCTTGATCAATTCACCTCCTATAAGATCACTTGCTAGTAACGAGAACACATTCTCTTATATCAAATCACTTGCTACTATGATCCAGTTATCCGTTTCTTAATGTGAATACTCTTTTCAAAGATTATCGAGGTCCACCTGAACATAATAAACTCGTACTGTCTTAAAGAGAATAATAGAATGAATCTACAGCTCGCCACATCACCACTAATAAATAACAAAATGGGTTTACGGCTTGCCACATAACCACTACTAAAAGTAGTAAGGAGGAAAATTGATCTTCTTTCCCATAAGCAACCTTAAAACACTTATTTTTTGCACTCAACCTTCTCAACCTTAACATCGACCTTCTTTTTTCTCTTGTCTTTCTTCGGCTCTCTACCTATTTAGGTGAATCGATATCTTCCTTTACACTACCACACTCTCATCCTTATCTATTTTCTTGTTGATACATCTCATCAACAATAATGAACAATAAAATATATTCATTTATGTTCAAAAATCTTTTCAAATTCATGTCATTAGAGATTTTTTTTTATGAATCAATGCAAACAATGTTTTTTTATAAATAATCAGGTTTTAAACAACTTAACATAGCAGGGGAGAAATTCAAGTGGTTGAGGCACTTGAAACTTTTTAAAAATTTAAATTAATTAAAGTAAAATTATATTTTAATCATTTAAAAACGATAAAATTTTAATTTAATTTTTTAAAAATTAAAATTTTACAATAATAAAATTATAATTTATCTTCTATCCCTAAAATAATTTTATGGCGTCGCCTCTGTAGTTGTATCTTTCTTTAAATTCGAATAATGAGACATGCTTGAACAAAGAAAAAGCAGTTTCTTTCCATGACCCTTTGCTTATTCTCGAGAAAAAGGAGAAAATATCTCAAGACATTGGCTTTCCATTTTTGATTTTTATATTATTTGTTGAAATTTACAGGGCTGTCGTTTCTTCACTTCTTCTGCGTTACTTTATCTCCTTTTCCTAACTGCAATTATTTTAGTTGGGTGATCCATACGTTAACGTGTCTCTTCGTCATTATTCGATTATGGAAAAAGGAATCTAAGTCTGAGGCCAATTTTGAATTTTTATCAAATTCAAGGGACTACACCATCATTTTCTTTTTGGTTTATATTTACCTCTTCTTTATACTTGCTTTATTTGCTCACCCTTTCATGTTTGCTTTATGCTTCAGCTCTCCGAAGCCACGTCTCATTTACTCGTTTCGCTTCGGGTCTGCCTTTTTGTTGTTTCAGTTCTTCAATTTAGTTTTGGATTCTAAATTGAATTCATCTTTGATTTTCTGGGTTTGTTTCAGGTAAATTTTGGTGTATAAATTTGGAAAAAGGAAAAGTTAGAACAAATTTGGGGATTAATGGAGGTTGATCTTGAACCCAAGGTGTCAAACACTTCATCTTTAACGGAGAAGGGATATGGAGAATTTGGGTACTTTTTTTTTTCTCTCTCAAATTGTTTCTTTACACCATTTTTTAACTTTTTTATTCTGCATTAAATTTTGTTGTTTGTGATTTTGAAGGTGTTCACACTATAGAAGAAGATGCAAGATCAGGGCACCTTGTTGTGATGAGATATTTGGTTGCAGACACTGCCATAATGATGCCAAGGTACTTCCTTTGTTCCTCAATTATCTTGAAGTATATTTTTTTTTTTTTGATAATTCATTCATAACAACAGTTTAATTCTGGAAATTTTGGTTTATCTTTTATAGAACTCAATCGAAATTGATCCTTTTGATCGTCATGAGGTTCCTCGCCATGATATAAAAAGGGTAAACCTTTTTTTTATGTTCTTCTTGTAGTAATTTTGGACCCATTTTTTTCCCCTCATTTTCTTAGGTGATTCATAGCTGATGTCATTATATTCAATAAATATTTTTTTTCAGGTTATTTGTTCCTTGTGTGATAGAGAACAAGATGTAAGTATTTGAAAAGTCTTTGAATGGTGATAGAGAGATTGAGCAGAAGGAAAACAGCAGTAAAAATACTAACTTGGTCTGGTTTTTCTTGATATAAATTAGGTTCAACAGCATTGCATTAACTGCGGGGTTTGCATGGGAAAGTATTTCTGTTCAAAATGCAACTTTTTCGATGATGATGTAGTGTTTTGCTTCATTTTACTATTCAAAATCATGCAATTCAATAAATTGGCTTCCTTATAATGGAAAACATTTTATTTTCTTGAATTGCAAGGTCTTGAAAAAACAGTACCATTGTGATGAATGCGGCATCTGCAGGTTTGATTTGTGCTGACTCTACTCTTTTTGAGTCTACATGCATATGATATCCAAATATTAACTTTGTTTGGTATTTGTAGAATTGGTGGAGCAGAGAACTTTTTCCATTGTAATAAATGCGGTGAGATTACCGACTTATGTTTTTCACTTGAAAGATCGTTATTGTTTTCTCCATCTTCAATCATTAATATTTGTTATATCTGTCAAAGGATGCTGCTTTTCTATGATGATGAAGAACTCCCACAAGTGTGTTGAAAAAGCCATGCACCATAATTGCGCTGTTTGCTTCGAGGTATGTTTAAAATGTAGGTTTTTGTCGGAACATGCAAATATCATATGCTTTATCTTCAGCTGCTAATTTGTCATTTGTCGCTTGTTGTTTTAGTTTCTCTTTGATACGACAAAAGAGATAACTGTCTTACCATGTGGACACACGATACATTTGGAATGTGTAAGAGAGATGGAACGACATTCCCGGTAAGTCCTTTTTGAGAACAAAAAGTGCAACCCCTTGGTCATGCTGATTACATTTGCCAAAAGCATTTCCTTATTCATTTCACGTGTCATTCCATGGCAGCTGGTTATGGTGTTAATAATGTTATTGCAGGTATTCATGTCCTGTTTGCTCAAAGTCATTTTGTGATATGACCCGAGTGTGGGATCGACTTGACCGAGAAGTATGTTTGGAATAAGTCAATTTATTTTTGTATTTAGCTGTGCATGTACCATTTCTCATTTAGTTCATTTGACAAAATGTTCTTAAAAACAAATTTCAGGTTGCTTCAACAGGGATGCCTCAAATTTACCAGAATAGGAAGGTCAGTGAGATGGTCGTTTTGGCAGTTTGAAGATTATTTTAGGAGCTATCATTGCTTAGTTTTTTATGAGCTATTTATCAGTTAATCAATATTTTTATTGACCAGGTTTGGATTCTCTGCAATGACTGTGGGGAAAATTCCGAGGTTAATTTCCATTTTGTGGCACACAAGTGCCTGATATGCAGCTCATACAATACCAAGCTGACACATGGACGCATTGCTTCGGGCTCATCAGAGATTACAAAAACATTTTGATGATGGGTTCATCGATGTTTATTTCGCACTTCTCAGTTTCCTGTTTTAGTTCAATCATTAACTCTTATGGAATGGGTAAATTTCACTTGGGGGCAGCAGAGGGTAGCTGGAATAGTAGGTTTCTTTGTTCTTTGTTACTCATCTCTGTAAGCTAATCTGCTGCAACATGCCAGCTCGATCTAGAGCTCAGATTGTATTAGTAAAACAAGTGAAACTTGTAAGAATGCAGATGCTATGTACTTGGATCATCGCTGGTGCTAAATATATTCCAAATTTGCTAAAATTATCGGTGTTGTGATTCAAGTTTCGGATCTTTTGAATACTGATAAAAAATGCAGGAATATATAGGATAGTAATATGAATCTGATAATGGTTTTATTAATACGTTAAGAATGTATAAATACAGGGATATCATAATCTGGGAATTCATCAGTTGGGTTGTGAAGTTCGATCTGTCTGTGATTGTGTGGCTGCACAGGTCTTGCATTTGACGCTGCATACTGAACAAATCATTGGATGAAACAGAGGTTAGAGATTTGCTTTATGAATTTGCTCATTTCAAGGATGTTCACGGTATTTACTTACATGATGTACAGCTAGTCGGAGTGCCCGAACTTGGTCTATTGAAACAGTATTGAAACAGTTCTTATCTGCATGCAATGTTCAAATATGCTTGCTTCATTTTCCAGAGAAGAAAAAGGTTAGAAATGTTTAGATTTTAGTGATATATATATCATCTTGTTCACTGTCCAAATGACACCTTTAGTGCATGGAGGAACTGTCAATGAGCCCATGTATCTGTAATACTTCTTGCCATCGATCCTGATCATGTTTGGATCAATCACCCCTACTTCCCTTTCTTGCATCTTATCAGCCATGGATGGAACGTTGCTAATCAGGTGAAATTTTTATCAAAACAAAATCATATTATATGTCAAGACAACATTGCTTATGGCAAAACTGGATTCATTTTGGGTATTAATGGAGTTACCTTGGAGAGGAAAGCATCAGGTGCACCAAATTCGTAAAGGAGTCCAATGACAGCTACACTTTTGTTGAAGTTGGGATTGTGCTGTGGTGTTACCATGTTTAGTTCCATGGCATACCTTCTACCATTAATGGTGTGCTCAGAAGGTGAGTGCCATTGAACTTGTTGGAGAGAGTATTCTATGTTATATTCTCATATGAAGAGTAACAATGATATAAAATTCAGATTTGTACAACTAGCAATGCATTTATACAAGAGAGAATAACTGCTAACTGTTGTTAACCAACTATAACTGGTAACAGCTTAACTGCTAATAATAACTTCACAACTTCATTAGTTAAGCATTAACTCTAATATTCTCCTTGCTTTCTTCTTTTGAAAAATCTGCTAAAGCTACAACATTAAGTTGAGTTCGAAAACGTTCAAAGCTTCCAACTGTGAGGGGCTTGGTTAAAATGTCTGCTATTTGATCATTGCCTGGAACAAAGTTAACTTGCAATTGTCCTCTTAAAACTTTGTCACGCACAAAGTGTAATTCAATTTTAATATGCTTGGCTCGAGCATGTAAAACAGGATTAGTTGCAAGAGATATTGCACTCATGTTGTCACACCAAATCACAGGCACTCCAACACAGCTCACTTCAATTTCAATAAGTAGTGATTGAAACCATGCCAACTCAGAGGTGTCATTAGTTAAACTCCTGTACTTTGCTTCTGTTGTGGACCTGGACACAACGCTTTGCTTCTTTGATGACCAACCAACCAAATTCGATCCCAGATACACATAATACCCTGAGGTAGACTTTCTGTCCTCCAATGAACTTGCCCAATCTGCATCTGAAAATTCTATCAAGGAGACTGCAGATGACACAAACTTCAAGCCAAAGTCAATAGTTCCTTTGACATATCGAAGTATCCTCTTCACAGCACCCCAATGCTCATCATGAGCAGCATGCATATATTAACTCACTTTGTTCACAACAAAAGAGATGTCAAGTCGTGTCAAGCAAAAATATTGCAACCCTCCAACAATTTTCCTATACAAAGTGCAATCAGTCATGGTACCAGTAAGAGATGACAAGGTAGGTACACTCACCATTGGAGTAGGCACTGACTTAGTGTTGGGGATCGACCCGATTAAGCAACGAACAAGTTAAAAATAGCGGAAGAAATTGAGAAATTGAACACACAAATTTAAATTGGAAAAACCCTTTTGAAGAGGATAAAAAACCACGGGCAAAGATAATTTTACTATAATGGCAAAGAACGAATAGTACAAAAGATAGAGATAAAAACTAAACCCTAAAAACCTAAAAATAAAGAACCCTCTAAACGTAAACACTAAATTCTCCAAAAGTGTTAGGAGTTCTAAACTATGATGGGTAAGTCTAAATGGGTGTCTATTCTAAGGTTGTAAAAGATCCTATTTATAGGCTAAATTCTTAAGTCAAATAATAATAAAATAATCTAGACTAATAAGAATTTGACTCAAACAAATAAACAGAGTTTAATTGAAACAAATAAACAGAGTTTAACTGAAAGATTATTTATCAAATTTGACTTGAAATAGGAGTCATAATTCAACAAATCTTCACCTTGACTCATATTTCCACAATGCCATCTTTGCCAAAGCCCGTCACGAGCTTATCTTGAACTATGCAGGGAATTAACTGAGTCGAATCTGTGCTTAAGAGCTGGAAGTCTTCTAGCCTTCGACTTGTGCACAGTCGAATCAAAATTAACCCTGGTCTAATTTTCACAAACAAAGTGCCCTAACTTTTCAAAACTTGCATCCAAAAGAGAACCTCTCTTCAACGAAACAGTCATACACTTTTCCCTCCTATGACCAAGTTGCCTCCGCTCCAAATGAGTTGACTTCAACTCCGTAAAGGACGAGGGACGTTTGATTTCACCGATCACTGTAAAACCTTCCAGAATATAAAGACTGCCAATCTTTTTACCTTTTAACAAAACGAGAGCCCACGAGATACCTTAATGACACTCGACTCAATGTTGATTCTGCAACCTTTTGAGTCTAAAATACTTAAGGAGATGAGATTTTTTCGTAAATCAGGTACATACCTGACATCTGATAGTGTCCTAATCGTACCATCGTGCATGTTAATTTTAACAGTACCAATACCGATTACCTTACTGAATGAATCGTTTCCCATGTGCACAACTCCACCTTCAATTGAACTGTATGTGGAGAACCATTCTCTGTTAGGACACATATGGAAAGAACATCGTGAATCTAGGATCTACTCGGACGTAACCTCGGAGCTTTCGCTCGTTGACACTAACAAGAAATCATCACCACTTTCATCGGCCAAATTAGCACCAGCTAATTCTTCTTCGTTACTCTTAGCAGCCCTTTTATTTCGTAGTTTGTAACAATCTGCTTTGACGTGACCTAATTTCTTACAATAGCGACACCTTTTATCTTGCTTCTTTAATGCTACCAAAATAGAAGCTTGCTTATCTGCCTTGCTATCTGAACCAAACTCATTGTCGAGTTTGTCTTTGCTCAACAAATCACCATTCACATCCTCAAACGAGAGTTTATCTCTACCATAAATCAATGTCTCCCTAAAAGACTTGTATGAAGGGGGTAAAGAGTACAACAATAGCATAACCTGATCCTCATCGTCAATCTGAACCTCAACATTATTTAAATCATTCAAAAGACTAATAAATTGACTAATGTGATCTCTAATAAGCTCAACTTCGTTCATGCGAAACGTAAATAAACGTTGTTTTAGCACTAAACGGTTAGCCAGAGACTTAGTCGCATAAAGAGTTTCTAGCCTTTTCTACAAGGCGGATGAGGTCTTCTCTATCAATACCTCCTGCAATACCCTATTCACGAGGCACAACAAGGCCTTTTCATCAAGCTCTTCTCATTCTAGCTAATCTAGATTATCGAGCTTTTCTTGGTAATGATCTTTTTCAAACCGATCTGAATTAGAATTACCATCATTCGAACTTGCCACAAATTGAAATTTGTGTCACCATCAAACTTCTCAATATCGAACCTTGTTGCTGTCATCTCTGATCGGGCTGATCTACAAAAAATGAACTAGCTCTGATACCACTTGTTGGGGATCGACCCGATTAAGCAACAAACAAGTTAAAAATAGCGGAAGAAATTGAGAAATTGAACACACAAATTTAATGTGGAAAAACCCCTCCGAAGAGGATAAAAAACCACGAGCAAAGATAATTTTACTATAATGGCAAAGAACGAAGAGTACAAAAGATGGAGATAAAAACTAAACCCAAAATCCTAAAATTAAAGAATCCTCAAAACGTAAACACTAAATTCTCTAAAAGTGTTAGGAGTTCTAAACTAGGATGAGTAAGTTTAAATGGGTGTCTATTCTAAGGTTGTAAAAGATCTTATTTATAGGCTAAATTCTTAAGTCAAATAATAATAAAATAATCTAGATTAATAAGAATTTGACTCAAACAACTAAATAGAGTTTAATTGAAACAAATAAACAAAGTTTAATTGAAAGATTATTTCTCAAATTTGACTTGAAATAGGAGTCATCATTCAACACTTAGCATTACTCATGCTTGCTTGATCTAGCAGCTTTTTAGCATAGTTCTGTTGTGATACATGCATACCAGTAGCATTCCTAGTGACTTAAAGACCAAGAAAGTAATTAAGCTTGCCAAGATCCTTGAGAGAAAATTGCTTATTTAAGGTCTGAATTACATCAGTCACCTCTGACTTTTGTGCTTCTGTAACCAATATATCATCTACATATACAAGTAAGAACACATAACCTAAAGGAGTCTTCTTTAAGAACAATGAAGAATCTACCTGACAACTTTAAAAACCCAAGGCATCAATAAGAAAACTTCTTAATGTATCAAACCAAGCTCGTGGGGCTTGTTTAAGTCCATACAAGCACTTCTTCAGCCTGCACACCAACAAATCACCCTTTGAATCATACACCTCAAAACCAGGAGGTTGCCTCATATAAACCTCTTCATGTAACTAACCATTTAAAAAAGGTATAATGACAAAATTAGCCCCTAATGTTTGAGTGTTTTGTCACTTTGGCCCTTCTTTTTTTTTTTTTTTTGGCTCACTTTCATACATAACATTTTTTTGGTCAAATTGATCTTTTTTTTTTGTCAAACATGAAGATGGAAGCTTTGAGCCATCTTCTCATTTTTCTTTCTTTCTCTCAAAAGTATCAATTTTTTTTATCATTCTTTTCAAAACCTTAAATTTTGTTTCAAGATTTGGTATTAGCTTTCCTTGTTATATTTTTGAGATTAAATTTAAAGATTTTTAGGGTTTGCTTTAATTGGAAAAGAGAGGGTGATAAATTATAACATGCATCTCTGAGAAGAGTGGCATGGCCAAACATCATCCCATAAGTGAATCAACTTACCATTGCCCAATCAAAGTCTAGCCTAAGTTCTACCTGAAAGTTTCTTTGTACCAAATAATACTTTTCTAGATACAGGATATTTTTTAGGTGAGTTGGTCAATCCATTTTTTTCCATTTGAGAGGTACTTAGCAGTGAAATATGAGCACCATGGCTTTTTCTTATTCTGTTGTTTCTTGTTCTACTATTGTTCTGTTGTTTCTTGTTCTACTATTTCTTTTATTGTGGGATGGGATTGCACTTGGTTTTGAACTATGATTGGATCTTGGGGAAGGAAAGATTTATGGGTTTGTTTTTTAAATTTGGGTGTTTGGTTGATGAGAAAATGTAAGAAAATATGAAAATTAAAATGAAGAAAAGAAGATGAAGAAGAAGAAGAAATTAAAAATTAAAATTATTTAATAATTTTATTATTTCAAAAAAATAATTTTCATAATTTTATATTAAAAAATAATATTTTAATACTTTTAAAATCATTTGCTGATGTGGCATATTTTTGTCTTATATGCCACATCAACAGATGCTTACGTGGACGCACTTAGATGGAAAAAAAAGTTCCGCGTCAGCGCCGTTAGTCTCTTAACAACCACGTCAGCAAGTCCGTTAAAAAATGATCAATTTGACAAAAAAAGGTTATATATGAAAGTGAGCAAAAAAAAGAAAAAAGATAAGAGCCAAAGTGACAAGACACCCAAACTTTAAGGGCTAATTTTGTCATTATGCTTTTAAAAAAGCATTATTCACATTTATTTGCTTGACTTTCCATTGCTGAGATATTGCTACAGCACGCACCATCCTGACTGTGTTAGCATTTACCACAGGACTAAAGGTTTCATGAAAATCTGAACCAACAGTCTGTAAGAATCTCTGAGCAACCAGTAGAGCTTTATTTCGAGCCACAGTCCCATCAAAAAGACGTTTGATCTAAAACAACCATTTGCACCCCACCAAATTTCTATGTTCAGGTGCAGGAACCAGATCCCAAGTCTCATTCCCAATCAAAGCTTCTAACTATTCTTTAATAGCCTTTTTTTATGAAGTAACAAGCATAGCCTCATACACATTTTTCGATTCAACTGTGCTCAGCTCAGCCATGTAAAACTTAGGCTTAAAAATTCCCACTTTGCTCCTTGTAATCATGGGATGAGAATTTAGTGAATTCCCTGCACACACGTCAGTCTGATCAACAGTATCAGTATCAACAACATTAGTTCTTGTACTCATATCAGTATCAATTTGAACTCCAAGACTCAAATCAGTAGCAACTACATTCAGATTAGTCTCCACCACATCTTCAGTATCAATATCTGCTATGACAACATCAGTAGCAGCTACAACACCAAGACCTGCAGTGACAAAATCAGAAGTAAAGTTAGACATATCTGTATTAGTGTCTGAGAATGAAGCACCTGCACCATAAATTTCAGTTTAGGAGAGGGAATTATTCACAGTAACATGTGGTGTTTGAATAAGTGCATGTAAGGTAGATATTGTCCAAGGTGAGGAACTATCAGTTGTACTAGTTACAGGCTCAGGCTTCTTCAAAAAAGGAAACACATGCTCATCAAATCTTACATGCCTCGAAATGTAAATTCTCCCATTTTGATCCCTGCACTTGTAACCTTTGTAATTCTCAGCATGCCCCAAAAACACACAAGAAGTTTACCTGAACTGAAGCTTGTGTCTGTTATAGGGCCTCAATAATAGATAACACTTGCATCCAAACACTCTGAGAGTTAACAAATCTGGTTACTTACCAAATAGCTTCAAAACAAGAGAAATGACTCTAAGGCTTTTGTAGGTAAGTGGTTTAGAATGTACACAGTTGTGGTAAATGCATCATACCAAAAAGATAATGGCAATGAGGCTTGAGCTAGTAAAACTAAGCCAGTTTCTACAATATGTCAATGTCTTCTTTCTACTATACCCTCTTTTTTTTTATGTAAGAAGGCATGATATCCTATGCTAAATACCAAACCCTTGCAAATGTGAGCTAAAACTTTTGAACTCTACTCCTCCATCAGACTAAAATTATTGAATTTTATATCCCAATTGCAACTCTACTTGTCTTTTGAAAACAAGAAAGACATTCAAAGTTTCAGACTTCTTAGACAAGAAATAAATCCACACATGTCTTGTACAAGCATCAACAAATGAGATATAATATTGCTTGCCATTTGAAAAGCAAGGTGTAGGACCCTACAAATTTGCCACAATCAACTTAAGTGGCTCATTATACACAGTGAAACTAGAAGCAAAAGGGAGTTTGTGAGCTTTGCCTAACTCACAAGCATTACAAAGGGATTTAACTATCTCCCTAGGTACAGATAAATGGCAAGTTTTCAAACACTGAGTTTAAAACCTTTGCTGAAAGGTGTCCAAGTCTTTTGTGCCATAGTCTGAAAGAAGTCACACTTGATCCATCATCAACAACATCAGTCAGCATCTCTAAGGAAAAAGACACTGGTTTTAACTGGTACAAACCGCCACATTCAGTTCCTTGCAGTAGTATCTTGTGAGTGTGTAGATCCTTCACATATCAACATGTGGGGTAAAATTCAAAATAGACACCATTATCTTTAGTAAATTTAGAAACAAATAACAAATTTTTCTGTATATGAGGAACATGAACATCCTGAACAATTAAAGAACCCAAAACAGAAGAAGCAACATGTGTGATAGCAAGAGACCTACCATATCCAATTACAACTCTACTTGAACCATCATAGGACTGAGCATGCACCAACTTGTTGACATCATTAGTCATATGTGCAGAAACTCCATTGTCAGGATACTAAGCTTGGTCTACAATAGTATGAGGAGTGGCCACCATTATAGGAAGATGAGCAAGTGCAACATTACCCTGATATTGATGCACAGGCCCTCCTTGAACAACTTGCCTACTATTTGACTCACTATAAGCCACCTTAGACTGTTGACTATCCTCAAACCCTTTATCATCATCATATCTATAGAAGCACCTACGAGCCACATGTCCCACTCGATCATAAATCTGACATTATAGACTAGTGGCTCGTGTAAATCTACCTCATGCACGCCCCCTACTAAAACTAGCTCTCTGAGGTCGAGAAGTTGAAAAGCAGGAAAATATTACACCAGAGGTACTTGAGGTGTAGCATCAATAGGTGTATGTGAAGTAAGATTGGCAGCAACAGTTACCTAAGTAAGATGTGCTTGCTGACGAGCCTCTGCCAAGCAGTCGAGATTCCTTGTAAGTCAAAAGGAGTCCAACTTGTGGTGAAGATAAAGATGACATGTTCATATTCTTGAGGAAGACCATTCAAGATAGCAGATTGTTGTTCTTTAAAAAGCACATCTTGACCACAACTAGCTAAACAATCACACAAATGTTTTATACCCGCCAAATAATCTAACATACTCATATCATTTTTGTGAAAATTGTGTAACAAAGATCAATACCTCAACATGTTTGATGTAGATTGACTACCAAACACCCTGTTCAATGCTGACCATAAGGTTGAAGCAGATGTAGAATCACCTATCAACCTGTTTTGTAAGGCAGGACTGAATGTAGAGAGCAACCATGCTGAAATCGCAGCATCTTACTGCTCATACTGCGTAAATTCAGGTTTTTAATTTAAACCACTGCACTGTCAAGAACAGTAGTAAGAGGAACCACCGCTGTGCCATCAAGATACTTCTGAAGCTGATGAGTCTCGAACACCAACATAACATGTTGCCTCCAGGCAAGGAAATTGCCATCGTCCACCAGAGTAGCAACCTTCTGTGATGCGAAAGCGATGGGATTCACGTTTGATACCATGTTAGATTCTCATATGAAGAGTAACAATGATAAAAAATTCATTCATTGAACTTAATCAAATTTGTACAACTAGCAATGCATTTATACAAGTAAGAGAGAATAACTGCTAACTGCTATTAACCAACTATAACTGCAACAACTTAATTGCTAATAATAACTTCACAACTTCATTAGTTAAGCATTAACTCTAATATTCGA
The DNA here is from genome assembly GCA_039519145.1 of Kokia cookei. Taxonomy (NCBI): domain Eukaryota; kingdom Viridiplantae; phylum Streptophyta; class Magnoliopsida; order Malvales; family Malvaceae; genus Kokia; species Kokia cookei. The sequence goes on along the minus strand of CM076900.1, from coordinate 8,421,061 downwards.
TACCATTGATATTGATTAAACCCACATCACAATTATGCGATTCAAGTTGCCATACATTCAAACAAAACAATTGATTCTGATAGCATTTATTCAACTCATAAACACATGAATGTGTGATAATTTGTTACCGAAATATCATGGCCTCTATTCTTGAGAACGGAATTGCAGGGCTTGTATGTCTTCTTCAACTTTCCAGAATTGTTGATAATCTTCACTCCTTGACTGGACAAGTCTACTAAGTACTCATACAGGCCCTTGTTCTCTTGATCAAAGAGGGTCATAAATCTTACCGTGGAGAAATCACTGGTAGAACCCAAGATTTCAGCCCTACCATGAATAAATCCCCTTCCTGTTCCTATAGCCTCCAAATAGTAGCTTTCTTATTCTATTTAGCATATCTACTTATATAATTTATTGTTGGACAAAACACATTAGCAAACAAATAGAAATATAAATATTTATATTAAATATAAGATTTGTATAAAATAATATAAACAAATATTTATGTTTATGACCATATTTAAACTAAACAAATTAAATAAATATTTATATTTATTTAAAATATTAGATCTGAAAATAAATAATTTAAATAATAGGATATAAAAAACCATAAATCAAAATAAGGAGAACCAAGTTTAACTAGTTGTTGAGGCATGTTTTCACAGTTTCATTAAGACAGATTTGATCGCTCCAACAACCAAACCTTGCCTTCTTCTATTATCAAAATGTTTGAAAATTTGGAGAGAGAGAAAAAAAGAATTATTTAGAGTGAAATAAACTTTGTAGTATTCTTTAGACTTTTATAAGCATTCAATATGGAGGAATTATGAAAATTTTTGTGAATAAGGATACACATCTGCATTAAAGGAGCCTTTAAATAAATTTGAATAGAATAAAATCAAATCGAAAATTAATTTGATTGGAATAAAATATTTGCTAAGGGAAAAAAATTATGTATTAGGTTAAAATATCTATAGACCCTTTTTAGGCCCAACTAGTCTAAATATTTTGCATCGCCCACATCATGCGTGTGTGCCCTAACCCCGATGAATTTAGATCTATACCCTCTATACACAAGATAAGACTTCAAGTTTAGTCATTCAATATCCCCTTAGTGAATTTTTATATATATACATATCTTACACTTGACATCTAACTAATGTGAGATCTAAGCTTTTCTTTTTCTCAATATTATTTACAAGTGGCTTACTTTGAGCATCAATTTTTTATTCATCACTCATTCATTTTGAGCATAGGATATACCGTTGTAAAGATTTCATAGAGTAGAATATAAAACCATAATTTTATAATTCAACCTTCCATCTTTACCTATCGAGAGTTTGCCTCAAAGTTACCAAAAAAATACATTTTTCCAACACTTATGACCTTATTAAAACTCGACAAGTGTTTCTTTTTTACTGAATTGTCTTGTCAAGGTCTACAGCTTTCAAGAAAATTACTCAATTATCATTTTAGCTTTTAACTTACCTAGTTCACGTTTAGTTGGTTCTGAACCATTTAATCTTATAACTTAATTGGCATGGGGCCACAGTTTTTGAGTGCATTATATTGCTGATGTAAACTCGTACCTTAAAATCCATTTGGCTTAACAACAAATCTTATTTTGTCCAGTAGAAATCTGACATAGGACCTTTATTCTCTCATGTTCCTATTGGAGTTCGCCCACTCTAGCTGCCAAAAAGGGCCTCTGGGCGAATACTACTTCACCAACATACTTCTTTAAGACTTCGTGCCGGATCTCCTGTGTTCGTCAGAACCAAAGCATTCCAGGCGTATTCATAGAGTTCTTATACTTAGCCATATTCTAACTCTATATACTCGAATTACTCCATATACCTTGCTTCCATGAACAATATTCGTTCTTTAAGTTTCGTTGGGTGGGATATTACAAATATTATTTTGGGAGTATTTATATCTTTTTTACTTTTGATAAATCTTAGAAAAATAGATACATATAATGAGTATAATAGTAGTTGAACCCAAGTCGTCATGCTTTTTACTAACTCGGTTAGGAAATTACCAAAAGTCTCTTTCTTCAACAAAGAAATATTATTTTAAGAGTATTAATATCTTTTTGAATTTTGATAAGTCTTAGAAAAATAGAACACATAATGAGAATAATAAGATTTGAACCCACGACATCATAACTTTCACTAACTCAACTTTACAATTTCAATCAAAATTACATTTAGTTGTTATTTTAATTTTTAATAAACGTGTTAATATATATTTTACCCCCTAAACTTAACCATTTGTAACTAATTGGTACCTAATTTTTTTAAATTTAGTCGGTACTTAAACTTGTATTCCGTCATCTAGGTTGATACCTCCACACTAACACTGTTAATTTGTGACGATGTGGCACTGATAGCCAATCCAACAGTGCCACGTGGCAACCTCTCACTATTCCACATGACAAACATAAATAATTAAAAATAAGAATATTTAAAAATATATAAATTAATAAAAAAATATAAATTCTTTTTCATATAAAGAATGAATCTATATAAATGGTTGTCCAAATTTATTCTACATTTTTTTAGCAAGTTTATATTGATTTTTTATAAAATGTTAGTTATTTATAGTATTCTCATTATTTTAAAATTAAAAATATATAAAATTATAAAAAATATAAAAATAGTTTTTACAACAAGAATGTACCTAGACAGATGTTGTTTAGATTCAAATGCATTTGGATAATCATTTGTCCATATTCATTTAAGACATTTTTTTTTAGTTCTTGTATATATTTATATATTTTTTATACATTTATAAATTTGTAGTACTTTTATTATTATTTTTCATATTTTTATAAATTTATATATTATATATATTTCAAAATATTATAGGCTTTTTATATATTTTTAATTGTATATATTTTTTAAATTTTATATTTATATATTTTCAAAATAACAAAAACCTAAAATTTATATTTTTATAAAAATTAAAAACATGTAAAATGACTAAAAACACATCTAGAATGAATCTAAACAAATGGTTGTTAAGGTGCAAATATGGATGTTTTTGGATGATCATTTATTCAGGTTCATTCTTGATGTAAAAATTTATGTTTTTATTAATATATATTTTTAAAGATTTTTTTAATTTTTTATTTATGTTAACCATGTGGTATACTAAAAAGTCATCATGTGTCACTGACAAATTGATTATCAATATTATGTGAACACAAACTAGTGATATTAGTGCAGAGATATCAATTTGAGTGAGCAGGTTCCATAATATAGATTTTATATATTTGATTATATTATAACAATGTTTAATATTTTTATATTTATATAAATTTAATATATTATTTATGTTTTATTCTTGCTTTTTCATGTTATATTTTAATTGACATACGCGGGTTTTTAAAAATTATTCTAAGTCATAAATGGCCCGCCCAACCTAATTAATTGGGCCGCTTTCGGTTTGGTTGACCATAATTAGTTTGGGTCAAATTTTGAGTAAAAAATAGTTATAAAATATAAAATATTAATATTTTTTTTTTTTACTTATTTTGTACAAGAAGAAGGATAAAAACCGTGATTAGGTTAGACGTAGTCAAGCTATTCCAAAACAATCATCTTATAATAGTTGAAGAACTTTATCTAGTGGTTGCATGTAAATTTACCTACTCAAACGGTTAGAGGATGTCATTAAGCCACACCATCGGTTACCCAATTATCCTCTCTAAATATAAGTGTAACCCGAACCATCGAAGATAGTTGGAATATATCTTTAATGACTCGTAACACAGATGAGTGATATTGTTCTACTGAAATTGTTTGAATTAAATGAATAATTACAGTATTATTTATCTCAAGCAAAACCCTTTTTAGCTCTAGATTTCAAGCTACTTTCAATCTTTAGAGCACCCCAAAACTAGGCATTGAGTACAGAACAACAACCAATATTTTCAAAAAAACTGACAATCCAATTACCATAATGATCGCGTATTAAACCACCAGCTGAAGCATTTCCAGACACATTACTAACAGCGCCATTAGTATTCTCCCTATGCCATCCATCCTTAGGTGGAATCCACCTAACTAATCTGCAAATTTTAGTTTCTTTATGCCTCAAAGAACTTGCTATCCCATTGTCAGATTGAAGATAAACATCTGACCCCAACATTTTTAGAGCAGAGACAAGAAGCAAGGAAAGCGGAACCGGTTTTATCTTCGGCCGCGACGACCACTACTCAGATGAAATGCCAGGAAGCGACATACCACTGTGATTATCGTTTTCAAACTCTGTTATTTTTATTGCAATGTCAAAGGTTTTTTTTTTTTTTATTGTTATTAAAAGTTAAATGATTTTTGTTATCAGAACTCAAGAGACTAGCTTCACATATCTATCTGCTGGCTGCTCTTTTATTAATATTATTATTTCTGTTGACCCACCTTGAACAAATCATTTTAGAACTAATCCAGCATTTTCATATAATTCCTTTTTTTATAAAAAAAAGATCTTAGGCTTTAACTAGGATAAAAAGTGAGAAGCAAGTTGAAGAAGGGGCCATTACATGAAACTCTTGTATAGTTCAGACATGAGAATGTATTTTATTTTGAGAATATCCACACATGCTAAGACAGAATTTGTCCCCACCAGTTTTGGAATAATATGCACTTTTTTATCACCCTTTTCAACTCCAATTCGGATATATATTTAAATTTATTTACATAGATTTGGAAATTCGAATATGAATATTTAAAAACAAAAAAATAAATAAATAAAGGGTCGAATTAAAGATTAGATTAGCTATTTATTTGATTGCATATTCTTATCAATTAAAGAGTGCTCTCATCTCTTGAGAAGGTAGGTATACAAGATTGTGAACGGATTGAATGAAATCAACAATAATTTCACACTAAAAACAAACTCGCTTTAATTATCATCTTCCGTCTCAAGATGATGATGATGTGTATATTCTGCAATTCGTATTCAGTTCTAAGCCACTCATTTGCCACTGAAGTGCTTTACATCCACTATCCAATCCCCAACTCCAAACTCCAGGCATATATTACATAATTGTTATGTTACTCATATTTTTCATTTTTTTTAGTTTTATTTGTATTCGATTGGAAATTTTTTTTTTTTTTTTTTTAAATAAGTATATTTATGTGAAACATATATCACATCCTATAATTATTTTCGAATTTGAATAACGTGATGTAATTCTATTATTCCGATTCCAAGGTACTAGATTTGTCTGTAAGGGATGTTTGGCCTAATTTCCCAACCCCACAGCCTAACTAGTTGCAGAAATGGATAAGATTGTCTTGATTCATTTATTATTAGTACAGTTGACCAACTTTGTGTCCAGTGGAGCTACATTGAAGCATATAACATTGCTAGCTTTATTAGCTTCAGGAACTGTCAGTTTAGTGATGACACTGATAGATGGATAGAGCCCCCTCTATCCCTAATCTGCCACAAACATAAAGATACAAAAGGAAGCAACAAAAATGGGGTCTTTCTTTGTTACACTATGGTATAATCCGGCAAATGAATTATTATCAAAATCAATCATTATACGCAGCGAACCGAATAGTTTGCTCGACCAATTAATTCCAACTAATTAACTCACACGTATATCAAGACTTCAACCTTGTCATTAAGTCAGGACCTCCTTTAAGTAATGGCCGGTTTGTGATTTAGTTAGTTAGTTAGTTAACCGAAATAGCATCTGTAATCCTGGATCTTACAGTACAAAAGTAATGATGAATTCAGTCTGTAAGAACACTGTATATGTATATAAACAAGTAGATTTACAGGTAATGCATTACTGGGTACACATTGTTAAAAGCCAATTAATATAGGCATTTGAGCAGTGACGTATTAATCCATGTTCCAGAGGGAGCATGAATATCCCCATACATCATTCTCCTCATAAAACCATGCAGGATAAAAGTTGCATGAATGTGTAGTAGTAGTAGTAGTATTAGATTTAATTTCACTTTGATCACTTTGAAACTCTGATATCCAATCTGATAATCTGGTTTCGTACGGAGAAGTTTCAAAATCTGACACTGGAGCAGCAGCATAAAAACTGTTTTGAGTATCTGAAATATCCACAAAAGGATTGTAGCTTTCACCATTGTAAGTTTTAGAATTGGGACTGTTATCATCTTCTTTTATGAAGGGAAAATTTCCTGTTGAAAACTAAGCTGTTAGAACTTGGAAGTGATTGCAGAGGTAAAAACGAGAGATGCGTATCAATCAGCTAAATGGGGAATCGAAGTGCACCTTGGTCTTGAATTACTGCTTTCTTTCTTAAATGAGTTCTCCAGTAGTTCTTTATCTCATTATCGGTTCGTCCCGGCAACATTCGCGCAATCATCGACCACCTGCGGAAAAGTATGTTTAAAGGAGGAAAAGGAATAGCACAACTGATAAAAAAGAAAGTTGAAGAAGATGAAAGAATCTCACTTGTTGCCCCATTTCTGATGAAGTTTTAGGATGATCATCTCTTCTTCAGCACTGATACTGCCATGCTTTAGATTGGGACGCAGATAGTTCACCCACCTTAACCTGCAACTCTTGCCACTTCTCTTTAGGCCTGAAATCAAACAACTTTATTAAGAAAAAGAAAGCTTTTCGTACAAGAAAAAGAAGGAACCATCACGAGTACCGGAAACTTGAGCTACATAATCCCATCTCCGGCTTCCCAAAAGCTTCACAAAGCTTATTAATCGCTCATCTTCTTCCTCGTGCCAAGGCCCTTTACGCAAACCTTCTCCTTGCATGGCTGCTGTAGTTGTTTCGTTAGCCATTGTTACAGATGACAGATGAGTAGGGGGAGTGTTTCAATTGTTCTTATATGAGGAACTACTGATGTGGCAAAAAGTATGGTTAAAAAATGGAAGAGAAAGGGTGACCAGAAATTACATGGCACCAGAGCTGGAGAACACAACCTTTTGTGGGAACTCCACAATTGGCTTACTGATTTCATCCTAATAAGCTTTTCAATTAGGTCATTCCAATAGGATTTTTTCCCTAGTTTTTTTTTTTTCTTTAAATGAATGAGCATCATCATCATCTCTGTCGGTATATGCAGATGTCATTCTATGCTTCCTGGTAATCTGAAGGTCAGAAGTGCAATATTTTATTATATCAGTAACGTAATATGATCAATAAAGAGAAAGATTAAAGGATACGGATAGGATTAGGTTACAGGTAATATCTAAATAGAATAAACAAAAAACTTAAATCCTAAACTCGAGATTTAAATAAGTTGATTCGTGCCATCACCTTTAAACGATGGCATTTAACGGTCGAATCATCATAAATAAGATACGTCGCCCTCCAAATCCAAGAAAATGCGATTCTTCTAAAAGGCTAAGACCCCATCTTAGCCGCCTAATCTTAGTGATAAGGCCTTTATTGGAGATGACTACTGAAGCACTGAAGCAAAGAATATTGGGCTGGATGATTGCTTGAACAAGATATACTTTTAAAAAATACATACACAAGTCTTATTATAGATTGAATAGTAGCGACGGCATAGGGCTTGGCACCTATGCTTCTCAGCTTTTCAGCTAACCCCATTTAGGACGGTGGCCAACCTGCAGTGCCACTATCCGAATCATAAATCTCGCAATAAAAATTACTTTAAGGGCTTATCATTTACCAGGGATAAAAACTTCAAACACAACATGCCAATGGAATCAAGCTAAAAATGAGACCATGTTTCTTCAAATTGATGAAGCAGACTCATAGACAAATGTCATAGTATCTAAGGATGAAAAAGTTCATTATATAAAGCCTCTTTGTGTTACCATAGTAGTATCTCTCCTGACCTCTATTTAGTGAGAAAAGTGGGGGTAAGATACAATGATTAGTATAAGCATCCTATTTGCAATCACTCAGCTGGTCCACATGATGCAACTCTTCACTGCAACAACAATCCACAATACTCTGCAACCCATATTTGCTTCTGCCTCTTCTTTCAGTAGTTTGAAAAGCCTATCCATCGGCGATCTATGAATGACTTATTCATGAGGTTGACAGCATCATCCATGAACTGCAGTAGGAACCAAAAGTTGTTATGGTTCACAGATTTCACATCGGCAAGCACTTTTGTAACAGTAACAAGAGCTGGGGCTCAAATAAATTACTTCACCACACATTAAGTATGGAAACCATTACCAGTCCATATTTCGAAAGGCTCTTTTTGGTTATTTCCAGTAGGGAGAGAACTCGCAATAACAAGAGTAGAAGGAAAGGAAAAGACACGTGTGAAGTTCTTAATACCTTAGTATCTGATAGACTAGCAAAAACGATCTAAGCCAAGCATATAACAAAACCATGTCCATTTCTTCCAACAAAATATGGGCTCCTGACCCACCCTATCAAAACATGCAAGGCCTCTAGGCCACGTAGAACGTTTTCTAAACACAAAACGATAGGTATTTGCTTCATCACAAACTACTTTATCTCAATACCCCAAAGCTTTTCTTGATGATGTTGTTTGGCTTCAAATGAATATGACAAATTTACACTAAAACTAAGTCATTAAAATTAAAAGTTCCTTACTAAGAATGCAAGCGAGGCAACAACTGGATCTTCGTGTGTTATTGTGAGAGGACAACATGTAAAACTACGGATTTTACCTTTCCAAGCAACTTCAGTTCTTTACCAACTGGTTCCAAAAATTTCCTGTTAACTTCAGTTGGCCACACCTATCGATAAGGAAAGGAAGAATGAGTACACCAGTGTATACCAAGCAAGGCTTACACCCAAAAGAATAGAAAATGAAGACATTCCTATAACATACGCAATGCTATGGGGAGATAAAGGGCAGTAACACATTGAAGATGAAATGATATAGTACATCTTTTGAGTTTATGTAGTCTTCTCTGAAAATGCATTAGACTCTAGAGTACTACATCAAAGAACATTAAATTTGTAAGTTGTTATACCCTTCCCAAAGCATGTACAATACATGAAAGTTAAATATAAAAAATCTAATCAAATGGTTGCATGGGAAAAATAGATATTTCTGAGAGACAAAGCACTTTACAGCCCAAAGTTAATTAGGATGAGGATAAAGGATCATGCAACAAAGGTTGGCAAACACAGCATAAGAGCATGAAAAAAGTATCTTTTGCTAAAACTAAAATACAGCAGCCAATGTTCAAGAAACCACTTCAAAGGGTCTGACACCCTCCACAGTACAATCTATCTCAACAAGTAAAAGCTCCATAAACCCTTGATAAACCCATTCCTAAAAGTCCACTTGGGCAAGAATTTCATATCCAGTAATCCAGGCAAAGGATTCACTTGTAACTATACTTAAGCTACTAACTGTTAGGACTTGTATGATTAGGAGAATCAATAAGATATTGAACAATATTCAGAATATAACCCAGCAGTTAGATTTGGGTATTGAATTATCACTCCAATGGGAGCAATTGAACAGAACATTCATTAGAAAAACAGTCATAGTTTCCTCCAAAGAAAGGAAATACCTTAAGACCAAGCAATCTAATAGGAGTAATGTGGCCGGGAACAATGCATTCGGGCCCAGACAATAGCGTCAGTGGCTAAACCAGTTCCGAAAGGGTCAGGGTGGTTCATGACGGCGAGGGCGTAATTGGAAAGAGGCAGAAGAGGGGAGTGGTGGATTCTGGGGATGAATTCCATGGAGCATCCTTTCGCAAGGAAGCTCTTCCTTTCTTCGGCATGTGTGATGAAATCCAAACAAAACTTTGGGTTTGGGTTCGGCTCAACTCCTAAACTCAAAACAAGATGTAGCAATGCAATGCATGGAAAATAGAGCAAGTCCTGTAAAATGTGGATAGCATTTTATTCAACAAGACTTATCAAACAATAGTTTTGAAGTTGACTGATTCTTATTTTGAAAACCATGTTTTTATTCAACAATGCTTAGGCCTTATCCATCCATATGGAAGAAAATTATAGATAATTCGAAATATTTTATTAAAAACAAACCATTGTTTTAACATCCAATCCAAAGGGCAATTGCTTGTCCTAGTACAGTGGGCAATCTTTGGCTTCTCTTACTATATGAGAGAATTGCAGTTGTAGCATAGAGGGACTTATTGATAATGGCAAACACATGCCAAAGTGCCTCCTTAACAACTAGAGGATCCCACCATCCTCACAAAGTTGCTTCTATCATCACTATTACTGTAACACCCCCATACCCGATCCAATCGCTGAGTCAATACACCGAGATGTCACATTCGTTATCGGAGTAATTATTGAAAATCTCAGAATCAATTTATCATATTATTTAATTAATATAGATCATTTACTCATTTTAGTAAATATTATATTTACAACAGAACTAATTATGAGTTAAAGGAACTCATTAAAACATCCACAATTGATCAAAGGTTAAATTGTAAAGTTTATAAAAATTTTGGACTATCGTCCGTTGGGGGTTCCACGTCGTGACATGGTAAATTTGTCATCATGACGTCGTCTCCATTTTCCTATAAGTTCCACACTTTATTTATTTATTTATTTTTATATCATTACCTAAACCGTATTCAGATGTCATAACCGCCACTTCATTTTACATATCATCCACTTAAATCTATTTCTAATCTCAAGTCCTCATAAAAACATGATATTCAATCAAAGATAACGAAATTTATAAAATTAACACAAATATTTAAGTTTTACATATAAGACCATTGGAGTACTTGCACTTTCAAAAGTAGTTTACCCACTCTATGTATATTTCATATTTATTTTTAAATTGTGTCAATCAATTTAATTCTTCATAAAATTTTAATAATGATTCACTTATTATTATCAATTCATTTAAACATATTCACACATGTATTAATCATTCCATCACTTACAATCATTTCGAAACATTTCAAATTCATCTACGATATATATATTTCCTCCTCCTCCTCTCCATTCCACAACCTTTATGTATATATGTTTATTAGAATCTTTAGCTTTTAGTTTATAGCATGCTTATATGTAACAATACATTATCTATAATTCCACTATTTACTTATGTGTTAATTTTAAAGTTGTCCACTTGAGTCACAATCACTAAATTATTTATATATTGAGCTACAGAGTTTGAAATTAAGATCCGCTTGATGTTTTTGAAACTAGACTCAAATATTTTTTTTACCATAAAAATTTCAGAACTTATACTTTAGTCAATCCGTACAGAAAATTCTTCAGATTTGCCCCTTTTCTGCTGCTTGACAGTTTCAACCTTTCTTTACTAAAAATTAATTATCTATTAGTACAGGATTCAGATGATGTTTCCGTTTGTTTTTTTTTTTTTTTGAAAATAGACTCATTAAGAATTTAAACATATAAATTTCAGCCTCTAATCATTTTTTATATTTTTTTATAATTTTCCAAAGTCAGAATAGGAGAACCCGAATCTACTCCAACCTTGTTTCACAAAAACTAATATATCTCAAAATATATAATTCCGTTTCTTTCACCGTTTCTTCCATATGAAACTAGACTCAATAAGCTTTAATTAAATATTTAATTCAACCTCTAAATAATTTTTTATAATTTTTGGTGAATTTTAAAAGTTAATTCACTGCTACTGTCCAAATTGTTTTAATAAAAATATTTCATTTTTCATGTTTTTTTGCCTTATGTTTCATTTAATCACACAAAATTGTCATACTTTTGATTACTATGAAATTTAATCACTTATGTTTATGTGTAGATTACATATTCATTTCTTAATCTCAGTACTTTTTACCATACAAATCACATTCTTTCTTACCAATTTAGTGTTTTTAGGCCTTTATTCTTCATCAAATACTTTCTATTTGTAGTATTTAGATTAAATACATGCATCATTCATCTCACTCAAACCATCTTTAACTCAATCTATTGAAATACAAGTAGGTTTAGAATGAAACTTACCTCCTTTGTCAATAATTTCTTCCTTTCTTCTTCATTTCCATGCATTTCTCTTCTTCACCACTTTCCTTCCTTTTTCTTTTCATTTTCTCCACTTTCACCTACTATTTTCTTGCTTCTAAATTGATGAACATATTCTCTAGAATCTCTACTTCATCTTCTCTCCCTAATATCTAAGGAAATTTAAAAAAAAAAATAGGGTAAAAAAAATAGATTTTCATGACAAAGGACCAAATTGTAAAGAAAAGAAAACTTCCTTTTCTCACCCATTTACTCACGTTGGAAGGATGATCATTTCCTTCATACTTCCTTTCTTTTTAAAATACCATTTTCTAAATAAAATAATAATAAATATCTAAGTAAAATATTAATAAAATAATATTTAACTAATTAATTAATGAAAAATATCTCCAAAATATCATCAACGTCATCATTACATTCTAGAATTCTCCCTCTTGCTAATTGATCATTTTGCCTTTATTAGTCTTTCAAAATTCCATCCTTGAGTCATCACTTAATTTGGAAAAACTACGATTTAATCCCTCACAATTCTTCACTTATTCAATTTGGTCTCTGCATGCCAATTCCATATCATAGTAAATTGGTATATTTTCACTTTTGGTCCTTCAACTTTCTCATTTTTATACTTCGATCCCCTAAATTTTGAATATTTACACTTGAGCCAAAAACTTTTTGTATATTTACGATTTAGTCCTTACTTTTAAATCAATATACTAAAACCTACTTCTTAATTATTATTTTTTACACTCCTCAATCTTCTCTTTTGTATCATTTTCTCTTCTTACTAAAAAAAATAAATTATATATTATTTAAATTATTACGTCTTTTATTATATATCAATTTTAGAGATGTTACAATCACAACCGACAACAGCTATAGCAGCCCATGGTGAGCTAGAAGCAGCTCCTTTCTTGACATTTTCGGGGCTCTAGGCAAAATAATAAAATAGGATTTTAGGTTTTTTACAAGTTAGAGAAGATTTTTATTAGGTCCATCAAAAGTTGGGAAAAAAATTTTGAATCCTTAAAAGCTAAAATACAATTTTTCAAGCCCCTTAAAATTGGTTAAAAAAAATTTTTGTTAAAAAAATTTTGACCCCTTAAAAATTGAAAAATAATATTTTGAACTACTTTCAATCTTGGGCCCTGAGCGGCCATGCATCCAATCGACCCCAGAGCTAGGCCTGGCTAGAAGCAAGGGTTGATTTTAATGAATCTTGTCATACACTTGATTCTCGTAACAAATGCCTAGCTCTTGAAAACTTACCCATAAATAGTTTTCGCAATGGAATTTGAGTTGGGTCCCCTTTCAATAGGGGTATAAATGAACAGAAAGTTCAATGAACTATTTGTGACCCGTTCATGAACTATTCGTATAATGATCGTTTATTAAACTAAATAAATGAGCATAAACAAAATTTTTATGTTCGTTTAATAAACGAGCCGAACAGACCTCATTTGAAAGTTCATTTATGTTCACGAACAAGCTCATTTAAAAGTTCATTTATTGGCTCGTTTATTGACCCATTTATTTATCACAATATTTTCTTATAAAAATATTAAAATAATATTTGTGTGTATGTATTTATTGTTTGTTTGTTTGTTTATTATTTATTAACAGTATTTGTGAAAATGTTTGTTTAATGTTCATGAACATGTTCATGTTTGTGAACATTAAACAAACAAACTTGAACACACATAATTTTAAATAAACGAACATGAATAAGAATTTTGAAATTCTTAACAACAACTTCAAAAATAAATAAACGAACATGAATAAGAATTTTGAAATTCTTAACAACAACTTCAAAAATAAATAAACGAACACGAACAAAAATTTGTTCATTCAAGCTCGATTCATTTACAACCCTACCTTCCGATCCACCCAAGATAGTGTTGAACAAGTCCAAGTTGGGGAAAGCATGCACCGTTGCTTAAAGCCTTTGAAACCTTCCCTCCCATATGTCTCGACTTTCTTGCCAAGTTTTCTTTAGTAGCCATGGCATTGTGACATGCTCTCCCTACAAAATTCTTGAACTTTCTAGATAGAAGGCTATCCCCAAAAGTGATTCACTTTAACATCACTGGATGATGCTCGGCTTGTCTTGTGTAACAAAACCAGACATCAAAAGAACCATCCTCCCAGAAATGCCAAACCAATTGATCGCTTGCACTAATGGGAATTTTTCAAAGAACCATCAAGGATAATTGTTGTGTTTTTTTTTTTACAATTTTTTCACTTGCTTGGTTTTCAGTTCTTGGGTATCATAGTAATAGTTAAAGCACTAACTCTTGTTGTTTGTGTGTTGATTTTGTTTGCTTGTTGTGGTAACTAAAGGATTGATTATAACAAACATAATAAATAAGTTTAAAGTCTAAAAGCTAAGTTTGAAGAATGTTTGAAAATGGTGCATTTGTTGTTATTTATGAATTTTATATATGTACATGATATTATAAAAGAAAAAGATAATGTTATAAAAACACAAAATAAATAATATTATACAAAAATTAAAAAAAAAAAAAGCAACAATAAAAATGGGAATCCCTGTCAGTCAGTTGTATCTATCAGGAAATAATAAAGCCACTAAAACCCGAGGCATTGTTCATTACCATCTGCCTGAATTTCTAACTTCATCCTACTTTGTCTTACACAATAAAAGTTTCGAGATATACTATGAATTATGAATACAAACTAAAAGATATTATACATCTTTTTTTTTTTTTTTTCTGTGTGTTGGAAGAACCAACATTGCAAATCAACATACAAGTCGTTCCTCACAGATCATGCTTCATCTGCAGTATGTTTACTACAGAAATTCCATACATTTACAGATCATGCTTAATCTGCAGCATGTTGCATTTTAAATTACACATTTAATTTTCTCGGGGCAGGTATATTCAACGATCAGATTTAGACAAAAAATAATAATATTTGGAAAGAAAAACACTAGAAGAAGAAGATTGAAGAAAGAATAGTAGAATACCACTAAAATGGAGAAGGGAACGGAAGCAGAGCCATTAGCTTAAATCCAATAATTTTTTTTATGCTACATACCGGTTGTGATTAATCGGTTAGACTGTGACCAAATTCCCTCCCCCTCTTTCCGCCGCCACATCTGCTAGTCTTTTCCATGTCATTTCTCGTTGGTCTTCCACCTCTCTAGCTCTGGCCATTTTCTCTTCTTGTTGTCTCTGACACTCTTCAAACAACTCTGTATCCATTTCCATGAACATCTTCCGCACGTTCACGGTCAATCCATGAACCGCCTGATTCCAGTGGCCTTGAATATTCTTTTCCAACGCCTCGAAGATGAGTGGTAATACCACATGCTGGTTCTGAGCAATTAAGCCTACAATGTCCTCATTGTTCCAGAAGAAGAGCGCTCTCTCCGAAACCTACAATATAAAAAACTGATCTTAGGAAGTTTTATAGAAACCAATAATTCTGTAGCAACCAGCTCCCTCCGAAAGCTCTAAATTGTGAATATCGAACAACTCCTATATTCCATTCTATCCTCTACAAAACATAATCCATCATGCGTGGGCAACTTAACCCAACTGGTAAAATGCCATTTAAAAGACTAAAGAAATACGAAAAGATGTAAAAGATATAGAAAGAATAAATCACTGAAGATTATAATCAAGATAAGGCTATAAAGTGCAGAATCTACAGGCAATAAGTGTACTTGAATTGAACATTTGTTAAGAAGAGATTGTTATTCCAATTTTGGTGAACTTAGATTCATAATAAGCAACCATGCAGAGAAATGAATGAAACATAAGTAATAGGAGACAACAGAAAGAGCTTCCAGCTACCACCAATTTGACGGTTGGGTCAACATATATTCTTTTATAAACTCTAAAATTACCTGATCATCATAAGTTTATTCTAGAAGCCACATTGCAGGGCAATAAAATATTATATATGGAAAAAGAAAAGGACAATAGAAAACCAATGATTCAGACATTACATAAAGCAAAAGCAATGGATTGTTCTTCTTTTTGACCGGATCTCAATCACCACAAAAATTATAACTCAAGAGCAATTCAACCAAGCATAGATAAACTAACCACAGAATAAAACTGAAACTAGCGGTTTACAGAATTGGACACTGAGCCACTCTACAGTCTTTAATTGATGCTTAAAGAGAAAAACCATTGGAATGCAAATACAATGATCAAAACTGCCAACTCTATACAGCTTTCCGGAAACACATCATAAATACAGAACCTTCCCAGAGTGCCAAAGGTTATGCTTCATGAATGAGAACTCAACATTCAGAATCACAGGAAATTACATTTAAGTACCCACCAGTTATAGATATACATTTACAAGCTGACAAAATTTGGCATCAAAATAATTACTATCATAATGTTTGATAATCCAATAATTGAACTTCACAATTTATGATTGACTACTCAAATTATTGAAAATCTGACAACTCGTAAAGACATAATTATAAAAAGAATGGGAAAAAAAAGCTTTGGAAAGTTACCTGAAAATGAGGGCTATTAAGACAACGTGCAATCTGCCTGAAAAGAGGAACCATACATCGTTGGAATTCAGCAGATTGCGTTGCTTCAAGTACTTCCTCAAGTTCTCCAAGGAAGAGAACTTCCTTCTGACAATTAGTCACAGGCCAATATTTCAAAAGCCCTCTAATCACGGTATCAGCCAGCTTATAATCCTTCTCAACGAACTGAGTAATGCAATAAGACAACTGATGATGATACGTAGCCACGGGTTTGGGCTTATGCAAAGGAATCAATGCTCTCGCAAGGAATAACTTATGTTCCTCTTTCATCGGCAACGCAAAACCATTAATAATGCTTCCTAGAATCTCCAAAAGCTCCCCGATCCCGTTAAACCTCTCCGTTTCATATATAAATCTATAGAAAATATTACTTATCGCCTTCCTAATAAACGGACGATGCACCATGAATTTACCGTAAATCCTATGAAGAATCGTTTTTAAATACTCTCTTTCCCTGGGATCCTCTGAATCAAACAAATCGATCAGCTTCAAAACAAAAGAATGATCAATGTATCTCTTCGCAACCTTAGTATCCGTATCCGATGACACGACATATCTCAAAAGAAGCTCGTAAACAAGCTGTAAATGCGGCCACGAAGGGTCCAGATGGGTTTCCTCTTCTTCAGGATCCGTGACTTCTTGACCCGTGTTTTCATGAGACGCCGGAGGGAGGCACCGGAAAATGTTTATTGCGACCATTTTAATCATCTCTTCCTGGCACACCTCCGTGATTTTGCCTGAACCGGATTGAAAAAAATCGACGAGTTCCAGCAACGTTCGCCGCTTCACCTCTTTTTCTCGGACCGTTTTTAAGATATTGGTGAAATCTAATTGGTAGCTACAAATCTGTAATTTTCGCAAGAATAGATCTTGTCTCTCCGAAACGGGGACGTCTCGGAATAACGGCAAAGGTTCAACTGCGGCCGTCGAGAGCGGGGGCGGGGCTACAGGAACGGTGGGGCTGGAATTCTGCTCTGGTGCGTTCAATACGGGCCGAGAAGCATGGTTGACGACCACCGAACTGGGATTGTGGGAGCCTGGCGGACCGAACGCGTATTTTTCTGTCGAATCCGATTTGGAAGGCTTCCGATGCCCTCCTTTCATAATTTTCTTAAACATTTTGAACCAAAATATAAAGAAAAACCTAAGAAAGATTAGGTTGAGCAATCGAGCTAGGATTTCTTAGGCTCAATGGACAGGCATTCATGGTATAATTGCATCTAAGGAACAAATTTCAAATATGGATCTGAAGGAAGGGAAGATTTTAGATTAGAAAAAGAATAGGATTTCCATCTGTTCTTATTGGAAATTGCCACTGTTGATTGATCGAAACTTTGGAGCGAGTCACTTGAAAAGGCATATCGCCGGATTGTTATCAGCTGAGCAACCGGCGATCAATCGGACATAACCAATTTAAGGAAATTAGAAAAAGAAAATACAGAGAGTGTGTGCGGGGAAAGTGGAGGGTATTTAAGGGAAGGAAATGCTTTTTTTTAAAATGGTCTGAAACAAAAATATTAATTAATTTTGTAAGATTAATGAGGAATTTTGTTTTCCCTTATCCAAAAAAACTTTCTTTTATTATTTGACATTGTTTTTATACACGTGGCTTAGCACAGAAGGCGCGGCCCACAATTGGAATATCTACGTGGAATTAAAAATTAGATATTTGTTTACTACTGTTTTAGGTAAATCGAAATTTAAGCGTCCCACGGAATTTTGGATCACAATTTGAGCTGTTTTCTTTATTATTGTAATAATTGTTAAAGAAATTATAATGGTTTTGTTTTATAAATCCGAATTTAGATTAGTTTAACTGTATAATAAACACTCTAAAATATAACCTCTAATAAATAGATTTAATCATTTCTAAATGTTGAGGGTAGGATTCAACGATGGAGCTTCACAACCATTTTCGACAATCCATTTGGTTTAATGTGAGGTGGAGAGTTCTTATTGACGGTAGTTAGAAGAGCAAACAGAGAAGAAAGACACAAGGTTGGAAGGGGAGAGAAAGAGATTTCGTCCCTAAATTTGCGAGCTATTGTTGGCTATATATGGAAAGTTATGATTCTCGGGCTCCACGTATCCCGACTTTCTTGGTGATCAAGGGAGATTACATCAATTAGTTTGTTGTGACAAGTCTAGGCGTGGCTGTTGGGGTGACGATTGGATTAACTATCAATCGTGTCAAGTGGAATCAATGTCTAGCGATTGATGTCATAAGTGAAGGTATCGTGGGGCCTTCACATGCGGCCTATGTGATTTTATGTACAGTTGTGCTTAAATTAAGGAATTTTCAAGGAATTCACATATCATTTCCAGGCGAGGAGTTTGCTCATTTGGTGCTCCTAGACGTGACATGCAAGGGGTTTTCTTGTGGTGTGACACTTACTCCACGGAAAAAACAAAAAAAATTAAATAAAAAAAAAAGAAAATAGGAAAAAAAAAAACACAATTAGAAATATTAGAAACATAAACATTCATTTTATAAATTATACAAACAAAAATAAATATTTAAAGTAGCTTTAGCCCATTTTAAATGGTTTTAATTGGTTGGAGTGGTTCAATAGATTTTTATTGATTTTGAGATTAGATGAATTGATTGGATCATCGATTCCTGGTTCAATCGACAATTTAATCTTATTTTGATAACTATGAGCTAGTGATCATATTCGTACATATATATTAGCTCATTTAAAAAAAATTAAATTTGATATATTAAAAAATCGAAAGAAATTACTAAATTAAGTTAAAAAGGGGAATTAAGATAGAAAAACAATATATCCTCTAAATTTGTATAAAACATATAATTGAGTTAATCGGATACCAATTCAATTGAAAATAACAAAAGCAACTTTATTTAATTTATATGCATGCTATCCGTATATAAACTAGTGATAACATGCAAACATATTTATATGTGAATTAACTAAACCCTCAAAACAACTTTATTTAATTAGCACATTTTATGGACAAAAAGCTTGTCTAAATCCAGCTCGACTCAAAATATTGACCTCAACTTTTGTTCAAATCTACTCATATTTAACAAGTCTATTTTAGGTTAATCCATACAATTTTTTAAATCTTTTTAAAATATATTCTTTTTAATTTAATATATTATTTTATTATTTTTTAGTTAATTTCTTTATTAAATTCTAAATATATTTTTAATGTTTATCTTATAATGTTATATATCTAATTTAATTTCATATAAATTACATAATATATATGATAGAGTAGAAAATGAGTCAAGCCTTTTAGTGTTGGAGCCCAAGCTCAACTCGATTTAAACAAACATAATTTTTTTTCTCAAATTCATTTTTACGGCCTCATACTTTTTATCTAAACTCTCCTATATTTTGAACGCATCTTCAAGCTTAACAAGTAATCTAACCCTTGAACAGATCCATCTCAAAAAAAGTTTGTGAAAAGCACTACTAAAAATTATCATAAATGTGAATGTATAATATTATATATATATATATATACATATATTTAAATTTTAGAAATAATATTTCATATATAAATTTTATATTTTGAGAAATAATACTATTTTTAAAAAGGTGGATTTTTTTTTTTTAATAATTAGAAGTTAACAAATAAAAACGGGTAGTTTTGTTTTAATTGAGAAAATGATTTTATTATAATGGATTTGAATATCCAAAACTGTAATCCACAAACACCTTAATAAAAGGGCCAGGTCCAGAGATACTGTTCATGACCCAACCCAAAACAACCTCCTCAGCTCATGGGTTGGGTTCCCATTTCCCTCCACCTTCATACTTGCTTTGCTTTTAAAATTTTTTGGTTGGTTTTTAGTAGTTTTAAAATTTTAATTTACATCATTATTGTTGTTTAATGTTATAATTTTTTGGTCGGGTGATGGTGGTTTAAGTTTGTAGTTTTTCGAGTTTGAATCATTTCGGACTATTTATTTAGGTTTCTATCATTTCAAGTTTAAGGTTTGTCATTGAATGAGTGAAATTTAAGTTGTAGACAACAATAACAGGGTGGCTGACTGTTGATTGGATTGGGGGAAGTAATCCAGAATCTTGTCGGCGGAGAAAACGATTCGGGGCATAAATCATGTGCAAGAGAGCCATGTCTGGCAACACCTTTTAAGTTTCAATCATTTCCAAGTTCCAACATCCGATTTGCCATTGGCGAGAGATGTTCCTTTCCTGGGCTGGAATCTGTAATGCAGAAAAATGGGTTCATGAAATCAGAGGATTTTTGTTTCATGGTCCTGTTTGTCTGTAACAAACAGTAGAACATCGGCTTTCAAGTTTGTTTAATAGGTATCCCTTGGATTCTGTCAAAATCCCATAGATATTATATCAATTTATTACATCCATCAACAACAGTTAACACGTGTTTTCTTTTTCCCTTCCTCAGACCGGCTAACGGACAAACCAAAGCTGAACATCAGAAAAGACAACACCTTCATTGAACTATGATGGAATCTTTGACACTCTTGGTCCTCTCCTTTGCTGCTATAAAAAAAAATATCATGCCGTATGTGTCTCCACATGCAACATGAGAGTGATCGAATTAGACAAAGATCAATTCATAGCTGTTGCCGATGTGACATCATAAATTTCTCTAGTTTTGTTGGATAAGTTGCAAACCAATTAGAGCAAACAAGTTCCAAACCAGGTTTGGACAGGAGCCACAATGTTAATCGTGTTGCTATCTTTGTTGAAACACTTGGCTAGAAAACTTAGTACCACTTGATGATCCTTTTTTTACTATGGTAGACGCTAATCGGACTCGAACTGGATGGGTGCTGGATATAAAGATTAGCACCAATATGATGTGGAAATGAAAAATGACTTTAGAAAATTGGTTGGATTGCTTTTCATTTAAAACCGAACTGACCCACGCCAAAGGGTCCACAATCTAAGATACTTTACACAAACAAGATCTGCATGATATCTAACTCTATGATACAACTTTCATGTATACATGGCCAGGACAACTTACTGTTCCTTTTATCTACTTCCTACCAACTGGTTCCTATATTGCAGGGTTAGCCTCGAAAGCTGGACGTGTAAGGTGCGAAGTTCTAGCAACGTGACCCATAATTTACATGGACTCCACATGGCGGTGGCAGGGTAAAGTATACTGTACAGCGGCACTAGCAACGGCCATTGTGGAGGGGGCAATGTTGTGACCGATCATAGTTATTCCCAACCCATCAAGCGCTTCCAAACTTCTTCCTCAACCTTTCGTCTCGGAATGGATGAAGTAGCCCCTTCATCAAGTAGAATTCTGTAAACTTCCCACACTTGATCTCCGATCATGTGTCTCCCAATCTCTGCCTGAAAAATGGGCAGACTTGAAAAGGTTAACCGTGCAAATTTCCATAAGAAAAAGGGACAAACACTAGACTCCAAATAAATCAGCATTTATGTCCAGACAGACAGGAACAGCGAAGAGGAATGATCGAGGAAAGCACATATTGCGGAAAAGATGTGTAAAACATACAGCCACATTGTATCAACTCTAATGAAGTGTTATGTTCAAATTCCCAATGAAGCAAGCTAGTTTTTAAGCAACAAAAACACAGAAAGTATATCCAGCAGAGAGCTGAGGAAGTACCGAGAAGATGCAAGTATTAAGCATCTTTAGCGCAAGGGTAATGTCATAAAAAACTAGAGGCCGGCCCTTGCTTGATAACTCTACGGGATTTGCAACTAGAAGCTCGGTGTCAGGACCCCGGCTCACTACAGTTACTCTCAGTGGTTGGAGCAGTTCCATTTTCAGACGCAACGACAATGCAGTTTGCTTGCTAGGATCAACTATCTTCTTCCCATCGGATTGCATTATAAACAAGTCAATCTCACACTTTCTTCCTTGTTTTATATAGAAGCGTCCATATGAAATCTAGTCACATAATGAAACTGAGGCATTAACAGGGTGGAACTAGTTCTCAGGCTAAGAATGCTTCCCTCCACAATTTGGAAAGGATTCAAGCCAATTATGATAGACAGATGCACATCATAACAATGAACATTGACAATAAAACTTGGAGAAACAATCTACCTGAATGTTGTAATCCTTTAGAGTTCGCATTATGTCGTACAAAAGACCTTTATGATCTTGACAAACAATCTGAACAAGCGTGTGAGCAGGACTGAGCGAGTTGTCCATCGTGACACAAACATTGTTGGAAGTAAGTGATACACTTGGGAGGTCATTGGACATCTCTAAGTTGAAAATATCATCAGTTATTGCAGACGGGAGATATGGAGATGCTTGAGAACATGCCGTAATTTCTGGTCCAACCTTTTCGATGTTAAAGCTAATCACAGCATCCTGCATAACATCTTCCAATGCATTATAAGTCTCCTCTTGCCTCTTTTCTGTATGTAATAGTTCCCTGAAAAAAAATTAATAATATTACTAAAGGATATTACTCAAGGTAGAGATGCAAGCAAGATGCCTCAGCGTATCAGAGTAACTATGAGCAGTCATATAATTTAGACATAAACATATGTAGTTTGAATAGAAGGCAAATACATGTTGTTTTGTAACAACTGATCCTGGCTAACAAACATAACACATAAACTGAACCTGGTGTCTGTGATAAAGAAAAGGTCCACCACTGTTCCATCAGGAGTTGTTGATACCTTCACTCTCTGTATATTGAGTTCAAGACTACAGAGAACTTGTGTCACATCTGCCAAACCAAAACATCTAAGATTCATTCACTGATCAAAGTTTTTAACCACATTCAGAGCTCACAATCTTGAAAAAGGAAAAAGTGATTACCATGCAAAAGGCCTTTTCTATCAACATAACAAAGCTTGATGAGAAAGACATCAGGAGGCTTAGGAGACTGCAACTCGGAACGGTAATAAGAAATCCCAGAAGCAGAAGAGCAAGAAGGGCAAGCCTGAACTAATCTTTTCTTCAACAATTCCCACCTTGTCGTTGGCTTACAAACCACCCAAAACACTATATAACACCATTTCCCATCCGTAGATACATCTTCACAACACAAACCCCCCAACATAATCATTAATTAATTTTCCTTTTTAAAAAAATATATCATAAAAAAGTCTAAACCATGTCACCTAAACTTAAGTCCAAATGATCAAACTTTTATATACTTCCCAAATGCTCATCATTAAAACCAAAACCAAAACCAACTTAAAAAAAAAAAAAAGTAATGGAAAAAAGTGGGGAAAAACATGTAAGCTTGGTTTAAAAGAAAAAGGGGAAGGATGGGATTTGGAATTACCTCCTCGGACAATGCTAAGATCAAAAAAGAGCAAGATGCGGCATAAATCAGAGCCTAAACCCGTTTTATCAGGGCAGTTAACAGTGATAACAGAGGGGTCTCCTTGTTTCTCCGACAGCCTTATAATCACAACGTCGTCATGTAGAATACCCATAGTAGTAGTATAACTCGAAAGATTGAAGAAAGAGTAAAGAAGTTGGTTTTGGTTAGGATTGATTTGATATATTCTTTGGGTTTTGGTTTAATGAGTAGTTGCAGTGCTTGTATGAGCAGTAGTGTAATGGAGAGACAGACAGATAAAAAAAAAAAAAGAAAGACAGAGAGATGAAGAAAGCAAAGCAAAGCAAAGCAGAGAGAGAGAGAGAGAGAGAGAGAGAGAGAGAGAGAAAGTTACTGCATTGCGTTTCTTCGCTTGTGGTTCACCTGTAGAAGGAGAAGTTGTTTAGCAGTCAATTTACCATTTTCACTGGGTAAGGTAGATAGCATGTTACGTCAGTGGATGGTAAATCACCTGTACCGCGCACAGCCCATCAGCCGCCATCACGTGTCCTTTACTTATTCTGTGTTTCAATGGTCCCATGAGGTCACGTGACCTTGGATTGCCCTATGACCGAGGCCTCCCTGTTGGATGGGGCTTGGTTGCTTTCATAAATATTTAACTTCTCCCTTAAATATTTTAGATTTTAGTTTTTTTATCGAATTGATTTTAATTCAATGTATTATTTATGATTTGTTATTTTAGTTGATTTAATAAAGACTAGATTATATAATTTAAAAATAAATCTGACGCGTACAAATAATATGAAAATTGTTGGAGGCAGTCCAATCATCTACACATCATCCTTTAGCATAATTAAGGTTGGTCCATTGATGATTTATTGCCTTTTGCTTTTAAATTTTAAATAAAGGGAATTCAACATTTTAGTTAATTAATAGTTATTATATAAAGGAGTGGCCAATGTCATCCGTCTTCTTTCATTCTAATAATTTACATTAATTAATGTGGGGGTTACATCCACTTTGAATCTTCCCAAGTATATATGCATGTGGGAGTTAGATCAACTTTTTATTTATATTTCTTAGGATCTATAAATTATTTATATCAATAACACAAAACAGCTAGTAATAGTTTCCTTAATATATATATATATATATATATGGTTGTGTCTCGAGGTTATATGTAGATTACAGGTACTCATGGATCAGATCGAACTGGATCTAAGCATAATATTAATATATTATTTGCTTAAGTCAGGTCCGGTTCGAAATCTAGATTTAAATTTTTGTTCAAATCTGTTTATACTTACAAAAGACTAACTCAAATCCATTTTAAGTTCGTCCATATTATTTTTTAAAATTTTTTAAAAATATTTATTTTATTTTAATCTTTAATAAATTTATTCATTTTTTATTTATTGAAAATTTTCATATAGTCATCTTAACATTATTTTAATGTTTAAATTAGAGTAGTATTATATATTTAGTATATGTTTATTTTTTAAAAAGTGTTCTAAATTACATAATATAAAGTATTATAAACTTAAAACGGGTCAGTCTATGTCGGGCTCGAATGTTCAAGTCTGACACCAACTCATATTTTAAACAGGTCTAATTTTTTTTTCAAGCCCATTTTAGAGCCTAATATTTTTGCCTAAATCCTCTCAAATTTTGAACGAACCTTCGAACCTAGACGAGTGACCAAACTCATAAACAAGTCTAAAGTAGATAAGTAAGTTAGTACTATATGCATGGGTGTCTAATTAAATGTTTATATGGTTATATGGATATATTATGAATTTGTATAGTTGGCGTTCGCATTAAATTTAGGATGTCGAAATTTTTTTAATATATAAATAATTTACTCTAATAATAAATTTTTAAAATTTATATAAATAATAGCGAAACTAACTTTTAGGATAGGTTTAATTCAATAGTTGGCGGTGTTTATTTGAGTTAGGTATCTAAACTTTATTTTTGTAACCAATGTTAACTCTGATGTTATATCCGTTTTAAAAAAAACTTACGTCCAGTAAGAAATTGACATATCATTAAAATGTTATTTCTCTTTATTATATTTGAAAAATAAAATAAGGGTAAAATACACTAGTAGTCGTCCAACTATTAATATTTTTTTTGATCACCCAATTATGAAAAGTAACAAAACAGTCACCAATTATTCAATTTTATCTTTTCTTTTTCTTGTAACCAACGGGCTACCGGTGGCAGCTTTTAAAATTGACATGATAACAATTTTAGCCTTCAACATTTATACATTGTGTCAATTTAGTCTTGATTCTGAAAAAATCTAACTCTCAATATTTACATTAGGTAATTTGGTCATTTTCTCAGTTTTGCTTTCTTTTCTTGTTGCATTTTGGACAATTTACGATCCTATTGCGCACTCATTCTATCAAGGATTGAGATTGAATGGTCATTGATTTGTTCAATTTGGATCAAATGTTTGTGAATTCATCCAATTTGTCTATTAATATGCATGTTTAGTTGTAACTGGATTAATTTATTAATAGTTATAAAATAAGATATTGACAAAGAAGTTTGGTTATAGAGCTCAAAAACTTATCATATCTGTCGAGCTTTGCCCAAATAATAATCCACCATAGATGAACTTGTAAAAGATGTGATTTAAGTCCAACTTGCTCATCAAGTTGTAACCTTTCTCTTATATATAATTTAGACTAATCTCTCATTAAAACTTTCCTCTTGAAAATTTAGTTGTAAACTGATCAACAAGAATATCATACAAACAAAGAATTTGCACTAAAAAAAATTCAAACATGAACAAAATAAGTAGATTCCATTTTAGGAAAATTGTTGGTGAGTTAAGCTGAAAGAAAATCATCTTCAATAGAGAAATTCTCAACATCCACACCATGATGATGACAAAAAGTAATAATCACTAATGTGTCGTCGGGAATACTAAATATAACCTATTCCGAAAATTAAAGTAAATAATAGTAGAAGGAAAGTAGGGTTTAATCCTCAAGGATTGGAGAGTCGTAAAAAGTCTTGTCTGTCGATATCGTGAGTAAAATCGTGCCCAAGAAAAGCGTCGCGATCTGAGGAAAAATAGAAGAAACAAAATTAAAAATAAAAGAAAATATAATTAAAAGAAATAGAAAATAAGGAAGTCAAAGTAAAAATAAATAGCATAAAATAAATAAGTTGAAAGAAGAAGAGTTTATCAATATTCAAAGATCTAGCCTCCGGTTATCTTGATTCTTCCTCGATTCAATCATAGACTTTGGATGGTTCTTCTCATGCCCGAATAAGCCAGTTATAGTGGAAGAGGACGCCTACGACCACCAGCTCCGGATATAGTTTTTAGTGGAACTTGACTCTAGCCAACCGTCGCTCCAATGAGACTGTCTTACACTAAATCACCTTTTCCCAACAACGAATGTCACGCCATTTTGTCTATTAGCTCGGCAACCTCTGATGCAGTAAGTTAACAAATCGACTGTGCAACCTTCTCAAAACACACAAAGTGGTTGTCTTTGCACAAGATGAAAAGATTACTTTTGTAGGGATTTTGGACGGAAGCGTCAATCCCGTATTAAAGAGAATTGATGAATACTCGGGTTGAAAAGAATTAAGCGCGGATTCCAAACCTCATGAACCTTGGAGAAATATTTGATAACCTTTGGCTAGAAGGGTTTTTTAGTTACTCATGATTTTGGGGAAGAACACAAGATAATAAAATAAAACTTTTATTGAACTAGGGATTTAGGGAGATGAAGGATTTTCAATGAATGGGGAATGAATAATTCAATCACTCCACTCCTATATATAGTACATAATATTCCTAGTTGAATCCAATCTAAATTCTAAAAGATAATTAGAATTATATCTAACATTTAATTCCTCTAATTGGATTCAATTTAAACTCTAAAAGATAAATACATAAAGATAAAGATAAATTAAATACAAATTTAAATAATAAATAATATCTTGAATATTAAATCTTAATATAAAATATATTTTAAAAAATAAAATAAAATAAAACCAAGTCTTTTTGTCCTATAAACTCTCTCTTTTAGCATTTTTTCTTCACACAACTTCAAATTCTCCTCCAAAACCATGCTTTTTGTCTTCAATTTATCTTCTATCACCACTTAGTCCCTACAAAATAAAAAGACAATAAATAGCCCAATTTAATAGGATCATACTCTAAAAATATATATATTTAATATCCAAAAGTATGTCATATTTAAGCATTATCAATCACACCAGGACTAAAAGTGAAGAAACGCCCCTGACATAGTATGCATATAGTGCTCACTATTTGGATCCTTTATCATTTTATGAAGGTTGGCATAAACATCCAAGACTACATTCTTCACAAACAGCTTAACATAAGACACATAAAAGAGAAGTTGATTATGTTCTAGGAAAATTTCTATTTCATTATCATAAAAACCACTCTCATGGATATTCATTTCAAGTATAAAGCCTTTTTGAACCACTACTTCCATTCATTTAACATGCTGGACTGAAGAACTTAGGCTTTGGTTGAACTAGTTCAGGTATTGCAGCCTTAGTAGCTTCCTTTAGAATCTCAATTATCCATGTAGCCTTCATATTCTTGTTTCACTTTTTGGTAGAGGATGGGGCACTAGGTCTTTTGGTTTTGAGTTTTTTTGGCTTGAGGTGTTAATTTTGCTAAGGGCATGTTATCTTCAAAATCAAATTCATTAATAGGAATCGACTCTGGATTCTTTTTCGTCCTTTAAGCTTTCTTTTTTTTTTAGGGTTGGGCATGGTACCAACAAGCTTTTTCTTATTATATTCCATTTCGATTACTTTTGTGACAAATGCTTGATCTATGTGATTTTATACATCAAAGAAGTTCTTTTAACACTTAAAAAATAAGTTTTCAAGTGTTTTATGAAGCTTTTTGTTGCATTTCATTACTTATAGATATTATGTTAAAAGTTAGTTTTATTGTTTTTCTTTTACTTTTGACACCCAAATTGAAAAAATTATGTCATTACAAGTCTAATGATTGATTTGAGCTTGTGTAGGAAGGTGATTGAGGTCAAAAATCAAAGAGGACTTCTACTGTGGTCGAGGTTGCGACATTGGAGCTTGTGTGTCATGACACTAACCCTTCCACCACCTTGAGGAAGTTGAACTTCACAAAAAATCAACCTTGAGTAGCATTTTTTGCAGGTCACGACACTAAGCCACAAAGTCGTGATTCCAAGCCCTCAAGGTTGCAACTTCAAGCTAAATGTTAAAGTGAAAGGAATCTAGTGGAGTATCTTCGAGGTCATAACACTAGTAGGGTTGTGTCACGACACAAAGTGTCTCTCAAGCCTTCTTCATGACAACTACCATGAGTGTTGTGACACCAAAGCTTGGATGGCCAAACAAGCCTAAGTCACTTTTCATTTAAGGGCATAATTGTCAGTGTTAGGTTAAATATTTTTTACCTATAAACACAACCTTATATAAACTATTTGGGAGGTTAGCTTAGGTTAGACATTAGACAATTTTTACTCTTCTTTTCTCAGCTTAGGTTTTCATTTTTTTTTCTTTTCTTTTTGTTGTAGAATTATTTTTTATTAGCTTTTGCTAGAACCTTGTGGATGGAGATGGATTAAACTTTTGCATTTCATCAAATTTTTATCTATTAGTAGGCATTTTCTCAACCTTTATCTTTTGTATTTTATGCCTGACTAAGCCCTGACATACGTGTATCAAGGCTATGAATCAACACAATTAAAATTAAATATTTAACGATATGCTGCAAATGTGACAGGTCGAGTTGTAATATTTGTAGTGTTACATGGAACACTATAGAGTATTTAAGGATCAAACCCAAGAGAGTTTAAGGACAAGGTGATTAATGGTAAAAAAATGCAAAGAGGAAGTCTAACTAACTACTTGCTAAGCATCATATTACGGAAAATCACAATCGAGGGGGGAATTACACTAAATTAAATATCTAACACTAAGAAGGACCAAATTGTAAAATAGTCAAAATTACGCAATCAACAATACATGAAGCACAAGCATTTGGTTAACATCCATGTTGTTGATTAGTCTTTGGATTAGGGATCTTAAAGGCTTAAACTCCTAATGGACTCAATTTTACCTCTCAATCACCTTTTTACCAAATTAGACGATTTAGTTTGATTTATCTCTCAACCTCACCAAACTAACTCGTGATAACCAAATTAATGCTCAATAGGATCTCCTCTTGGTCCCAATTATCTAAATGTTCATCTAAAGGTGTAAGTTTTGAAGTCAATTCAATTTAGTCCAATTTTTACAATATAGTCTTTGTACCAAAAACTAACCAAACAACATTTCCATTAACCAACCACCATAGATTTAGTTACCTAACATCATTTTCATCCAAACAATAGTCCAACATATACTCAAATCATTCATTAAAGTAAGCACAAGAGCAAGGTGAAAGAAAACTTAGGAATTTTTTTGATTGTTACTTGGAGAATATGATGACAACAACAATAAAGGTGAAAATACAAGTAAAGTTCAGATTTTTTGTACTTAGGAAGGCAAATGAAACTAAAATATATTAAGGGATTTGGATGAAAATCAAAATACAACTCAAAGTTTAAGTATCAAAGTGCAAATAATAGAAAAACTACAGTAAAAACTAACTAAACTACCAACTAAACTTAGAAAAGTTAATGAAGAAGAAATTAACTACTAAGCTTAAAAGATGAAAGAAAAGTTGGCTCTTTTTAAAGTTTTCACGCAAAAATGCTATTATCAACTAAGATACAATTCCAAATTTAAGAAAAATAATGCCCTTAAAGTTGCGTTTTGGCTTGGGCTGATGATCTATTGTAATTTGATACGTCAAATTTGGCTCCACATTACACTTAATAATCTTATTCTCAAGCAATTTGAATGTCTTTCTCTTGTTTTTACTTAGTTTTAGCTTGTTTGCTTTAATAAGTGAATTAGTAGATAATCTAAATGGTCTACATTTTAATCGAAAATGAACAAATCGATTGAAAGACTATTATGTCATCTATCAAGTTCAATTGGAGAGGTATTTTGTCTTGATTATCGAAGCGAATGACTTCTAGAAAATATAAACATAGATGTGATTATCTAGACTGAAAATACATCAAACAAGACTTAAGTAGAATAAATTCTAGATCCGTTATGGATTTATTCACTTTTAAAGTTCATAGTGTGTCTTACCACAATCCTGAATAAGTGACGAAATAAGTGTGTGTGACTCGTATGCTTTAATATATTAAAAGCCTGAGTTTAATTGGTAATAGAGCCGAAAGTTGGTACATTTGGTATACGACTTTTGCATGACATTATTTCACTTACAATAGTGGAATTCATATCTCAATAAAGGGTAAATGATATCCTTTTATTGACATTACATGATAAATGAAAGTAACATGGTCACAAGTCATTTGTCTTAAGACGAATGATTTAATTACTGTTTATTAGTAATTAACTTTTCATGAAAGAAAATATAATGGTTGCCATGAGACAAAATAGGATCAAATTGAGAGAACAAATTTATCCCAAAGAGATGAAATGATATCTTATGAAGGTAACACATATGACAAAGTCGTTGGACGAGAACTTGATAAAGTAGCTTTCTTAATGGTATACAATAGGGAGAGCTTAGTCATGCATGGTACTTTAGTGGAATGACTCCATGACTAAATAATGCTATAATTAATATACAATGACTCGAAACTTAATTACAAAATAATTTAATTAAGAAATTAATTAAATTTATTTAATTAATAAATAATATTTTTGGAAATAGAAAATTTTATATGAATTAATTAAAGACTAAATAACACATGTAATTGTTTCTAATACAATCACATTATTGAAGAAGCCTTTCAAGATAGTGAATAGTGTTGACCATGGTTGAATAGTAAGATATTGTCAATATACTATACACGGAACTTTCGAAAAAAATTTGGTATAAACATCCATTAACTAAAACTTTACCAAATAGTAGTTGCTCTTTGGATTCATTAATTGAAATTCTCGAGATGGTTTCCATAAAGATTGAATATCTCCCAATTTTTCTCCCAAGGAGTTTGATGATAATAGCCTTGGCCATACTTGCCTCTATTAACTTATGCACCCTTTTAGAAAATTCGAAGGATGGATCAACATTTTTAGTTAGCACATCATCCTCCTACAAATCGAAATCATCATCTTGAACCTCATGTATTGGCGTGAAAGTTAGAGTGTTCATCGTTCCATGTGTGGTCTACATCCGAGTCGCATTGTTATTAAGATTTTGTCCTCCTCTTATAATTCACCAAAAAAAAAATAAAAAAAATCATCATCCTCTATCCTTTCATCCTTGGAACCTATATTGCCAAAGGAATGGAGTAAATTTTGGTTGAAAGACACGAGTCCTCCACCAATGGAGTCTTAGGTGGATCCTCTTCTCTAAGGCGGCCCTTCGCACACCTCCATTGGTTATGGTTGGCGTATTGCTAAGCATGATCTTTGTTTTAAAAAGGAAAAAGTTGTCGTTGTCGGATTTATGTATTTGAAATAGTGATTACAACAATTATGAATGCAAATGGGGATAAAATAAGAGTTGGCTTCAGAAGTAGCAATAAAGAATGAATAAAGGTTGCTGTTAGTGATGAGTTTGGTGGCCACTTTGATAGAGTGAAAGAGTGGGACAGGAAGTGAAATGAATTTCCAATTCTGCGTTCACACAAAAACTGGGAGATGTGAAGGATGATCGCATTTCACGCCATGCACTGCCCCCCCATATGTTTGGGTTAAACCAGTTATAATAGAATTAAATATTACAAAATGCAATCAGATTAATGCCAGGAAAATATCTCGAGAGTTTAAAAAAAAAAAAATGACCCATGTACATAAAAAGAGTTAAATATGAACATAAAAAGGGAGCATTTGGCTTTTTTTTTATTTAACTACACTGAAATTAGAAAATTTCGTCATTGTTTAATACTAAATAATATTAAGCATATAGAGTTTTAACAAAATTAATAAACAATTTTTTGTCTTTCCATTTTAAGTATACCCTAAAAACCACGTAGTATTCAACTAAACTTGAAAACAATGCTTCATTATAATAATGTTGTTTGTATTTTCATGATAATAAATAATAATTTTATAAATAAAGTAATGTGTGGATATTATATTAAATAGTTTTTATCATTGATCAAAAAAGTTATTTTTTATACATATGGAAAAGATCTTTGTTAATACCGAAAAAAAAAAAAGATCTTTAACGTTACTATATCAAGAATAAAAAAAAAATATTTGATATCTTATTAATTTCACTATTTTTAATTAAAATGTGGTTAGTCAAAAGAAGTCGGTCCAATGCATGTGATAATCCAATGAAAGTCAAATTAGTGTTTGTGAAATTCGAAGCATGTGGTCCTACATTAACCCCCCATCCAACAAGTGGAGCCAATACAACTCTCAACCCTTCAAAATTTTAACTATACAACAAGTGAGATCAGTGAAAAAGAGAATATTGTTTATTTTAGGGATTTTGAGTTCGAGCATTTATGTATACAAAGTGTGTGTGCGTTGTCAAAAAATTTAAAAAATATGAACAGATATTCCCATAATCACACTAATATATTAAAAAAAATCTTTTAATTATAAAAAAAAAGGGGTAAATAAGTAAAAGAAATGGTCGAAAATGATGGCATATCATCCATATCTTGCTCCCAGAAGAAAACCGAACACATTGATCTCTCACAAATTTGTGATTTGAATTATAATTATGTGTGTATTTATTGAAATAAATCATTTGAATTTTACATGTTAAAAAAGTTCTTAAATTTTATTAGTATTATTCCTCTTTTAGCATAACACACAACATATTTATCTATGTGGCATGACACGTTTTAATTTCTCATTGCTTTCGTTAATCACTTCAACATCCGTTAGTGGTCAAATTAATTAACAATTCCCATCAACCGAAAAATTTAACTGCTTTTTCTTTTCATCGAGAATCGGATGCACTCTCTCTAATGGCTCAATTGATTTTTTATTTATTTTTTAACTAAGGGCTTTTGAGATTCCATTGCATATTTTAAATGGTAAATTCTAAATGATTTTGAATATAGTTTGGAATAAATTATATTGATATTTCAATTCAAATATTGATGTTCAAAAAATTTTTTACTGAATAAAAACTCAACAAGTGACTCCAATGAAAAAAAGGATGTTGTTCATTCTAGGGGTCTCGGGTTCGAGCACCTATGTGCGCAAAGTGTGTGTGCGTTGTCAAACGGTTAAGAAAGTATGAACAAATACTACCATGTAATCACACTAATAAATAAATTTATTATTTATTAAATGATAAATAATTAAATAAAATAAACTAAATTTGTTCTTTATTAACTAATAAATAACTCTTTATCTACTTATTACTTTCAATACCATTTTATTAAAAAATTCTATCAAATGATTTTTATCTTAGATTATCAACCATATTTAAAAATTTAAATTAATGGAAATATCAAATTTAATTAGTAGAATTTTTTTGCACGACCTAAAATAAAAATAAAGGGAAATTAGCACAGAAAAATAATGTATGCTTGATATTTATATAAAAACTTATGGACTAAATTAATTAGATATCAACTCAATTAGAATGACTTAAAATTTAAAAGTTATTTCACGTGCGTACATATTTATACATGAAAAAAGTTGGACCTTTAACAATTCCCTTTCGAACATAATTGATATATATGTAAAAATATCATAAAGACCCTTGTATTAAGAGTCGGATTACATTTTGCCCCCTCAACTAAAAGAATGAGCAAATTAGTCCTTATACGTTAGTTTGCCTTTTTTTAAGTAGAAAAGATAAAATACAATCCAACTCTTAGTACAAAGGCCTCTAAGATATTTTTACCCTAATCTATAAAATATGTGGTTGAAAGAGGAGAGAATTTATTGTATAGATATTTTCTTGTAAAGTCTTGACTACCTTCAGATTATTCATTTGAATCGTGACTCTTTTAAACCTTTTACTAAACATCACCAATAAGCCATCTAAGATTCCCAATAGTTTCGCTTCGAACATTGAGCAACGTCCCAAATAATGATTAAATCTCGTGTTGATCACGTAAATAAAATCTTTAAAACAAAATTCTTTCAATATTATTTACTCAAATTTAAAATTTTATTATTAAAAGATGAAATTGATGTGGTTTTCAACAACAAATGGTGACCCAAAAGCTAGGAAGTAATTAAAAAATTGGTACAAGGAAAGTGGGTGACCGCAGAATCGGTGGTGTAGATTCGCTGGGTAAAATGAAAGGGAAAGGTTAAAAAGGAAGACATGAGAGTCCAAAATTTGTTTCGACTTTGGGAAGCTAAACATGGAATGAGTCCAAACAATGCCCACTGCTCTGATTAAATTATTAACATTGAACATTACTGTGTTTAAGCTGCTGACAATTTTATAATCATTAATTTAGTATAAGGCCGGTGACACTTGCCTTTTGTTACGTGTTCATGCTTTCTAAGTCTTTTTCTTATTTTTATTTTATGAAGTAATAGTCAACGTGTGGGAATTCTTGGTATTCTATACTCTTGGGTTCTGAAATTAACCTTTGGTAATAGTAAAACTCTTATCCATTATATCAATTCTTCTCAAAAAAAGTAAAATAAAATTTATTCCAGTAATTATTGAACTAAATTTGGATTCGAATGAATAACTCGAGTTATCAACCGAGTTAAATTCAAACGGTTCATAAATCTTATCAAGCCTTTTATTTTTATATTAAATTACATTATCTTACTATGTATTATTTAATTCTGAAGTTGATTCTCAAATTGAGCTGGAGCTGGAATTTGTACGAGATTAATCGAGCTTAAATACAAAAATGGTTAAACGAACTTAATCAAACTCAAGTTTAAGTAATAGCTCTCTAGCTAAGCTTAAACTTAAAAATAAATATCCAACCGAGCTTAAGTCAAGTTCAAGTTTTTCTGTATTCGAACTTCACTTCCCCAAACTTAACTCCTCAGCCTTTTTACATTCTTCCATGTAGTAAAATTTTTAAAATTTCAACTATTTTAAAGAATGCATAAACCAACAGAGTTGAACTTAATCGACTTTAACAGACCTTTTGGAGAGAATTAGAGAGGAAAGATTTTCTTTCTTTTTCTGGTTTCAGGGCTTCCAATTAATGGAAATATTCTTACCTGAACCACGTCAAATTTTCAGCTTTAATGCTTTACTGTGTTCATGTTGTATAATAAAAACATACAAAGTGATCTTTGCCCCTACCAATTAACAAACTTAAGAAGTACATCTTCAAAAGCATTTATTTCTGATTTTAGTACCATGGAAAAGCTTTCAGCATCAATCCTGCTTGCCATTCATCATACCGACAGGTTTTGAACTATACTCTGGTGCACCTGGTTCTGTTTCAGGGGCCACCTGTAAAACCACCACAAGCTTTAGCAAATCGGCACAGATAAAGAATGGAGTGTAAAGAAACTTGGGTGAGTCCAAAGCCAGGAAAACAGTGAGACACAAGCAGCAGCAATCACGGTAACATAAACAATTATTAGCAATTTGAGTTTTTTACCAACAGCTTATAAAACATAAACAATTATTAGTATTGGCGGTTGCTGGATGGGTGGTGCATAAGATTAGCTTGCAAAGAAAACAAGCCTGATTAGAATGCTACAAACAAGCATATAAGATGCAAGGGTGACACAAAACCAACTCTATGAAACTAAAGATCTGTCTCATGCTGGACGGCTGGTATCACCGTCTCCCTCACACAAAACACAAATAACATGGAGTGAATCTGATGTTACCCACTCCTTTTGTTTTCATTGAAGAAATAAAATGAAAGAAGACAGAACATTTCCCCTGCAATTGGGACCAGCAAAGTTTCCAAGTTTAATTTGTTTATGGAATCATGCATTCTAGCTACTTACCAGTGAATTTCAGATTATAATAGTAGTACAAATTTGGGAACTAAGATGGACAAAGAACAAAAACTACGGTGCTCATAACTGTTAACAAGTTAGCTCCCAAGGACTACTATAAATCCATTAATATAGTTTGCATTAGTCAATAGTTGCTTGTGGAGACAAAATAGCATCACCATACAATAAAACCCAAACAGTTTCTACAATCGAGAAGAATCACCAGTTCATTAACAAAATTTTCACTAAACTTATCTCTTCCCTTCCCTTGAACTAAAACTAAGACTTGGTAGGAAAGATGAAAAAATTAAATGAAAAATGGTAGAGTTGAAAAATGACGGGAAATAAAATGAACCTTTTGAAAAATGCATAATTTTGAATTAACATACATCTCACTCTCATTTTCTCTCCTCTTATGATTCCCATTTGGAATGATTTGTTTTTATGCATTAGGATGTAAAATAGTTGTCTCTCCTATTTTCTTTCCTCTCACTTTTCTTCACTATCAAGCACACTCAAAATTTACTTTCTTTCCACTTTTCCATCTGCATTCTCATCTAGTTATCTACTTTCAACTCAGTCCCAACCAGGGTGGGGTGCAAATTTTCCTTCTTTGCTTGTTTTCCTTTCTCCTTCGTCCTTATCCTTGTATCTGTGACACAATCCCTCCACACTCCTAAAACAATAAGGCTAAAGGATAGCAAGCAAACCAGTTTAAACTTCTGAACAAGAAAACGTGATAGGCCAGAGCACAAAGGCTCAATCCTCATTTCAATAGCAAACAGAATTTCCAAAACTGATTGATGGATGGCTACCATTTAAGCGTTGCTAAAAATAAAAGCTATAACACCGAAGGATAGCCCTTCAATCAAGGCCAGATTAGGCACGGAACTTCTCGATCAATTGGTTTCCCTATCGGAAATTCTTCCAAGCAATTTCAACAAGAGGGGTTAATCTTACACACACAATTTGACCTCCTTTGCTCTGTTTTTCATTTGCTAAGAGCCTCAAAACTTGAAGATTTTAGCATTTTACCGCATATATTTTACACATAATGACTGGCATCTTCAAATTGCGCAAAAGAAAACCTAACAAATTATAAGTATCTCCAAGACCAGTGTTTCCTCCCGTTATTGATAATTCAGCATAAATAATAAAGCAAAATTAACTTTAAAGGAACACTTTGGATTAATAATTAAATAAACTTAATTAAAGCAGGCACTCACTTTACTATTGTTTTCCAGTTTGGCAGCCGGTTTATACGGACACGCCGGCGGTGCTCTCTCCGGTTTACGGTATTCCCATCCAAGAAGCCTGTAAATTTTACCCTGAACCAAGAAAAGAGGTTAATTAAAAAAATAGGCAATAAAGATGATAAAAAAATTAAATAATTTTACCATGATGAAATCGAAAAGAAGAGGCAAAAGGTTGACGATTGGGACGAGGAAGAGCGGCAACAGGCAAGCTATACAAACCTGAAAAAAAAATGAAATCTTAACTGTTAAATTAAATTAAACAGGAAAAAAAAGAATTGAATTTGAAATGGATTGTAAAAATCTACCATCTTTCGATTATTTTCTTTGGAGTTGTTTTTCCCTGCTCTTCGAAATTTAGATGCGGTCTTCGTCGTTCCTTCTCTAATTTTTTACGATTCCAACTAATCTATGAAACGGGCGGGTTCCGCCGGGTGGTTAGATCCGGACTAACGGTTGCGATTGGCGGGTCGGATCAGGCCATGACCCAATAAAAAATACATTCCTTCATATTTTCCGGGAAAGTTAAAAGGGACTTTGGTGCTTTTAGCAAGTTATGATTTTAATTAGAGTCAAGTCGGTCGGACTCAACAAAAAATTTTAAATTTGGGTTGGTTAAAAAAATGTGTTTAAAATTTTGTTGAATTTTGATGTGATTTATTCATATTAAATTTTTTATATAATTTTAAAAAATATATAATTCATTAAAATATTAAAAACATTAAAATAAATATTTTTCAATAAATTAAAAATAAATTTAAAAATATATGCTTAAATAACACTAATATAGATATAATTTAACAAGTAAATGATTCTAAAATAGTAACAAAATTAACAATAAAACAAGAATTATGTAATATCCAAACAATAACAACATAATAATAAAATGGTAATAAAATAGTGAGAAAACAACAAAACAATAAAAAAATAATAATAGTTTTTTTTTTAAATTGGGATCAAGCTCGAGTCAAAAGAACCTTATCT
Organism: Kokia cookei; assembly: GCA_039519145.1. NCBI lineage: Eukaryota > Viridiplantae > Streptophyta > Magnoliopsida > Malvales > Malvaceae > Kokia > Kokia cookei. The sequence goes on along the minus strand of CM076900.1, from coordinate 8,382,171 downwards.
AAGGATTTTTTTTAGTTATAAAAAAATTACATAATGATGTTGAAACACCTTTCAAAGTTACCTTCAATAACAAAAAAAAAAGTGTCGATTGAGTTTTAATTTGATTGACATGGACATTATAGTCAATACAGGAGGATATGGATTCGAGTGTCCTGAAACGTATTATCCTCTTATTTCTAGGTTGAAGAGGGACTATGGTAAGCATCGTATCAAAAAAAAAAAAACTTAATATAAAATTGAAATTAATTAAAAAAAAAAACAATTCAGTACAATCACCTAATATAGACCTGAAGATTTCAAACAATCAACCAACTTGGAAAAAGAAAAACAAATAATAAATAAATGTATTATGTAAACGATCTCAAACTATCCCTCATTTTAAATTAGTCTCTAAATTTTAAATAATTTTAATTACATCTTAAACTATTGAGATCATGTTAATTAAGTTCTTTCGTTATTAAAATCATTAATTTAAGTGTTAAATGACATGTCAGATTTTATATCACATAATTTAAAATGAAAATTTTTAAGAACAAATAAATATTATAAAAATGACTGTTTTAATAATATTAGTTTTAAGGTTTTTGAAACTTTTACAAAAGTTTTTTTGTTCGTTCATTCATTTTTTTTAGTTTTACTTTATTTTTAATTTTTTACTTTTAAAAGTTATACAATAATGTTTTATTTTTTATTTTTTTATTTATTTTACATTTAACTGCATAATATTTGATATGTCATTTAACGATTTTAGTTATGAAGTGACTTCATTGATATTGTAACACTTAGCTTTAGCGGGTTCTGAGTTTGACGAGTTAACCGAAAGTAATCCGAATGGCGTGATTCTTCCGAAGTGATTAGGATTGAACAAAGGGATGAACTATATATATATATATATATAAAAGTTGGATTCTCGTATACGTTTTTCTATAGCTGTAAATCATTCGTAAGGTAATTTAAAAAGATTACGAAACCTATCAAGTTTCGCAATGAAAAATGGGATTTATGTATATGTCTTGATTTGGGGATTGATGGGAAAAAAGGTTTTTCTCTTCCTTTCCGTTCAAAATGCTATGGTTGATTTGCCTTGGAGCTGAGAATAGATCTCTCTTGAAACAGTTTCTAGTCTCAATTTACATTGAGGATGATGGTGAATTTGAAGGCCTAACATCCTATTTTCATATAACACCTAATATCCCACCACACACACCTCAATGAATAATCAAGGTTGAACGTGGTGACACTTTTACATCAAACCTTTCTGTCCCCTACTCAAATGAATAATAATTAATATCCCCACCAAAACATTTTTTGATCCTTTTGCTGTTATTAAGGATGAATATTCGATTGAATCGAATAAAAAATTTTAAATTAATCTAATCGATGAATCCTATTTTAACAATTACTTCTCCTGCTATTATCGGTATACCCTTTGAACTTTCACTGTTGGTTCACAGGTTTTACTTTCTTTCTACATGTGCCTGCATTATTACAATTGGCAGTATTTTTGGGGGGGAAAAATATATAATATACCCCATCACTCATTTGAGTGATTGTTGGGATTTGCGTCCAAAATGAATAATGATCATCATGTTCTAACGTTGTCTCTTCTTGATGGATTCATATTTCATATATGCTTCAACAACAAGTGGCTTTCAGTCATTTTCCGACACTGAAATTCAATCAGATTTTTTATAATGAAGAAGAAAAATGCGAGTGTTGGCGAGTGGGATCCATCTCAAACAAATAGTGGAATTCTTTTCACAAAAAGAACTGGAAATTTTTAAGTAAACTCGTGTTCTTAAATTCAACTAGCTCCGGCACTCTGGGGTTAAGGCATGGTTCCTCTTGGGGTCCCTGCAGTAGTTATAAGCCATATGGTATCTTTGAACCCATCTCATTGCTCTACGTTGTTGCCTTGTTAACCCGCCCGACGGGAAAGGCGAAACAGAAACCGGGTGGCACCAAGCTGGAGCATAGGCAGAGCAACCACTTGCTTTGAAATTGGTGTACTTTGCAACAAATGGTTGGTATTTGTAATCAGCTTTGTACTTTCCATCTTCAGTTGCCCATGATGAAGCATCCCATATTGAACCATACACCCACATTGGCCTTAGAGGAAATGTTGAAGCACTCTTCCTTGGATACCTCCTTATGGGCACATCATCCACTAGGAATCTAATATAAATCAACAAATGTAGCAAATTGATACTTTTTTGACAAAAGGGCAAAACATATGAATGTATACTTTACCAATTAGCAATCTTTATGATTAATATAATATCCATACTTTATTGCATGATGAAATCACTAAAATGTTAACTATTCAAAATCTAAATTATTAAACCTGAAAAAGGCAACAATACTTTACAGCCAATAGGGACAAGAAGCCTACATCCTCTCCAACACATTATCAATTCCCATGACTATTATTATATTTATTATAGTTCTGCTAACCTATTAGACACTATAATATGGGTTGTAAATGCAGTCATTAACAAACAATTAATGAATGGGCATAAGCAAGATGTGAGGACTGGGATACACTTACATGATCTCCTTAGGACTCCAAAGAATGGCATAGTGATGAAAGTCTTGTGTTGGATCAAACCAAAGATGAAACTTCATTTCCCTTCCAATGATTTTCCCATCCCCACTCCCTCTTACATAAACATTGGTTTGTAAAGTATAAGGCTTCCCAAATGTTGTTCCAAGGAACTCTATGTCCACTTCATCATGGAACCCTGGATGAGCTTCATTGTTTGATAGCTGCCATTGTTATAATCATTTTTTTTTATTATTACGATGATTGAACTGCAAATGTTGCATTAAGAAAGATTACGATTCTCACATAGAATGCTGTTATGACCCCTGCAGTGTATCCGGATTGAACCTTAATCGTGGCACTGAAGTAACCGGATCGAAATGGACGAACTGATTTGAATCCACTTCCTGTCCATTAACCAACAACCAAGCAAGTAAACAAGTTAAAAAAAAAAAAAAGAAGCTCAAATTGATTGCAGAATGAAATGAAGGGGAAGGGGTTTGATTCAATATAAGGTACCTGAATTTTTGTCAAGCCAGATGGTTAATGCATTGTGGTTAACACTTTGATGGGAAGGACCCCAGAGATTTTTAAAGCCTTCGTGAAAGCTCATAGGCCTAAATTTAGAGCTTGGCCAGTAACCAGGAGAAGGTGGCCAGTTCGCATTGGTTGAAGGAAACAAAAGAATGAGAAGAAGTGAGAGAAAGAGAGCCATCAAGATTGAACAGAAAGCAGAAATGAGGATGAGAAACTCGATGGGCTAAATTAGAATGATTTTGGGACTCAATAAATGCTGGGAGATTGTCACTTGTGACTGTGTGTGTGAGAGAGAAAGCGATGGGACATTGTGCACATGGATGGATGAAGAGTATGGCAGTGTATTTATATACATTTTATAGGACAATTAGTGGGTCCTCAATTCCAAAAAAAAAAGAGCTAACGAGAAGCTCGTAGTAAAAATATCATGAAAATTTTTATATTAGATGTTAAATTATATTTTGACTTTTTTATTGATAACATAGTAAATTGATCATTTCTGTTAAAAATTTCATTCATTTCTATTGTTAAAAAATAACATGACTGACAGAATAACCAAACAATATCACGTGTATCTCATGTTAACATACAAGATTCGTTTTTAATAGTAGAAATAGATAAAAAAAAATCAACTGAAACTTCATAAATGGTGTGGGTCATTAGCCATACTGTGTGGGGACTGAAGTTTGATTTTTTATTTTTTTTGTTGGTAGATACTATAAATTCTGCCTTGGTTTATTCATACAAATTCCGGCAAAATACACTTTGCCCCTAATTTGTTGCAATAGAATTGTCATTTTCCAGTGCAAATGAAAAACCCCAGTAATCCACACTACTTTTATCATTTTTTTTCTTGCCTAAAGTGCTTGATAATGACACTGTTTTCTTATTCTCCTACAGTGTTTTTATATTAGATAATGGTATCCTTTTTAAATTAATCTAACATAATACCAAAATTATAACCTCTTTACCATTATTTTTTTTTTTCACATAAGACGAAAAATAAATAAATAAATTGCACACGTTTCATGTTTTATTTTTTAATATATGGAAATTTTGATAAGAATAATTTTAATTTTTATGATTTACAAAATCCCTAATTTATAAGAAAGGAAAAAAGAGCAGTGGCACTGTTGTGTCGGTAATTGGTAGAGGAAGCAAGCAATGTATGGAAGGGTTGAAGGGAATGGGGGCCCATTTTCACCGACGAATCTAGGAATCTTTATATTTCATCATGTAAATATTTTACTATCTTAAGATAAAAATATATATGTATTTACCAGATAGATTGTATTTTAGTGAAAAGTACAATTTCACCTATTTAATCTTTTTTTTTTTTAATAGTTTCTGATTATATAATGTTTTTTTTATACAATATTTAGAACTACTCATAGTGTTTCTCTCCAACTCATAAATAGAAGGATAATGCACTTCAGCGCACTCAAATCCACTTCTGCTGCATTAATAACAATACTCATACTAATCAAGCTAAGATTCAATCAACAAGCAACCATGAATTGTAAAAAAGTTAATCTTCATAAACAATAAAATAAACCTAAAAAAAACTTAATCATATTTTGGGAAGAGTTAATTGCATTATATATCCCTAAATTATGACCCTCATTTTAAATTAATTTTTAAACTTTAAAATATTTTAATTACGTCTTCAAACTATTGATGTCACATCAATAAAGTCTTTTCGTTGCAAAAATTGTTAAAATTTTAAATTAATCATTAAACTTTAAAATATTTTAATTACATCCTCAAGCTATTAATTAAGTCATTTCGTTACTAAAATTGTTAATTTAACTTTTAACTAAGACATCATATATTATGTGACATGATTTAAAATTAAAAATGAATATTGTGAAAATAGATGTTGTAGAAATCTTAGTTTTGAAGTTCTTGAATGAAAATATCGCTCACTCTCTCTCTTTTGCGGTTTTACTTTATTTTTAGTTTTTAATTTTAAAAGTTACGTGACAATATTTTACTTATCTTTGAAATTTTCATTTTAGATTACATTACTTTTCATTTTACTTGTCTATGTGTGCAAGGTGTGTGTGCATTATCAAAGGGTTAAGAAAGTATGAACAGATACTATCATGTAATCACACCAGTATATTCAAAAAAAAATTAATTGTTTTACTAATGGAAGGACCTTATTGACATAACATTAATAATTTTAGGATGTAATTATAATATTTTAAAGTTTAAGTACCAAACCAAAATTAGAACCTATTAGGGTTGTATGACCCGAGTCCCATTTGATTTGGCCTGAGAAGTTTGAGATGCAATTCACTTGTTAAATAAATAAAATAGAGAGGTAAAATTGGAGGCCTTGCTGCACAAGTTGGATCCGTATAGGACTATACTTCTTCTATTAGACGTTGATTAAAATAAAGGATCGTTTAACCCTTAAAAAGTGCGCATAGTCGAAAACCTCTTGTATTCTTGTTTTTCAACATTAGTGAATTTCTCCTCCTCTGTTTGTGGTTTTTCTCGATAATGGTTTTCCACGTAAAATTCGTGTATTCTTATTTTTCTTTCTTATTGCTTTGCACTCATTTCTACTGCCATTATCGATGTATAGTATAATAGATAGGGGTGAAGCCTGAAGTTTTTTTTAGGGGGAGCCGAAATTAAATTTTAATTTTTAATAGTCTATATCTTTATAGTTTTTAAATGTTTAAATCAAATTTTTATAATTTTAAAGGGGCAAAGTGTAATTTTACTTTTATTAATTTAAAATTTTAAAATAATTTAAAGGACCTAAAAAGCAATTTTCCATTTTAAGGGGGCAGGGCCCTTGCCAGCCCCTCTAGATTCGCCTCTGATAACAAACCATAGTTTGGGGATGTCTAGTATAATTAACTCTTTTGGGAAAAATGTAATCCAACCATGAAGATAGAAGCAATTTGAATTTCATAAAGGAAAAAAGGTGTTATAATTATAATAGATAAATATTAAATTTATACATAAACTTCGATCAAATATGTAATTTGATACTTAAATTTTGGTTTAGTGCAATTATAGACATGAAACTTGAATTGCGATTTACATGTGTACATGAACTTTTGATTTTGATTCAAATGTACACGTTTAGAGAAATGATTACATACAATTATTTTCATATTGGATTAATATAATTGTTTGTGCATGCAATATATCAACGTAAAACGACGCTAATTCAATAATATTATCAATGATCTATAAAAATGAATCAAATCAAATTTTCACATATAAAATTAACAAAATTAAAATTTATATATAACAATACATTTTAAATCAAAATTCATCACTTCACTTACAGTAATTACTTCTACCACAGGAAATAAGAGAAACGAACATGAATAAGTATGATAATATATAAAATATAGCGAGGCTTTTGTTTTTGGAAGGATAATATATAAGAAGATGAATAATGCAAATTAGGTAGTGTCATAGTGGCACATGTTAGGTAAGGATTAAGGGCTGCATCTAAAAATCATTGGGGTTAAATTACATTTATGTAAGTACATGTACCCAAAATTTCAATGAATATTTTATAACAAATAGAATTTAATAAAAAAATAAGAATAAAATTTTGTGTGCTGATCTGATGGTCAGAATATTCATTATTACAAATATGACTTGAATTTAAGCCGTGTTGATTGCATTGTTGTTAGAATTTTATCTTTTTCTCAGAATTCAAGAAAAAAAAAAAAAAAGAGTAGGATGAATTTAATGTGATTGATCATATGTTAAGCTATTATTTTTGCATCAAAAGTTAAATATTCCCACCATTCCAATGCTTCTTAGTATATTAAAAGAATAGCAAGTTGATTATTTTTTTCAATTTAGTCTTTTGTAAATTTACACTATGGCCCTCTTAAAAATATAAGCAGACCCTTAAAGTTTAAGATTTTTGCAATTTTTTCCTTTGTATATATATTATAGTTCCTTTAAAATGGTAAAATTTTAATTTAGACCCTTTATAATTTATAAAATTTTAAATTAACAATGGTAAAATTACACTTTGACCCCCTCAAAAATGATAAATTTTTTTTAACCCTTTAAAAATAATAAAGATATAAATTATTAAAATGATGAAATTACATTTATACTATCGTAAAAATATACAATTTAATTCTCGCCGCTCCCTCTAAAAATAATTTTCTGACAATCAAAGAAAAAAGTGGAACAATTTTGTTTTGTCTTGAACATTGATTAGATAATAGGATGCTGATAACATCAAGTGATAAAAGTTTAATAATTGGTGTTGGAAAATCATCAAAGTCTATGATAACAAAACAAATTCTAAATGATTGGAAGTTTCATATCTCATTTTGTGGGGCCTGTCTATCTGTCTGATTTATTGAAGAGGAAGAAGAAAAATTGCATTAGCCGACACTTAAATCTGTCTGCCAATTTTTTTTTTTTTTTAATAATCACCGATCAATGTTTTCATATCGAGGGTAATATTTAGGTAGAGATAATCATCACTGCTTTTAATATGCGTAATCCTTTTATTTTTATCATTTTGAAATGTAAGCAATTGAATCGAGAGGTAAATTGTTGTGCTGATTTTTTTACTGTTTGGGCGCTAAGACATGGGCCTATAATGAAAAATATTGAGGGTCCTTTCTCTTGCTCTTATGAGATTAATTGAGGATGATATTATTGGAATAGTAAAGCTAAGCGATTAACTGCTCGTTTACTCAACCAAAAAAAAAGTGAAGTTAGAGTGGCATGGAGGAGCCTTTAAAAATGAAAAATTAGCTCTTGAGACCCTCTTAAAATTTAAAGTTAAATTATGCTCTTTTTTTTTTAAAAATATTTGTAGTTTAATCCCTAAAAAATTGTAAAATTTAAAATGACAGAAATTACTATTTTAGCTTATTCAAAAAATTGTAATTTAAATTCAATTTTTATTTAGATGAAAGCCTCGTAACCCCAGAACTCAAACTTAATTCAAATGTGTGAGAAAGAAGTCCACTCTCACTCATTCTAATCATTTTTCGGTTCCTTCTGCCAACTTTAGAGTCGCTTCTATATCGATAGAGTTAAGATTTTAAAATATGTAAAAATTATGTGTGGGATGATTAGTTAAATTGCAATTACAGAAAAAACATTGCTTGGAATGGATGTGAAGAAAAGGAAAGAGGAGTATGACATGGTAGGCTGATAATAATGAGCTAGGGCTCACGACTGCTTTATTTGGGTAGGATTGTTAAACGGTCTGAAATCTTGGAGTTTCCTTTAAGAGACGGTAATTGCCCTCCTCAAGGACCCCCGCTTCACGTAATCTTTCGAATATGTGTTGACTCATTCATATTAAAGATATTCATGGGTCGGGTTAGATCGGATCAAGTTTAGATCACGCATAATGTTAATAAATTTTATGTTTGTTTAAATTCGGTCTAATTCGGAATATGGACAGTGGCGGAATCACGTTGAGGCCCAGAGGGTTATGGCCCCCTAAAGTTTTTTTTTTTTTCAATTTAATCTTTTATAAATTTATACTATAGCCTCTCAAGGTTTAATATTTTTGTCATTTTCCCATTTGTATATATATTATAGCCCCTTAAAATGGTAAAGTTTTAATTTAAGTCCTTTATAATTTATAAAATTTTAAAGTAGTATTGGTAAAATTACACTTTAGCCCCCTCAAAAATGATAAAATTTTAATTTAACCCTTTAAAAATAATAAATATATATGCTATTAAAATGATGAAATTATATTTATACTATTGTAGGATTTAAAATTTTGCCCAAATCAAGCTCATATTTGCAAAATGCTAAACTAAGCTCATTTTAGACTCGTCCATATTATTTTTTTAATTTTTTAAATATTTATATTATTTTATTTTAATATTTAATAATTTTATATATTTTATTTATTGAAATTTTTATATAGTCTTTTTAATACTATTTTAATGTTTTATATTAGAGTAATATTATATATTTAGTATACATTTTATTTTTAATGTGTTCTAAATTACATAATATATAAAAAAAAATTAACAAAATACAAAATACTATAAACTAAAAAACGGGTTGGTTTGGGTCAGGTCGAGCTTGGGCCTTAACAATCAAGGTTTGAGCTTGACCCATATTCTAAACGGGCATAATTTTTTTGCCTAAACTCATTTTTTAGCCTAATGTTTTTGTCAAAATCCTCCCAAATTTCAAATAGACTTTCATGCTTGAGAGGGTAGTGCAACCCATGAACAGGTCTAATCTATATTACTTAAAATATAATTTGAATTAATTTGCTATATATTTATAAAAATTAACTAAAGATTTAGACGAAATTAAATTATTTAAAAAGTTCAATATATCATTTGGTACATGAGTTTAACATTTTTTTTTATTAATGTGGTATCTATGCTATTTTTTTGCTCAATCCGGCATTTGTAATTGACAAAAATTAAATATTTTGGTACCCAAAAGTAACAGTGTTACCTATTTAGTGTTTTATTCGGGTTTAACATTTAATTTAATGAAAGCTAATTGCTAATATTATTAGGCTTGAAATGTTCATTATTTTTTTGGTGAATTTTCATGATTTTGTTAATAGAATAAGTTTAGTGGTAATTATGAATTTGTTTAATTTGTCAAATATAATTCGATGAATGTGATTTAATTCAGGTTTTAAGATTGATTTAATGAAAGTTAATTACTAATATTATTAGCTAATTATGATTTTTCATTAAATTAACTCTAAAACCTGAATTAAATATGAAAAAGCTAACGTTGTTGCCTTTAAGTACTAAAATATATAACTTTTCTTAAATACATGTATCAAATTGGACCAATAAATAATATAAGTACCAGATTAGAAAAAAGTGTCACTCATATACAAAATTATATATTAAGCTTATTAAAAATCATGATGTCATAACTTCAAATTTCATCATATGTATATGGCTAAAATATGCTATAAATCCTTATACTTTTGGTACATTTGAAATTTAGTTTCTCTATTTTTATTTCTAAATATTTAATCCGTCTACTTTTTAGATTTCAAAATTCAAATCCAATGCCAACACCATTAAAATTGCGCCAAAACTTATTGGTTGGAAGGTTAACTTTTTATCAATAAATTAATTCTGATTAAATCCACCACTATTATCATTCATTCTTTTTTTTTTTGATGAATTATAATAACAGAATAAAACATGAATAACAAATATGATTAGCGCGACTCGAACTCAAATTACATCGACGCGTGATTAGGGTTCAAACTGTGATTGAACAACCTTGGCCTAAGCTCCACGCTTATGTCAATTTCTTTTTAATTTTCATTTTGCATGAATTGTTTGCAGGTTGAACCACACAAATTTAATTCAGGTGAATTTTGACATTGATGAGTGTTAAGCTTAGACTTAGTATATTTTATGCATTTTTCAAATTTTTTTAATATGAATTTCGTAAAGAGTTAAAATGCAAGAGAAATTAGACAATTGTGAGTACTGAGTTCATAATGAAAAAGGAAAAAAAAAAAGTAATTTGAAAAATAATGTAAAAGAAGGTAAAAAAATTTTCTCTCGTCTTTATCAATTTCAAAATTGAATAAATTATTCTATTTTAAAGATATTAGAGTTATTTAATTCCTATCAATTTTAAAAATGAGCAATTAAAGATAATTAATCACCACATTGATGTCTTTCGTTAATTGTGCATAATTTTGATTGATATAATAATAAATTTAGTCATTGATGTTTATATATTTTGTTAATTTCATCTGGAGTCTAAAAATTTAGCCTCAATATTTACACATTTACAAGAACATTGTGGGCTAAATTTGTTAAATCATGACCAAATTGATAGAATGTGTAAATGATGAGCGTTAAATTTGTTATTATACCTATCAAATTTATGTAAAATTGACAAAAAAAAAATTAACGTTGTGATTAATTATTCTTAATTGCTCACTATTTAAATTAACAAGATTAAATTATTCTAATTTTTTAGAGAAATCAATTTATTCAATATGGGATTAGAGACGTTTTTTTTTTTTTATCAAAAAGAGTAATGGGGTAAAAGAAAAAAAATATCGCTACAGGCAGTTAAAAGGCTTCAAAGGAACAACAGCTGACTAAAGAAGGTGAATGGGCAGGCCTTTGGAATTCATTGTCCATGAACAATTGGACTGCCCACTTCCTACAGAAATCACCTGATAAACTATATATAAATCTGTGGGGATTATAGCCGAATACTCTGGGGACCGGGGCTGCGGGGCTCTCGCCTACGCACCAGCTTGGATCATAACCACATGGAAAAAAAAATTAAAAAAAAAAAGTTTCAATTTTGATGGATGATCTTAGACTTGTTGCTTGTCATAACAATTTTGAATTTCGATTCAAAGTACTGGTATTTCGTGCTGCAAGGGAATTGGAAAAGAGCTGTTAAGTCAGTCAGGGAGTGATTGCTCGGTAACAGCAGAGGAGAAAGATATGATATGATATGCCTTTTGTTGATTCTTCAATGTTCATATTCTCTCTGTATCCTCTAACATAGGCAGAGCTCGGTGGGTGTTCTTTCTTTGCAGTTGGAACAATGAAAATGCTACCTTTTGAAATCTCACCACTATCGCCTTTGTTAGAATCATGTAAAACCATCAAACAAGCATTTCAAGTTCATGCTCAAATAATCCTCAATGGCTTCCAACACCATGTCTTCCCCATCGGCAGACTCATCTCTTTCTTTGCCTTGCTGGGTTCCGAAGAGGGTCTTAACTACTCTCAGATTCTCTTCTGCCAAATTGAACACCCAAATCGGTTCATATACAACACCATGATAAGGGGCTTTTCCCATAGTAAATTCCCTGAAAAAGCACTTGTCTTCTACTCATCCATGCTCCACCAAGGAAACCAATCTCCGAACAACTTCACTTTCCCATTCTTACTCAATTCCTGTGCAAGATTATCTACCCTTAAAACAGGAATTCAAGTTCACAGTCATATCATAAAATTTGGGTTTGAACTGGATCTTTATGTTGGGAATGCTTTGATGCATTTCTATTCGGTTTTCAAACATTTAAATGATGCCCATGTTGTATTTGAAGGAAGTCTTGTTAGAGATCTTGTTTCTTATAATACCATGATAAATGGGTATGGTTTAGTGGGCCAACCAGGGCCTGCTCTGCGTCTATTTAGAAAAATGCAAGAGTCTCGCATTGTGCCTGATGAGTTCACTTTTGTTGCTTTCTTGTCTGCATTTTCATCATTGGATGATTGTAGGATTGGGAAACAGATTCATGGTTTTGTTTACAGGAACCTCTCTTGTGTTGACTCTAATGGATTGCTTAAGACTGCTATTCTTGATATGTATGCAAAGTCTGGGTTGATGGATTTGGCTGAGAGGGTGTTTAGCTCAATGGCAAGTAATAAAAGCACTGCAGCTTGGAGTTCCATGATATCGGGATATGCTCGGCGTGGAGAAACTGCGGCTGCTAGAAGGATGCTTGATCAGATGGACCGACGGGATTTGATTTGTTGGACGGCTATGATTAGTGGTTATTCTCAGTCAGGACAATACAGTGAAGCATTGGAACTTTTTGCACAGATGGAAGATTTGGGAATAAGACCAGATGAATGTACTATGGCTTCTGTTCTTTCAGCCTGTGCCAGACTTGGAGCTCTTAGTTTAGGTGAGAGGCTTCATAGTAGGTACATAGGGGGTGAGTTATGCAGCCAAAATATTATTCTTTCGACTGCATTAGTCGATATGTATTCAAAATGTGGAAAGATAGATTCTTCTCTACATATGTTTCATAGGATCCCGAAGGGTTTAAGGACTGTTTCACTTTTCAATTCCATGATCTCTGGTCTAGCTCAGCATGGTCTTGGTGAGTCTGCTTTAGCTGTTTTTAGGGAAATGGAATCAGTAGGGCTGAGACCAGATAGTGTTAGCTTCGTGGCAGTTTTATCCGCTTGCAGCCACACTGGGCTAATTGAAGAGGGCAAAGAGTTGTTTAGATCAATGTTGGATGTCTATGGTATTAGACCACATAAGGAACATTATGGTTGCATGGTTGACCTCCTTGGCAGACATGGTTGCTTGGATGAAGCTTATGATTTAATTCAAAGTATGCCATTTGAGGCCAATTCAGTAATATGGAGAGCTTTATTGGGTGCTTGTAAACTCCATGGAAATATTAAGATTGGTGAAGTTGCTGCCCAAAAACTTAACGAACTGGAGCCTGATCATGGAGCTCATTACGTTTTGTTGTCCAACATGCTTGCCAATACTAACAAATGGGAACAAGCTGTGAGAGTTAGGAAGTTGATGGAAGATAAGGGCATCCAGAAGCCACCTGGGTGGAGCTATACTGAGTTTCAAGGGACCATTCATCGGTTTTTGGCTAGTGACAAGTCTCACTTGCAAGACAAAAGGATTGAATCCATGCTCCAGGATATGGCAATGCAGCTTAAATCTGTCGGGTATGTTCCCAATACCGCACAAGTAGTGTTTGATATTGATGAAGAAGAGAAGGAAACTGTTGTCTCATGTCACAGTGAGAAATTGGCATTGGCATTTGGGCTAGTCAACTCCAGTGCCGGAGAAACCATAAGAATAATGAAGAACCTTCGTGTTTGTGGAGATTGTCACTCAGCCTTTAAGCTTCTATCTAAAATTTACTGTCGAGAAATCGTAGTTAGGGATGCCAGCAGGTTCCACCATTTTAAGAATGGATCTTGCTCTTGTAAGGACTTTTGGTGACCTATCTATTATCGATAACTGTATGAATGGAAGTGTTAACTATAGGCCACAGAACTGCAGAAGCTGATGGTGTCTCTCACATGAGGTAATCTGATTGTTTGAGGTGGCATATTCCACTTGTTACGTGACGGCTGAATCGTTATACAGCTCCGTCTGCTCTGCTTTCAAGATGAAAATTGTAGTTTGACACAGCAAGCCTTGATCCGAGGATTGAGATATTAGACCGTGATGGCTATCTGGTAAACTTTGCAGCTTGCAGCTACCATTGATATTCAGCAGTTTCGATTCAAGAACTGAACCAGGTCTTTCCAACTAATCTTTGTGATGAGATTGGACTGCCATTTTCAGGTTTCATTTGCTGCCGTGTTCTAACCTCATATGCAACATGGTTGCTCATTGTATTGAGGAATTAAGATCTTCCAAACTGTAGTTCTAGAGAATGAATGGAAAACTGTTGCCATGAGACAGCATTTTATTCTAAGAAAACTAATAAATCTTTTCTCGGATTGTTTGCACATGTATGTTTGACAATTTTGTTGGAAGAGCTGTCCTTGATAAGAAAAATACATTGTACTTAGTCCTAATAATCTAAGAAAACTATTGCCATGAGTCAGCACGTTTTCATGTGTTTCAGCAAATCCATTGAAAATGCATGAACAATGAAATGTTCAAAGCACAAATTCATGGAATCATTCACTTTTTTATTTCCCCTAAGCTAATCCCAATTCCCAACATGCCAAACTAGTTAACATTAAGAACTCTTCCATCCACATACCCATATTAAACATACATACACCACTCATAATCTAATCTTAAAAATAAATCCATTTCTTTATTGTAATTGATGTCTATAAGATTGTGCTGAGAAGTTTCCATAAAATTATCATGGAAACAAAAGGAAAGTAGGTTGAATTTAGAAAGGCTTGAAGGTAAAGTCAATGTCAAATTTAGAAGGTTGAACTCTGAATATTCCCAGCCTCCATTTTCGTTGAACTGTCTTCATATGCTGCCCATTGGCCAAGAAACGTAGCTTTTAAAACCTGGATTAAGTGTTTGAGTTTTGGAGAAAACAAGAAGCAAATTAGGGGAAGAAAACAACACTTTTGGCTCTATATTGGGTGTTTTTTTATTCAATTTTCACAGAATTTTATAAAAACAGAATTCTGTATTTTTAATATTCAAATTTTAAAATTTTATAATATTAATATCCCTATTTTTAATATCAAAATATAACAAATAAGAGAATTAGGTGCTAAAAAATAGGGATAAATATTAAAATTATACACGAACTTTGATTTAATGTGCAATTGTATACATGAATTTTAATTTGGTGCAATTATACACGTGAAACTCTGATTGTGGTTCAAATGTATATTTGAAACTTTGATTTTGATTTAATTATACACATTTAAAGAAATAAATGCATCAATTTATTTTTATATTGGATAAATATAATTATTTATGTATGCAATATATAAACATAAAATGATGTTATATCAATAATTGTGTTAATAATAAACAAGAATTGAATCAAATCAAAATTTCATGTATACAATTGCATAAAATCAAAGTTCATGTGTACAATTGCACGTTAAACTATAATTCATGTATAGTTTTGATATTTATCTTTAAAAAATATATAATTTTAGGATAAATTGTGCTCAATTCGAAAATAGAAAAAATAAAAAACAATTAATTTTTTTAAAAAGCAATGCTAATTTTAGTTAATATTGTAAATAAGGTGGTTAGAGAAATCATCAATTTCCAATATTATTAATGAATGATAATTTTTTCTGTCACTATCATGCTTCAACTAACTTTAGGGGCATCCTTTTTAAGCATCAAAGCTTAATTCTTGCAAAATATTCCATGCCAAAACCCATAATCTCCTAATTCAATTTCAAGTTCAATTTTTTTTAGTCAAAAATGGTTTATTTATTTTGATTCCCTTTTGTTTTGGCTGTTTATTATTATTTTTGGGGGTAATTTCTAACAAAATGTCAATGCAAACAAAAGCATGATAACTAGAAAACCCTCTTAGATAAACAACTTGTGGCGTCTAGAAAAGATCCCATCCTTTCGCTTCTTCAACAAAAATTAGGATATCTCTTCAATTTTTTTTTTGTTCTTTATTCTACCAAAAAATCCCCCATTAAATAAGAAGGCAAAAAGGAAGAGGACCGGAGGATACTGCATCTGTTTTAGAGCTTTCTTTAGCTTGGAAGTCCAAAGAAAGTCTTTTCCTTTAAAAGGTGAAATTTCAATTTTTCGTGGATTCTTACAAAAAAAAAAAAAGGAAAAAAAAGGGCAATGGATACCCTTTCTGCTTAATTTGCCAATGATCCAATGTTGAACTTTTTATTTTCTTTCTGGTTTAATTCTGGGCGCTTCTGTTTAAGTTTTTATAAACCCCATTTGCTTATGAAAGTTTCATTTTTGATGTGGCAGTGTGGTTAATGGAGATCGATAAAGCAATCAGAGAAAGTGATGATAAGAGGCTTAAGACCAAGTACAACAACGCCATCTATGTTATTAAAAGAGCTCTTGCTCTTTACTCGTGAGTTCTTATTCTTTTTCCTTCTGGGTTTTCTTGATTCTTTGTGAAGTTTTTAGCTTTGTAATTAATCGAATTTTCTGTCAACTGGGTTCTGATTGTTTTAACAAAAAGAATTTGATTGATTACTCCATTTGGTTGTCTACAGAAATTGAGGAAATGAGGACAGTAAATTGTTTAATCTTGATTTTTCTTTTTGAGGAAAAAACTTGTTGACCATGTTTAAATTGAGCCAAGAATTGGGAGCTGCCCTTTTTGTTTCTCTGGTCTTTGATAGTAATTTTATGTATTATGGTCTCCTACATTTTTCTAGCAAGCAAATGATTGATATTATCATCAATGCATGATTTTGTCCTGTGCCAGTAGAAGTTGTATCCTTTTGGATGTTTCAATAGCTTCATGGGTTGACTTTTCAATCCAATAGATCTGTCTTGTTAGTAATTAGGAATGCTTTTGATGTTAAACTCGGAGATTTATTCATTTTTAGCTTCATATTAGGGAATGTTTTAATTGTGAGTCGTTGCTGAGGCAATATATCGGAGGAGTACGCGTTTTATTTTTAATTTGATAACGTCTGCATAAACGACACTTGTAAAGATTCATATACAGATGCTTTTGAAATTTTTCTGGTTTGTTTTGATCGGATCTTAATTAATGATGGTTGACATTTTCCTTCCTAATGCATTCTACTTATTTGTCTTTTTTTTCCTTTGCTGTCCTTGTAGTGGTTGAAAGTATTAGTGTTATGAGAATGCAAATGAGATACAAATAAGGTTGCTTTTTAAGTTCCATTTTGAGCATGCGCGTGCCGAGTGGAGAGGATGTTGGTTTCTAGATTCCTCTTTTTTGTGTGTGTTTGTACGTATACGTGCAAGCCAAAGAAAGTGAAGGTGATAGAGTGGACTTGGTAGAACTGGTATAACTGGCTTACTTATGTGGAGTTTTTGGCCACCTCTGGTACAAGGATTAGATTAGCATAAATCTTTTTCCCATTCTAAACATTTTCCTGAATCATTTTTGTAAAGTTGGAAAGGTTGATACAATCTTACAAATAAGTACGTAGTTCATTGGTAATAATTTTTCTAGGCATTCACTTTTATCATTCATATTAAATAAAGTATATTATAGGTTGGAGCCATTTTGCAGCCTGTAGTAGAAAGTAGTTTCTTAAATTCTTTATGGATTTGCACTGTAACGTTAATTCATTTCTTCTTTTCTTTTTGCTAAAAAAGACAAATTTGCTTATGCTTGCAAGTTCTAAAAGATTTTACTTCTGCAGTATTGAAGAGGTTGCTTTCAGCTTCAATGGAGGAAAGGATTCTACTGTAAGTGTAGCTTACATATATTTTTTTAAAGCAATCCTTCTATTTCTTGTGTTTGTACTGATATTGTCCTTTGATGTTATAGGTTTTGCTGCACCTTCTTAGGGCTGGCTATTTTTTGCATAGAGTGGAACAAAGTTGTTCTAATGGGCTTCAGACAGATTTTCCAATCCGAACAATATATTTTGAGAGCACTTCTGTGTTCCCTGAAATAAATACATTTACCTATGATACATCCAAGACGTAAGAATTTTTTTTTTTTTATCATTCTATTCTTCAGTATATTTGACAGGTTCTGATGCATTGCTGGGTGTTTTTCTATTTCTTCTATGACCAGTTATGGCTTGCAAATGGATATTATCCGCACTGATTTCAAGTCTGGTTTAGAGGCTTTGCTAAAGTCTAAACCAATCAGAGCGATATTTCTTGGTGTCCGAATCGGTGATCCTACTGCGGTAATTTCCAATCATACAATTATATCTGAGCTATATATTTTCTTCTTTTTTTTTTTATATATCACTTCATCTTGTAAAATCCTGTTATTTAATTCTCTATGTTAAAAAAAGGCTTATAAAATCTTGCAGGTAGGCCAAGAGCAGTTCTCCCCTAGCTCACCAGGATGGCCACCTTTCATGAGAGTAAATCCTATCTTGGACTGGTCATACAGGTCTGTCAATAAATTTTCCTCGTTTCTGTTAAATGAAAAGTTCTTTGCAATATACAAAATCTCATGAGACCTAAAGGGGTGGAAAAAATGGAGCAATGTTGCTTAGATTATATCGCTCTGATTCTGTTTTGGTGCGCGAGTGATGTTGTTGCTTTTTGCATACATTTGTTATGGCATAAATTTGAGTTGTGTGTGGCTTTTGTCAGAGATGTGTGGGCTTTCCTCTTAACCAGCAAGGTCCAATACTGCAGTCTTTATGACCAAGGGTAATGATTCTTTTACCGTGCATGAAATATAAGCTCTATTACTCTTTTTTTAACACTATCAAACTATTCTTTATTTGATTGTCATCTATATTTTCACAGTTACACTTCAATTGGAAGCATTTATGATACAGTGCCAAATGCACTGCTTTCCATCAGCAACACCTCCAGCAAAGATAAATTTAAACCTGCATATTTGCTTCCTGATGGAAGACTAGAAAGGGCTGGGAGAGTTAAAAAGAATTCTCCTCTAGATGGCACTCGTTCTCCTGCTGTCAACAATGGTCTAGACAGTGTGAATTCACACAAAAACAGGATGTTTACTGCCTCAGTAATTGGTGTAGGGGATGAGATTCTGTAAGTCCTTCGTACCCTTTTATTTTAGGGGGCTGGTTGTGGGTGGGTGGGTGTTGATTCAGTGTTAGTGAAAAGGGAAAAGGAATAAAAACTATAAGATAAAAAAATCCCGAACGGGAGACTACACATTGTGGATAGATACTCTCCCTTATTGCCACTTTCTCAACCTTTTTTCTTTCTTCTTCTCTATGTACTGTCATTGATGAAATCATATGGTACTTCTTTTATCTGTTACATAGCTCAGGTTTGGCACTGTTGAGGATCAGTTGGGACCTTCATTGTGCAAAAAGCTCCATTCTATAGGTTGGATGACATCACGAACTACTGTTGTTAGGAATGATGTGAGTTTTCTCTCTCTATTTTTCACCTTGATTAAATGAGTTTGCATGGTTAGCACATATCGGCTAGGCTTCTGAATTTATAATCTGCATTGACATCTGATGATAAGCTAGTCCTGTACAAGGAAACTTATGTGGAGCTTTTTGGAAAACCATACAATCTCAATTTACTGAATGTATCTTACAATTCCATCTTTTTGACTTTTCTTTAACCAGATAGATTCCGTGGCTGAAGAGGTTGATAGATGTAAATCTGTCAGTGACTTGGTAAACTTTTGACAGTTGTTTGAAGAGCTATTTAGTGCTTATTTGTGGTGATGGCATCAGGCAGATAAGGAATGTTGATTTTTAATATTATTGTAGGTATTTTTGTATGGAGGAGTGGGCCCTTTGCATTGTGATGTTACTTCAGCGGGCGTGGCAAAGGCTTTTGGGGTTCGCCTGGTACGTGGTTTTATTTGACTTTTTTCTTAAATCTGTTTCTGACTTTTGTCTTAAATCTGCCTCTTTTTTTTTTTTTTTTGACAACTGACCTTATGATTTAATTGTGAGAAATGTCGTATAAATTTGGTTAAGTCACCCTGTTTTATAGGCTCCTGATGAAGAGTTTGAGGAATTTCTAAGGCATCTTATTGGTGACCACTGCACTGGTGATCGAAATGAGGTAAAGTACTTTGAAGGTTGATTTATACCTAAATATTGCTGGATTTCATTGCACATGCATTATATCTAGAGATGACATCTCAATATCCCGCAGTTGCCATCCTTAGAGTTTTATTTTGCGATTGGGAGAATAGTTTTTGGTAAACCAGGGAGAATTGATGCTGTTTGACAGGAAACTTAAACACCCATGACATCCCATTCTTTTTTAAAGCTAGTGAATTCATTTAAGGAAACAACAATGTGAGAAGAAAAGCAGGTTTTACCAAAATTCAGCCTAGCACTGCCGTTAGTCGTTACTTAGCACATATATTTCTTCATTTGGGTTCCACATAAAATTCAAGTACTGGAATAGTTTTTTTTTCCATTTTTGTATGTGATCTCATCATCGGGTTTTCTTGTCCAGATGGCTCAGTTACCCGAAGGCATCACTGAACTATTGCATCACGAAAAGCTGCCGGTGCCTCTGGTGGGTGTTTACTTTAAAACCTTACTACGGAAAATGAACTTGAATCATTAATTATCTAATGATCCTCTTGTGCCAGATCAAATGCCGTAATGTAATTGTACTTTCTGCAACAAATGCTACCGAGCTGGAAAAGCAGTGGGATTGTCTGATCGAATTGACTGGATCTGATGGCTTCTTAGTGACAATCGAATCATACTCCTCGAAGCGCTTGACGACAAATCTAACAGATGTACATATTACAATCTCTTGCTGTTGTCAATAATAATCTGCTTTCTAGGTTTTTGGAGTTGATTTAAAATGATTTGTTTTCAATATTCTTTTTCTTTCAACTTCATTATGTTGGGAAATGCAGGTGGAAACTGCTCAACCCCTATCTAAACTTTGTCTTGAATTTCCAGACCTTTACATTGGTAAGGGATGTCAACAATCATTAAGGTTCTTCCTGAAAATATGATATTTACTTCCATCTTTTCCTGAATATTTCTGTCTTTGTGTGTTGTCAAGGCTGTTTCCGCAGATCTAGACAAGGACCTCTCGTAATTAGCTTTGAGGGCAAGGTACAGGAGAAACATTATGAAGATATAAAGCATTTCTTGTTAAACTTCGCACCATAAAGTTGCTCTCGATTTCACATGATAATGTTTTGGTAATTTGTTTTACAGGATCCATCTAGAGTTCAGGCAGGTGTTGAAGCATTGTGCAAGAAGTTCAATCCAGGGGCATTCTCTGAAGTCAACTAGACAAATACCTGCTGTTCTTTCTTTTGCTTGATAAGCTTCAAAAGCCGAGAAGCTTATTTGACTGCTGCGACTGCCACTCCGAGTTTCAGAGTATAAATGGTAGATTAGCGCCTTCGGATAGCTAAGAGGGAGAAGGAAAGGTGAAGATGACATAAGGATTTATTATGTATTGGGGTATATGATCTTATGAACATTAATACTACCAGCTGTCACAATGAAAGCAAACTTACTGGTGAAAACCAGAGTGACAGTTTAGGACCATTAATTAACAATTTGTACTTGTTCTTATTACCCAAGATCAAGGAATCTCACACCTCTGTTCTCAACCATTTTTCTTAAAGTATTTATAAAGCAGAATGAAAAAAAAAAAATTAGAATAAAAAAAATAAAATATTACTTGTGTTGAACTTATATTTGTATTTGAGATATATCCAGGAGAGCCAAAGGGAACAATCTTGTTAAATGATGTGATTGTCTTGATAAGTTTGAATCTTCATGGTCTGTGTTAATCAACATGTATTCCACTACATGCTTGGTTTGCCTGAAAAATCCTTCCTCCTTGAAATTCTTCTTCTGTCAACCAACCCAGACTTATCAGTTACCACCATTGCCTCTAGCTGACAGATTGCAAACAAAGTCTCCTAGCAATTGCTATATATCATCCCCATTTATGTGTAATAATGTTGAGTCTTTTGGTTTAGAAAATGAAAGATTCTTTGTTTTTGATAAATTAAAATTTTTAATACATAATTGTAAGTTCATAAATAGAGGTGTTAATGGGTTGGATTTGGGTTTAGATCGAGTTTAAGCATGATATTAGCATATTTTATGCTTGTTAAAGTTCGACTCGAAATATGAACTAAAATTTTGCATAAGCCCACCCCTATTCTTTTTAATTTAATATTTAATAATTTTAAAGGTAGTCAGTTTAACATTTTTTAATGTTTACATTATAGTAGTATTATAAATTTAATTTTTGTATGTTATATTACATGATATATAAAAATAACATAATATAAAAAATGGTTTGGGTCGAGCTCAGGCCTTGAACATTCAAACCCGAGTTTGACCTATATTTTAAATGGGTCTAATTTTTTGCCCAAACTTATTTTTCGCGTAACAACCCATATCCAACTTAGTCTGCGGATCCGAATATGTGATGTCACATTTTGTTGCCTAAGTAACTTAAACCAATTCAATACAATTTCATAAACTTGACTTGTAAAGACTATTCACAACAACATAACAAGCGTCATTTAAAAACATGTACATGCATTATGGATGGTAATTATCTTTTTGTTTTTGGTGAGAAGATGATAATTATCTTTCATTATTGAGTATTGGAGTTATCTAATTCCAAAATCGGAGTTGGATTCGAATTCAACTAAAGTTACTAAAGTTTACCTGAATGTCTTGAGATAATGAAATCATATCTTGAGATCGACCTCTATCGATTCCTATTTTTGATTCGAAATAGATATGTCTCGAGACAATGGCATACACGTCTACATGTCTTGAGATTAGAGACATAAGTTCTTTGATTTCCTAATTCACCTTTGATGTTTGGATGTCTCGAGACCTAGAATAAAGTAAAATTACTTTAGGTTTGAAGTTCACTAGTCTCGAGACAAAAGACTATTCGTGTCTCGAGACATACTCGACATGTTACAAGACCCAAATATGAAAAATATACAAAATGATCATTTTTACTCTAATTTTCTCGGGACTTGATATTCATATCCGGAGACTAAATGGTCCAATTATCTAAAATGCAAATTTAGTGCAGATTCATGGGATCCAAATACAAATTGAACCTGTGCCATCATGCTATCACATTAACATACATGATTTCGTCATGTAAAAACCCATGTAAGCTAGTCATAAGCATGACATCCAGTGCATCTAATACTCATGCAATTAGAAGAATAATAAAGCTAAACCATGCAATTGACTATTACAACTATATCACCAAGTTCAACTCTAAGGCAGCTTGAAATTCATCAATTACCAAAGCATATGGGATTGCTCTGAAATCACATTAAACCCTTCAACTGAATCTAAGTCTCTGCCATTAACCATTTTCAGTCAAAAGAACATAAATTGGTCTGAGCTGAGTTACCCAACCTCGGATGCTTCATCTGTCCTTACTTCTGTCAAAATTTATCTTCAACCTGTTAAACTTGCACATCAAAATAAAAATAATAATAATAAAAAAAAAGTATACTCAGTAATACCAATATAATTCTGTTCAATGCATAAATAAATTAAACAAATAGCAAATGTACAATAATATAAAGTCAAATCTCATTCTTTTATTCTTTTATTTTTCATCGAAGAATCATTACCTATAAATACCAAACCAAATATGGCTATATCATCATCATGACTTCATACCAACCAACCATTATTTATGACACCCTAAAAGTATTATGCTCACATTTTTCATTTTTTTCACATATAACAAAGCATATATATATATATATATATATATATTAATTGTTCAGATATTTCCCAATTTTCTCAATCTCTGCATTTCATCGTTTAATGTTCATTTCAACAGTTCAAAATTTCTAAGTCATACTATATTCAATACTCAACATACCAATTCACTTTCATTTTTCATTACTTACTTAATTTAGCCCCTAATAGTTGACGATAAATACTAGAATAGAAACTTGTATCCATATAACTAGTAACTCCACGGACTTTAAGGAATTGGCTCGTTAATGTTGGCTTTTAGTATTTATCCACAATTCTTTACGAGTTGGGATCACCCACGACCCTTTAGGAATCAGGGTTGCTCACGACTCTCTAGGAATTGGAGCTAATAAATCACTGATAACAGTGACACGATGACATACCAAGTATACATGAACTACATTAAATATCGTTTAACGAAGCATGATCAACTTTATTACTATTGTAACACAAATCAACATGATGTAAGATCTCAATACTATATATATATTCACAATTCAATCATTCATAGCTCAATTTCAACAATCACGACATCAAATTCATTATAATATCAAGATTTCATCACACACACACACACACACACATATATATATTTATATATAGTATATACATTTATAAGCACAATTTCCATCATTTATAACATGATTCGACAATATCAATATAAAATTCATCATCTCAAGTTTTTAAGGAAAAAAATAGTTACCTCAACATTTGTTTTATATTCGGTTATAATAACTAACTAATCTATTGACATACAATTGAAAGTGAATTATAGTAGCACAAACTGTAACACTTCATACTCGACCTGGTTGTCGAATTCGTGTATGATATCACGTTACATCGTCGAAGCAACTGAAGAACCTATAACATAATTACATTCAATTTAATTATCAATTATAATTCATATGCATGCATTTATACACACAATGAATTTGTTTCGTCAATTTACGAAGTTAACATGTCTTGATGTAGTGTCTTGAGGGAAGGAATTTTATGTCCGTCTCGAGATCAACCTCTTTTGTTTTCCTATTTTTGCTTCGATGTTTGAATGTTTTGAGACAAAGGGTTCCTGTCTCGAGACTTAATATAGCAGCCCATTTTTTAGTAGTGTCGAAAAAAGCAATTTCAAACCCTATTTTTGACAAGCAAGTCCATCAATATTTTATTGAATATTTACAAGGTTAGTATAAATTTTAATTAAAGTTTGGTATCTTAATTTTGTCAATCGGATAGTTAATTAAAGTATAAAGATTAAATTGTAAAAATGATAAAAATTAATTGCTATAAATTTTTAATTATTAAAGGACCAATTAAGTAATTGGACCACTAATATTTGACTATGTGGTGGTGCAAGTTGTAAGCCGTTAGAATTGATAAGTAAGCTTAATGTTATTTTTTTAGAGTTTGATTATTTTATTATTAAAATTAAAGTTGATTGACTGTTGTATAATTTACTTTTAAAAATATGAAAAATATAAATAAAATTAGAAAATTAGGAAAAATTATATTTTTCAAAAATCAGAGGTGAAAATGAAAAAAATAATGAAAATATTGTGTTTTAAAAAAATAAAAAATAAAATTTTTAATTATTTCATTGTACAAGTTTCAGTTTTCTATTTAATTTTTTAATTCAAACTTATATATTTCACAAATCATTTTGGATTTAACCAGTATTTTATTGTTATTCTAATTAAAAGTAATTAAAAATATATTAAAATTGTTATTTATTAATTTAAATGAAATACTAAAAAATTGTACTTTGATTTTCTAGAAAAATTAGGAAAATCTTATACATGCATAGAGGTATTCATGGACTGGGCCGGGCCGGGTTCGGGTTGGGTCTAAGCATGATATTAATATATTTTATACTTGTCCAAATCCGGTTGGGTCCGAAATTTGAGCTTAAAATTTTATCCAAATCCATTTATATTTACAAAAAATTAACCCAAATCTATTTTACACTCGCCCATATTTTTTTAAACTTCTTAAAAATATTTATTTTATTTTAATATTTAGTAATTTTATATATTTTTTATTTATTAAATTTTTTTATATAGTTATCTTAACATTATTTCAATGTTTATATTAGAGTAGTAATATATATTTAGCATATGTTTATTTTTTTTAAATATTCTAAATTACATAATATTTATAAAAAAAATATAATATAAAATATTATAAATTTAAAATAGATCGGATCGAGCTGGGCTTGAGTTCGAATGTTCAAACCCGAATTTAACCTATATTTTAAACGAACATAAATTTTTATCTAAATTTATTTTTAAACTTTATATTTTTACTCAAATCCTCTTAAATTTTTGAGCAGAGGGCTCTATCCCCATAAACAGGTGTAATATAGGCATCAAAATTTTCTTTTTTTTTCTCTCTTAAAAAAACATGATAAATGACAAAGAGTAAAGATAGAAGCAAAGACCAATCTCGCTAAAGATTTAAAGGATAAACTGAGAATATCAGAGTTAGAAGTCAAACAATGGAGGACGCTGGAGATAGCAGCAAGAAGAAAGGGTTGGAAGGCACAGGCTTGGATCTGCCACCCAATAAGCATGGCAACTTGAAGAGTGCTTCCAGCGATGAAAACCTTAAAGACATTCTTCTTCGTATCAAAACCTCTAAAACTCCTGTACACACCCTTTCCTTCTACTTTTCTATATCTTAATGGGCTTCGTAAATTTTCATCTAATTGAAACTTTCTTAACTTGATATGCACTTTATTACTTTCTTTTTTGATGTATTTGCAGACGGTTATCAATTACGGAGCCTCATGGTAAGTCAATATTGAATGTACGGGTTCCCTCGTTATTACGCAGACAAGCTGTTTTATGAAATGTTTCTATGACACAGCAGAACAATGCATGCAAAATCTGGAAATGGGTAGTTTCAAATTGAGAAAATGAAGGATATTATTTATTGGTTTTGTATGTTTTAACTCAATAATTTTGCTGATTACTTATGGGTTGTGTTAAATATTGTTCTAATTTGGGTCGTTGTTTTCAGGTGCGGTGTTTGTAGCCAGATTCTTCCTGCATTTTGCAAGTTGAGCAACCAGTTCCCAAACTTATCATTCGTGTATGCTGATATTGATGAATGTCCTGAAACAACGCAGCATATTCGTTACACCCCTACGTTTCATTTTCATCGAGATGGTGACAGAGTGGACGAGATGTTCGGTGCTGGGGAAGAGCGGCTTCATGATCGCTTGTGGTTACATTCCTGAACAACCCCATTTATGTTTATGTTGGCTTGGGATGCTTTCATGTATCTAGTCAGTTTATGCCAATCTTTTATGGATGGCTGTCATTGCACAAAGCATTTTATAGCTCAAATTTGAATAGAATAGTGGACAAGATTAAAAAAAAATCCCATGTTTCTTTGTTCTTCTGCTTTTTACCAGATTCATGGCTATAAGCAGCAGTCTTTTGGCCCCTAAACTTGCCTCCTCTCTTATCAAGATTTATAGAGATCATCCCTGGCCTGAAGTCAAAGTTCTCCTTAATCAATTGCAATATATCCTTGTCTAGGATCTTGACTGTCTTGTATGCGTCTACGGATACCGACAACGGTTCAGGCAGACAGATTGCATAGGGTACTTGAATGATACAGTGGTGAGCAAGCCTTGAGGCGACCACACTCTTTGCTGCTTGCTTAACAATGTATGCAGCACTACAGTCCACCTTTGTATGATCCTTTCCTGAGAAGGTTCTATGTCAATGGGTTCAATTTGCCAACCTTTCTAAACATTGGTAGGTTTAGATTCTTCTAATGGACTCTCTACATCCTCATTCGGCACTTTTAAAGGACTTTCTAAAGCCTACTCAGTTATCGACACCCAACTCTCTCCCATGATCTCCAATCATCTCCCAAATACACTAATCAATTATCTCAAGTACTAGACTTCTTCTGTGGCAATGAATTCTCTACTACCGTATCTGACACAAGTTGAATTTCCTTAGCATGCTCCTGACCCTCTCATTCCGAATTGTTTTGGTATTACTAGGGATGTCAACTATGGGTTGGAGAAGTTCAGCTAATTTGGTTCTGGACACTGTTTGATTGTAGCCTTAAAGGAATGATTGTCTTCCTCCAACTTACTCATTCTCACATCTAAAGAAGGTGGCTCTTCTTTTGGTTCATGGGCTTAAATGGTGCATTATAGTTAGGTTGGGGAGGTTTCCGGAAACTAGAGGAAGCATCTTGGTTGTTTGGATTAAAGTTGTTGTTCCAACCTAAGTGAGGAAGATTCCTTCATCCCGAATTATAGATTGTTTGGCCTATTCCCAACAAAATGTCACTCATGAGGTCGGTAGGATTCGGAATAGGGTCACTACACAGATTACGGAGGTTAGGTGAAAACGACCTTGGCTTCCTAAAATAGGTAGTTTCTCGTTTTTGTGTGGAAGATTGGGCTTGACTCGCTAGTATTTCCAAGGTATCTTCCTTGAGAGTACCAACTGTGGGAGGTCTAAGCTTAGCATTAACTTTCTCGGATGACCATATATATGCGTTGGCAGCCATCACCTCCATCAATCGGCAAGCTTCGTTATAATATTTGGGCATAAACACCCTTCCTGTGGCCCTAACATTACCATCTTAAATCTTTCTCATGCCTCATGCAAGTTCACTACCTCATTGTAGGTAAAGCTAGTAATGTTCATCCACAACTTAGTGTTCTTTGTCGGTGGAAAATATTTGACTAGGAATCTACTCGCAAACTCATCTTAAATGGTGATGGAATCAAAAGGCCAAGTATCTAACCATGTAGTTGCTCTATTGTTAAGGGAAAATGGAAAGATTCCAAGGCTTATCGTTTTTTCCATTACTTTATTAAAATTTAAAATATAGCAAATCTCTAAAAAATTTCAATGTAATGGTTCAGGTCCTCGGACAGTCACTACAAGAACATGCATTTTTACTGGAAGAAAAAGTTGTCAGTAAAAGAACAAAATTTTGTCACTATAATAAAAGTTGTGACGTCGTTGTCAGCAAAACTTTATGCTTTTGTGACGACATTGTTATGAAACCTCAATTCTTTTCGTTTTTTATTTTTTTTTTATCTCAAAGACTTTTTCTTTTGTGACAAGTGACTTTGTCACAAGCACTCAAAATTTTTTGTGATCATTTTGGTCACGGGAACTTTATTCTTTTGTGACGGTCGAGTTTGTCAGAAAAACTCAAAATTTTTCGTGATCATCTTTTTTGTCACAATAACCCCTTTTTCTTGATAAAATGTATTCACTGATATCATGAACAATTGTGAGGAACATAAGTGTCACCAATTGGATTTTATGAGAGAGAAGTAACTTCTCACTACTATCCATTATATTACTAAATTAAATTAATTATTATCATTATTAAAAAGTCTATATATAAAAATTATATTTTTGGCCCCGCTATCATTATAAATATTGTTAAAAATACATAAAAATAGAAACAAAGTAATAATAAATTTCCTTAAAAATAAATAACAACAATTTTCATTCATTAAATTTAAGAAATATCTTATTATTTTTATAATTTACAAAAATGAGCACTATTGCAAATTACAACTTTCCATCATCTAATCATCTTTTTGTTCAAGGAATAAAAGAAAGAGATATAATAACAATGATCATGAATAAAGCTTGATCCTGACTCCCAAGTTTCAACTCCAAGAAATCATAGGTTGATAGATTCAAATTCTATTTTCCAAATTCTTTGTAAGGAACACACAGTTGAAATTAAACCTGAAAAAAAAAAAAAGTAAATCCAAAATAGTTATTGTTAGAAAGTTAGATAATATATTTTGTACATTACAATCAACAATAAAATATACATAGCTTTATTTTGACAAATAAATCACCAAATAAAAACACCAAAGAAACATTCAGGTAAAAATATGCACTATTTGAACAATTCTACACTCAAAGTTTGTATAAAAAAAAGTTTGGGTAAACTACAAAAATAGTTACTTTTGTTTGTTTCGGATTACATGTTAGTCACTTATGTTTGAAATTTTACGTTTTAGTCACTTGCATTATCGTTTTGTTACGAAGTGGTCACTCTGTCGTTAAATTCTATTACCACTGGACATCAAAGTTGACATTTAAAAATCAATTACAAAGATAAAAAGGAAGAAGTAGAAGTATCTTAAAACTCTAAAAATATGTCATCAAGTCCTCTAGAACTCCTCTAAATACAGCATATTACAGGGTTTCCTCATCATTATGCAGACAAGCTATTTTAGGGAATGTTTGTTTGATTTGCAAGAGCATGCGAATTTTGGAAATGAGTAGTTACACAATTGACATAATGATTATGTGTATTCTGTTAAAGTTCTTCAAAAAATTTCCTCTTAGGTGTTTGGATCCATATTCTTCCTGCAGTTGAGCAACCAGTTCAGTTAAAAAGCTATCTCTCGTGGATGCTCTGATATTGGTGAATGTCATTAAACAATGGCTACCCTTACCTTGAAGAATGGGAACAAATAGAGATGGCTGTCATGGTGCAAAAGCATATTATAGCACAAACATGTTCTTCCATTAATAGAAAAAATAAATGAATATAATAGTAGTAAAGATTTAAAAAATAAAAATCACATGTTTCTTTATTCTTCTGCTGTATACCAGAATCATGGCTACAATAGTAACCATTTGCTGAAATTTTAAGTAACCAACCTAAGTTAGGCCTTTGGTTTAAGAGGCTTCACAATCTCCCAAGTGAAATCTTTGTCATCACGTCCAAAATGACCATAAGCAGCAGTCTTTTGGTACCTAAATTTGCCTCCCCTCTTCAAATCGAGATTCATAGAGATCATCCCTGGCCTGAAGTCAAAGTTCTCCTTAATCAATTGCAATATATCCTTGTCTGGGATTTTGCCTGTCTTGTATGTGTCAACGAATACTGACAATGGTTCAGGCACGCCGATTGCATAGGATACTTGCACGATACAGCGGCGTGCAAGCCCTGAGGCCACCACACTCTTTGCTGCTTGCCTAACAATGTATGCACCACTACGGTCCACCTTTGTAGGATCTTTTCCCGAGAAGGCACCTCCACCATGAGCACCCCACCCACCATACGTATCAATAATTATCTTTCGGCCAGTGAGTCCTGCATCTCCATGAGGTCCACCGATTACAAACCTACCAGATGGGTTGAGATGGAAAATGGTATTGTCGTCGAGATACTTTGCAGGAATAACAGGCTTAATAACATGTTCTTTCAAGTCTGCATGGATCTTCTCATTGGTGACAGTCTCATCATGTTGGGTTGAAATGAGAATTGTGTGAACACGAATAGGGACCATGGCTCCACCCTCATTACGATACTCAACAGTCACTTGGGTTTTACCATCAGGCCTCAACCATGGGCATGTCTTGTTCTTCCTCACTTCGGTGAGCCTGGCGCCGAGCTTGGTTGCAAGCACATGGGTTAGAGGCATAAACTCAGGGGTTTCATCAGTGGCATAACCGAACATGTGACCCTGGTCACCAGCCCCAATTTCCTCAGGCTTCTTGCTGAGGTGGCCATGAACTCCTTGAGCAATATCAGGGCTCTGTTGCTCTATGTTAACTAGAACTTTGCAGTTGTCAGCATCAAGGCCAACATCAGCTGATGTGAACCCTATACCTCTGCAAGTATCACGAACGATTTTCTCATAATCAACTTTAGCCTTGGTTGTGATCTCGCCAAAGACCATAACCATGTTTGTCTTGGTACAAGTTTCACAAGCTACTTTGCTTTCTGGGTCTTGTTCTAGGCATGCATCAAGAATAGCATCTGAAACCTGGTCGCAAATCTTGTCGGGGTGGCCTTCATTGACAGATTCGGAAGTGAATAGGAAGGTGTCCATATCTACCTTAACCACATCATAAGGCACTAAATTAATGTTCTTTAAAGTAAAAATTTTAGTTGAGAAACAACAAATTTAACACACCACACCGCAAAGTCTTGCGGTAATAAAATCCAAAAAAAAAGGCAAATATCCTCATCAGACTTGAATTCAACTTCAAAATTTCACTCTGAGAAAATAATGCATTATTTCATTGTAAATATACTAGTTTTCTACGTTCTCAAAAGTTTCTGAGAATACTCTTTTTTTCATGTTAGAGTAAAATATTAAATATACAATTAAACTAAAAAGACAATGGAAACGATTAACATTCACGAAACTAAAAATCCTTACATTTTATTTCAACATATAATCAACTTTTGCATCCAAATTACATTCTTTTCTTTAGGGGGGGGGGGGGGGGGAGCAAAGCAACCAAAAAGAACAATTCAACATTAGTTACCTAGGGATTTATGAAATCAAGCAATTTATGGACATAACAAAACAGAGAGAGAGAGAGATCATTAGCATTCGAAAGCTACAACTTCTATATATATACCAAATATTATCCTTAATTTCACAAATCTGACGAACAAAAACAGAATCAAGCATTTAATTATTAAAAAAAAAAGCTCATTCTCAAACGATATGAATTCCACTTCCATTTATAATAAAAAAGGTAATCATGATAATATTCGAATCGATATGTTCAAAGCATTTTATTGCGAAGTAAAAAAGAAAAAAAGAGAAAGGAAAGGGAGAGGTACCTGTTAATGAGATCTGAAAGAAGAGAATGAAAATGGAAAGAGGAAGAGAGGAGAGGGAATTGAAGCAAAGGGAGAAATGGGATATTATTTATAGGACCGAAAGACGAATCGTTTGACTCGCTCTTACTCACTCGCGATTCCCCGCCTTTTTCGGTGTTTGGCTCTTCCCCTGCTTTTCTCCACCCCTATATTGTATTATCTCCTGCTTCTCGTCACAAATTTTTTCAAACAATCTTGACCCTTTAAATTTTGACTATATCTGACGACGAAATTGGAGGGCAGAGATTGGATCTTGTATCAATCTTTTATAATTTCAACTTCTCTTTCACGTTGATGTTGGGTCCAATTATATAAATCCTTTACAAGTGAAAGTAGCTGCATTAAATTTAGGGATAATCACCCTCTAAACTTAAAAAAAAAAAATATACTTAAAATGGTTTATCAAACCATTTTAAAATTGGACAAAAAAGTTAATTTTTATTAATTTTGCTGATGTGGTATCACTCGGTAGTCTACGTTAACAATTAATTACATTTTAAAATATATTTTTATACCTTTTAAATGATTTTAAATATTATAAATAGTTTTAATTTTTTTTTAATTTTCAAACATTTTAAATAATAAATTAATTGTTAATGTGACATTCAAGTGATAATTTATGTGAATGTCATGTCAACAAAATTAACGTCAAATTTTTTTTTATTTTAGGGTGATTTGATAAACAACACAAGTTTAAAGGTTAAAAAAAATGGAAAATTAAATAAAAGGTTAAAATGATTTTTTTAAAGTTGAAGGGCCAAATAAGTCATTACGACTTAAATTTATATATATTTAAATATATTAATAATGCATAATTATATTAAAAAATTAAAAAAGCATAATTTTATAAGGGTAAATATTAAAATAGTCACTTTTGTTTACCTCAGGTTACATTTTAGTCACTTATGTTTGAAATGTTATGTTTTAGTCACTTACGTTGTCATGTTGTAAAATTTTAGTCATTGAGCCGTTAATTTATGTTAATTGTGTAACGGTAAGTTGATGTAGCACGTTAAATCATCATTAACGGTTTTAGAAAAAATTAAAAGAACATAAAAGAAAAAATTAAATTGCTCAAATGAAAAAATATAGAGAGCAATTGTAGAATTTAACCTAAAATTTTCATAGAAATGATGATTTTACGTGTCATATTAGCTTATCATTACACCATTTACGGCAATTAACGGCTCAGTGACTAAAATGTTACACGATAACGTTAGTAACTAAAATGTAACATTTCAAACATAAGTGACTAAAATGTAACTTGAGGCAAACAAAAGTGACTATTTTAATAGTTGACCCTTCTATAAATTGATGGTAGTTAATTAAGATATCGTAATCTCATTAAAATAATTTTTTAATTATTTACTCTCTTTAAAATTTTCTAATAAGACTGCCTATTACACATTCATTATATAAGTGGGTTTTAAAAAAAAAATAAAAATTAATGGTTATTAATAAAGTTAAAAAAATTGTATAAGAATAAGAGTGATTTTTTATTTTTTAAAATTATCTTAGGAGTTTTTCAAAAAAAAAAATCTTAGGAGATATAGATGGATATATTGTTTTTTTGTTTTGATACGAGTACATATTTGTATTGTTATATTTCGATGTATCAGTTCATATTTATTAACGTTTTTTAAGTATTTTTATGTGTTATTTGTACATGTAAACCTATTTCAATTACAAATATGTAGATATATTTATATAAAAAATTATTAATTATGTGCAACAGCTTAATTAAATTATTATATTTAATTTTTAAAATAATTAAGATAAAAAATTAAAATCTTGTATGAACTGATAGGAGCATTATAAATTGATATGTATCGGTACAAATCAGAATAGACCAAAATATATTAGTGAAATTGATATCAACAGAAATTTACACCGGAATGTAAACATATCCTATGCATTTTGATTTCAATGGAAAGACACTTCCTATTCAGAATTGGTTGCTAGTGAATATTCTGAACAAATTCAGCTTTCATTTTGTTGATGTTGATGTTGATGTTGATGGGTAACTTTATTTAGTATTACCTATTGGAAACTGTGGAAAGGTAGATGTGATGCATTATTGGGCCAACAAAGTATTTGCACTGATGATGTTGTAGCACAGAGCTGGGCCTTGGCATCCCAATTTAAGACGGCTTGGCAAAATAACTCAATGCATCATAGGCAGTCCTTTCGATCGAGGAAGGGGAAACTTAGGCTTAGTTTGGATGGACGATGTCTTTATTTTCGGTAAGGTTAAAAACAATTGTGAGATAAAAGATCTCATCGCACCACAGTCACCGCCCGTCCAAAGAAGCCTTGGAGATGTCATTACGGATCATAATAATGCTAATTGGTTGACAAGTTACAAAGGAAACTTAAGTATGTGCTCAGTGAACAAAGCAGAATTATGGGGGCAAGAAATAGGCTACAAGATGATTATTAAGTGTGACAATGTTACAGTTGTGGGTTTGGTTAATGGAGACAGATTTCTTCCTTGCCTTTGGTTCGAAAGGATTGGGACGTCAACGAAATATGTGTTTCACGAACCTGAGAATTCAAGTTTGAACTGATTCGATCTCGAAAAACCTGAACCTTAATTAATCCCAATCCGAAATAATCGAATTTGAACCTGCCTGTTTGTCACCTCTAGGAGTGTCAATAGTCAATAGAATATAACGTTTAGTTATTTTAGAATTTACTGATATTGGTGTAAATTGGCAAACATAGTACAATACATCATTAACAGAACTATAAAACCATAAACATGATTGTAAGAATTTCATGTCAGAATCTAGTATCATCACATTGATCTTGTTGCTTGACCTATCTCCCTGGATTCAAGCATCTCTTTTGTACAGCCTGCAGGTAAAGTTAGCTGGTTTCAAAAGTGCACGAGACATAATAGATGTGAAATTTCTAAAACCACATCTGGAATCTGAATCTGCTGATAATATTATGTATAAAATATATGTTTTTATCTTCTGGTCAGAAGGACAACATAGATCTTCTTTAAGAATTCAATAAACATCAATACCATCTAATCATTGATGACTCGGCTATTTTATTCCTGAGAGAAGACGACTGTACATGCTAATACAGAATGGGGGTAATCTCTTTAAGTGTAGTCTGATCAGACTGTTTGCTTCCTCTGAAATCCGGTACCAGGATCATCATCGGAAGGGAAAACCTGAAGGCCGGTAACCATGGCAGCTGGAGGGCCGCGACGACACCTCTGCTCCATCTCCTCAACAGAATCCGGGGTTCCAGAGAAAAAAGCTTCCACTGAGCCATCCCTCCTGTTCCTAACCCACCCTTTCAAGCCAAGTTGAGTGGCATTCTCTATGGTCCAGTTCCTATAGAACACACCCTGAACCCTACCCTTTATGACAACCCTTACCTGCACCACCAAAACTCCACAATTCATTGCATTGCAACTCCTATACTATACAGAGAGATTTATAGCCATGAATTGCACAATCAATCCAACCAAGAGAGATCAATAACTTACAGGAAATCTAACTTTCCAAGGGAACATCCAAAAAGGAAAAAAAAACCATTATCAAAATATAATAAGTGACATGAAACCGCAAAAAATGAATTAATAACACAATTAGCACAAACTAAATGGCATTCAACACCACAGATAGACATTCATATCCCAAAAACGAACCAACAGAGCAAGATAAAGACCATTAACTACGCAAATTTGAGTTTCCAAGGGAACAACCAAAACCATACCGTCAAATGTATGCGAAAGAGAATTAAACTTAGAACTCTGATTAGTATATATGGACGTTAAACTTTTCAAGTACCTAAATTGCACAATTCACAAACAAATCTAGAGATAGCCATTGAAGAACCAACAAGATGAACCCATTATCAGACAACAACTAAGTTTGAAAAAGGGCATCCAAAAGCAATCCTAGTGCTATGTGAGTACTAGTTCAAGATAGAACCATCATCAGCACTACTCAATATTAACAGAACTTTTCAAGGAAACAATCAAAACCCATTTTTCATTCTCCATTAAGAAAACCTAAACAGTCCCATTAATCCCAATTACAGGCACAATTCTGAATAGTTAAAAACGAGTTCATTTTCAGCATTGCTCTCACTAAAATACATTTTCCATATAAAACAACCAAAACCCCACGTTTATTTCTAGCATCAATACACAGTCACTAAGCTTTAGATTATAAATTCAACCCTGAACCTGAAATCTGAGGTTTGTCAGAGGAATATAATTCAATTACTTTGTAAAAAGGGAGAACGACAAACTCACTGTTTTAGTTTCGGAAGGCTGCGAGGAGTCAGTGGCAGCTGCTCGAGGAGTGGGCATCGAGGACATTAAAAAAGGTCGAAGAGGATGAAAACCAAGTGGGAACAAAGAAGGAAGAGGAGGGCGAGGAAGAGGAAAACGAGAGCAAAGCGGAAAAGAAGGACGAAGAGGAGGAGAGATAGAATAAGAGAGAAAGGGGAATCTATGATCAGAAGAACTATCTGCATTTCGAGACCATGTTTTTGGTGTGAAACAATGAAGATTCTTGATGTGGAGGAATCTTGTACTTGTTTGACGATTGATTAAGGTTAAGGCCGGTGTCAGTGCCAGTGGTTGAGCTGAACCCATTTTAGTTTTGACTTTTGACTTTTGACATTTGGAAAGTGATTGGTCTTTATAGGTGGTGAAGAAACTAAGAATTCTTCGGAGAGGAGGCTTAGAAAACAGGGGAGGGCTTTGACAAATCAGTAATATTGTAGAGTGGAAACAGCAACCATTTGTACCCAATTTTATGAAAACAAAACTGAAATTGTAAAGCAGATGGCAAGAAACCTTCTCCAGGTTAACATCAGAGTCATAATATTTAAAAGATTTTTGTACCAAAAAATAATATTTAGAAAGATTTTGATTTACATTTTCTTTCTCCTCTTTGACCCTTTATTTCTGTTTTCCTTTTTATTTTATTTTATTTTTGTTCTGTAACTACTGTTGCCGTAGTTTTCTTGGGAAACAAGTTGTTTAAGGGTGCAATCCAGCTTCCAATTTAACGATTTTTTTATATATATCTTTCTCTTGAATTTTTATGATAGTCACGATATACAATTATTAGAACAATAACAATAAATGATTTGGAACGTCGTGTTTTTTTTTGTCTTGTTTGTACTTAATTATTGTTGTTTACTGTGTTACTCCACTAATTTTTAAGTTGTATTTATGTTGTGAATTAATGAAATGTTATTTCTCGCAAACAAATATTAATGTCCAATCAAATATCATGATGTGAAAATTAAATGTTAACCCAATGGGGCTGTGTCAATAGATGGGCGAGGTGCTTCTGTTAGAGGAGTGCTACGGGATTCCAGTACTAACAGGTTATGGGGTACAAAATGTGTTTTAGTAACGAATCTATTTTTAAGGTTGAAGTGCAAGCAATATTGGAGGGATTGTTTATTGCATTGGGATAAAGGATTCAGGAACGTTGAAGTTGAATATGATAATATTTTGTTGATTGAATTGATCCTATCAGGTGGAGGTGTCAATATCAGTTTGGTGGAAGTGTGTCTTTTACACCAGGTATTGTGTCGAAAATAAGAGGTCCGTGTCCGACGTATCCTAAAAAATATAAATGGAGTTACGAATTGTATGACGAAATGTATTGATTCAATAGACTTATTGATCCGACTATTCAAAATACCATTAAATTTGGTTACACGTTTGCTTGATGAAGATCGACGTGGGGCTGACTCTTGTTAAATATAGTTTTTCTATAGTAACCGCTTAATGCTATTTTTTTCTATCAAAAAATTATTTAATTATTTTGTAATAATTTATTCCAATCCTTGATAATAATTTCAAAAAATAAAATTATTGACAAACTCTAGAATTCAGATTATGTTTTTGTAAATAACACGATCTAAGTGAATGGAATGCTATTTTTTCAACTTGTAGAACTTTTAGTGTACTTTGCCTGGATGTATATAAATGTAAATATAACTAGTTTTTTACCATATAATGCATGGGTTTAAATGTGTGTATGAATTCAATTATATTATATATCTATTCAAATTTTATATTAATTAGTTTAGGATTTCATTAATAAATTATGTTTGAAATTAATATATAAAAAAATAAAAACTTTTTTAAATACTAAATAAGTAAAAAAAAAAAATTAAAATTTGTATTTGTATTTATACTATTATTTAAGTTTTTGACTGAGTTGATGTTATCCGTAATTGGATCACCAATTCACTTAAAAAGCTACAGGAATGCCCTTCCGAAATTAAAATAAGTAATATTGTTTTAGGGTATTTTAGTCTTTTCACTTAAAAAAAAATCAATAAAAATATACATATATTGAGATTTGAACCTACATTAATTACATTAATAGAACTTTTATTATACCATTGAACTACAAATTTATTTTGATATTTTTATACATTTTAATCTTATTATACACACTTTATTACTTCCACATTTGTAAGTTTATACTATTAATAAAACCCTTGACTAAGTTGGTGTCACGGGTTAACCAAGTACAAACTCGATCAAAAAATTATGAAAATGTCCTTTTATAATTAAAATAATTAATGTTATTAATACTATTAATAAAACCCCTGACTGATTTAGTGCTATGGGTTAATCAAGTGCCAACTTGGTCAAGAAATTACGGAAATGTCCTTCTATAATTAAAATAACTCATATTATTCGAGGATATTTTAGTCTTTTTTATTTTAATAAAAATCAAGAAAAAAATGCATATGGTGAGATTTGAACTTGTATCAGTTAGTGTAGTAAAACCATAAATTTATGGTTAAATTAACCATATATGCCATTTATTTTTTTACTTGGCCTTTTAGGTCGTTTTTTTTTCAATTAGGGAAATAAGTCGTTTTTGGAGAGAGAAATAAAAAAGTGTGTCTAGCTGGTCGGGTTTTCCTATAAACTGAATAGAAAGCGTGCCCAATTGGACACACTTTCCCTTTCTCTCTCTCAAGGTTAGAGTTTTTAATATTTTTAGGTTTATTTTATTAAAATTGCGAAAGTTCATAGGTATATTTGAGGGGTTGGGGATGTTATAGTGTGCCTCAAAACACATACATTTCATATATCATGGTAGGATAGGACCATCACCTCAGAAACTCATCTTGAGGAAATCAGGTTTTGGAGTGATAGTGCTTGATACGATCAGGGGTCGAAGTCTAGGTGTAGGTCCTAGTCGACGGCCGTGATACGATCACGAGTTCGAGTATAACCAAGGGCCAAGTAACGTTTGTTATGCGATTATGAGTTCAAGCTTTTTAGATATCCGCAAATGATGCATTATATATCATACATAAGATTGAGGTCATAATCATAGGAAAAACGGAAAGATTTCCGATGTAATCAAGTAAATTTTTTCTCTATTTCCAAGCAATCGATATCTTTAA
This sequence comes from Kokia cookei, assembly GCA_039519145.1. NCBI lineage: Eukaryota > Viridiplantae > Streptophyta > Magnoliopsida > Malvales > Malvaceae > Kokia > Kokia cookei. The sequence goes on along the minus strand of CM076900.1, from coordinate 8,342,478 downwards.
CCTTTCGTTCTTATTCGAAAACTGACACCAAGGTGGACACAAGAGGACTCTTAGGGGGAGAGCAGATGTTTAGGCAGAAGTAGAGGTAAATTCAGGTCAACGTGGTAGCGATTGTAGTTATTAATGGATTATTTAATAGTGGCAACCATTGTCGACCCCATAGGAGCATCACTTTTAGTCCACTGAAACAGTCACTCTCTGCCCGATAGTCCTTTTGCATCCACGACAGTGTTGGCCTTCAGATAAGAAAGAATGTTCAAGGTATCATTTACATGAAAATGGAGAAAAAAATTACGCCGATTATAGTGGGAAGACCCACAATTTTTTCGTATGATTATGCCCTTAAACTTTTGTATGGTATAAGGCAACATTTTTTAGTATCTGAAAAGTTTGAGCTCATGGCAGCATAACGAACGTCAACTGGCTCCCCGTTATACCTTGTTCCATAATCGCATAATGACCGTCGATTTAGATCTCCACATAGACTTCCACCTGTGACCGTACAAAGTAAAATCACCCCAAAACCCAACTTCCCCAAGACGGGCTTCAAAGGTAAGGGTCTCATCTCAGCATGATGTATGAAATGTGTGCGGCTCGGAACGATATCGCATCATCGACGACTCAAGAATACCTCGAACAAGAACCAAATATTTTTAGCGACCGAAATTGTTAACACCCAAAAATGTTTTATAAAGGAGGGATGTAGAGGGTGGGGAGAAGATGTTTGAGGGAAGATGAAGCATGGAGTGTGAGAGCCTTTTTATAGGCGTTGGGAAGGGTTGGATTGCAAAGTATGAATTTTCCGTAGTTGAAAACGTGCTGCAGGACTAGCGTCATGGACGAATATATTCAAAACGTGCTTAAAATCGACTAAAAACTACGAAGCATCAGGTACAAGCTTTCTCTAACATTTTCTTCTTCCCAAAGTTAAATGTGCCTGACCCATAGAATCTTTCTGTATAATTGAAACACGTTATGATGTGTAAAATACCTTGGGGAGCACGATTTAGTGAAATTATACGACTTCTGAATGCGTTTTTAATAATACTTTGCACTTGCATCATCATTGTTCGATGAATTCGTGTATTCATAAATGGATTTCAAATCACGTATTCCCTCTATCCCTGTCTTATTTTCGTATTAAAGAGGCATAATTCTCATAACTTATACATGCAACAAATTAATATCAAGCACCGAATAATTGAGTTGCGAGAGTCGTGTGTACTTTTTGGACAACCATCTACTTATTTCTTTGCTTTTTGTTCATCCAATTCGTGATTGATATTGAAATGAGTTGTCGAGTGAAATCCGTTATTGACTGTGATGGTTCGTGAGGCGGGGCGAGGTGATGAGGCACTTTGCGAGGCCATGGATGGCTCACAAAATGGGTCAGGCTTCTCGTTTCATGTGATCGGGTCGGATTTTAGGATTTTGAATTGTTCTATAACATACCTACATTTTTAGATTTTAAAACATGATAGAAATACAACTTTTTCATATCTTCTATAAATTTACTTGTATATTTTTAAAATAAAATATACTTATATTGATAATATAAAATTAGAATATTCTATTAAAAAATAAATAAAAAAGAATTAAATGCGTCTATTAAATTAACAATACTAAGAAGAGCGGCAGAGAGCAGGTGCATGATTAATCAAAATCAACTTTGGGTGAGTGTGGGGAGCCCAATTTTTATGGGAAGATGGGAAATAGACCAGACCCAACAATATCAAACCACCCAATAATTTGGGCTAACTTTGTTTGGAGCTGAACAGCCTACAAAGATTCTTATTCTTTGGGGGGAATGTCTCAACTTTTTCATGTCAAAGCTTTTCCCCCTTGGCTTTCTCTGTTTTCCATCTTTTGAGGCTAATGTTAATAAAAATGAGTTCAAACAAGGTTTCATTCGAAAAAAATTTATAAAATTTTAAATTTTAAATTAAATAGTTTAAATTATTCGAGTTAATTGAGTTATCCGGATTAACTCAAATAAAAAAAAATTAAATTTTTCGATTTAACTCGAATATAAATTACACAATTCGAGTTATCCAAAAATCTGAATAAGAAAAATAAAAACTATTTCGTTTTGATAAATGTCTACACATTAAGTTAAAAAGCAAAATTATATATTGTTTATGTAATTAAATAATATTGTACTTCGTCTACTAATTAAATAATCTATACTTTGCCTACTAGTTAAATAATCAGTTCATGTAAACACAACATTGAGTAGAGGCATATTTAGGGGGAGCTAGCAGAGGTCCCGGCCCCCTAAAATGGTTATTTTGCTATTTTGATTATTTAAAATTTTAAATTAGTAAAGAGAAAATTACACTTTAGCCTCCCTAAAAATGATAAAAATTTGATTTAGTCTTTTAAAAATTATAAACATATAGATAATTTAATTTCGTCCCTCCCAAATTTTTTTTTCTGGCTTCGTCCCTGACATTGAGTATAATAAAATTTATTAACTCGACTCGATTTACTCAAAATTTTTTAACTTAATTCGATTCGATTCGATTCGATTCGATTCGATTCGATTCGATCAAATACTCTAAATCAAGTTCACTCCAAATGCTTTTTGGCCTCTATATAATATATATTATTAATTTGTTGGGGGTTAGCATGGTAGTCAATTGTTAAATTAAAGGGAAAAGGAAAAAGAAGATGGAGGCAGGAAGTCGTAGTTTTGAGTCGCATTTTAGCCTGCATTTTCAAACTCCAACAAGGCGCCATTTGTGATTGACGTGGAATGGGACCCACTAGTCCCCCTCTTGTCTAGTGCCTAACAGCATCCTCCAACCCACCTTCATCGTCTTTAATATGCCCGTCTCCTTCTTATCATCATATTCGACTTTGCTTTCCAAACATAATGTTTAATCTTATTTTTGCCTTGGTTCATGTGGCAAATTCCGAAATTTAGGGTTTAGAATATTCAAATTCGAGATCTGTCATATATAATTATATACGCATATCTATTAGTCTCATAATGTATAAAAGTTTAGTCTCGAATTTATATTTGTGATTGTGTTGCACTTATTACATTTCAATTTTTTTTTTTACATATCATATTTATTTGTAGTAATCATTTTATTATATAAATTTCAATACTTCAATACCATACATTTATGAATGTGTTGGTGTCACACAGTTAAACATATTGTATGAGATTTATTTAATGCCATGCCATGCCTCTATGTATGCATGGATGGGGGACATCATCAACATTCTAGTTCCATAATCTACTTAAAAAGTAGGGGGGAGAGGATACAAGTTTTTGTTATTGTTTAGGGTCATAGTCGGAGCTGAGTCAGGAATTCATGACTCACCTTCCTCCTCTCTCAATTTGTCTTTAATGTTATATTTTTATTGACGCTGACCGATTTATCCATCCATCTTTGAAATCCTTCATTCTTTTTTCTATTAAAATCCCTTATCTTATTCTTATTATTGCCAAATTAGGTTTGAATAATTTATGTATATATGGTCCATCAATATACATATATATATGCTACCCTCGAGAGACTACCCACCGAAATCTTATATTATAAAATTTCTACAACTAATCGAATCAATTCTTCTATTTCCACGTAATTATAACAATGGATTATCCTTTTAGTCATACTTCCAAATACAATTTTGATTTCAGTCGGTCCATAATTAAAACGAGATATTAGAACTATTAACAAAACTTGCGAGTATTGCTTTTAATTAAAGTGCAAAACTATGGTCTAAATATAACAATTGAAATAACTAACCCCACAATTAGCTGAATGTTGACATATATCTAACATTATCCTTTTGTGCATTTGTTAAAGAAAAAAAAACAAAATTTTGATGGAGAACAATACTTGAGATTTTTATGATGTATTTCCATTGTAAATTTCTGGAAGCACATCAATATAAATAAATAAATGAGACATTTTGCGCGTGGAACGCCCTTTGACTTCCATTGTTAATTAGCTATAGTTAAAATATCAACTGATCTCCTTTATACCGACAATTTTTTTATTTTATTTTATATAAATCAATACTGAAAATATCAATTAAATTAAAGATTATTTAGTATTACCATAAAGTTTGGGTTATTCATTCGTTATAATAAGAAATAAGACGGTTACCTGTCACACAAGTGTTGCAAAATCTATCTGTCGGTGCAATAAAAAATGGAGTGCTTCATTTAATTGCGAGTCTCCCTCAGATGATGTGGTTCCAAAGAAGAAAAAAGATGAAACTAGATTAACTGATTGCTAATCTGTCATTAACATCAAATTAATTAATTACAGTGCGTGCTTAATGACATCCATCACGTTTTAGAACCTTCCTATATAATGAAATTATTTTTCAAAAAGCTGCTCCTGCTGATTTAATATAATAATTCACATCATTCATTTCATTTTACAATGCTGTGGAAGGTATCCCAAATTTTTGTATCACCACAAACTAAAATGAAAACTTAAATTTACTAAAATAAATATAGTATTATTTCCTTTCCTGTCTCTTTATAATTTTATTTTTGAATAAATTTAATGAACATACCATAGAACGAAATCTACTTAAAAACATATATCTATTTAAAAAAAATTGAATATCACTCATGATGAATTGGACTAATTATTTTAGGTATATAAGACAAAGAAATTTGAAAATAGTCAATAAAGAGATGAGTAAGCACACCAAGAACAGAGTGGTGGTTTTGCTTAATAATTAGTCTAATTAATAGTTCCCCAATCAATTATATTAATTATTAAATGGAAACATGATTATTATGTGGAATCTTGATTCAGTTTCATCCTTTGTAGAGAAGATGGAAATTTTGAGGGCAGTGCTTATTTTTTTCCTAAGAAGCTATCAATTCAATTGGCTTCTGCCACTTGTTTACTTCATTGTTTACGCAAGTCAAAGACTTTAAAAAGGAGGTGAATATTTTTTAAAATAATTATTAAAAAAATAATTTAATTTAATTTATTTTAATTTTAATTGTTAAAATATACAACAATCCATCTAACATATTTTTTTAATATTATATATTTTGGATAAGTAAATATTACAGGTTTGGACATGATCCGATTCAGCCCACAATCATCTTTATGCATACCATGCAATGCAAGTGCGGATTGAATATATAATTATTTTTAATTAAATTAATATCAAATTAATTCGCGATATCAATTTTTTCTGAATTTTTATTAATAAAATATATGAGAATATTATTAGAATATCCTCGAAGTTGACATGCAAGCTGTAAACAAACCCATGACATGACATGTACAATCCACCTCCAACCCTAATATGTATTGAAATTAATCTTAATTTGTGTATCTCTCTCTCTCATTATCCATTAAGAGCTTTAATGGAGTCTGGCTATGGAAACCATAATAATCGAAAACAAAAGTAGAGATGGAGACCTGAGATGGCTGCTGCTTACGTAGCTTCCATTGTAACAACAAAAACATATATTATTTTCGATTAAAAGCTTTGATTTAATTAATTATTATTTAAAAAGTGTGAAGTGAATACACTTAACCATTAATTAAGGTCTCTAGAAAGCTTATTATTTTCTAGCCCTTTTTTAAGAAAATAAAAAAAAAAAATATTGTGATTAACTAAATCTTAACTTGATTAGTATGGATATTGTTATCAATGCAAGAGGACGAGGATTCGACTGCGCTGAAACGTATTTTTTTCTTAATTATAGATTAAAAAAATTATAAATAATTATAGATATTATTAAAAAAAAAAAAAAAAAGTATGATGAGAACGAGATTATTACATCGTGTGATGTAAGGACACGTGCAGGAGGAAGGGCAATTAATTAAATAGCTCAATAGCAATATTTCAGTCATGTTTTTGCTGTTCCCTTCTTCACTAATAGATAAATAAATTATTGCGTAGGAAATTAAAAATCTTTACAAAGTTTAGTTAGTTTGGTAGAACCAAACATAATATAAAAAATATATAATTTTTAGTCAAATCTTTTTAAACGAAAAAGGGCATAAATTATTAACCTCAAGGATCTACCAAACTTTTTCTAAAGTAAATATGGGGCAACATTTGTAGTTGGATGGTTCATTTTGAATTTACATCATTTGTTTTTTTTAAACAATAATCATTTGAATCGTCAATTATTTATTTTTTAAGTTGAATTATATGAGTTCAAATCCTTTAAATTATTTACCTTCAAAGTTTTTTTAAAAAAAATTAAAAATTAAGGTTGAACTCGGTTACAAATAATTTGAAATTGCACAAAATAAGAAACTGATTATAACTAATTCACGCGAAATTGGACTAATTTTTTAATTAAATATCAAATTTAATTTATTTTTAAATATTTTGTTAGTACATAGATATATTGCAATAAACAACATTATGTTAATTATTGTTAGGGATTGACTCGATTAAGCAACGAATAAATAAAAATTATAGAAGAAATTGAGAAATTGAACACACAAATTTAACGTTAAAAAACCCTTCCAAAAAGGATAAAAAATCACGAGTAAAGATAATTTTATTATAATGGAAAAAGAACAAAAAATACAAAAGATGGAGATAAAACCTAAACCCCAAAACTCAAAACCAAAGAACCCTCAAAATGTAAACACAAATTACTCCAAAAGTGTTATGAGTTCCAATCTTCAATGAGTGTGTTTTCTAAGGTTGTAAAAGAGATTATTTATAGGCTAAATTCGTAGGTCAAATAATAATAAAATAATCTAAACTAATCAGAGTTCGATTGAAAACAAATAGATAGAGTTTAACTGGGAGATTATCTCTCAAATTTGATTGAAATACGAGGCATACTCAGCAAATCTTCACATTGACTCATATTTCCATTACGCCATCTTTACCAAAGCCCGTCACAGGCCTATTTTGAACTATGTAGGAAATTAACTGAGTCAAATTTATGCTTAGAAGCTGGAAGACTTCTAGCCTTCGACTTGTGCCCTGCCAAATCAAAACTAACCCGGGTTTGATTTTCACAAACACAGTACCCTAACTTTTCAAAACCTGCATCCAAGTTGCATTCACTCCAAACAAGTTGACTTTAACTCCGTAACGGATGAGGGACGTTTGATTTCACCGATCACTGTAAAACCTTCAAAAGTATAAATACTGTCGACCCTTTTACCTTTTAACAAAATGATAGCCCCATGAGACACTTTAAATCCGCTAAACTCAATGTTGATCCTGCAACCTTTCGAGTCTAAAATATTCAAGGATATGAGATTCTTTCGTAAATTAGGTACATACCTGACATTTGAGAGTGTCCTAATCATCCCATCATGCATCCTAATTTAACAGTACCAATATCGATTACATTGCTGGATGAATCATTTCCCATGCGCACAACTCTACCTTCAGTTGAACTGTATGTGGAGAATCATTCTCTGTAGGGACATATGTGGAAAGAACATTCCGAATATAGGATCCACTAGGACTTAAGCTCAGAGCTTTTACTCGTTAACACTAACAAGAAATAATCATCGCTTTCTTCGACCAAATTAGCACCAACTACATCTTCTTCGTCTCAGTAGCCCTTTTATTTTGCAGTTTATAACAATTTACTTTGACATGACCTAACTTTTCACAATAGCGACACCTTTTGTCTCACTTCTTTGATGCTACCAAAACGGAAGTTTGCCTATCTGCCTTGCTATCCGAACCAAACTCATTTTCGAGTTTGTCTTTACTAAACAAATGACCCTTTATATCCTCAAACAAGAGTTTGTCTCTACCATAAATCAGGGTTTCCCTGAAAGACTTGTATGAAGAGGGTAAAGAGCACAATAATAGTGTAGCCTGATCTTCATCGTCAATCTTACCTCAACTTTCTTTAAATCATTTAAAAGAGTAATAAATTGACTAGTGTGATCTCTAAGAAGCTCACATTCGTTCATGCGAAACGTAAATAGACATTATTTCAACACTAAATGGTTAGCTGGAGACTTAGTCGCATAAAGAGTTTTTAACATTTTTCACAAGGCGAATGAGATTTTGTTCATCAATACCTCTTGTAATACCCTATTCGCGAGACAGAACTGGATTGCTGATAAGTGACAAAAGTAACATGTTTTAGCCTCATTCTTAATGTGTTTTTGAATGATTAATCGATTTAAAATAATGAATTTTATGTTCATAATCTTTTAAATCCATGTTTCTATACTTAAGAAAGCATTTGGGAGCGAAAAGAGCAAAAAAAAAATGAAAACCAGACAAAAGAGCAGATTTTTGGAGCCACACGGGCTGGACACATGGGCATGGACTAAATCGAAGACAAAAAGGAAAATTTGGGGCAAAAAGCGTGAATGTGGAAGAGTTAGGAAGTGATTTATTGGACATAAGATTTTATTTAAATTTAAACTCTATTTCTTAGGATTAATATTTAGGATTATTATTGTTATATTGTTTATATTTAATTTTAATTTATCTTTTAGGTTTTATAATTTAGAGTTTAATTTGGATCTAATTAGGGAATTATTGTTTAGATTTAATTCTAATTATCTTTTTAGAATTTAATTTGGATTCAACTAGAGATTTCAATGTATTATAAATAGGGGATAGAGTGATATGAATTAAGCATTTCTAATTTTCTGTAAAATCCTCCGTTCCCCAAATCCTAGCCGTCAGAGATTATTGAAGAGAACAACTGAAGAAGCACCATAGAAGTCGTCTTTGAAATAGATTTCCACAAAGATTGAAGACCTCTTTCTAAATTTTTTTGATTTTATTATGAATTTTTCTTCATCTTGTCGTTATATTGTCTTTGAGATGTTTTCATTTATTAGCATGAACTAAATTCCTAAATACTTAGGGGAGATGAACCCTAGGATGAATTCTGTCATTTGGTTTCTGATTTTACGCAATAAATACTTAGATTTTGTTCTCAATTATGTGTGCTTAATTCTTGATTTAGTATTCTTGATATATTAATTTTTGTTTGATGTGCTTAAATCAGAGAATGAATAGACCCTGTTTAAGAGTAGATCTAGCATAATTGAGAGGAGTTGCATGCAATCCTAGAAATATTACGACATAAATCTACTGGATTAGAGTCAAATCTAATAGGGGAATCCATAGATTGAATTAATGCGACAATAGGAATTTTAATTAGAAAGAAATTTCAATTAATCAACCTAGAGTCAGTTGCTTTTATGCTTGAATTGAGGTATTAGCATAATTTAGAGATTTCTACGGATCAAAATACTAAGTGAATAAATTGCTTAATTCATAATGATAATGACAGATGAAATCTAGGTGGAGTCTTTCCTAGGTATTGTTTGCTTCTTGGTATTAAAACATTTGTTATTTCTTGTTTTATTCTTTGTCGTACTTTTAGTTTATTAATTTAGTTAAATTTAGTTTAAAACAATCTCTCTATTCGATCGATTAGATAATAGGAAGACAACTATTACTAGTATTTTTAGTCCTCGTGGGAACGATATCTGTGCTCACCGTAACTATACTATTAATTGATAGGTGCACTTGCATTAGTCATATTTTTAGTTAGTTTCGACTGTATCAAGTTTTTGGCGCCGTTGCCTGGGACTGAAATATTAGGAAGACTTTATTTCTATTACTTTAGTCCTTTATTATTATTATTATTTAATTTTGTTTTATTATTTGCATTTTTAATTTAATTTTTCTATTTTAATTTTTTCCCCTTTTGCTTCTGGCAGGTTCTTTTGATTTATGACTAGAGGAAACCCGTCGGAACCACTTCTTCACGACTCTGAACTTAAAAAGATTACTCGCAAAAATCGTAAAGAGATTAGAGAAGCTAAGCAAAGTCAAAAAACTTTAGTAGACGGTAAAAAGGAAAATGATATTATTGTGGATATAGGTGAAAATCGAAATAACCAGGTTCCTCCTACTGTCCTTACTATGCTTCCTGAGCCTCTTGCTCGTCGAACTTTGTATGATTATGCTAAACCTACTCTGATTAAGGCTAAAACGAGTATTGTCAGGCCGAATATTAATGTGAAAAATTTTGAAATCAAACCGAGCATAATTCAAATGGTACAACAATATGTCCAGTTTGATGGTTTGCAAGATGAAGATCCGAATGCTCATTTGGCTGATTTTCTCGAGATTTACGATACTTTCAAAATTAATGGTGTTACTGATGACGCCATACGCTTACGGTTGTTCCCGTTTTCGTTGAGGAGCAAGGCAAAACAGTGGTTAAATGCTTTACCACGAGGTTCTATCACTACTTGGGATCAAATGACTGAGAAGTTCTTGTTAAAATATTTTCCGTTGGCTAAGATAGCTAAGTTGAGGAATGACATCTCTTCCTTTGCTCAGTTTGATATTGAGACACTTTATGAAGCATGTGAGAGGTTCAAGGATTTATTGAGAAGGTGTCCTCATCATGGGTTACCTTTGTGGCTCCAAGTTCAAACATTCTATAATGGTTTGAATCCCATGACTAGACAGATGATTGATTTAGCAGTTGGGGGAACTTTGAATAACAAGACACCGGAAGAAGCCCATGAATTTATTGAGGAGGTGACATTAAATAATTATCAGTGGCAAGTTACAAGAGTAAAACCTGTGAAGACAACAAGGATTTATGATGTTGATGTCATTTCTATGTTGGCTGGTCAGGTTGAAACTGTTAATAAAAAATTTAATGGTTTGAATTTTTCTCAACATGTACATCCAGTGATGCAGTGCAATGAAAATGGAGCGGGAATGATGAGTTCAGAATATTTCCATGAGCAAGCAAGCTTTTTGGGTAATAATTCTAGACCTCAAAATAATTCATATAGTAATACTTATAATGCAGGTTGGAGAAATCACGTAAATTTTTCATGGGGTGGTCAAAGAAATCAAAGATAACAAATTCCTCCGCGTTTTCAGCAGCCTCATCAACAAGAAAAAAAATCGAACCTTAAAGACATGCTTGCTAAATTTATTTCGACTTTTGAAGCGAAATTTCAAAGCAATGAGACAGCTTTAAAAAATCAATAAGCGTCAATTCATGATATTGAAAATCAAATCGGACAGCTTGCTAAACTATTTTCAGAAAGAATACAAGGTAGCTTACCCAGTAATACTGAAACTAACTCAAAAGAGTAAATCCATACAATCAATGTTCAAAGCGTGGAAGAGTTAGTTGAGCATGAATAGAAGTCGAAGCTAGAAGTTGTAGTGAAAAATAATGAGATTGAGGAAAACAAAGAAGAGCATAAACCGGTGCTTAGAGAATACAAACCTTGAATTCCTTATCCAGAAGCATTGAAGAGAGCCCACGGAAAAGAAAAATATAGTAAATTTCTTGAGCTCTTAAAAAAATTGGATATTAACTTACCTTTTGTTGAAGCTCTTTTGCAGATGTTGAAGTATGTAAAATTCTTAAAGAAGCTGTTAATCAATAAGAAGAAGTTAGACGACTTGTCAACTGTGGAGCTTAATGTAGTTTGCTCAGCCATTCTCTAAAACAAACTACCCAACAAACAGAAAGATCCAGAGAGTTTTACTATTCCTTGTCTCACTGGTAGTTTACATGTTGATAAAGCTTTGGCTAATTTGGGTGCTAGTATAAATGTTATGCCTTATAAAATGTTCAAATAACTTGGTCTTGGGGAACCTAAACCCACTAGGATGAGTATTTAGTTAGCTGACAGATCAATTAGATATTCTAGGGGTATTATTGAGGATGTGCTTGTAAAAGTGGATAAATTTATATTCCTTATTGATTTTGTTGTATTAGACACAGATGAGGATGTTGAGGTACCTATGATCTTAGATCGACCTTTTTTAACCACCGCTAGAGCTATCATTGATGTGGGTACTTGTGAACTTGTGCTTCGTGTAGGTGATGAAAAGATTACTCTTAAAGCACATGATTTTGTTAGAGTCCTGAATGAATGTAATGATGATAATTGTTCTGTTAATGTTAGTAACCATGTGGCTCAACACTTTTTGCAGGAAATCACTAATGAAAGCATGATGGAGCCAATTTTGATTTAAAGTGATATAACTCGAGTGGTAAATGAAGATCGAATGTTGCAACTCGAGGAATTAGATGAATGACAAACGAAATTTGATGAGAACTCAATGAAACCCAAGGAAGAACCAACACAAAACCATGAAGTGCATGTCAATAAGGTGAAAATATTTAAAATGGGAGACAAAGTGTTATTAGATAAATCAGATCCACGAATTTTTCCTTCAGAATTCAAGTCAAGAGAGTCTGTTCCTTTTGTGGTAAAAAGTGTTTTTCTTTATGGTACAATTGAGGTAACACATCCTGATTATGGCACATTCAAGGTAAACAATCGTCTCAAATTTTATTGTGTTGGTAACATTGATAACAAGAGAAAAGAATTTTGGTTTCATGATCCGCCATAACTACGAGCTTAAACAGGAAAGTCGAGTATAGACTTTAAACAAGCGCTTCTTGAGAGGCAACCCGAGTATTTTTATTTTTATTTATTTATTTCACTTTCATTTTTTTAAATGAAAAATTCAAAAAAATTAGTCTATTTATTTTCATTTTATTTTATTTTATTTTTAATTTTATTTTAACTATGCACTATTTTTATTTCTATGGTTGCTTTTTTTAGTTGTTATCTCCCTTTCTTACTTGTCTTTGTCTATTTTCTTATTAGTTTACTCGAAAAAATGCACTTTCTTTAGACTCGTTGCATTCTCAGTTTTTTTCAATTCCGATGAAATCATCCTAATTCAGGGAAGTTTAAGTTCCTTTCCTCTTTATGATATTGTGCTTATTCTGCTTATATCTGATTGTACATTGAGGATAATGTACATCTTAAGTGTGGGGAGGTCGATTGTATATAATTGTGATAAAATTCCTGAATTATTTATTGTGTTTAAATAATTTTCTCATATCCCATTAGAGTGAATTTTTTCTATTTGAAATTTTATTGATTTTATTTGAGATTGATTTGTGAATCTTTTATGTATTGGATGATTTAATCTTTAAGATATAAGAGAGTCAAGCATGATAAGTTGCCTTTAGAATTAAATATTTTAGGTTGTCTCACTGAATTGAATTATTATCTTCAAAATTTGAAATTGTAGGTTTGACATTAAAATCATAATTTTTGTGAGCTTTTGAGCCTATAGAGCATATATTTTTTTTTTGTGCTCATGCTATTTTTGGTTGTGTGTATGTCAACTTGATTTGTTATTCTAGAGCTTGCTTTGACTATACATGTTGAGACCATATTATTGATTTGATATGCTGAGATTATAGAAACACTTAGGATTTAATCCCTTTTACCTTTAAAAAGCTTACCTAATAAATTAACCCCTCGTGAACCCCATTGAGCCTAACACCGTTATATTCATTAACCCATGATTCATATATTTGTGGTATATTTACCCCTTTATTGACTCTTTTTTTGTCAGGATTTGATTTGGTTAAGTTGTCTAACTATGTTTCACTATCTGAATTGCTAAATTTTATTATTTAAAAAAAAAAAAGAAAAAAAATCGAAAAGAAAATTTGAAAAAAAAAAAAAATTGAGAAAAAAAGAAGAAAAAGACAAAAATATGTCTGAGCTAGGATCATTAGTTCCATATACTATTGAAAAGCTCATGTTTATTCTTTATTATTCATGTTTATACATATTCTTTCAATTCAGCAACTGATTGTTTTTTTTCTAGTCTGGTAACTTATCAACTCGATCTCAATTTTAACCAAATCTTCTAGCCTTTTCCATACCCATAACCTTAGCCCCATTACAACCTTGTAAAGACCTCTTGATTGGTGTGTCATGTCATTTTACAGTGGTGGACATTTGATTTTCAAGCAAGCCTATGGTAATAACATTTCGTGTTTGACTATTGACTGCTTATTTAATGAACCTTAAACACTTTGAGTGCTTTGAGTGAATCTTTAGTGAGGATGTCAATTCTTGTTGATTTTACATTTAAGGTAATTATTTAGATAAGAGGAGACAACTATATTTTTGTGCTAAAAATTTTGTAGCTTAGATTGCTTGAATCTTTAGTGTTTTTTTAAATGAATTTCCAGTACATGATTGTTTGCAATTTATCTTAAAACATTATTGATGAAAATGAAGAATTAAGAAAGTTAACTTGAATGTGAGTTGAGAATTTTGCTTGAAGATAAGCAAATGCTTAAGTGTGGGGATATTTGATAAGTGGCAAAAGTAACATGTTTTAGCCTCATTGTTAATGTGTTTTTGGATGATTAATCGATTTAAAATAATGAATTTTAGGTTCACAATCCTTTAAATTCATGTTTCTATACTTAGGAAAGCATTTTGGAGTGAAAGGAGCGAAAAACAAGCGAAAACCGAACAAAAGAGCAGATTTTAGGAGCCACATGGGCTGGACACATGGGCATGGACTAAATTGAAGACAAAGGAAAATTTAGGGCAAAAAGCGTGAATGTGAAAGAGTTAGAAAGTGATTTATTGGGCATAAAATTTTATTTAAACTTAAATTCTATTTCTTAGGATTAATATTTAGGATTATTATTGTTATATTGTTTATATTTAATTTTAATTTATCTTTTAGATTTTATAATTTAGAGTTTAATTTGAATCCAATTAGGAAATTATTGTTTAGATTTAATTCTAATTATCTTTTTAGAATTTAATTTGGATCCAACTAGAAATTTTCATTTATTATAAATAGGGGATAGAGTGATATGAATTAGACACTTCCAATTTTTTGTAAAATCCTTCATCCGTCAGAGATTATTGAAAAAAAAAAACTGAAGAAGCACCATAGAGGTCGTCTTAAATTCTTTTGATTTTATTATGAATTTTTCTTCATCTTATGGTTATATTGTCTTTGAGATGTTTTTATTTATTAGCATGAACTAAATTCCTAAATACCTAGGGGAGATGAACCCTAGGATGAATTCTGTCATTTGATTTCTGATTTTACGCAATAAATACTTAGATTTTGTTCTCAATTATGTGAGCTTAATTCTTGATTTAGTATTTTTGAGATATTAATTATTGATTGATGTGCTTAAATCAGAGGAGGAATAGACCATGTTTAAGAGTAGATCTAGCATAATTGAGTGGAGTTGCATGCAATCCTAGAAATATTACGACATAAATCTACCGGATTAGAGTCAAATCTAATAGGGGAATCCATGAATCGAATTAATGCGACAATAAGGGTTTTAATTAGAAAGAAATTTCAATTAATTAACCTAGAGTCACTTGCTTTTATGCTTGAATCGATGTATTAACATAATTTAGAGATTTCTACGGATCAAAATACTAAGTGAATAAATTGCTTAATTCAGAATGATAATGGCAGATGAAATCTAAGTGGAATCTTTCCTAGGTATTGTTTGCTTCTTAGTATTAAAACACTTGTTATTTCTTGTTTTAATTTTTGTCGCACTTTTAGTTTATTAATTTAATTAAATTTAGTTTAAAACAATCATTCTATTCGATCGGTTAGATAATAAGAAGACAACTATTACTAGTACTTTTAGTCCTCGTGAGAACGATATCTGCGCTCACCATAACTATACTATTAATTGATAGGTGCATTTGCCTTAGTTATATTTTTAGTTAGTTTCGACTGCATCGACTGCAGATATAACATTTTCATCAAACTCTTTCCATTATATCTGATCTAGATTCTCAAGCTATTTACTAACAATTTTTTTCAAGTCAATTTAAATTAAAATTATCATCATTCGAATTTACTATAAATTAAAATTTTTGACATCATTGAAATATAATATATACATATATAAAAATTTAATTTAAATGTTGTTATATCAAAAGTTTTAGAGATCAGAACTAATATTTTTCATGCTCGATCAACATTCTGGCAGTGAGCATATGTAGATCCTATAGTACCTACCCGAAGTTACCCATACTTGTGCTCAGATCCGACAATTATACTTAGATTGGTGAATTATGTTTTGGGTATTAAAATATCAATCAAATTACCTTTTCGAAAACAGAGAGACGTTCATTATGCATCAAGCAAAAATCTTTATGGTGGTGTAAAGATTCAAAACTTGTCAAGGAGAAGCAATAATATGGTGAATAATGTATCAAGGAAAACAGAAGGAGGCACAAGTGTAGTTAGGTAGAGGTTTGTGATCGAAGGAGTGACGTCATGATGGTAAAATCATAGCAGAAGCAATCATAGGGTTTGATTTGACTGCCTTGCTTTCTTTTGAAACTAATTAATAAGCCTCTAATTCTTACCAAACGGGTCATGAGACATGACATACAGGGTGACGTGGTTTCCACTTGGAAAAGTTTTGGGCTACATCGTCCCCAGTATGGTGGGCCATTCTCGATGAAATTTGCAATCATCCCCTTCAAGAAACATGCGTGTTTCTTACTTCTTACGCACCCATAACATATTCCTCGACAACGAATATTGTTACAGTGATTGATGGATACGATGTTTTTTTGGAAAATTCTTTTCATGTAATCATCACAGTTCCATGTTCAGTTATCAAATATTAAATATATAGTAAGTTGCAGTTAATATATCTGAATTTCGTATTGATTTTTAAAAGGGTTTATATACGATGATTTTGTTATATGACGAAAGGAGAATCCAGGTACAGGAGTTAATGCTAGGGAATTGAGCACCCATAGCCTCTTCAATCAAATAAATCCAAGTGCTAGCAGGAGGACGTTCAAGCGTTGGCGGGGTGCCAAAATTTTCAAGTGTTTGTCAACGAAATCAGCCACTGTGGTCGCAGAAGTTCTCTTACATTACGTGTGTGTGGATCCATTGTGGGTTCACTTGCAGGGATATTTAGAAGTTTCACCGGATCAGCACTGTCGCTCTCAACGGCGATTTTCCGATAACCACGACTTCATGCTAGGACAAGAGCCTCTCGGGTAGCTTCAACCTCAGCTTGCATGACCGGAGCTAAAACCATTTTCCTTGCTTGTCTCACAATAAGCTTCCAACGATGCTCTGCCCGTTTCGACATTAAATACTCCGTCCCAGTTCAGCTCCGTTAATTAATTAGTCCATTGGACTGATGATAATTTTTTCTTTTTGAATTATAATAATAGGAAAATATCCGAACAACTAACGCAATTAACGTGATTTGAACCCAAATTACACTTGAGACGGTAAACATATATGATCATCAGACCATCATATGAGATTCGACTAATGACATTAGTCAATGCTAAGGTGGCATATTACTACCAAATCCTTATTAAGTGAAATAATAATTTAAAAAAAATATATATATATATAACTCAAGTTTAAATTTTAAATATAAAAAATTCTAAAAGTTTTAATAAAATAAACCTTCAAAAATTATGTATAAAAATTTGGAAAATTTGAAAATAGTGTTTTATTTATTTATTTATAAATTTGTAGTTTTCTAATTTTATATAATTTTTATATATTATAAGTAATATATTTGTTTCAATACATGTTTTATAAATAACATTATTTTTTAATTCTATATATTTATATTTAAAAAACATGGAAAATTATAGTTTTTTTATAACATTCCAAAATAAAATATAGAATTTTAATATTTATTTTTCTGAATTTTATATGATTGATACAATTTGTGTATTATAAAAAAATTCAAATTTGTCATAGGTCCTTATACTCTTTTAAAAATTTAAATTTAGTCCCTATACTTTAATTTTGATAAAAATTTGTGTATTATAAAAATAATGTTCAAATTAGAAAAAGGACCCTACACTCTTTGAAATTTTAAATTTAATTTTTTAATTTGGAGACATTGAGTCCTTGTACATTTTTATTTAAAAATGTTAATCCCTCCATCCAATTTTTCAGTTAAAGTTACTAATGTGACAATTATGAAAAAGGCAAAATAATTTTTTTAACCCTTAATGTTTTCCAATTTGACCTTACTCTTGAAATGTACATAAAAATTTTAAAAAATAAAAGTTTTTTTTTTTTTTCATATTTTCAATAATTTGTTCGAAAAATTATAGCTTTTTTATGAAAAGAGAAAAATATAAATAAATAATTAAAAACCCTTAAAAATCTAAATCTAAAAAATTCATAAATGGCTTTTTCTTGCTTCCAAAGAGATATTTTATAATATTAAATTTAAATTTAAATAAATAATCCGATTCAGATTATGGTTAGAAAAATACAAAAAAAATTAATTATTATTTTTTAAATCTTCATTTCGAATGAATTATTAAAAGATCTTTCCCTCCCAAACGTAATTTTTTTTTCTTTATTCTGGTACGAAATTTTCTTTTTCTTTCTCCATTTTGGTTTGACATATAATCTCCAAAACCAAATAATAAAAAAAATCAAAGTTTTAATAACAAAAAGGCATAATGATTTATTTGACTCTCCAATGTTACAAAAAAGTCGTTTTAGCCTTTCATTTAATCTATCATCTTTTTTAACTCTTGAACTTGCGTTTTTTGCCGAATCACTCCAAACTAAATAAAAAATTAACGCTTTTTAACCTCGTTGATGTTGCATATATTAGCTACATTAATCAACTCGAAGTTGCCAAGGGGGAGTAAATTGGCCTTCTAAAGAGTATTGTGGTAGCTAAAAGAGTAAATAGAGACAATGAACATGGCGATATATAGTGGTTCGACAACAATTGCTTATTCCACTACCTTAGTTTTTCACTAGTAAAGATTTTTTCAAATTCACTAATTTGACAACCATCGAGGACAAGATTTAACGTTACAAACTCCCTTAAAGTTTCTACTCAAACCTTAAGATAAAATCCTCTCAAAGAAAATAACAAATAAACAAACTAAGAACAAACCCTTACAAGATTAGAATGTTTACAAATGAAGTACAAATATAAAAAGAAACACTTGAGTTGAAATAAATACAATAAAAATTCACAAGTGTGTAGAAAGAAAATTGCTGAGATATATAAATATCTGTCGCATATGAAAATATCTGCAACATTACAGGCAAAGGAAAAGGAAGTGTTACGTTTGTGACAGTATTGTTGGCAGAGGGGAGTCGCCCTCCTCACTCAATTAGACACGACAACGCCCTGAATTTAGATGCATGTACTCAGAAGTGAGGAATGCCTGGTTTCATTCATTTCCACCGCCACTTTCCGCCACGTTATTACCTGCATGAAAAACATGTCATGGAATGTAAAATATCATAACAAAAGCCTTCGTCAACCCCAGAAAAAATCATGTGGGGATGATGCAAGCAAAGGCGTCAGTGTCTTATCCTCTCCCTTGTTCAACCTAAAAAACACAATTCAAATCCGCTACGTAACCATCCTGCAATTGCATAGAAATCTCTCCAGTTCCAGCCTCCAGGGTCAATATTATTGCCTGACCTCGTTTTTTGTGGTGCGTTTAAGGCATACAAATTTGTGGTTTTTTTAAATGTTGCTGCTTGGCAAAGGAAAGGTAGCTAAAGTCTCATCGATGGTTGTCCACCTTTTAAATGCTATTTTCATGGCTCATCTTTTGAGACTTTTTTTCTGAAGGTAAATGAATTCTCCCACATCCCACCCTATATCCTCACTTGCTTGCAAAGCTGCCAATCAAACCCCCATTTTCATAGTCAAATGATTGTTCCCGTGAGATGAACCCAGATACCCTTTTTACCAAGGTTTTCTTCATTAGAAGATTCTTGAAGCTCATACACACAGCTTCTTAATTACTACATTATTATTTGATTTATTCTTCTATTTCTAAAAGCTTTCCAAATTCTCAAATATGTAGTGAAGCTTTTTGTTATACGATGATGATAAAGAAGATCATTAACTTTTAATCCGTTCTTTCTTTTGGTTAAAGAAAGTGAAAAAAATTCGAGTTGATGATGCTGATGATGATGATGATTATTATATCAACCAAACACATTTTAAAAGATTTAAAAATCCCCAATAAAATGAAATTTGAATTTGACTTTACTAGAGTTGAATAAATTTGTTCCAATTTAATTACAAGGGCTTTACACTAGTCCAATCAAAGCTTTGTTGATAATGGGATTAAATTCAAGTTGTAGCATATAAATTTTTAAAATAAAAAAAAAACTTTTAAAAAAAATTATATATTTTTTATTTTTATAATTTTTGAAATTTTTTCAAGATTATTTTGAATTTTATGTAAATTTTTGAAACTATAAAAATTTATTAATTTTATTTTTTGAAGCTGTAAGTACTGTTTTAAAATTTTTAATTTTTAAATTTTATTTTAGAATTTTAATAATTTTTATTTTTTATATCTAGATTTTTTTTTAATATTATATAAATTCCAAAACTATGGTTTGTCAAAATTTTTAAAATAAAAGGAAACATAATTCATGAGAACAATTTACTCATTTTAAATTTGACAAAGTCCCAAAAGATATTTACATCAAAATAAATATAAATATATATATATATAAATATATTTAAATCTCAATACGAATATCTTTTGATTATTCAGATTTTTCAATATTCAAGTTGTAAATATCAAATTCGACTCCAATCAACTATCTCAAACTATTTTTTAAAATTGATCCAATAATTTAAATAATTCAATTAATTTGAATTAATTAACTCGAACTTTGAACTTTTTATTTTTTAAAATCGAAAAATTTACTCAATACTTATAATACTTTTACATCTAAAAGAATAAATAACAAAGGAAGAATAGTAAATATATCTTTTAGAAACCCTTAAATCTTAAATCTAATCATGAAAAGAAGACAGAGAAGGAAAAGAAAAAGGGAAAGAAAAGAAGAAGATAAAGGAACCTTTAATTTGTGTAATTATTTCATTCAGCATTATTGGGATTTACTGTGAACACGTTGTCGGTAAGTAATTACCAAATGAAGGTAATAATGAAATTCAATACATGTGATTTATTCTCCTCAGGATTCCTTTCTTTCATCATCATGCTTTCATGAATTCAAATTAAGTGATTCGTTGTCGCATAATTAAGATAAGGAAAATATTTTAATATAATGTTAGTGGAGATTTTGTATTTCATACAATACATAAAATATTAATAAAATGAGTTTTAATTTAATTGATATTGTTATTAAAATAATTTAGAAGACGCAAATTCGAATATATTGAAGCATGTTATATCTTTCAATTTAAGGATTGAAAAGTTGTGCGTAGTTTAGACATTGTATAAAAAATAACAATGATATCAGTTATATTCAAGATTTTGAATTTCAAAACTAATATTTTCTACTGTTTAATTTTTAAAAATTGTTTGATAATAAATATTAGAGATAATTTGATAAAAATTTTCAATGAAAAATTATTGAAAGTTATATAAGCAAGGCTGGTTTGATAGACCATTAAAAAATAAATTAATGATTTAAATTTTTGCACATGTTTCTAATCTAAAATGAAAATAATTTGATAGAACTTTTATATAAAAAAGTGTGGAAAATAATAACTAGGTAAGAGCTACTTATCAATTAATGGAGAACATTTTTAGTTTAATCAATTTTATTTTATTCATTTTAATATTGTATTGTCCTATAGAAACTTAAAAATTAAAATTTGAATGTTGAAAATATTTTTTTATAATTTAAAATTTATATCTATCAAACAATTTAATTATATTTTGTAATTAATTTTAAGTAATATATAAAACAATTTTATGACTAAATACAATATTTAATTTTTTTATTTGATACAATATTAAGGGATGAGAGTAATACGGTTTGAACTATGCCAAACAAGTGTTTGACAAGAGTTTTAACAAACCACTTTATTCAAGTCAAGACACTTAGTAATTAAATTATCAATACGTAATATTTTAACACATAATTTTTTAATCAATTTATATTTAATTTTTTTTCTTTTATATTATCCTTTAAATTAAAAATCAATCCTCAATAATGTAGTTTGGATTTGAGCATGTGGAGGATTTGGGCATGTATTTGGGGATGCCTTTGTTCCATGGGAGAGTGGGGAAACAGACGTTTGAGTTTATGGTTGACAAGGTTAGGAAGAAACTTAATGGTTGGGATGCTAAGAGGTTGTCCATGGCGGGTCGTATTACGCTTGCTAAATCCGTTTTATTAGCTATTCCTAATTATTTTATGGGGATTGATGTGTCGTCGGAAACACCAAATATAACCTATTCCGAAAATTAAAGTAAATAATAGTAAAAGGGAAGTAGGGTCTAATCCTCAGGGACTGAAGAGTCATAAAAAGTCTTATCTGTCGAGATCATGGGCTAAATCATACCTAAGAAAAGCACCGCGATCTAAGGAAAAATAAAAGAAATAGAATTAAAAATAAAAGAAAATAGAATTAAAAGAAATAGAAAATAGGGAAGTCAAAGTGAAAATAAATAGCATAAAACAAACAACTTGAAAGAAGAAGGGTTTTATCGATATTTAGAGATCCAGCCTTTGGTTATCTTGATTCTTCCTCAATTCAATTATAGACTTTGGATAGTTCTTCTCGTGCCCGAATAAGCCAGTTATAGTGGAAGAGGACGCCTACGACCACCAGCTCCAGATATAGTTTTTAGAGGAACCTGACTCTAGCCAACCGTCGCTCAAATGAGACTATCTTACACTAGATCACATTTTCCTAACGACGAATGTCATGCCGTTTTGTCTCTTTGACTCGGCAACCTCTGACGCAATAAGTTAGCGAACCGACTGTGCAACCTTCTCAAAACACACAAAGTGGTCGGCTTTGCACAAGATGATAAGATTACTTTTGTAAGGATTTTGGACGGAAGCGTCGATCCCGTAATACAAAGAATTGATGAATACCTGAGTGAGAAGAATTAAGCGCGGATTCTAAGCCTCATAAACTTTGGAGGAATATTTGATAACCTTCGACTAGAAGGGTTTTTAGTTACTCATGATTTTGGGGAATAACACAAGATAATAAAATAAAGCTTTTATTGAACTAGGAAATTAGGTAGATGGAGGATTTTTCAATGAATGGGGAATGACTAATTTAATCACTCCACCCCCTATTTATAGTATATAATATTCCTAGTTGAATTCAATCTAAATTTTAAAAGATAATTAAAATTATATATAACATTTAATTCCCCTAATTGGATCCAATTTAAACTCTAAAAGATAAATACAAAAAGATAAATATAAATTAAATATAAATTTAAATAATAAATAATATCTTAAATATTAAATCCTAATACAAATTATATTTTAAAAAATAAAATAAAATAAAATCAAGTCTTTTTGTCCTATAAACTCTCTCTTTTAGCATTCGATCTTCACGTAACTTCAAATTCTCCTCCAAAACCATGTTTTTTGTCTCCAATTTATCTTTTATCACCACTTGAGTCCCTACAAAATAAAAAGACAATAAATAACCCACTTTAATAGGATCATACTCTAAAAATATATATATTTAATATCTAAAAGTATGTCATATTTAAGCATTATCAGGGACTGTTCGATTACCTATATTTGTTTGCAGAGAAGTTGAAAAAATTGTCAGGAACTTTATTTGGGGTTCCTCTGTGGTGGACCCCAAAGCGGCTTTGTTGTCTTGGGAGGCCGTTTGTCGTCCCCATGAGAATGGAGGGCTTGGATTTCGACGATTGGAGGAACAAAATAAAGTCTTTTTGTCGAAGCTTGGGTATCAACTGTTAACAGATATGGAAGCTCTATGGGTTCGTATATTACGAAGTAAGTATCGTATGGTTGGTCGTTTGCCCACTACTATTGCTCGAGCGAATTGCTCTTTTGTTTGGAATTCCTTGTCAAAAGGGTGGCCTGAAGCGCTTGAGAATGTTGTACAGCCTCTTGGTGATGGTCGCACAGTTAACTTTTGGAATGATATTTGGCTTAATGTGCATAGGCCACTTCGTGATTTATATATTGGGACAGACCCAATCGATGATACTTTGTGTGCTTGTGATTTGGTTGATACCACTGGTATTTGGAATTGGGAGCGTTTGAGACAATGGTTTCCACCCTTGATTTTAAATTGTTTTGCTGCACAGATTTCTCCTCCATCTCAAGGTGTTTCGGATCAATTGATATGGAAATGGCGAGCGAGTGATAAATTCTTTACTAAGGAGACTTTTCGTAATCTGTTTCATGATTCAAGTATTGTTTCGTCGGAGCATTGGAGCATTGGAGCCTTGTATGGAAGGCTAAAACACCTCAGCGTGTGCAAGTCTTTTTTTGGCTCCTTTGGCATGATAGGATTCTTACTAACGGGGAGCGGTTGAGGAGACACATGACCTTAGATGGCCATTGTTTGGTTGTAGGGAAGGAGTGGAAACAAGCCTTCATGCGATTTAGGATTGCCTTTTTCCTCAAACAGTTTGGAGGGAGATTGTTCCTAGCCACTATCAGGTATCTTTCTTCTCTTTTAATCTTGATGAGTGGCTTAGGCGGAATATGGATATTACTTCCTCTTGGTGTCTAGATGAGCTTTCTTGAAATTCTATTTTTCCTGTTGTATGATGGTTTTTGTGGAAGAGTAGGAATGCGTTTGTGTTCTCGGATGGGCAGAATTGTGTATAGGAATTGGTGGATAAAGCTCTTAATTGGACAAGAAGTTTTGTTACAGCAGGGGTTGATTCGACTTTCACACATCCAAGGGCCGTTGAGCATCATTGGTTGCATCCTCAAACTGGTTTTGTGAAGCTGAATTTTGATGGGGCGGTGTTTTCTTCTATGAGTAGTGCTTCAATTGGTGGGGTTATACGTGATGATTTAGGAAATTGGCAATATGGTTTTACAATGGCTATAGGTCAGGGTCCAATATTTCAGGTGGAAGCTAGAGAGATGCTTGAAGGACTTCTACTGGCATGGGAAAGAGGTTACCACAATGTTGAGGTTGAGTGTGAAAACAACTTGCTCATTAATCTTATACTTGTGGGAGGGGCTGCAGACAGTAAGATGCTTGAAATTCGACTAATATATGAGCTACTAAACAGAACATGGGACGTTCGTATTAGATATGTGCCTCGAGACCAAAATATGGTTGCGGATCGATTGACGAAGATGGCTAGTCCTCATTTGATGCATTTGATATTGTTGGATACTCCACCACCATCTTTGTTGCCACTTCTCATGAAAGATGCTAATGTTTCTTCTCTAAGTTATTTCTTTTATCTGTTTCGCCTTTTATTGTTTATTTTACTAAAAAAATATATCTTTTTAATTTTATGATATATTATAATTAACACTTAACTTTTTATCAAATATTTTTATATTCAAATTAAAATTAATAGTAAAAGATAAAATGGAAGTTTTTCAAACAATTAAGATTTACATTTTTAAAAAATATATATTTATAATCAACACTAAATTTTCTATAATAGACCCAACAATTTTTATAACTCAAGTTCAATATTTATTAAATCCAACATTACGAATTTAATAATTAATTTTTTAATATATTAAACATAAGATATATAATAAAACAAATATAAATGTAAATTTTAGTGTAAACAAGCAAGGCCGAGACCATCCATTCAAATGGAAGACTGTCCATTCTTACCATGATTTAATTTAAACAACCTTCATATAACCTTTGTTGCCACAAAAAAGTGCTGCTTTTTCATGCCGCTTTTTTCTGTTGTTTGTTGTTCACAGCTTTTTCATGCCCGTTTTACTGGACACCCAACGTGCATTTTGCATTTCATTTATTCTAATGATTTAATTATCGATTTATCATTATTATTATTATTATAAAATAGAACCCCGTCTCTTCTAGATTCTACGAATTCATTTTTATTTTTCCTTCATTGTTTCCATCAATTTATTTTTTTATAAAGGGGATTAGATCCTTTTTATAAATTATAAAATAAAGATAAAATTTTAACAGGAATTTAATCAACGTGATTCAAATTTAAATTTGATCTGAAATAATAAACATTTTAATTATTAGATTAATATAAAAAAATTTATAAAAGAGATCAAATTTTAAACTATATTTAAAGAAAATTCTTACATGCACAGAAATTTAAAATTTTTACAAAAATTATTTGATGTTTTTAAGGTTTAGAGTTACAGAAATTATTTGACGTTTTTTAGGAAGTGGGTGAACCGATTATAGCTACGTCTTTTCTTTAGGTCCTACCTTCAAGATTGGGACCTGCCTTAGGACCACAATGCACCAATCAAACCTAACCAAATAGCAAAATCATAATTCCAATTGATTGTAAACTTTTCAACTTTTTTTTTTTTAATTCTAAAATTGATTAGAAATATTAAATATTTCAATTTTTAAAGGAGTTGGCAAATTTTTAAATTCATTTTCAACTAATTTTTGTTGTTCCGAATAATTAAACAAATAAAATTCAACATATTTTATTCAACAAAAAGAAGCTAACATAGATAATTGATTAGCATGTAGAAAAAGTTATTTCCATTACCCCCAATTAATAAAATTTAGACAAAAGAAGGAACCAACAAACACCCCAGCTCCTAGCCAAGCCGGCTCTAGCCGGTCCATTTCGTTTTTTGGCTCTCTATTTACCTTTATCTCACTAGAAAGTTCTGTTATTTACATTTATCATTTTTATTTTTTGGGATCTGATCTTTCATCTTTCCACCGTTGAATTTTCCCTCACATGACAGAACAGGCGTTCGGATTTTCGTCACTGAACATCTGAGGTGCGTGAAGGGAATGCCGTGGGTCCATCATGTACCCCTGGTTCGCATATACAGGATGAGCATGCATATACCCTTGATCCACGTATCCGTACTGCTGATGATTCTGATATCCGTCAATCGCATAGCTCGAACCACCGAACACCTGTCCACCCGACCAGTACATCGGCTGCGGTGGATACGCATATCCATGATACTCCATCTTGCTCACCTCCATATTGGCTTCACCACCGCCACCACCACCACCACCTTCTTTCTTCTCCCCGCCTCCTCCTTCCTTCTCCTCGCCGCCATTCTTCTCTCCACCTCCTTCCTTCTTCTTGCCGCCGCCTGCAGCAGCAGCAGCAGCAGCAGCAGCTTCTTTTCCTTTCTCTTTGTTATCACCGCCGGCGTCTTTCTTCTCTCCGCCGTCTTTCTTCTCTCCGGCATCTTCTTTCTTAGGGGGAACCACCTCTACATTTCGTCTCAACTTCTCCTTAAGATAAGGAACGAGGTCTTTCACGTCCATTGTGCCTTTTACGGCTACTAAATCTTTAGCTCCATCCACGTCCACTGATTGAACTCCTATTTTAATTCATTTAAAAAAACACATTCATCAAGATCACGTTGTGTATAATTAAACAACACCGTCATACACTACGCTACTAATTAAATATTTGAATAATTGAAAATTAATCATGATTAATTAACTTACCATTAACCTTCAATATGATTCTGCGAATTTTGTGAATGCAACCGTCACAATGTGTTCTAATCTTCAAGACCACCGTACTCTGTTGCCAAACAAAAATTAATCACAATTAATTAGGCAAAACTCTAACAAATCAGCATTCATAATTTTAAACCACACTCCGATTGAACACGTTACTAAATTTTTAAATTTCCGATTTGTACAACTCAACTTCCCCAGATTCCTCGCATGTCCAACATGCGCACGTTAAAACCGTTTTTTTTCCTTTTTGGGAGTGAAATTACCTCTTTAGGTGGCTTTTTCTCTTCCATTTTCTCTTCAGGTTTCTTCTCGGCGTCGGGCTTTTTATCATCGCCGGCGGGGGCGGCATCCTTTTTAGGTTGAGGAGAAATTAGGTCGACTTTCTTCTTGGTTTTCTCAGCCAATCTATCTCTGATTTTGGCGGGATCCACTTTGCCAATCACCGTTAGTTTGTTCGCTCCACAATCCGCTTTCACATCTTCCACACCTTCACCGACAACAACGATCCGTGTTAGGTAATATTCAATTAGATTTCCACTTACTCCATTGTTTGAAATTATTTTATTTTTTTCCCCTTCTTTCTAATTAAGGTTCAAAAAAATTAGCACCACAGTCCATCCCTTATCCAATCGCTCGATCAGTATGAAAAGTTTTGACGAACAATCCAAAAGGAGTAAGCTCAAGGGAATTCCCTTAAATATTTTGACAAGTTCCGAAATTTATTTATGATTATTCAATCATAAATTAATTACCTTCAAAATGCTTAATCGAGCGTTTGATCTTCTTGGCACAGCCTTCACAATGCATATCAATCTTGTATACGGCGGTGACCTTGCCGTCATCTTTCTTAGCGCCGGAATCGGCGGCGGGATTCTTCTCGGCTTCCGGTTTAGCTCCTCCTTTTTGCTGGTAAATAAACAACAAAATAATATTAAGCACAAGAAAGGAAAAGAAAATCTAAAATATTTGAAGGAGGATTGGAAGGAAAAAAGGAAAAACAGAGAGGAACAGTTAGAAAAGAGCTACTCACTAACCTCACCCATGGGTTGACTGAATTATTATTGGTTATAGCGATTTGGTTTGTTTTTAGTTGGGAGATTAAGAGGATTAGTAATGAGCTGCTTGAAGAGAAGAATTGAAGGCAAAGAAGAGATTATATAGAGAAGAGAGGCGGCTAATGGGGTATGTGTATGTATGATGATGATGTATGTTATGTATGGCAGTTGAGGAAGGAAATGCATGTGATGATGATGATGGTGATTTGACATTGGGTATGGCATTTAAGTGATGAAGTCATGAAGGGTGGGCTACGGTTCGGGTTTTGAGATTACACTAAAAAATAAGCTTTGCAGCTTCAGTTGGCCGTCGTATTTAGACCAAAGGTTGTGAGAAATGACGGCTTCAGGACCAATCAAAATCCACTTTTTGAAAATGACTTGAATTTCCTTGTTGATATCATGTTTAATTTATTGCTGTTGGGTAGTTTTAGGATTTCACTACACATTCCACAGCTGTGAACGGTCTAAATGGTTGATGATTTTGAAAATCACGGGAAGAACGTTTTACTAGGTCCGTAATTGAAGTGAACGCACAGCAATCAAGATTATTCTGGTATAATAACTTTATTTATCTTCTAACTTTACAAAAAAATCATTTTAGTCCTCCATTTAATTATTTATCTCTTTTAATCATTAAACTTGTTTTTTATTGTCAAATTACCTTAAAATGAATGAAAAATTAACAATTGTTAACTTTTACTGATGTGACATATATGTGAATTACCACATGGATGATATGTTAACATTTAATTAATTTTTTTTAATTTAAAAATATTTTTTTAATATTTTTAATAATTTTAATCTTTTTTAATTTAAAAATAATTTTACATTTTTGAATTTTTTAAAAATTTTTAAAAAATAATTAAATATTGATGTGTTATCCACGTGTATGTTACATCAGCATTTAATTATTTTTAGGGTAATCTCACAAAACGCAAGTTTAAGAGTTAAAAAAAGGTAAAAATAAATTAAATAAAAAATTAAAATAACTTTTATTTTGGTAGAGGACCAAAACAATTATTATACATTTTATTTTTAATTTTTTGTCGATCGAAGAATTGTGTTAAAGACATTGTTTGTTTTTTTTGGTGAAATAAAAATTGTTTATTAATATACTCTTAAAATCAAAGTATGGGATTCCAAGATGCGAAGGGTTAGTTATTGAGCTCAATCCAACAAATATCTTAGAAAATCAAAAAAAAAAAATATGGGATTCCAAATTCCTTGAACAAGGGGTGATGCTCCTTTTTATGGAGAAGTCTTTTTAAAGTTTAGCCACCGGTTACGGAGGAAGATGTTCGGGATATTGATCTTTTTCGCTTATGGGTGTCGAATGATGTGATTAGGCCGGATAATGGGTATTCCTCCCCCCATCCAGAAGCATGTTTCGATTGGATCATTTGGGCTAGGTTTTCAAATGGATCATGTGACATCCACTCATGAATGGATTCGGAATGATAAAAAAAATTCCGAACAATAAATACGATTAGCGCGACTCGAATCCAAACCACATTGGAAGTGATAAACACCATTGATTATCAGACCATCACATGAAGTTCTACTACATATATCTTTAAAAGCAATAAAAATTTCCTTTTTAAAAGTAAATTAATGTCAATATACAATAATAAATACGTAACCACAACAATTAATGAATAATTTAAATAAACCAAGTATTCAAAATCCACCTTTCATTCTTCCATTTTATGCACGTATGAAGGCCTGTAAATAGGATTTCTATAGAGATGATGAAACACAACAAAAAAATTGTAAATCAAATCATGGTAGTTTAATGTTTTTTAACCTTATTTTTTATTTAAAAAATTCTTATTTATTCTCTATTTTTTTACATTAAGATCATAGAAGAAAATTATCCATTAAGATATACATTGTACAACGAGCAACTTAAAATTAATGAAAAATATGTTGAAGAGTTGAAATGAACAAGAACATTATGAAGAAAGGGTTCAACAATATGCAATATTTTCTATAATATTAAGGTTTTAATCTTAACATCAATAGAACATTATGGCACGTTAACAATTGATTTTGTCACAACTCAAGCACGACATATCTGGAGTGATTGCAAACACTTAATACAATAAGAAAATTAGCGTCAGATGGTCCAAAGCGGAGAGAAAAAATCAACAAAAAAAATAGAGCTTTCACCAAACTAGAGAGGACGACAATAAAATCATCCTTAAAATTACTTGCAAAAAGAAGATTACATATATAAGCAAGAGTAAAAACCATGCTATAAGAGCAGACAAAAACTTGTAAAATTGAAAACTTATTAAACAATGGAAAAACAAACAAACAAAAAAAAAAACATATAAAATGTATAACAACACAAGCCCAAATCGACTCGTTAAATCATTTATTATTTTGAAATACTCTCAAAACAGAAATAGATTAAGAAGCTGACAAAGAGCCACCCACTTTCCTAAAAAAATTACTGGTGGCCAATAAAATTTTAGCAAGCGATAGACACCGTCATTTATCCATCACAACTTGTAAAGATAACAACGATATCAACAAAATAAATCTACAAATTGAAAATAGATAAAACATATAAAGTGAGTGGAAAAAAAAATTAATAAAAAAAAAATGAACGATAACCAACCCAAAAACGAACATCGCTGCTAAACTTTATAAATATGCTCTTAATATTATCCTTTCCTTTTATTTACCTGGTCGGCAGGATAAAATTTAAAATGCATGTAACCCGTTTCTATTTAAGCTGAGAAATCTCTTACATGGTGCAGCTTAGTCTACTTTCTTTACCTAAATTTCTTCAAGAAAAATCATGATTTCGGGGTCTAAGATTTGGATTTTTCTTGATAAAGAAGGTGACATGACTCACGTTTCGGCTTCCATTTATTATTTTCAAATCTGCTTTTTTTCCTTTAGTAATTTGCATATGGATGAACATTTTCTATTTTATTCATGTGAATGAATTGTGTAATTACAAAGCTCTATATAAAGCATATAAATTAGTAAATATGAAAGGAAAATCCCAATAATTGAAGATGAATTTGCAAAAGGTGAGTTTAGGGTTCATAAGGTGTGAGCGGTCAGACACCCCAAGGAAGATAAAGGCCAACCCAAATGGGTAATATGTCAAACAATTCACACTTCCAAAATGGTTATAGGCCACATCCTTCACGTTACGTAACAAAATAGCCTTTGGTCTACACATCAACATCATTGGACATTTGTGCCCAATGCCCATGCACCATGCCTATTAACTTCCATCACAAACTCAACTTCAAATTCTCCAACTACCGGCCGCCTTCTCTATAATAACAACCCGTTATAATAATATTTCATTATACCATTCAAGTTTTTAGGAGAATCGATTTTTTATGTTTTATTTTAACCTTTTGTAATAATTTTCACTTATAACAATAACATTCATTGTTAGAGTTGTGTGATCCGACTCTTGTCACTTGTTAAAGAAATAAAATAGAGAGGCCACAAGTTGAATCCGTATAATACTATACTTTTTCTATTAGACGTTGACTATAGGAGTGTTGTTTAACTCTTAAATAGATGCAATCGAACTCCTCTTGTATTGTATGTTTTTCAACATAGTGAATTTCCCCTCCTCTACCCATGGTTTTTCCCTATAAGAGTTTTGTCGAAACGTTTATTTTTGGGAAAACAAACAGGTCTCGAAAATATTTTTAAATTGAAAAATGGAAAAAATGGGAGTCGCCACCAACTTTTTATTTGGTGTGATTGGATCACCACAAAACGTTTAAAGTCTGTTTTGGAAAAACATTTTTGGTCCTCGAAATCCAAAAAATGGGTCCGGGAGTCAGTTACGTGAGAAGAAGGATTAGCACGCTCACACGCCCAAAATTGGTACCGCATTGATTATTTTAGGGCCTTGTTTGTAAAATTTTGAAAACTCGAATAGAGTTAAAAAGTACGATCCTTAAATGC
This sequence comes from Kokia cookei, assembly GCA_039519145.1. Taxonomy (NCBI): domain Eukaryota; kingdom Viridiplantae; phylum Streptophyta; class Magnoliopsida; order Malvales; family Malvaceae; genus Kokia; species Kokia cookei. The sequence continues at coordinate 8,310,249 of CM076900.1, read as the reverse complement.
ATTAGTCGAAAAGAAATCGATTTTCTTTGGAAGTCTCGCTATTTCAAAGTGATCGAGGAAGAAAGTAACGTCCAGTGAGTTAGGACCTAACGTTTCGAGATCCGAAAATAACGAGCTTTCCTTTGTTGTAAACTTTAAACCTTGAAAAGGGTATTCGATTATCCCGATTTAAAGAAAAGTCGCGCCTAGTAAGTTAAGGCACAAATTTTCAAAACCCGAGATAAATGAACATTGCCTCGATTTAAGGGTATTTGATTATCTCGATTTGAAGAAAAAATCGTGCCTAGTAAGTTAATGCACAAATTTTCAAAACCCGAAATAAAATAATATTGCCTCGATTTTAAATATTTTGGAGAAAAATAAAAAAATTTGACTTAATTAAAAAAATAGAGATAAAAATGAGCATGCAAATTAAATACAAGCTATGCAATTAATGACAAAGTTAAATAACATAAAGAATGAACAAATATATGAAAATAAATATGAGAAAAATAAAATACGAATTATGAATCAAAATAAATGAGAAAATATAAAATTAATTTTTTAAAAAAGAGTTAAAAATTTATATACGAGAGTCGAAGAAAGGAAAAAAGGGTCAAAAATGAGGTTTCAGAGAGTTTAGGGTTAAAACATAATTTTGGAAAGTTTTACGGGGAAAAATGTCATTTTAGGAAAATTCAGGGTAAAAACATTATTTTTGGAAGTTCGAGGGGCAAAAATGTGATTTTTTGGAAGTTTGAGGGTAAAAAAGAAATTTTGGAAAAGTTTAGGGTCAAAATGTAATTTTGGAAAAGTTTAGGGGTTAAAAATGTAATTTTGGAAAATTTTAAGGGTTAAAATATGATTTTTAAAAGTTTAGGGGTCAAAATGCAATTTTACAAAAGTTTGAGGGTACAAAATATGATTTTTGAATAGTTTAGGGACTTTTTGGGCAATAAAACCAAAAAGTTAGGACACATGGTGGCTTTTCAGGCATTCTGGGGTCAAAGGACCAATTTGTAAAGTTTTTTTAAATTATTGGGCTAATTTAAAATAAAACAAAACTTGATTTAAGGATGAAATTAAAATAAGTCAAAAGTAGAAAGGACCAAATGCATAAATAACCCAAAAAAGACATGTGGCAACTTCTAAAGCTTCAAAAATGGTTAAAGGATTAAATTGAAAATGATTCAAAATTACTGGGTTAATTTAAAATAAATTAAAAATATAAAAGGACTAAATTATAAAAATGAAAAAAGCGAAAGGACCACATGCATAAATAGATCATTAAACGAAAACACGCGGATCCTGGCATGGAGAAGATCGGGTCAAATCGGATCATGCTGAAACGATGCCGTTTTGGTCACTAAGCCCACCACATCAATACGACATCATTCGAGTATAATATATAAACCAACAAACCTTCAAAATTTTCATTTCTCTCATTTTCATCAAAAAAAAAAAAACTTTTTATTCTCTCAAAGAATCCCCTTCTCTCTCTCAAACCCCCTTCCATCCATCCACGATGTCGCCCATCGGTCCGTTGTCTCCGTCGTCACCGGTGACCACGCACCGTCACGCGCCTCCGTCCAAGATTCTCGGAGGTAAAACTTTCTTCCCTTCTTATTCCCTTTTTCATTTTAAACAGATCTGAGTTTAGATCTGTTGAGATCGGACCCAGATCTTCTAAAAAAATTTGATTTCAGTTTTCCCCCTTTTTTTTTTTAAAAGAAAACCTTTTATAAAATTTGTTTTAATCTCAGATGGGTTTTTCATTTTAAAATTCATTCTTCGTTTTTTATTATTGTTAACATTTGTTTATTCCCTTTTTCAGGTCTGTTTCACACGTTTTTATCTACTGTGGACAATAATTTTTTTTGCAGTTCTGTCACATTTGAAACACTCCCTGTAACTATGGGCAAGATCGGAGGAGCGACGTTCGGAGTTGCTGCGGGGACGGTTAAGTTAGGTATGACCCTTCAACTCTTTTAATATTTTTTTATTTATTATTAATAAAATTATTTAATATATTTATTTACGTAGTTATTATAAAATATTTAAAAATTAATAATAATAAATAATAATCAATGACAGAATTAATATGCCAGTTAATGCATATGAAACAGTTTTGAACTTTAAATGATAAATAATCAAACAATAAATATACCTCAATAGACAGTATTGTTTGACTGTTCAAATCTGCTCTCTTCTCTTTGTTGGATTAATTTTCAAGTGCTTCGTACTTCTGTTAATTCTGGATTTCTGTGTTTGTATTGATTTTGAATATTAAAAAAAAAAAAGCCCCTTACAGATGTTCTAGATTCGACTTTTAAAGCCATGTTTTACAATCATGGTATTTTGTTTTTCTCAATTAAATGCTTGTTTTGTTCTTCCTTTTGCAGGTGCCAGTGACGGTGGTGGTGGCAGTGACAACTTGCCGGTGCAACTTGGTGCTGACGTAGCAGCGCGTGAGTGGCTGAGATGGAAGTGGTAGCAGACTCACTTGTAATTTAGGGTTTTTTTATTTTAAGTTGGGCCATTTGGGCTGTAGAAGTTTGGGTAAGGGTTATTGTATTTGGGTTAGGATTTTGGTGGGTAATTGGGTCAAAGGTTGTAATTGGGCTTAATTGGATCTTGTAATGTATATTGGACTTTGAATTTGTAATTTTGAGACATTATTAATTTAAATTTAGAATAATTTTAAATTTAAACTTAAATTAAATTTAAATTTTTAAACAAATTTAAACTTAAAATAAATTTAAATATAAAATAAATTTAAAAAAATGAGTTTAATTTGGCTCGAACAAATTGGGCTTCAACAAGTTTTTCACGTAAAATCTGTGTATTCTTATTTTTCATTCTTGTTACTTTGCGATCATTCGTACTATCATTATCGACATTGATTATAATGTCCACAGTTATAAAGCACGCCCTTTATTAAATTAGTTCTCTATAATAACATATGATTTAAAATTTTAAGTAAAATTATAGTTATTTCATATAAGCAAACCTATTAATTATCACTTGTTAAATGAAAATGTTCTTAATTAAAACATTATTTTAATAAAATGATTAAATTCTATTAATCATATTTTATTAAATGAAAATAATATCTAATGGCTGGAATTAAAGATACAATTCAAGAAACTATTAAGCTCCCTAATTAATATTCCATTATGAATTTGGAACAACATAAATTTATAATTGATTGATTGAATTTAGTAATTCATGATAAATTAATTAATTTGATTTGATAATTCATATTAATTAATTGAACTTGTTACATTTATGAATTTTATAATTACTCATGTGAAATAATGTAAAATAAAATATGAATAAAAGCAATAATACATGCACATGTTACCTGTCTATTAATTTTGTTGATTTGATTCCCATTTTCTCTCTTCTTATTTTAAACATAATTTTCACTTTCTTTATATGATAGAAATTCACGATATGATTTCTACGGTAAGCTTACAACAATTATCTCTCTATAACAGATAAAATTTAAACAGACAAATAAAACTGATATAGAAAGTATCGATACACATAACAATACAAAAAATTATCCTTATTTCATAGAAAGAGTAGGACTTAATAGAGTTTGTGAAACTTTTGATTTAGTAGATAAAATTTTAAATTTTAGTATTATTCAACTAAATAATGATTAATCAAAATAAATATGGAAGAGAAACTACACATTTACATAAATTGATATTTGAATACGAGATCAGAAAGTTCTTAAAATTTCAACATTTATCGGTTACTATTAAGCTAAAAAGCGTTCTTCATGACACTAATATCTCTCTAACAAACCACATTTACCATTATTTTTACAACTATGTTTATTTGATTTTAACAAAATTATAAATTGATACGGTGTTCAAAAGTTTGTCACAGGACTTTGCTGGTTTTCGGGTCGCATGTAGTTTTAGCAACAAAAACTTGACACTTACACAACTCATGAAAGAGTTACAAATCCTATAAATTGAGGTTGAATGGTGGTCAACCGATATGAAGAGCAAAAGTGGATATAGTCTTGATCTTTCGTTTTTATAGATTCTTTTATTTTACTATTGTATTTCATTTCTTTAACAAGTAATGAGATTCGGGTCATGCAATTATAATATAAGAAAACATGATCAATGTTAGTAATGAAGCATATGCAAACTGTCACCGGATTACAACATAACCCTCATTAAACTTTTAATAATTCAAACACTTTTTCTGTAATCAATTTAAAATTTTCAATTAATTAAATTTATTTAATTAAAATATCCATCTAAGTTTTTCTTTTTCAATTGTAATCAATTTAAAATTTTCAATTAATTAAATTTATTTAATTAAAAATTTATTCTCATTTTAACCAGACATCCAAGTTGACATTTAAAACCTATTTGGATCGCCATGTAAGATTGCAGTTAAGGAGGTAGTGGAGCTTAACAGTAGAGTGACCGCTTCGTAACAAAACGATAACATAGGTGACTAAAACGTAACATTTCAAACATAAATGACTAAAATATAATTTGAGGGAAACAAAAATAACTATTTGTATAGTGTATTCTTTTAAATAATATAAAACTATCATTTGGGAATTCCAATCTCATTCTTCAAATGTCTTTAAATTTACTGGGTGCATGTACTGACTAACCATACTAATTTTATTTTTGTGCATATAGAGGAACAACAGCAAATTGTAAAATTTTAGATTATAGATAGCAAGAGAGTATAAATTACAAAAGAATGGTAAGGTTTGAACGAGACTCATGCAGTGGTTACAAAATTGGAGATACTTCAAAAAGGATTGGATAATTAGGCAAAAAAGATTAACGAATCTCGTAACGATCTTAAGAAGAAAGGGATGACAAGAAGCTATGCGAATTAATTGACACCAAGATTTGGCTTAATTGAGAGATGGAAAAGGACGAGGTCTACTTGGAGAAAAGGGCTAGAGAAAATTGGATTAAAGGTGGTGATAGAAATACAAAATTTTTTCACAGTCAAATTAGTCAAAAGAGGAGGATAAATACAATCAAATGTTTAGAATATACTGAAGGAAGGAGGACAGATGTGGAAGTCGAAATGGAGAACATTGCGAAATCTTTTTTTGTGAACCATTTCACTTCGCAAAGAAGAGATATTGGTAAGGAACATATTATCTCCGAAGTAGAATGATGCATCTCAAAGGAAGATAGTATTTTTTTAACGTCGAAATATACGGAAGATGGAGTTGTCAGAGCTCTAAAAGACATGGGTCCAACAAAGGCACCAGGTATGGACAATTTTCCTACTACTTTCTTTCAATAATGCTGACATATTGTAAGATTAAACATTAGCGAATTTTGTTTGGGTGTTCTTAACGATGATTGGTGTCTTGATTCTATGAATATCACAAACATTGTTCTTCTTCCTAAAGTTACTCATCCCACTAGTATGTCCAACATTAGACCTATAAGTTTGTGTAATGTTATCCACAAGGTGACTGCAAAGATGGTGGCAAATCATTTACGAACTATTTTGGTTAAATGCATTGATGTCGCACAGAGAGCTTTTGTACTAGGCAAACTAATATCGGATAATATTTTGTTAGCCTACGAAATCATGCACACGTTTAGGTAGAAGAGAAGTAGAATGGTCAAAAGCTTGACATGAGTAAAGCTTATAACAGGGTAGAATGAATTTTTTTGAGCGATATGATGGAATGAATGGGTTTGACACGACTTGGGTGAATTTGATCATGAAGTGTATATCATCCATATCCTATTTCGTTAGTTTGAATGTCACTTTAAGTTCAATTTTAAGCTTACAAAGGGTCTTCGTCAAGGTGATCATTTAATTCCTTTCTTATTTCTTATTTGTAGTGAGGGTCTCTCATCCCTCATGAGGTTAGCTATTAAAGAAGGGAAGTTAAAAGGCGTCAAAGCTAGTCGAAGTGGTCTTATGATCTCCCACTTGCTTTTTGCCGATGAATGTATTTTATTTTGAGAGGCTTCGAAAATTATCGTGTGAGCTCTGAAAAATATCTTAAGGGAGTATGAGGCAAATTCAGGCCAATGTGCTAATTTTAATAAATCATCAGCATTTTTTCGCACTAACGTAAAGGAAGAGATACGACTTTTGCTTTCGGTCGAGTTGGGTGTACATTATTCAAATAATCCAGAGAAATATCTGTGTTTGCCTAACATGGTGAGATGAAACAAGGGGACCTCTTTCCAAAACCTAAAGGATCGAATACAGAAGAAAATCGATGGTTGGAGTAATCGATTTTTATCTCAAGGAGGAAAAGAGTTTTTATAAAATTTGTTTTGCAAGTCATTCCTACCTACACTATGACCTGTTTTCTTTTCCCAAAATCGATTTGTGTTGATTTGGAGAGAATTGTTACGCTGTTCTGGTGGTTAAAGGTTAAGGGGAAACAGGGTCTGCATTGGTGGAAGAAATTATACGATTTAAAAGAAAATAGTGGTTTGGGATTTCAAAGTTTTAAAAATTTCAACTTCGCATTACACACAAAATAAGGTTGGAGAATTATGAAGAGGTAAGATTCTTTGTTAGCGAAAGAGTTAAAAGCGAAGAATTTTCCTACTTCTGATTTCCTCGATTCTAGTTTGAAACATGGTTCGTCGTATACATGGCGAAGCATTTGGTCCGCAAGGAAAGTCCTTCAGGAAGGGTTAGATGGTGTGTGGGAAACGTGGTTAATATCTTTTTTTAATCATGATTAGATTTCCATAGTTGATCATTCTCAATTAATTGCATCAGTTAATAATTCTTAGTTGGAGTCAGTTGCAGATCTCATTGATGCGGATAACAGGCAATGGATAGAGAAGTTGTTACCTTTGCTTTTGAGGAGGAGGCGACGAAGAAGATTTTAAATATCCCACTTGCTGAAGTGTCCCACGAAGACGTACAGGTTTGGAGAGGAGAGGCCTCAGGTGATTTCTCGGTGCGTAGCGCCTATAAATTATTATAATCGGGTAATCCTACTTTAAGCCTAAACAATTTACAAATGGATGTTAAGTGCTTTTACAAGCAACTTTGGGGCCTCAATTTGCCCTCAAAAATAAAAAAATTACATATGGTGCTTATCACATAACTTTGTTTTGACGTTATTGAACTTGTATAACAAACGAATGGTAAGAAATGTTGAGTGTCCAAAGTGTTTGAGTGAGCCAAAAACTCTGGATCACTTCTGCTGGTCTTGTCTTGTGTCCAAATAAGTATGGATAGTTAATGGGTCTTCAAAGGTTATTGAGCATTCCTTCTCTTTGTATTATTGAATGGCTTACCAGTGTTTTTAAAGATTGCTCGACGACACAAAGAAGAACTGTTTGATGTATCTTATGGGCCCTATGGTTTGACAGAAATAAACGGCTTCACAAATCAATATCTAAAACAAGTAGCGAGATTGCGGATTTTGTTCTTCACTATCTGAATGAAATGGATAGCTTAGTTAGATAGAAATGTACCAATGGTTTTGATTGGCAAAAATGGGAGCCTCCAATCGGGGAGTGGGTCAAAATCAATTTTGACGTCACTTTTGATAAAATCTCTTTCAGATCTGGCTTCGAAATAGTGGTACGTGACTTCAACGAACATGTTTTGGCCACTAGATCCACAGTGCATGAAGAGATTCCTACTACTTTCGTAGCGGAAGCCCTCACAATTTTAGAGGTAGTAAAAATAGGGTTAGAAATTTGCTTACAACATATTATTCTTGAGGGCGATTCTCTATCAATTATTAAAAAATGTTCCACAAACCAACCAGATCCCTCAGAGATTAGTGCATACATCAGCAATATACAGAGATATGGAGGGTATTTTCAAGCAATAAAGTTTAGACATGCAAGTAGATCAACAAATCGAGTTACAGATGCCATGATTATTTATGCTTTAAAAAAACGGTGAAAGTCGTTACTTGGTTAGTTCGGCGCTGATTTTTTGTTCAGCATCTATTGGATGATGTCTCGTTTCATGAGCTGAATTAAAGAGCGAAGGTCCCATTCTCTTTTCCCCATAGATCTAAAAAAGTTTTGTGAATCAGTTTTTGGAAATGAAAGGGTTCCAAAACCAAGGGTAAGAAATGGTTTTAGGGAAGCTGAATTTGTCAAAGCTTTTAATTGTTTTTTCAGGTTTTTGAGGCGGGTGTAATTCCCTAGGAAATGGGCTGCTTTTAGATTTTTTAGCCTTTTTTTTTTAGGTTTTCTTTTTGTTTTTGAGTTTTATTGTTTTTTAGTGTCGTTTCTCTTTTCAGTCTTAGTTTAAATTCAATAGTTTGGTCAGATAGGGCCTAATAGTTTTCTGGGCCTTGTCAAAGTTTTGTCATGTATTAGGTGTTTTATTAATAAAAACTCATTACAATTTGATAAAAAAAATAATTATATTTGCATTATAAAATAAACTTATATTAATTATAATATTCATTTTAATTATATAAACATTTATTAATTGTTTTGTTTAAAGTAATTTAACTACTTGAATTAATCAGAAAATAAAAAGGATAAACACATATATATGGATTCTGATGATCCCATCGTATTGTTTGGTTAGATTTATGGATGCAAAAATGCAAAAACTTATTGAAGTTAGATTAAGTTATTTAGCCGAAAAATGTGGTTAATTAAGGCTCAAGGACAAAATTATAAAAATCCAATCATTATAGAATTTTAATTAAAAAAAAGCTTGGGTACTTAGATAGCAATTATCCAATTAACCGAAATGGTAAATAAACCAAAATTTAGCATGACTTAGTGGATGATTTTGATGATGGCCACTTAGTTTAGTTTATTAGTAAATTAATGAAATAAAACATGATTAATTAAAGTATAAATAGTTTGATAATGGAAAGAAAGATGATTTATTTTTAACTTAGGTGCTCTAGCAGTCTGTTTAAACTTTCTCTTGGATGGTTTAGCAGTTTGTACTTCCTCTATAACATGCACTTTGGCATTTTCATAATCTAGGTTATGATCTTCCTTTCGATATTCTTAGTACGAAGATGATTTGCCAAAACTTCAAGAGATATTTCCTCTTTCTTACTTTTTAGACTTCTTTTAAAGTTTTTCTAAGATAGATGAGTTTGTCTATAATGGAGGATACATGTAACACCTTCACCCGACCTAATCATCGAGTCCGAGCTAGAGGATGCTACATTCGTTACTAAAGAAACTACGATCTATCAAACAACATACAAGTATTAATACATATGATGAAGTTTTAATAAAGTTTAAAATATGTTAAACAATAATTTCTAGGTCTTAATCGTGGTTACAACAGTTCAATACCATCTCAAGGTCGAATTAGGACTAAACTGAAAATTTTCAAAATATAAGAAGAGGGTATCGCGATATCCAAGGCTTGGTATCGTGAACCCAAAAAAGTTGTGAAGCATCAAAATATGTCAGGTGGGTATCATGATATCTAGGGCTTGGTATCGCGATCTCGAAGACAGTAGCCAAACTTCCCAACTTGAGAACCAAATTGCAAAGTTTACAAAATATGACAAGTGGGTATCGCGATATTTAAGGTGTGGTATCACGATACTGGAAACAGTCCATTAAATCCATATTTTAGGTAAAATACCATTTGGTGCCTATTTCAAAGCTTTCCTCAAACCTACAAATTTAACTTAACAGTTCACCATTTTAACTTGAATAAACCATACCAAAGACATGCCAAAACAAATTATTGAATCATTTCTAACAACCAATTCATTATAGTTTCATTTTAGTACAAATCATACCATTTTAAATTGTTCAACTATAAGCATTCATCCAACCAACTAACCACTCAACAATCAACTTCTCATCTTTGCAATTTATGTTCAACCATGCTCATTTAAGTGTCATACATAACTTATTCACATTGCCAAAAGCATTATGTTTCATGTAGGCTTTATCTTTACCAAAATCAAGCACTATAAAGGTTGCAATCTCAAACTTATCATTTCAAGTTATCATATACAAACACCTATGTACATGTCACAAAACTGGATTTAAAAATGATTGAAAAGCTATGTACCAATAACAGGATAGTGTGAGCTTCTCGACATTCTGGTAGATACGTTCCACAAGTTGGCAATCTACAAGGGAAAGGAAATAACAAGGTAAGCATATACAATGCGTAATAAGTTCATAGGTATTTAAACAAGAAACTTACCTCATCTTACATTTAAACATAACAAACTAATTAGCTTAGCAAAGTTTGGCTAACATGGCAAGTCACAACAACAAAGTGAGATAACATATAATCAACCATAATGTTTTTAAACATACACCAATTCAATTCATTTTCAAATCAATATCTCAATATCATGCTCTTATTCAATTTCACATTTATTCATTCAAACATCAATCTCATGTTAATTCATTTCAAATTTTCCTTTTCATTAGATACTTAGCCCGATGAACTCTAGTAAATGGATTTAGTTACAAAAGTTCTGTTACAATAGTTGTTCGTTTGAGCTGAATACATTCTCATGTCAGATTTCCAATTTAGACTAAACATTTACACTATGTTTGATTCGTTGTAATGGAATAGAGCTGTAATCAGTAATTCAGTTGTTTGATTGAATGGAATGGAATAGAGCTATAATAGTATTTTTGTGTTTGGTTGAATAAAATGGTGTTGTAATAGCATAAAAAAAACACTTGAATGACTAAAGTACCCTTAGCAAAATTTTGTTAGGTAGATGATTATTGTTATTAAATTTTAATAAAATTATTATTAAATATAATTTAATAAAAATAATAAATAATTTAATTATATTTTAACATAATTATTATAAATACAATTTAATAAAATAATATATAATTTAATAACATTTTTAATATAATTATTATTAAAATATGAATTAGTAAAAATTATAATATATAATATTAGAAAAATAATATATAACCTACTTTATTAGTTTTAAACTAAAATGTATATATAAGATCAATGATCAAGAGGAAATAAAAAAGACATTTGAAAAACATTAGATAACTGATCATTGTTTTAGCTGCTTCCAAACATAAAACTATGTAAGCAGCCTTAAAACAAAACAAAAATATATAATAAAAAAAAACAAAAAAAAAAACTATGTTTTCCTCCATTAAAAATGGGATAAAAACTTTAACACTAACTCCTTAAAAGAAAAAACCAAAGCTTATATTACATCAACCAACAAAAAAGATTTTTGGGTTTAGAGCTAAGAGATAGATTGTTGTTGGTCTCATCCTTGGCCACAGATTATTTACATGGATCATGTTCACATCAATAATATAACCAGCAAAGTCGAGCTCCATTTTACAACTGAAACGAGCCATAAGGCAACTCCCCCTATTTGAGTTTTACGAGAACTCTCATGTTGAATCAAGGAAGCAACCAAGTATCATCCCTGGCTTGAACTAACCATCTTACAATAACTAGCATTTGACACGGTGTCTCTCCATCGCTAGCACTTGGACGCTTTGTTCAAAGCATCAAATACACTTTGGAGGGTGATCTCCTCAACCACTACCACCTTATCTCTTGATTTAGAGCCTGAACCTATTGATGCTTGCCTTCTTTTCACCCCTAAAACCTGCCATTTGGGAAAAACTGTAAGTATTAAGAAGAATGAAAGTGCATTGAAAAAGAGCAAAATACTTCATGGAGAAATATGATATGAAGTTTTTCGTTAACAACCATCATCCATGACAAAAAGTTGCAGTTCATATCAATATCTACTCCAGTGAAGATGCATACATATTATTATAAGAATCAAGGATGGAAACATGGGCATATTTTTTAAGACTAGTTAATCATTCAATAAATTCAATTTAAAGAACATGTTGTTTGAACTATTTAGAAGTTACTGCTATGAGGAAGAAGAAGGATGCATACTTTGTATAATCATATGAGCAGTAAAGATGAACATACTAATTTCCCGAGAAGAATAAAAGCTCACAATCACAATCATCAATGGCATCCAAGTAAACATATCCTAGGTATTTGGGCAGATCCATGGATCTATATTACCTAATGTAGTTCCAGACCAATATTTTAATCTTTTAATCTGGTCTAAGTAGTCCAATCCTTGTTTTTGCAGTGCTACAAACCTTTTTCCAAGCCATTATATTTACACACTCTCTGATTTTTTTAATTAGCCATTATATAACAGACAAATGCTCCTAGAAGAGTAAGCAGATTTTGTTATTAAGCCAATAGAACTTTTTTCTCAACGAATAGTTCCTTCTCCTTGATTTTTTAGCAATAGGAAACTTAAAGGAGGAAGCCGAGTGATCTCTAATTGGGCAGGTACAATTCAAGGTTTCTTAATAAATTGATTCATTTTCTTAAAATAAGAATTCAATCTCACCAAATCATGACTATAGGAATGTAATGTTAGCTACCTAATTGGAAAATGTTTTCATATTTGGAATCAATAGAGGAGATAAAAACCAAACTGAATTCCTGGAAAATAATCAATGAAGAAAAAAACTTGAGAAAAAAAAAAGCAAAGAACAGACCGAGTTGATATAATCAAGAAGTGCAGCGTTAGCTTCTCCATCTTTGGCAGGCGCATCAATCTGGACGCTTACAGAGTTGTCGCTGAAATCTGGGCTGCCCCAAAGTTTTAAAGAAAAGAAAAGAAAAAATTCATTAAGGTAAATCGTGAATGATAAAAAACTTAAAATGTTCAATAGAAAATAGTGGGGAAAAAGAGAGAGAGTAGTGGACCGATGATGGAGGAAGATTTGGCTCCGGGTTTGGCGTGGTGATGGCAACAGACTAAGGAGGAGCGAGCGAATTGAAGATGGGAACTTGGAGTCATTTTCAGTGGGCTGCGATGATTCTGCTTTTAGGTTTTGGCTTTTCCCTTCTGTTCAATTCGAGAATAAAGCCATAGATCATAAGCCCAAGGGAAGCAATGGAGAAGAACGGGTATCCTCCAACCAAACGGGTGGGTTTGGCAATTAATAATGAATTTTGATACGGAAGAAAGCATAAAAAGAGTAAAGAAAAAGGGTAGAAAAATTGGAAGAGAGGAAAATGAAAGGAATGGAGGGAGAAAATGTTTACCTGAAGGATGCTGCGATAAAGGTGAGGAGTGCTATGGCCGGAATCGAAGGAAGTAAGGCAATGACAGTGGCTACCTGAGAGATTTTTTGAGGTGAGAAAGTGTGAGAGAATAAAGTGGGGAGTTTTTTTGTGGTGATGACCTCCTTAAGCACCGAATCAGTAATCGGTGCTGAGGGAAGGGAATAGAAATCAGATCATTTTACTGCATAAGCCTGTAATGGAATAAGCCTGTAATAATAGGCATTTCATTGAACCAAACAGTTGTGTATAGTGGGCTCACGGAATAGATGGCTATTACAGCCAACCAAATAGGGTGTTAATGATACATTCAATCGCTTGACCAAGTTGAAAATATACATGGAAGATTATGTAAGGTTACGAATCCAGGCTAAACCTTTAAAACGATATTAGGTTACCAATTCAAGCTAAACTTGTGTCACATGTATCTTCGAGTTCACAAAAAATGCTAGATCTCGGTAATCATCAATAATCAATCCGTAAAAGTGTGTAAAAAACCTTTACTAAGCTCATCCGAGCATTTTCAACACATATATACATATCATATCTTTTCAATTTAGTCAAATTCTCACCTTTTGTACCAAATCGCAAACAATCTAAATTTCCACCAAAGATACACAAATTCATAATTCAAGTACATAACTAAAATTATACCATATGAACTTACATGGTCAAAATAGAAAACAACCAAATCTTCAAGGGCTAATCAATAATTTTACCTTTCCTCGATTACCCTCAATTTGATTTAATTCTCGATCTATACAATTATTCCATTTGATTTATAAACATCAAACTCTTTTATATCATCCCATAATATGCATGAACCATTTTTAATTCATTTTTAATGTCCTTAAAGTTTTGAATTTTAATCAATTTAGTCCCTAAAACAAAAATTGCTATAACTTTCAATTATGAGCTTCAATTTCAAAACTGATCTCAATTACATCCTTCTATGATCCTTTATTATCTAGTATCATAGATATTTCATATCAATTTAGAAATTTATTTACTTTAGTGCTTCTGAACAAAACTAACAATTTACAATTTACAATCTAGTCCTTTTTCATATCTAAACTTAAAATCTATCAATTTAAGACCAATTTCTTTAAGAACTCATCAATGGAAACTTTTAGAAACTTTAAAATTTTACAAATTCGTACATGGACTAGCTAAATCAAGCTCCCAAGACCTAAAAAACATAAAAAAAAAAAATATACAAGAAAAGGACTTGAAAATACCTTAGAATTGAGGATTGAATAGTTTTGAGCTTTCAAACATGGCTTATAGGTTTTCTTTTGTGTTCATTCGCTGGAGAAGAAAGAAATAAAAGATGACCACATTATGTTTTATTATTTATACTTAGATTAATTTATTTAATCAAGCTTTATTTACTTTAAACCTTAATTAATTAAAGCCTAATTTTAAATTAACCAAAATTAATGGGTTTCATGTCATTCACCATAGTTTAAAGATTTAGAATGCTTTATTTACCATTTCGATCCCGTATTTATTTAAGAATCTATAGTAATAAGATTTTTACAATTTAGTCCTTATACCTTAATTAGCTATCAATTCAACAAAATTAAAGGACTAAACTTTAATAATAACATTGCAAATATTAAGTATTAATATTTACGGACTCAGACATCGAAAATGAGTTTTTAAAATCGTTGTTTCTGACACAACTGAAAATTGGATTATTACAATACAACAATCATTTCATCCATTTCAATATTGTATTGCATAAACTAATTCAACATTTTTTCAATATCACGAAATTGCTCCATAACAGGATGACAATCAATCATTTGATAATTATTGAAATGGCTAACAAGAAATTTCTTACTTGTAGGATCATGTATCTTGTCTCCAATTTGTCCTATAGTTCCTTAGTGATGACCTTGTTTGGTAGGTGTCGAACAAATCATAAACCATTCAATATGTAGCCTATACACATGTAAATGGAATTGACCCATTTTTGCCTTTCTCGGGTTCTAACAACATATTCGTTTCCATTCTCTTCCGATCTTGGAGTATCCAAAACATAAATAATCTTCAAAGTTGATAGTAAGCAGTGCATCTTTTTCTGTCATCGGTAGAAATTGTCACTCATCAAACTGATCAAGCTTGATAAAGTTGGAAGCAAACTCCCTTAGTGCTTTACTTTCGTGTACTATAGTAGCCATCATGAAAATGATTAGAACCTTAAATTTATTAATGCGAAAATTCGATGAGGAAAATTTTGACCACACAAAAGGAACACGAACAACAACTCAAACAGAAAAACAAAGCAATAGGACAAGGCTCCAAGGCATGTATCAAGTCACTATCTTTAAGGTTCTATTCACCCCACCTATACTTGGCGTGTAAATGAGTTTCAAGCAAATGAACCTCGAGATTACAAAGAAGCTTGATGATTATTTATGTTTTGCACTGATGAAAATAGTCCACTAAGCATTGAGTAGAGTATAACAAGAAAATCAATTTCTATAAAGAATTTCTACAGTAATTCTTTATAAAACAATCTAATAATAGTAGAAGATGGAGGAATGATAGAAAGAACTTTTGAGAATTTTTTAGTATGTCTTTCAAATGAAATCCCACTCGTATTTATAGGTACTCTTATGTCTCTTCATAGAGACATAACTTCCATTAGATGTCTTTTATGAATAATCACATCTTTAAAAGAGATACAATTATTCAACTAATATCTCATAATTATTCAAGCAATATTGCTTGTATAGTTATAATTATTTATCAAAAATCAAGTGATATAACTCTTGATCAATAATCAAAAGATATTACCTCCTTTCACTTATAGTTATTAAAACACTATAAATAGTTAAAAATATTCCTTCCATTGTGATATACCATTTCATTTAATTTTTTAAATATTTGTATTTGATATTTATCTTCAATACGAATTTAAATATAGATATAACATATGATTCCTTGAATATATTAAGATTTTAATAATTGAATATTTTTGTAGAAAATATATATAAATATTTAGCACTCGTTCAAATTTTAATAACATAAGTGACATAATTTATATGTAAATTTGTTTAAATTATTCTTCTTCTAAACTCAAAGACCAACCTAATACGTAAAATTAATTGAACAAAAATATTTAAATAAAAATTAAATGGATGTAGAAAATCAACTAAATCTTAGTTAAAAGATTTAATATTTGAATCCAACCCAATTAAATACTGAACAAATCTAGTGGTGGAGTCACATTGAACATGAACCTCCTAAAGTTTAAATTATTTTTAATTTAGTTCTTTGTAAATTTACACTAGAGCCCTCCCAAAAATACAAGTAGGTCCTTCAAGATTTGAGACTTTTTAAAATTTTCCCTTTGTGTATATATTATAGCCCTCCTAAAAATATAAGTGGGTCACTTCAATATTTTTATAGGATTAAAAATAATATTAAAAAATTTATATTTGATAAAAACAAAAAGAAAATCCTCTTGAAGAAGCTGAATTACACATGATTAACATATATATTGATCATCTTCTCCAGGAATGGACTCAATGTGGTAGCATCGCCCTTTGTAACGATCAAGGCTGGTAGGCTCATCGATCCACACAGTTGTCCATGTACCAGAGAAGATTCAGTAGCTACCACGACCCTTGCTTCCTCGGGCGAAACTCCGAGTTGACGAGTTACTCGAAAGATTGCCAAGATATCAGTATCTTTGACTTCATATTCAAGAGTATAATAAGTCAATTTATACTCTTTAATAGCAGCTTTCGATCCAACATTTGCTATAGTCCCTGTTTGAGGTGACATAAGACTTTTGAATGATATCTTTGTTAAATAATAACAAATTAATATTTATTTAATACTTTACTTAACATAATAATATTTTATAAGTAATATAATAATATATATAAAAAGAAAAGAAAAAAGAAAAAAAAATTCTTTACCATTTTTATTTATATGTATAAATAGTTTTTTTTATCAAGTGTATTAAAAGTTCCTTCATGGAACTTGACAACTTATAAAATTAAGTGAAATGTTTATGTTTCAGGATATAAAATGATTAGGATTTCAAACTTGTTAAAAGTCTAAAAACCCCAAACTTTGAACCCTGAATCCTAAACCCTAATATTTGAACCTTAAACCCTCAACCTTAAATCATGAACTTTAAACCCTTAATTTTGAACTCTAAACCTTAAACCCTAAATTTTAAACACTAAACCCTAAATTTTAAACCAAAAATCCTGAACCATAAACCATAAACCATAAACCATAAAGAGATCATTAACCTTCATACCTTTATAACTGGGCGGGAGAGACAAGTGAACATAAAAATCATCATCAACACAAACCCAAGGATCCTTGAAGACCTTGGTCGACTCGAAATCTCCTGTGCACCATGGAACACCATTAACCAATAACACTTAGGTCGATTTGTTAAAACTTTGACCACCAATTTATAAACAATATTACATAACACGATAGGTAGTAAGTCTCTCATAGAGGAATATTTATCTTTTTTAGAATCAAGTCGTTAATAGAAACCAAAAACTTGTTTGCCTTGAGCCACTTGCAGCATTGAGAAAACATATTGGTGCCAATAAGAAACCAACACTTCTAAGAAAATGTTGGATTCATATCGTCTAGCTCAGATGCTTTATTTGGGTGCATCTCGAAAATAGCTCCTTTGATGTTGTTCAAATTCAATGACATAAGTTGTTGGCTCAGAGAACACATCAAAGGACGAGGTCAAGCTAAAAAAGGATTATGAAAGTAGTCAGAAACAATAGCACACATACCTGTGTCATCGATACACTGAAAACCATTATCATCCACATGCAACTGAATATAATTTACTCGCTCACGCTTCTACGCCTGTGCATGAAATTGTTTAGTGTTTGCATCATCATAATGCAACCAAAACACCTTCGAGCGTTGCTTCTAGTACACTGCCTCTCGAGCCAACAATTAATTAAACTCAACCTTCGAACGAGAAACCTCTGCAACATTATAAGGATTTGCACGATGTTTGCAAATATGCTCATCTGATTGATTGGGAACTCAACCTTTAAATATTTTCAATATATTAAAATTGTGATTTTGAAATTAAAAAAATTATATATCAAATTTAAAATTAAAAAGTTTTATCTTAAAGTTAAACATATACATAGCAAAATTTCATTTTGAATTTTAAGATTATCCTTTTGCTTATTTAAAAAATACACTATCTAATTAAAATTTTAAAAATATTTTTTATATAATGAACATATATTGATTATTTTTAAACTACGCTGTCAATTTTCATTTCACCTAATAATATCATTTATTAATTTTAATATTTTTAATTATGAAGTAATATGTTTAAAACTATTTATCATATATTCATAAAATTTATAAAAATAAAAATAATTTAATATAGTTTAACTTTTACATATAATCATATAGCTATTTTAACTTAATTTTTAATTATATTAAAAAAATCACTTTTTAATTAATTAATATTTTTACTTCAGGTTGACAATGAAATATATATATACGTGTGAAAAATATGTAAAAATAAAGTTAATTATTATATTTTATTATCTAATACAAATTATATCTTACATAGTTGAATGAAGGAATAATATTTGATATATTATAGTGAAGTTTTTGGACTCCACAAAGTTAAGTGGTTGATAAGTGTTCTAAGGATATAATAAAATATTAGAAAAGAAGAAGACATACGATAGTTTTTTAAGGGATAATGACATATTTACATCCTATACTTCAACAAAATGTTCAATGTGATTCTTAAAGTTTTTAAATGTCTAATTTGCCCCTATATTTTGTTTATGTTTTCTAAAAAAGTATTTTTTAATATTTTAATATTCAATATTATTGTTTTTTATTTTTAAAATTTAAATTTAATGTTTTTATTTTAATTGTCACATGACATTTTTTCATTGATCAAAACATGTTATGTGACGCTTTTTCATTGGCCAAAGTTACTTAATTGATTTTGTTAACCGCCATTACAAAATGGATCAAAAATAGAACAAATTGATATTTTAAGTACCAAATTGAAACAAAAAAATTAAATACGAAAATAAAAAAATAAATATACTTGAGGAATCAAATCGTGAATTAAACCTAAAATATTTAAAACTTAACTCACAAATCAATACCTAATTACAAATCTAGAATATATTTTTTTTCTTAAATATTAACTTTTTTGAATTGGATGTTTGAGGTCACATGAATTCTAGTTTTAGTCAAAAGCCAAAGTGCTCCATCATTAGAAACCCTGGGTCAAAAACATGTTTCGCGTTAAATAGTACATTGACATATTCATATAATAATTTATTTGTTCCTCCGTTTAAAAAAAAATATTTTATTTTTTATTTAAAATTTATTTTTATTTTTTAAACTTACATTATTTATCAAATTATTTTAAATGTGAATTGTCATGTAAATAGCATGTCAATTAGGTCAGTTTATGGGTCGAGTTATCCGTTCAGGCCCGAATGTCTGCTCGAAATTTAAAAGGATTTGGGCAAAATATTAAGTCTGAAAAATGAGCTTAAGCAAAAAAAAAATAGACTCATTTAAAATATGGGTCGGGCTTGGATTTGAACATTCAAAGCCTGAGCTCGGCCTAACCTGATCTGTTTTAAATTTATAATACTTTATATTATGTTATTTTTAAATATTATGTAATTTAAAACACATAAAAAAATAAACCCATATTAAATATATCTAATGTAAACATCAAAATAATGTTAAGATGGTTATAAAAAATATTTAATAAATAAAAAATGTATAAAATTATTAAATATTAAAATAAATCAAAATAAATATTTTTTTATAAAAATTTAAAATATAATATGGACGAGCCTAAAATGAGGTTGAGTTAGTGTTTTGTAAATATGGGTAAATTTAGACAAAATTTTAGATTCAAATTTCGAGTTGAACCAAGTTTAAATAAGTATAAAATATATTAATATCTGCTTTGATTTTACCCATGAACATCTCTAATGTCAATAATTTATTAATTTTTAAAATTTTTAACATAAAAAATTATATTTATATATTTTTAAAAAATTAATTAATTAATTCCGTGATATGTACGTAGGTGTCACATTAATAAAATTAAATAAACTTTAATTTTTCGATCTATTTTAAATTAATTTAATAAATAATATAATTTTAAAAATTAAAATGAATTATTTTATAAAATTGAAAGGTTATATAAATGATGATGCGTATAGAAAAAACAAAGGAGTAATTAAAAGAGAAGTAAAGATTAAATCCAAATAAAAAGGTGTTAAAATTAAGAGACAAGTGTTGAATTATTATAAAGATAAAAAAACATTAACAACGTAAATATCAATAACATATTATATAATTCGGTCCAATTTTATTTTGCCACCCCTTGATATATTTTCATCAAAATTAATTAAAAAATAAATAAATAATTGATACATTGTTAATTAAGTTACAGATTTCACAGTTAGAAATTGATGAATATACTACAATTATAATAAAATATTAAAAATAAATATTTTAAAAATACATAATAAATTTTTAAGTAAAATAAAAAAAACAGTGTACCAAAAATATTAATTTTTTTTTTTTTTAATTTATCAAAATTATTATTAGTTTATTTTTAACTAAATAATCCAATTTACTTCTAAGCACGTTATGTGCCCCATTTCTGCTACATCATGAGTACACATGTTAATTTGACTATTCATATAACATCATTATTTTTATATTATATAGTAATAATTTATTCTATATAATCTTTTATATAATCATATACATTTGTATTACTATATATTATTATTTTTAATGTTATTAGAACCGTTGAAAAATTTTACTTATTTTTCAATCACGTGTACATGTATTTTCATGTTTAAAATTATTTATTGAAATCTTTAATAAATACATAGAAAAATAAAAAAATATAAAAAATGAAATATTCCACTTTTACCTTTTTACGTGAACATAATAATAGAAAAAAATTTGGTGAGTCGGTCCACTTATTTATTTATTTTTTTTTTTTGAAAGACTTATTTATTTCTTTTATTGCTTCGTTTAATTTTAATTATAACTCTAAGGTACGAAGTTAAAATCAATTTATTTATTTATTTTTATCATCTTTCAAATTACCAAATAAATTTTTTTTTTTGGGCTCTTTCTTTTTCTTCAAAGTAAAAAGAATAATAAAAAAATTAAAGGAAAATTCGTTTCCAATTTTTTTTCAACCGTAGACGTCTGTCGGAAGATTCTTCCGGTGTCAATGATTTTCTTCTTTAATCAAAATCTTAGCCTCTTAGATTCCTCCGGATCTCTTTTTTCTGTTTCAGGTATCTTCAAATTAATTTTAGTTTCTTCTTCATTTTCATATGTTCTTTATTTCTTTTTGGTATGTTATTAAGCTTTCTCCGATCAATTTTTACTGTAGTTCGGAACCCTAGATTTTGTTTGGCTGCCGGGAAATTTAAATTATTCTATGTTCTTATGTTCCCCCGTCCTATTTAGTTTATTTTGAGGTGGAAAAATGGAATTAAATTTGGTCAATTAGTTGTACGGTTGACTTTAACTTTTTTGTTTTCTATGGGATCTCATGCACTTGAAATGAATTAAGCTCGAAATTTTCGTGTTATTAGATTTATCGCATTTCATAGCAAGTAGACAGAGGGTTCTTCCCCCCCCCCCCCCCCCTTTTTTTTTTTTTAAGTCTGCGTATTGTAAAGCTGTAAAGTTTTCTCGTATTAGTTGAATTCTATTGTCTGACATATCCGGAGATGGAATTTGTTGGTTTTAGGGTTTATTATTATAAGGAATATCAAATGTTCTCAAGATAAATAATTACTGGTTAAGAAAGATTGTTTTGTTTGGCATGAAATTCTTAGTTTCTTCTAACATTAAGATCCATTGTGTGATGAATTGAAATGGATTATTTAGTTTTCATTATTGTTGAATATATGCTAATACTGTTCTGCATATTTTGTTTATTGAAAATATAAATTTGAAAGAAGAGTTTAATAAACCAGAAAAAAGGAATAAGCATTTGCTTATATATTAAACCATTCACACATTGGCTATGGCAGTCACATTGGTGGATACCAGGGTGCTTAGTGTTCCCTTAGTTGCATGTTTGATGTTGGAGTTCATGTTTCTAATTATAACAACAAGCTTCTGATCCAAATTAGAGAAAAGTTTTAAGTCTTCAAAGGGTATTATCAGGTTAAGCCTTTGTGCCACTAGCATATAAAATTTATTTTCTACCATTTACCAAAGAGAAGATGTTTTTAACTGCCTTGATTGATGTGAAGACTTGCAGCATAATGGGAGATGATAGGAATCTGATCTTGTGAAAACCATAAGCTATATTGCTGTTGATATGCTCTGTGCAGTTTGGCCATCAAATTCATGATCCTATCTTTCAATAATAATCTCTTGTATTTCTTGGGGGTCAAAGAGGGTCTACTTCTTTTTTCACTATTTTCCTGAGGAAGGGGACATTTATGCTTAACTGCATTTTCTTGAGGTGCTTCAGCATGCTTATTATGACCACATAAAGATTTGTGTTCCTTTATTCTTTGTCTTTCTGAGTTTTCTGTATGATCTGAAACTCAATTTCCCTGTGACAGAGCTTCTTGATTTCTATACAAATCTGAGGAGGGAGAAGGTATTAGTTTTCATGTGATGCCGTCAACATGCAGACAGAGTCACTGGTTTCCTTACCCTCTGAGGCACAACATAATCAAGAAAATGTTCCTATTCAAGTTGGAGATCTCGATGTAGCCTCATCCACCTCGAATAATACGGTGCCAGAACAACCTGGTATGTGAATGCAGTTTGATGCTCCTTATTAAGATTTTGATTGTTTCTTTCTATGCATCATCTCCTTCTATGGAAAATAGTGATTGTATCTTTAACTTTTGTGTGAATTGATCTAATGCAGCTAAAAAGCCAACTCGGCAATGGGCTGCTTGGACACGTCAAGAGGAAGAGAGTTTCTTCACTGCATTACGACAAGTTGGGAAGGTATGTCAAGGTTACTTTTCTTTTGCTTTTAACTTTTTCCACAAAATATTTCTTGATGCATGCATTACTTGCAGAATTTTGAGAAGATCACATGCCGTGTGCAAAGTAAAAACAAAGATCAGGTGATTTGCTACTAGATGTTGTTCTGGGTTCTTCATTATTGATTTACGTCGGATGTTCCCTTGTAAATGTCTTGGTTTTTCTTTTTGAAATTTGCAGGTTAGACATTATTACTATCGTCTTGTGAGGCGCATGAACAAGCTTCTGGGTCCGCGATTATGTTTGGATGCCAAAAACTCTAAAGATACTAATGCAGCAATGCTTCGCTGGTAATGCTGGGAACTTTGCCTTCATTTTAAAATTCAGTTAGATAAATTCAATTATATTATGTGGAGGATTCATTATTACATCACTGCTAACTATATTATGCTGGTAATGCATCAGTAAATATCTATTTAGAGCAGATTTGTTGAGCTGGGATGACCCACTCCAATGCAAAAGGTTGCTTATCTGCAAGTGTTAGATACCCTTTGAATATGTTAGGTGTATAACTATATTGAACCTTCAATTAATATCCATCTTGAGGGCAAATGACAATCATTTTCTTTGTGGCCCCTTGTTAAGCATGAGGTTTAGAATCTTAATTAAGGATTTTTTATGGTATCATGCTATGACAATGCTACATTAACAGTGGCTCAATGTATTATTATTTTTATTCAAAATGCATGTCTTCTTTTGCAGGTGGTCTCTGCTGGAAAAGTATAGCTGCAGAGCCTCAAAACTTCATCTTAAACCACGAAGATTTAAAATTTTTGTTGAAGCTTTGGTTAGTCAAAAAAATCTTTTGTAGTGCTTTTTAGCCTTTCTTTACCTGTAACGTGACATTTTATGCTTGTCCTGGACTGACTGTTCTGTTGTCCCAATGAAGGAGCATCAACTTTTGAAGGACCGGAAGAAGACTGTAAGAAAGCGACCCTCCCAAGGGGAGAATAGCTCACCTACATCTCCAAACAGTGTCACAAATCAGAGTAGGGCTTCAGGACAGGATGCTCGTACAGTCAAACTATTTCTTGTAGACAGTCAAAACATTCATAAATTAGGACCTGGAAAAGGGTCATTTAAGCGTAATAACAATGTAGGTGTCAACCGTAGCAATGGTAAAGGAGAGTCAAATACCATGAAACCTGCAAGGCAACGGCAGAAACCAGGTAATTCAATTCCCCTTCCCCAAAAACAAGTAGATATATAAACATCTATTTCTTGTAGCACAATTGGGTTTACAAATTTGCTTTTGATTTTTAATAGTTATATCATGATGTTATAGATGTTCTGAATTATAATAAGCATTGTTGTTGATGTCAAGAGTCAAGACCGGTGTTTATTACTAATAGTGACCTTCATTTTGCATTTTCCTATTGTTCTTGCTTGTTATTAATATTTAAAGCTTTCAAGGTATAGTACGGGCATTCTCTATGTTCAATGTTCTTTTTCCCATTCAATTTTAGGTAAACTTGTATTGCTATACAATGCTTGGCAGGTGCCTCATCATCTGCATATAAAAAATGGGAAAAGGCTGCAATTGCTGGGGTTTCTTTGGTTGCTGATGCTGCTGCGCATTTGGAGAAAACGATTAATGATAAGGGAGGTGAGCATGAGCAAGATACTGCAGGTGCATTGAACTTAATCAATTTACCAATTATTTCCTTAAAAGGAATTGAAATTACCATTCCCAACTCCTATTTTTTTCTCTACTGCAGGTCCTGACCAACATGACCCGGTTGAAAATAGTCAACTTCCTTTGCCATCTTTCTCACATAATCCTTTCACGGAAAACTACATATATGCTACTGGGAAACTAAAGCTTCAACTGTTTCCAATTGATGACATTACTAGAAGAGCCTTGGAAATGGTGAGCACCAAAAGGAAATTATATTTGATGATTTTAGAAAACATTAAGCATTATCAGTTGGGAGTGTTAAAGAAATAATTGGTCTTCCGCTCTTGTCAGGATAAACACAATCCACATTTGGAACTCACTCTTAGTACTCGAAAGAAGATATCATCGGTATTGGAGCATCTGAATCGAAAATGGGGACACTCAAGTATAGCATCAGGAGAGCTTATGCTTTTCCCTTATGGTATTCAAAGAGAAAACCTTAGGGGTCATCAGAGATGGAGTCAAGCAACCACTGTCAGTGCAGCAGATGTATTTGCAATGGTTGGAAGCCCCCATGTATTTCGCCTAAGGTACTTTCCTGTCTATTTTTGGTCTCATCTCATTGCTATGTTTGGTTTGTAAGGAGAAGTGCTGATTTATAAGCTTTTTTGAAGGTATGGTTGGTTTTCTGATACTGAAGTTGCATCTTTGTCCTGGCAAGCACCTGTTTCCTTGCCCTACATTCCAAGTGTGCATAATATGAATGTAGAAAATAGGAATGGCCAGATTGTCGAAGAAGTACAAGCTGTCTCATGTACCAGTGATCAACTTAAGGAACTTAATGATCATTACAAGAATCAGCCAATGATACAGAAAGAAAATCTAGCCCTTGAACCTTCTTTAACTGATCCTCAGGATGAGATTAATACATACCTTAACACTGGTTCTAAGGATGATCTTGGGGATTCTCTTGTTCCTGCAAGAAATGCCTCATCAGATAGAAGTGAGACTTGCAATGTTGCTATCATGAGAAGGTTGGAGGATACGGTAAGTGTGCATCCTTTATTAAAGAGTTCGAATCTGTTCGAGATTTTCAGTTGTCAGTTATTATTTAAAACTTTCCAATCTGTTCTAGACCAAAGCTCTGCATCTTATGCTTGTTATTCTAATTGGTTGTCTGGTAGCCTTCGTTTAGACTTATCAATCAAATTTGTTCATTATCATGAGCATCACAAAATAGTCTGCTCCAAATGACGGACAACTTATCGGCTAGTGCAAGAGATCATTTCTTATGAATTTCACTGTTAGCACTGATATGAGATCTTGTTGCATGTGACTTGTTCGACACTTGCACATTATCCTTTCTGTGCTTGGTGTGCTTTCCCCTTTCAACCAACATGCCTGATGTCGAGCAACTTTACTCTTTTTTCTTCTGCCCACTTGGTCTAATTTGGTTTTATAGATTTGTTTCTAAGAAATGCTGTGTGCACCTTTGACATCCAACTTCTATTAGTCACAAAGAGTCTTCATATTCAGCTCCCATGTGTTTCTGACATTTTAACTTTTTTTGTTTGCTTAGGATGATCAGAGATTGAACAATAGCAGTGCTGCATTATGTGCTGGAGAGTGGGCTGACAGTCTTACAAACATAAGTGTTGGAGATCTTCTTGCAGAAGTGCCTCAGGACTTGAATGATAACTGTGTTGACCACCCTGTTCCAGAAAGCTCACTATGTTTTCAGCAGATTCCATTCAGCTGTGATTCTTTTGACGCAGTTATTGCTGCTCATATATCTAGGCATCAAAACAAGATGGGGGTTCCATCATTGGCATCCCGTGCATCGTCTATTTGGGATGCTGAAGAAACATGCGATGCCTTCTTATTTCCTAAGAATCCTATTCCTTGTGTGGACAATGCTAGATTATCTGGTGATGCTTCCCCTGCTGCCTGCAAACAGACTGCAACATCAGACTCTGCGGGATCAGAATATGTGCAGCTTTTCGTGCAATCACCTGATCCAGAGGAGCCAGTGGAAAATTCTGCTTGTGAAGAATTCGTAGATGAGTGTCCATCTGATCCCCACATCATGGATAATACAGAAAAGGATTTCAATGGGCTGGCTGACATTTATTGGGTGTGTTAGCTCTTCTTAGCCTTTGATTACATTAGCAAAGCTGGTTTGTTTTGTTATTAGGGCATATGTCATTAGTGGTAAATTGTTTAGAGAACTGACCGACTTTCTTGTTCTCCACATTGCAGCCTGACTCATTAGGACCATTAGATCTTGATGCACCATCTCGCAAGTATCATAGTGAAGATTTGATTTTAGGGGACAGCCTTGGAGGTTTGAACCGTCTAATAGCCAGCAGTCTGGATGCATTTCAAAATTGCTCATTTTTCGGTTTGGACAAGAAAGAATCTACATCCACAGTTGAAGGTCGGGACACTGCATCCTCGGCTTTCAAAATCGGCAGCGAGGGCTGAAAACCTTCATCACGTTGTGTAGACAAATTGAGAGTAACTGATTTTGATGTTGGAAACGTTTGAATCTGCGAGGAATAACAAGTTCGCCTGACCCGAGAGGTGGAGGTTGGTGCGCGGCAGGGCAGTGCAATTCTGAGTTTATTAGTGGAATTCTTCCCTGATGGAGCCTGCCTCGTCAACTTGTACAAAAACTAAAGCACTTAGTTTATGATATGATGATGATGATCAACCATACAACTGAAAAATAGAGCAGGGTGTACTGTTCTGTTTGTGACACCCTATCACTATCTTCAATATATCCATAACTAACATCGGCTGTTTGTTGTTTTTAGTCTCTCAGCAATGACATTTCGAACATTTCTTTTTATCACTACCCCCACAACTTTATCTAATCAGTTTCTATGTTTTTCCATATTTAAAGAAAAATGAAAATTATGTATATTTTTTTATATAATGTTCACCTCGCAATAAACTTGGGTTGTTTTAATGGATATGATGGAAACTTTTAAATAGTTATAATACAAAAATATTTAATTATTAAATATATTATAAATATATATAAACGAAATGTTTTATTGGATAAAATAATTTGTAAAGTAAATATAGAAAATTTATTATCATCTTTTTTAATTGAAATATTGTTCCCTAGTTGATTCATCTCATCCCACCCCCCAACCAAGAGAAATTTGATAACTAGTTAAAAGTAGGAAATTTTAGGCTATCTGTATCTGAAGTTGAGCTCCTTTGGAATACAAATAATCCCCAATTATAAAGAGTGAGAGATGATGAATTAATAGAAATTCCTCAGGATGGAGACATAGGGTTGTAAATGAATCGAGCTTGACTGAACAAATCTTTGTTTATGTTCGTTTGTTTATTTTTAAGCTTGTTCGTGTTCAATTTGTGTTCGTTAAGAATTTCGAATTTTTGTTCATATTCGTTTATTTAAAATTATGTGTGTTTATGTTTGTTTGGCTAATGTTCACGAACATGTTAATTTAGCTTAATCGAACATGTTCACGAACATATAATTGAACATGTTTACGAACAATTTTAATAAATAATAAACAAATAAATAATAAATACATACACACGCAAATGTTATTTTAATACTTTTATAAAAAAAATATTATTAATAAATAAACAAGCTTGTTTGTAAACATAAATGAATCGAACACATCTTTTTTTGTGTTCGTTTGTTTATTAAATGAACATAAAAATTTTGTTCATACTCTTTTATTTAACTTAATAAATGAAAATCATACGAACGGTTCACGAATAATTCATCGAAAATTCTGTTAATTTACACCACACAATTCCTTTCCTTGCATAAATCATAAAGTTAAACATAATCAGTTAATAGGTAACTTGATATGCTCTACACCTTTTCACAAAATAATAGACTGATTTAGTGGTTCATCTATTATTATTTAATTGAAGAACTGCTTTAAATCATATAAAACCGAAAATCACGAATTTAAAAAAAATCGATCCAACTATATATCATTAAATTGTAGGTAAATTATTAAATTGTAGGTAAATTATATTCAAGACCATTAAACTATTAGTAAGTTTATATTTTTGTCATTCATAAAAAGTTACAAAAATAATCACTAAACTATTCGAAAGTTTTTATTTAAGTTACTTAGTTGTTAAGTTCTTTTTTTTTTTTAAGTTCGACTAGTGAGCTCTAAGCAATGATTGGTACGGTGAATCAGTACCTATTGATGACTAGAAAGACATACCTTAGATCCAAGTCGATCTGACGGTCAGTGTCGGAGATTGAAGAAAAAAGTTGTTTGTATTTTGATTTGCAAATTTATGACGTTCAAAATTATTTCATAAAAAAAAAATTAAACCATAAAAGAGAAGTGAATTGAGAGCTTTTGATTGGTACAGGTGGTGTGAACAAAGAAGACCATACAACAATGATCTTAATATTTCAATGATTTAAATAAAAACTTTTGAATAGTTCAATGATAATTTTTGTAACTTTTTGAAGTTGAGTAACAAAAACAGAAATTTACTTTAGTGACCTTAGGTGTAGTTTATCATTTATTTTTAAGTATCTTTTTAAGGCTTAATTCACAAATCGACCCCTAAGTATACCCTATTTCCCACATTGGCACTTAAAACTTTTTTTTTTTACTCAATTAAGTACCTAAAGTTTTAAAACATTATGATTTTTAATCCAAAAGTAAGATGCCATTTAAAAAAAAAAAGCATCTGGCAAATGACATGATACCACATATGTGGCTATTATATTTTCATAATATGATTTTTGAAAAAAAATAATATTAGAATTATATATTAATTTATATTGTTTTAAATGTAGTTAATAAAGTGGTTAAATTTTGTTTTTTTTTACCTCTCCTCCCTCTCCATCTAAGAAATTGTGCCAATCAAGGGTATTGCCCTCCATATGAAACACATCATTCTGACCTTGGCATGGTCCCTCGCATTCTCAGCTTCAAAAAATTGCTCGAGCTTGAACCACCAGCCTCAAAAGTCCACCCCATCGAATTGAGGGTAGTCCAACTGAAAGCCCCATCCCATTGTGTTTATTGTACTAGCTCGAGAGTGAGTTCCCAAATGCCCCAAGTCAGTCATTGGAGACATAGCTAAGTTGTCTTTAGGTGGAAACCGTGGTGGAGGTATCCCTAAAATACCTTTGCCTCTGTCTTGAGTTAATCCAAGTGCACTCATTGTTGATTGCCCTAGGTATTGCTCGAAGAGTGAGTGTAACTAGGATATGATCTCGCCTTTGAATTCATCACAGAAGTCCTTGAAACGAGAATCCAATTTGGCATCAATTTGTGTGAACTCCACTTGCAACTAAGACAGTTCATGTTGTAGCAGACCCATCTCCTTTTATAGTTGCATGGTAACTCCGTCATTGGCCATGAAGATCGTTGATATAACTAGAGACCGTCGCTGGTAAAGGTTCTGATGTTTTTCCAATTTTCTATCACAGTTTATTTCATATTACTATTTCATTTAATCATATGTAAGTAAATGAATGCATCAAGCACGACTTAAATCATGAATGGATTATTAACACATCTCAAAAAGGGTAAAAATGTCATTTTCATGATTTTTGGAGACTTCTACTGGTACTTGTTGGACTAGTATCCGTAGTTGTTAAGTCAGTAAACAATTCAGAAATAGTGCAGACTTTTACTGATACCTGTGACAGTTCTACCGATACAAGTGAAGCTTCTAGCGATACTAAAAACTCCAGAGAGCTAAGAAGTATTACCCTGCAACTTCTACCGATACAAGTACACAAAGTATCGATACTTCTATGAGTAGAACTATCGATACCTACTATGCAACTACCGATACAACTCAAGTCAGTGAACAACCTTTCTCCTACCCTGTACTTCTATCGATACATGCATGAGTTCTACAGAAACAAGTATGCATAATTCAAATAAGCATGCAAAAACTTAAGTTTGTCAATCATTCAACATTTCATAACTTCAAAATACATTAGACCAACACATTGTTCATAGTTTCCTAGTCATTACATACATTTCCTAAAGTCTTCATTTCACATTGAGCAAGCATACAAAAATTATGTTCATCATTATCCAAGTTCACAACAAGGAATCCAACATTTTCATACAAGTAATATCAAAGACAACATCATCCTAGTACATGCCATATAACCAAGTGATGAAAACTACCAAACGAGCTCCACAATAATGTGACTTCTTTGAGATGATCCGATCTTCAAGCAGTAAAAATAATCTACAAAACAACAATAACATCTTTGGTAAGTTTCATAGCTTAGTAAGTTCAAATAGTATAGAGTTACCAAACTTTTGCATAAAGCAGTTATAACTCAACCGAGCCAGGATAACCCATTGCATTCCTCGAGCCATATTTAGCATTTCAACTTTTCTGTCTACATCTTTTTTGTTACCAGTACCTGATGTTGCTCACATGAGCTGTCGAGGACTCGTAACGTATGCAATACCCCAGCCATCAGTATGATGTCTGTTTAAATAATTGTCTCCTAACGATGTTGCTCACACGAGCTGTCAAGAACATGCACTTATGCATAATTTCGAGCCATCGTAGGGCTTGTAATCCATTCTAAGATTCATATCACTTTTTCGACTCATGATGATGCTAGCACGAACTGTCGAGGAGTCGCAACATATGTGGTACCCCAACCATCGTGTTGGTTTCGTTTCTTCGACATAAAGCCGACTATCTTTGTTGATCCCTTTTCTTTTATTCTCTTTGATTCCAAGTGCTTCCATTCAATTCTTGACATGTATAGAATAGGTACAAATAATAACTAAATACAAATTTACTTAACGAACTTACCGAAATGAATTGTAGTGACGAAAAAGCTTTAGGGACTATTCTGCTAATTTTCCTTTTTTGCGGTCCGTGGCATGATTGTAATCTAAATCAATAAATCACCCAAATTTTCACATTAAAACACATAATCAAGTCATTTAACACAATTTGATCCTTCTTGGGAAAGTTACAAAATTACCCTTAATACTTTTCTTTTTTATTCAATCTAGTCCTTTCAATTCAAAACATGCAAAATACCTATTTCTTCTTAAGTACTTTTATATTTAAAAAAATCCCTAAAAACTGACTATTTCAATCAAATGTACACAATTTCATCCCTTTTACATTTTAGTCCTTAAACCCTAATTTCATCAAAAATCACTTTATAAAAAGATACAACCCAAACATCAAGCATTCAAAACTATCATAAATTTTCAAAAATAAAAATTTTCAACAATGGAAAGTTTCATAACATTTGACAGATTCACAAATTAGTCCTTAGGTAAGCTAGATTAAGCTAATACGGACTTAAAAACATAAAAATTACTAAAAACGATCAAGGTTTACTTACCCAAATCAAAGCTCAAAGTTTGAATGTAAAAACCCTAACCCTTTTCTCTCTTAGCCGTATAAAGGAAGAAGATGAAGTGAAATTGATGAAAATTTCACTTAAATTTTTTTAATTTAATATATATATATATATATAAAATGGTAATTTTGTAAATTTTAGGACTTTCATCATTAAGATTTAATTAACCCTTTTAAATCTTAATTAAACCTATTTATACTTAATATAACTCATTCTAATCCACCCTCTAACATTCCTTTGGTTAATTTACTCATTTAGTCCTTTTAATTAACCATCTCTACTTTTGCACCTATTACAATTTAATCATTTTTACTCAATTGACAATCTAAACATTAAAATTTCATAACCAAATTTTAATACGATACTAACGAAGTCATAAATTTTAAATAAATAAATAAATTTATGACTCGACATGTCAGAGTTATGATCCCGAAATCACCGTTTCCGACACTATTAAAAATCGGGCTATTACAGTTGAAGCTCTAATACCTTTGTTGAGGGAGAATAATAGAAACAAAAAGAATCGAAGAGGAGAAGGAAGCAGAGAGAAAAAATAGAAAATTCAAAGAGAATGAGGAAGAAAACTGTGTTATATTTATTAATTGGCTTCCCCTTCCCTGATTGGGCATAAAAAGGGTGAGTAACAGTCTTGGATTGACAACTTGGCAGGTAACAATAATTGTTGTCTAATCTGCATCGTTTCACTAAACGAGCCTAAACGAACCGTTTTGGACATTGATCCAATCCCCCTACAATGTAACGTTTTCATTAAAACATTAAGACTCAAAAGCATATCGTTTTGTTACATTGACTCAAATAACTAAAAATAGCAGAAATACAAACAATTGATTATTGTTAGCTGTTGCTGCTATTTATTCCATGAAAGCGTAAGAAATACAAATCGTTGTTGTTAACATAAATTCAAATAACTTAAAATTGTTGTTACCCTTATTAAAAAGCGCAAGTAATTTTCGAGAAAATAGCTCTTTATTAGTAATTTTATTTTTGTATAAAAAATAACTTAAATCAAATCTAATATTATTATATTATTAATAAAATTTTAATTTTAATTTTAAAAATATTTAAAATATTAGAATACCAAATATTATAATTTTCAATATTAATAATCATACATATTTAATAATATAATACAGTTTTATTTTAATAATAAATTTTAAAAAATAATTTTAAAGTGCAGGACAACATTCCAAATTTACGAATAATAAATAGACTTATGACATATTTTAACCTAGTACAAAATATGAATGTTGTAATTATATAAATATGAGTATTTGTTTAAATCATGCTTAACTTCATTTATCACTTCCAACTTTAATGTGTCAATATGCATTCTCATATTCATATATGTATTTTAAATTAAGTTTTAATTAACTATTTTTTATTAAGTTCATATATTATATTAATTATTACAAAATATTATCTTATTATAAAATAAACTTTAATTGGTAAAAAGAAATTGTACTATAATATTTTGTAACAAATGTATTAATGTCGAATTCGATTCACTAAGAACAACTTTTAAAAAATAATTTCAAGTAAATTTGTTAAACAATAAAAAATATTTTATACATAAATCATTCAAACATAAAAAACAAAATCAATTTTTTTTAAAATAAATCTATTTTCAAAAATATTTTTAAGATATTGTTTTCAATCTAAAAAATGCATAAATATTTTTGTCTTCAATTATTTTAATATGATGTTAAAAAATAAACTCAAGTTAAAAAATCAAGATTTAACTTTTCTTTATAACACATTATATTATTATTATCCATTATATTATTATTATTATTTGATGTTATTGGAAAAGCAAAGAAGTATTGGCCAAAACAAACTTTTCTTTTCTTTTTAGTAAAATAAACTGCCAATAAGCGAAACAACTTATAAAACTAGTTCAAACTAGAAGGATCGAAGTCCACCAGAAAAAACTCTCGAAAAGATTGTGGAGGAACATCAATCAAAACCAAACGCGTCAGTGTGGGATTAGCATTTTTGTCAAACCATCCACAACCATATTCTGAGTCCAAGGCACATGTCGAAGGCGAATATCCCAAGGGCGATTAAGCATGCCATGTATAAGCCTGAGTTCCAACATTTTACTACCTGCAGCACCACTCACCAGTATAGATTCAACAAGCAAGCTATTATCACACTCCATCTCTACTTTCCAATACCCCCTATCCCATGCCAAGCGAAGCCCTTCAAGCATCGCCCTTGTTTCAACTTGAAAGATAGGACCCTCTCCAATAGACATCACAAAACCACATTTCCAATACCCTATATCATCTCGAATAACACCACCAATCGACGCATAATTTCTCGAAGAGAAAACCGCACCATCAATGTTAAGCTTCACATAACTGTCTTGGGGATGCGCTCTATTCTCCTTGGATGAGCAAAAATCGGTTCAACACCGAATTTAACAAAACTCCTCGTCCAACTTATTGCTTTATCCAAAAGTTCCTGTACACAACTATGACCATCTGAGAAAACAAACATATTTCGATTCTTCCATAGAAACCAACAAACAATAGAGAAGATGGACTTCCAACGGAGATCATCATCAAAGTAAGTAGAACCATTATCTAAGTTCCATTTAAGCCACTCTTCAAGAGTTAGGGAGAAAAAGAGTACTTGGCTATGTCGAGGGACAAGTTCCAACCAAACTGCCTTTGGAAACAAACAGTCCCGCACTGCATGTAGACTCGTCTCAACCTCAACTCCACAACGCGAACAATGGCTATCCGTAGACATATGTCGTCTCAGTCGCTCCCCATTAGTAAGGATCCTATTGTGCCAAAGTAACCGTAAGAACACCCTAACACGTTGAGGCGTCTTAGCCTTCCACACAATACTCCAATGGTTAGACGAGAGAATAGAACCATCTTGAAACAGGTTTTTAAAAGTTTCCTGAGAGGAAAACTTGTCACTCGCCCTCCATTTTCAAATCAACTGATTGGGGCCTCCCAAAGGGGATGGCGGAACCATTGCGGCAATAAAGCTTAATGTCGAGCTAGGAAGCCATTGCTTCAAACGAACCCAATCCCACACACCTGTACTATCAACAACATCACAAACACGTAGTGTATCAATGATCGAACTTGGACTGATATAATAATCCCAAAGAGGCTTGTGAACACTAAGCCAAGTGTCATTCCAAAAATTAACTGTACGCCCATCACCAACAGACCATATGACATTATTAATAACTTCAGGTTAAACCTTGGACAAGGATCTCCAAACAAACTAAACATATATTTTTTATGGAATCTGAACATTATATTTAATATAAGATTATTATTATGTTATAAAATAAAAATAAAAGATAGAAAAAGAACATGTATTTTATTAATCAATAGGACATTTTCGGTTAAATAAGGTAAATATGCCAATTTTGAAATTTATTTAGGTTTTTAGGTCTATTTTAAAATTATTTAGAGAAATAGGTCGCGTCCAACAGGACGAGCTTTTCTTACACGTATTAGGAAAGCTCGTCTAGCTAGACGCGCTTTCCCTTTAAGTTGCAATTTTTGAATTTTTTAATTCAATTAATTTCTTTGATTAGATGCTTAAATGTCAATGGTTTTGTCCTTAAATCTAAGGCTTGATTTCTCTTCCTCTCATGTTTATATTTTTTATTTCATGTTGTTTTAAGCTTTTTTTAATGAATGTTTTTAACATATTAGCTTCCTTAGTTAAAATAATAATGATTTCATCATTCATATCCAATTTCGATTCCCCTTTTCTAAATACATTTGTAATTTTTATTTAACAATGAATTGAAATAATAACTGAGTTATTAATTAAAATGATGAATTAAAATAAAAAAATTGAAAACAATATATTTATTAATTAAAACAAACTTGAAACAATATGAAATAAAAATTACAAATATATTTAGAATAAGAGAATTGAACTCGATCTCGAGGATGAAATCATTATTATTTAACTATTTAACTAAGAAATTTAATATGTTAAAAACATTAATTAAAAAAAGAAAACTTAAAACGATGTGAAATAAAAAATATAAATGTGAGTGGAAGAGAAATTAAACTTAAGACTCAAGGACAAAATCAAATAATTAAAAGAGTCAAAAATTACAACTTAAAGAGAAAATGCATTCAACGAGCATGCTTTCCTATCACGTGTAAACAACTTAAAATCCACATAATTTTAAAATTGGCCTAAAGATCTAAATAAATTTCAAAATTAACATATTTACCTTATTTAGGCGATATTTACCATTCTTCTTCGAAATTTATTTATAAATATAAAAATATAAATAAAATAAAATATTATTATTATCACATTATATTATTATTATTATTATTATTTTATGAATTACAATAATAAAAGAAATATCTGAATAATAAAAGTAAATATCGCATGATATTCTATTATTGTTATTATTTGATGTTATTGGAAAAGCAAAGAAATATTGACCAAAACAAACTTTTCTTTCTCGACAAGAAAAATATGTACATAAAACCCGACGGCCTTTCGTTTTCTTTAATCACAATTTCAGATACCCAGCATTATACGACCAAACGAAGTTGTTGTTGTTTCGCGACTATTTCATCAACCATAAGCCATGTCTAACCAAGCTGAATCCTCTGGCTCGTAAGTACCCAGATCACGCTTTCCCTTTTTCTTCGATGGGTTCGTTTTTGATATCTCTGTATTAATTGAGGGTTTGTGTTTCAGGAAGGGGGCTAAGAAGGATTTTAGTACCGCGATCTTGGAAAGAAAGAAGGCAGCAAATCGACTCGTTGTTGATGAGGCAATCAACGATGACAACTCTGTTGTTTCTCTTCATCCTGATACCATGGAAAAGCTCCAGCTGTTTCGCGGCGATACTATTCTCATCAAGGTTTCTACTTTAGATTTACCTTTTTATTAGTCCTCTTCTTATTGAGTTCTTTTACTTTTCTGATTTTTTCTTAATGGGCATTATTTTATGTTAGTTGTTTTTATGTTTGAGGTTTAATTTTCACTAGGTTGCTTGGAACATGAGGTTTTTATTTGATGGGTTTCCTGGGTCTTTATGCTATTCCCTATTGATCTTCATTTTTGGGTTATCTTGTGGTAGGTTGGATGTATAATGCAGATTATTTTAGGCTGTTTACATGATTTTGTTATTGAGGTTCGACATTGTCTGTTAATTTTTTTGGCAATGAGGCTAATTTCCTATGTCGGTTAGCAATGATTGTTCATTTACCGAGGAGTATGCAATGTTATTTTGAGTGCATTGTGGGATTGAGGCTTGCCTTTTTATTCTAGTGGCATCTATAGTTATAGAATTGCAATTCTTCTTATCAATTTCAACTTTCAATCTCCTTTAAAGCATATATACTGTTAATACTGTTTTTGGCTTCTTTTTTTTTCCAAAGGGAAAGAAGAGGAAAGATACTATCTGCATTGCTCTGGCAGATGACACATGTGATGAACCTAAGATCAGGATTAATAAGGTTGTTAGATCAAACTTGAGAGTTAGGCTTGGTGATGTTGTCTCTGTGCATCAATGTCCAGATGTTAAGTATGGAAAACGTGTGCACATATTGCCTGTGGATGACACAATTGAAGGGGTTACTGGGAATCTCTTTGATGCTTACCTGAAACGTGAGTAAATTCTTAGTCTTCTATTCACAATTTATATATGGTTTGGTCTTCTAAAATTTATTTCTGGTAGCTTTGGTTACCTAGGCAGGTAAAATTCCTTGTTTGTTAATGAGTCATAAGATAATAATTTGTCATTCTTAATCGATCACTAGCTTATTAATTGATTGAATACATTATTTTTAAGCTTATGGAGTTGACTTTGTGCTTCTTGAAGGCATTTATTGGTAGGCTTAAGCTTTCAAGGGTTTGTCTTTCTTTCTTTGCTTGTGCATGTCAGATGTTAAAAATACTATATAGCCTGACTATCTTTTTTGTTTGTCTCATTATCTGTACATTCTGGGTGGACTGATACCCTCATACATGCATCCTAGGTGGCTGAATTAATATGGACATGCATGCATTGTAACCACTCCTTTATCACTTATCATGTACTCGTACTAAATATTTATTAATATATTTTGGGACTTGATTTCATGTCGAATTATTGACAATGCTGTCCTTAAATACTTTTTTTTTGGTACATTACAAATTGGGGGAGCGGGATGTCTTTTCTAGGACCTGAACCTTGGACCTTAAATGCAACATAGAGCTCTCAACGACTTGCTCCTTTGGGTGGTTGGCTGTCTGCCCTTAAATATTGACTTTGATAATTTTTGAATTTACAGCTTACTTTCTGGAAGCATACCGCCCAGTGAGGAAGGGTGATCTCTTCCTTGTGAGAGGGGGAATGAGAAGTGTAGAATTCAAGGTTATTGAAACTGACCCTCCAGAGTATTGTGTGGTTGCACCAGACACTGAGATATTCTGTGAAGGAGAGCCTGTTAAGAGGGAGGATGAAAATAGATTAGATGAGGTGGGTTATGATGA
Source organism: Kokia cookei (assembly GCA_039519145.1). Taxonomy (NCBI): domain Eukaryota; kingdom Viridiplantae; phylum Streptophyta; class Magnoliopsida; order Malvales; family Malvaceae; genus Kokia; species Kokia cookei. The sequence continues at coordinate 8,271,634 of CM076900.1, read as the reverse complement.
TGTTGGTGGAGTGAGAAAACAGATGGCTCAGATTCGGGAACTAGTGGAGCTTCCATTGAGGCATCCACAGTTATTTAAATCAATTGGCGTGAAGCCACCTAAAGGAATCTTGCTTTATGGACCTCCTGGATCTGGAAAGACTTTGATTGCTCGTGCAGTTGCAAATGAAACTGGTGCTTTCTTTTTTTGCATCAACGGTCCTGAGATCATGTCAAAATTGGCCGGGGAGAGTGAAAGCAATCTTAGAAAAGCTTTTGAGGAAGCAGAGAAGAATGCACCATCTATTATATTCATTGATGAAATTGATTCAATTGCTCCCAAGAGAGAGAAGACACATGGTGAAGTTGAGAGGAGAATTGTCTCTCAGCTGTTGACATTGATGGATGGTCTTAAATCCCGTGCGCATGTTATTGTTATTGGGGCCACAAATCGTCCCAATAGCATTGATCCTGCTCTTAGAAGGTTTGGAAGATTTGATAGGGAGATTGATATTGGTGTCCCTGATGAAGTTGGCCGTCTTGAGGTGCTCCGTATCCACACCAAGAACATGAAGCTGGCTGAAGATGTAATGTCAAAAACTAAAAGCTTTGCCTTTTTTTCCTGCATAAGAAATAACTGGTGAATCTAATTTATTTTCCTGACTTGATTCATAGGTTGATTTAGAAAGAATTTCCAAGGAGACACATGGCTATGTTGGTGCTGATCTCGCAGCTCTCTGTACTGAGGCAGCGTTACAGTGCATCAGGGAAAAGATGGATGTGATTGACTTGGAAGATGAGTCAATAGATGCTGAGATACTCAACTCTATGGCAGTCTCAAATGAGCACTTCCAGACTGCTCTTGGAACAAGCAATCCATCAGCCCTGCGTGAGACTGTGAGTATAACCTGGATATTTCTCAGAAATGTACTAAATCTATGCCGGTTATGATTTTTTGGGGGTCAATTCTGTTTCTAATCATTTTCTTGAACTTGATCAGGTTGTTGAAGTACCTAATGTCAGTTGGGAAGATATTGGAGGCCTCGAGAATGTTAAAAGGGAGCTTCAAGAGGTAATACTGTATACTGCTTTTGATTACTTCTTGATTTATTTACCTTTTTATCTTAAAAATTTTTCATAAAATGCAATTAACTTATACATTGGTATGCAGACTGTTCAATATCCTGTGGAGCATCCTGAGAAGTTTGAGAAGTTCGGGATGTCACCCTCAAAGGGAGTACTATTCTATGGCCCTCCAGGATGTGGGAAAACCCTTCTGGCCAAAGCTATTGCCAATGAGTGTCAGGCCAACTTCATTAGTGTCAAGGGTCCAGAATTACTAACAATGTGGTTCGGAGAGAGTGAGGCCAATGTGCGGGAAATTTTTGACAAGGCTCGCCAGTCTGCTCCTTGTGTCCTGTTCTTTGATGAACTTGATTCAATTGCTACCCAGGTACATTCAAGGCTAATGAATTCTATTATCTTTATGAATTGGCTGGCTTTCAGCAGCATGGCATCATATGGGTTTCTGTGCATGGATTATTCTAGCAATGAGAATATGCTTATCTTTTTACACAGTTGGCATTCTTTGGCTTGCCCATCGTTTGATGCTGATTTATGCTAATGTATTGCAGAGAGGAAGCAGCGTGGGTGATGCAGGGGGTGCTGCTGATAGGGTTTTGAACCAACTTCTTACTGAGATGGATGGCATGTCTGCCAAAAAAACTGTTTTCATCATTGGAGCCACCAACCGACCTGATATTATAGATCCAGCACTTCTGCGTCCAGGTCGTCTTGATCAGTTGATCTATATTCCTCTCCCCGATGAGGATTCTCGCCATCAGATATTTAGGGCTTGCTTGAGGAAATCACCAATTGCAAAAGAGGTTGACCTCAGAGCTCTTGCCAAATACACTCAAGGGTTTAGTGGGGCTGATATCACAGAAATTTGCCAACGAGCATGTAAATATGCGATAAGAGAAAACATTGAAAAGGTATGATAATGCCAATTTTCTATGCTGTAATGATGGAATATGCTATATATGTTTTTGACAATGTTTGAGACTGTAGCATAAGATAACTTTTCTGTTTCCAGGATATTGAGAGAGAAAGGAGAAGAAGTGAGAACCCTGAAGCTATGGAGGAAGATGTTGAGGATGAAGTGGCAGAAATCAAGCCTGCACATTTTGAGGAATCAATGAAGTTTGCTCGTAGGAGTGTGAGCGATGCTGACATCCGCAAATACCAAGCATTTGCTCAAACATTGCAGCAGTCGAGGGGATTTGGAAGTGAATTTAGGTTCGCTGAAAGTGGTTCCAGGACTGCAGCCTCTGATCCTTTTGCTGCTTCTGCTGGAGGAGCTGATGAAGATGACCTTTACAGTTAAATTACCTGACATCTTCGTTTCCCTAATTCATGATTGACAATTTATCTTCTATCTATATACGTAGTAGGTAATTAAGTTGACTGTATGATTTAAAACAGTAAAAGGCACAAGTGTTTATCCTGGTGGCCCCCCTTTGCAGTTCAAGGAAACCCTTTTTGTTATTTATTTGATTCACAACAGTGGAGGGAATGGGAATGGGGGAAATTGACCCCATTTATGAATTATATTATAAATTGCATCCGAGCTGATCCTTTTAGGTTGTCATTCTTATGAATGGTCTTTCTGCTGAGCCTGAGCTTGAGCTTGATTTGCATCACTGTCGGGCATAAGATATTATAAAGGTTGGTTTACACTAATAATTTTCATATTGGTTAGGAACTATGCATTGTGTCAAAATGTTACACAATAAATCTACTCATTATCTTGTACACAGGATAGGATGACTGGAAAAACCCCGTTTCTTAAAATGGATATGAAGTATGGGCTTTGTTTCTCATAAACTAGTTAGCCCAACAGGTTGTATAGGAAAAATAAATCCCCCATGGTAGGGCTAGGGATGGATGCCAGGGGAAAGGGAGTCATGTTCCTTGAAACCAAGGCACCCAAAAATAATTTGGTGTTTGGATAAGATAGGAGAGTTGAAAATGAGGATTTGATTAGACTAAGCCACTTAATGGGAGACAACCCCCCACCCCTTCCCCCACCCATTATGAATTATGGAGATTAATATGTGTTGTAATCACCGATATGATATATCCGTCCTCCCCACTTTAGGTCTTCTTCTTGGATTGTTTGGTCTGTTCGTAATCTTGCATTGGTCTCATTACATAATACACCCCCCCCCATTACCCCCATAACCCCATGTCGGTTTTGAGTCAATTAAGTCCGACAATGGGGTGACCCCAACTCGAAATTGTTTGGCAATTTTGCCATTTTCTTTGTTTGCCTGCCTGCCTTCGACAATTATGTTGCAACTCATCGGTTGAATATTATTTATGCAAACAATTAGTAAATTATTTTATATACAACTTATGAAGTTATTTAGACCTCCTGTTCGTGACATGTATCTATAGGATATAGTAGAAGAGAATAATACTTGATACATCATCGATGTATAGATCTCATGCACCGTCAATGAATAACAGTAAAGCACATTATCATTAAATTAAATAAACAAATATGAATGACTTATAAATAAATATCAATAATTTTACTTCAACATAATTAAACATTAATCATAATCATTATTATTAATAACTCTTGAATTTAATGTTTAGTGTCTTGAGTTAAGGTTTAGGGTCTTGGATTTAGGTTTCAATTTTTTAATATTTATTTTTAGTTAACTATTATTTGAAATAAAGTTATTAGTATTTATTTGGCATAATAACAAAATTAGCCCCTAACGTTTGGGTGTTTGGTCACTTTGGCCCTTAAAGTTTTTTTGGATCATTTTCATACATAATCTTTGTTCTTTTGGTCAAATTGGTCAATTTTTAATGGTGATGCTGACGTGACCATTAGTTGACTAACGGTAATATAAATTGTTGATGTGGCGGTCTAGATGTATTTAAACGCCGATGTGACACTATTTTGTATTATATGCTACGTTAGCAAATTATTAAATTATTTTTTTGAAATATAAAATTATTAAAATTATTAAATAGTTTAAGTACCAGAATGAGACCAAAAATTTAGGTACCAAAGTGAAAAAGAGAGAGTATAATTTAAGGGCCAAACATAGGATAAAGCAAAAAAAAAAAAAAAAAAATTAATGTGAAAATTAGAAAATAAAAAATATTACTATCATTATTTTCATTAAAAATGTTTGGGAAAATTGAAAAAAATGGGTATAATCTCAAGTGCCTCACGCATTTTACGATCCGAGTATAACTATATTTAAGCTGAATGTATTTTTTAGATAAAATTCTTCCAATAATATCGATTCTAATATTCAAACTTGATCTAAAATAATTTCTTTTTAACTTCAATGAATTGACATTAATTTAAATACTCGTACAAGCAACAAGATTTTTTCAACAATTTTCGAGAGAAACTTTTTTCAACAATTTTATATATGAAATCTTTTACTTTATTGGGTGAATCTATCTAAATATATTGTTTTAAAAAAATTATTCCTCATTATCAATTATGAGGAAAAAAAAAACTTACCAAACGTATTTTCATTTCTAATTTATTGAAAGCATTTTTTTTATTTATGGAACATATTTTTTATTTTCTAAAAATAAAAATAAAAAATATTTTTTTAAAAATTCTAAACCAAACCCAAATATATCTATTAGTTGAAGGAGAAATTATTTTATGAATCTTTTCCACTACATCATTCATGGTTCTTTTCTAATTATTTAATGATATTTCAATACCTTTTTTCCAAGTCATTAACACATAATTTTGGTAATTTTTTCACTCCAAACTTGAACATTGAATCCGAACCCTAAACCTCAAACAATAAACCCAAACCTAAACCTTAAATCTCGAATCTTAAACTTAGGAAGATTTGGGTTTGAATTTAAGGTTCGAGATTTAGGATTTGTGATTCGAAATTTAGGGTTCAAAATAAAAAATTATCAAAATTATGTGTCAATGACATAAAAAAATTATAAAAATATCATTAAATAATTTAAAAAATTATAAATAATACGATAAAAAGTATCCATAAAATAAGTTGTGTTGTTGAGGTGACATAAATGGTTTGCAAAATTCAATCAAATGCATTAGAGATATTTAGGAAAATAGTAACAAGAACGTATATCAAATCATATGTCAAAATGATAACAATAATGTTGATGAGAGCACGTCGGATCATATCCTGTACGTCTGAGATACCAACCATGTCTAAAGGGCATACCTCTACACCCCCACTATATTTACTCCTTTTCATCCATTTACAAAGCTTACGGTAAATCATATTTTTTTCTATTCCATCCATTTTATCCTTTAAAAATAAATAACAAAAATGCACCAAAATAAATAAATAAATAACAAAAGGAAAAAAATAAAGTCATCTATCAAATCAAGTTTCAACTTTATAATTACCAAAAAAAAAAAAAAAAGGTTTGTTTGATTATTTTATTTAGATTCGAATAAAGCTGCCGCTGTCACATAATAATTATTCACTTGATCCCACAATTTCCACTTTAATCTAACACATATTCCATCAACTTGAATTGCTATTTAAATATTAAAAGTCTATTAATTATATTTATATTTAAATAATAAATATGACTATTATTATATTATTTGCAACTCATAAATAATAAAAATCATGTAATTCTTCTGACTCCAATTTACAACTTAAATTCACAGCGTAAGCGAAAGGTGAAGACTGGTTTAATAGGTCTATCAAATTGGGTGAAGCATGATTCAGACAAAAACTTGGAGTTAGGATTTGATCGGTGTTGAGTGATAAGGAATCTATCTCATGGGAGAGCTGACATGAGGTTGCAGAAGATAACCTAGAAGGAGAAAGAAAAGAAAAAAAAAAAGAAAATTGTAAAAAATTATTTGAAAGGTTTTGGGATGAGTCATTCTTTATTCCATCACCATTTTCTTAAAAAAAGGAGAAGAAATTTAACAGTAGTGCAGTGTTGTTTGTTGTTCCTATGGATCAATCCCCTTTCTCTTTTCTTGCATATGTTTGGTCATTGGTGTATGTGACCCACATGTGTATCTGTACATGGAAAGTCATGGAAGGCAAACAACCTTGTTGAATGCTGCGACTGCGACCAGTCAGCTTTGCCTGTTGTGTTTTGCCAGATATCGAATTCTCGCCTATCAGTGTTGCAGTATTGCTGCAGTTGCAGTTGCAGTAGCAGTAGCAGTAAAACAAAAATCCCCCCCAATGGTAAACGTACGTGAAAACAAAGACAGAAACAACAAAAAAACCAGTGCAATCCTCTCATATATTTCAACGTTGTCAGGTCTGCACGTGTTATCTCTGCCTCAGTTATGGGTCCCCCCCTCTCCCTCCCTCCCTATCAATGGCTGACTGCTGTTGTCACACACTAGTATTAATTTTTTTCCCTTTCTTTCTCTCTTTCTTTCCATATTTTGGTGCCCCATCCATCCCATCTTTCAACTTTGGTCTTTTTGGCACTGCATGCATCCTAAACCATACATATCCCATGGAGTTTGACGATGCTCCATGATGTTTCACTTTCATATTCAGAAATATTTCATTTCCCAACTTTTTTTATTTTGTTTTAAAATATAATGATTGAAATTATGAGTACAGCACAATTCTGTATGACACCACATCTACTAGCAGCATGTAATAATTTGAAATTCCATAAATATCTAAGACACAAGTGGATCTGAATAACTTCACTGGCAATCAAAAAGGTGATGAAAGCGTTGATGTGATATTGTGTTTGAGCAGATGAATTTTGGTCGTCATGGATAGGATGGAGAAAAGAAAAGGGGATGTAAATGTAATAACAATTAGCAATTACTTTTAAAAAAAGTAATTATTCATATATGTGATTTTAAGTTGGGAATTCAAGCTTTCTCGTATATTCTTTGAAATAAAAATGCAAAGAGAGAGAGAGAAAGAGAAAGAGGAAAGGACTGAAAACGGCAGTGAATGTGGGACAAAGGCACAGAAAGGGAAAGAATGGGGAGGGCCGCACGAGGGAGGGCACTCAGAATAGTGGTAGCTGCATGCAGAGGTCGGGGTTGTTGTTGCTCCTGTATCCTCTCTCTCTCTCTGTCTCTCTCTCTCTCACTCCTTCCCTTCCCTCTAAGGATTCTCGCTGTCGGCTGAGACATCCATTGACCCACCCATTTCACTCATCTCTTCAAATTACCTTTTCCCCTCGCCTCTCCTATGCTCTCAACTCTAATTATCCCCTTCTTATCATGCTCATCTTGGTGTATTTTTTTTTGGTTAGGATAGAAAAAGAAATATACATATCGGTTTGTTTAATCAATAAAGTCATTGTAGTAAAGGTAAGAGATGTTGCTGGAAATATATTACAACAAAATAAAATCGTTAGTGTTGACAGAAAACCACATTGACTATAAATAAATAAAGCAATCACTATACCGTGAAAGAATCACTGCCTTAAAAATAAATTCGTCCTAATCGGTGTAATCGTGTATTGGACATCGCCCCTCAAGATTAATACAATACTTTAATATTCGTACACTCGAATAAAGAAGGTGAAACACAATTGATATTGCTCTTCTTGACAGGAATCAAAACCAAAAAAAGCAATAGGTTGAAAATCTGATCGAAAAATAAATTGGAAGAAAAACGACAAAACCACACTAAGTTCAATTCTAAGGAAAGATTTGAGGAGTCACAGATAGTCCCACTTAAAATCCAATCTCCTAAATAGAATTTCTCTGTTGTATAATTTCACAGAACACTAGAATTTAAAGAACAGAAGAATGAGAGAAGCTGCTTTACTCTCGTTGCGTTCTTTAAAAAATAAGGAGAATGACCTCCTATTTATATTGTTTTCTGAAAGGACAAAACGATACATTTGTAGAGTCAATTTCCTAAAAAATCTCAATGGCTAGATTCTGATTCTGTCAAATCGTAACCATTTAAAAGCTAGATTTTGATTTTGGTTAAAAACTCGATGGCACTTATACTAGCTCTACAAATCTCATTTATTAGTAGCTTATCATGGATATGGGCATCGTAAGCCTTATCGCAAACTCAAGGATCTAACAAAAGTTCTCAACATGAGAAATTATGACACATTGGCCACTCCTAACTTAAGCCTTCTTGGCCCCTCCATGGTCACTTCATTGGGTGTGGTTATATTGGCCAACCATAACACATGCAGAACCATAGAACTAGATCAATTTCAATCTCAATTTCGGGCTTTAATGTTCATTTACACAAACTTTGGCACGTCGTTTCTTTCTCCGCACAATCTCATAGGTTGCCTGAACAAGACATCCCTTACTAGTTCTCTTGTTCAAGCTTCCAAACTCGATAATCATCCAATCTACTTTGGTTAAAAACTCGGTGACGCTTAGATTGGCTCCACAAATCTCATGTATTAATAGTTTATCATGGATATTGGCATCGTAAGCCTTATCGCAAACACAAGGATCCAAAAATCCGCTCATAGTCCACCGATCAACTCAAACTCAAGGGACCTCCGACCCATCTTGACTCAATCTCGCTAGGCCTTCCAGGCCCATCTTGATCACAATGGTCCACTAGCAACACATATGGATCTTGAAATTGCTCCAACGCTAGTTAGGCACACTCTTGCACTACTCAAGTGCCTTCAAACCCATTGCCTCAATATGTGCTCCAACGATCCTCAACTGTACACTCTAGCACGTTGCCTGTAGGAGCCTTCATTTGTTCCAGCAGCGGAAAACGAAAACGATTCTCATCTTTAAATAGTAGTATAGTTTTCTTCTAAATTGTTGGAAATATATTACTGCAAAACAAAACCGTTAGCGTTGATAAGAAATCAAACTGAGTGTAAATAAATAAAGCAATCACTGTGTCATGGAAGAACCATTGCCTTATAAGCAAATTTGCCTTGATCTGTGTAATCGTATAGTAGACGTTGCCTCCAAGATTAATAAAGTACTTTAATATTCGTACACTTGAATAAAGAAAGTGGAACATAATTGGTATTGCTCTTCTCGAAAAGAATCGAAATCGAAATAACAAAAGCAGTTGGTCGAAAATCTAATCGAAAAGTAAACTAGAAGAAAATCGGTAAAACCACACTAGATTCAATTCCTAGTGGAGGGGTCACGGACGATCCCGCTTAAAACCCAATCTTGTAAACAAAATTTCCCTCTTGTGTAATTTCGCAGAACACCAAAATTTAGAGAACATAAGGATGATAGAAGTTGTTTTTCTCTTGTTCGTTCTATCAAAAATGAGGAGAATAACCTCCTATTTATAGTATTTTCTGAAAGAGCAAAATGATAAATTTGCAGAGTCAATTTCCTAAAAAATCTCAACAACCAAATTCAAATTTTGTCAAATTGTAACTGTTTATATATATATATTCAATTTTTTTTTTTTGCATTACCAACATTAAGTTGACATAAGGTTTATGTGTTGTGTAACCGTAACCCATTTTCCTTCTAAAAAAATGTTGGTTTGTTTATTATACTAACATTTTTACTCCATTGAATTTACTAGTACTACTTAGTATACTAGAATGTCAAAACAACATTTAGTGTCGTGGGAAAATAACTTTTACCGGACCTAATCTAAACTATTGCTATACATCATATATATGACGACCAAGAAGCTTTTCAAAAGCAATAGAAACATGGTGAAGAATCAAATTGTACCTTTTTTTTTCTACCTACATTGAGGATAAAAAAATAATTTACTCCCTTACTTTTCGGTACTAGTTCATTTTTCATCACAAAAATATAATAATGTAATAGATATATGTGTCATTGGGGTCAAATAAACTTTATAGCTTACCTAGGTAGTATATTTTTTACTTACTTGGAAATATTGGCTTTCCTGGCTTTGTAGGTATGAATGAACCCGAAATCAATATTGTTTGCCGTCAAAACCTTACCCTAACTTGGTTTGACTTGTGACATCAAGCAATAAATAGTTTTTGCTGACTCATTAAGTTAATAGAAGGTTGAGAGGTCCTACTAAGTTGATGATATTAGTTGATAGTATAGAACCCTAAGTAGGAGTTAATTAAGAACATCGAAGCGATTTAGTCCTCTATCGTAAAATTGATAAGTTCATAATCCAGTCTTTCATTATCATTCTTAAGAGACATCTTTATTATCAAGTTATGATTATTTGTAATATAATTTAATTAAAGTACTAATTAGATCTATTAGCATAGAAATTAACTTTAGTTTAATCAAGTCTCCTTTGGGTACGATCCTCGGAGTACTTCTAGTACTTTGTTGTATAAATCTAAATTACAACTTGATCCGTATACTTGCGGACACCGCCTTATTCCTTATCTCTTGTAGTAGTATTCTCACTTCTAACGTTGGTACGTCGGGAGGTGGTTAGTTAAAACCTTAAGGAACCCTTAATGGTGTGACCTTTTGTTGACTGAATATTACCATGTCTTTGATACTAAAAAAAGAATCCCTCTAGATGTGGCACCAACCGCACTCTTGCGGGATCATGTTGGATGCGTCCCTCTGGACATGGTTTATGCCAACTGTCCTTTATGGCACCAACACAAAAGTTCTCAACATGGGAAATTCAAACACATTGGCCTCCCCCAACTTAATCCCTCTCGACCCCTCCATGGTCACCCAATTGGGTGTGGTTATCTTGGCCAATCGCAACATATATAGCACCACCGACTTAGGTCGATCCCAATCTTAATTTCAGACTTTAATGCTCATTTACGCAAACTCTGGCACGCCGTTCCTTTCTTCGCACAATCTCATAGGTTGCCTGAACAAGACATCCTCCACTAGTTCTCTTGTTCAAGCTTCCAAACTCAATAATCCTCCAATCTACTTTGGTTAAAAACCCCGTGACGCTTAGACTGGCTCCACAAATCTCATGTATTAGTAGCTTATCATGGATAAGGGAATCGTAAGCCCTATCCCAAACATAAGGATCCGATAGTTTGCTCATGGTCTTCTGACCAATTGAAACTCAAGGGTCCTCCGACCAACTCAAATCAAGGGTCCTTAGACCCACTCAAACTCAAGGAACCTTCGACTAACTCAAACTTAAGGGTCCTCGGAGCCATTCAAACTCAAGGGACCTTCGACCCATCTCGGCTCAATCTTGTTAGGCATTCCACACCCATCTTGATCGCAATGGTCCACTTGCCAACATAGATGGAGCTTGCAATCGCTCCAACACTACTTAGACACACTCTTACACTACTTAGGTGCCCTCAAACCCATTGCCTCAACAGGAAATTTCACTTGCTCCAACGATCCTCAAGTGTACACACTCTAGCTTGTTGTCTGTAGGAGCCTTCATTGGTTCCAGCAGCGGGAAACGAAAACGATTCTCATGTTTAAATAGTAGTATAATTTGCTTCTAAATTGTTGGAAATATACTACTACTAAATAAAATCGTTAGCGCTGATAGGAAACCAACTAAGTGTAAATAAATAAAGCAATCTCTGTGTCGTGGAAGAACCACTGCCTTAAAAGCAAATTCGCCCTGATCGGTGTAATCGTTAACACAGTACTTCAATATTCGTATACCCGAATAAAGAAGGTGAAACACAATCGGTATTGTTCTTCTCGAAAGGAATTGAAATTGAAAAAACAAAAGCAATTGGTCTGAAATCTGATCAGAAAATAAACTGAAAGAAAACCGATGAAACCACACTAGGTTCAATTCTCAAGAAAGTTTAGTGGGGTCATAGACAATCCCATTTAAAACCTAATCTCCTAAACAAAATTTCTCTCTTGTGTAATGTAGAACATCAAAATTTAGAGAACATAAGGATGATAAAAGTTGTTTTTCTCTTGTTGTGTTCTATAAAAAAATAAGGAGAATGATCTCCTATTTATATTATTTTCTGAAGGGACAAAACAATAAATTTGCAAAGTCAATTTCCTAAAATAACTCAATAGTCAAATTTTGATTCATTGTAATCGTTTAGAAATTAGATTATGATTTTATCAAATTATAACCGTTTAAATATATATATTTTCAATTACTTTACATTAGCAAGAGTAAGTTGACATAAGGTTTAAATGTTGTGTAAGTGTAACCCATTCTCCTTAAAAAAATGTTGATTTGTTTATTATACTAACATTTTTACTCCATTGAATTTACATGTACTACTTGCATACTAGAATGTCGAAACAGCATTTAGTGCCGTGGGAAAATAATTTTTACCAGACCCAATCTAAACTATTACTATACATTATACGTACGACGACCAAGAAGCTTTTCAAAAGCAATAGAAACATGGTGAAGAATCAAATTGTACCTCTTCGTTTCTACCTACATTGAGGATAAAAAAATATTTACTACCTTACTTTTCCCGTACTAGTTCATTTTTCATCACAAAAATATAATAAAATAATAGATATATGTGTCATTGGGGTCAAATGAACTTTATAGCCCTCCTAGGTAGTATATTTCTTACTGTTGCTTGGGAGTATAAGCTTTCCAGGCTTTGTAGAAAGCCAAGTTCCACTTCACTATCTAGACTCCTCTATTATTAATTTACTAGGTATTATAACCATAGTCAAAGTTAGGTTGATGGTTGTTTGAAAGTCAAACAAGTATATGCTTTCGAATACACAGTGGTAGGTCTTACAGATCAAGGTTGATTGATTGATTGATTAATTAGCTTGCTAATATGAATATATCTAATTAAGGTACATAGCTACATTCATCCACCAGTGTGAATTTTTGACAGCAACTGTCAGACATGAAAATTAATGCCAAGAAATTAATATAAACAAACTCGTGTTTGAGTAAGGACCAGCTGATAAGATTGTTAGAAGAGAAGAGATCAAGAGCATGGTTTGTCTGTAAAATAGGGTTTTTGCTCTTCCCCTGAAAGCATCCCAGAGCTGGTACTTTTTTGTGTCATATCAGCTAATTTTACCGTGTTTCCTTTCACATGTGAGTTTCAGTGTACTTAAAAGGGTATCTTATATGATGGACATAATTCAAACTCGCACATGCATGTTCTCGGATATATATACTAGTGCCCTTTCCATGAACATGTTTTCAATGATTAAATGGATAAATCTGAACCCATGGGGACTGCAAATTAAAGGGTTTAACCAATACGATATATTTCTGTCAAAATGTAATTTTTTTTTACTAGGTCTACCAGTTGGTTTACCTACCCTCTTAGTTGAGAGAGGGGGGGGGGAGGGTACTTAGAATTTTAAAGGATAATTCATTTAAATGCAACTTGCAATGCCTGCAGAAAAAGTTGTGGGATTTATCAGAGGAAATTACTTAAAACATTTCTTAGGTTGATGATCAATATAGTGTATAAATTTTGACGTAGGGTCAGCCATTCCATTGAATCTGAGCCGATGGATTTGCTGTTCCAAGTAAAGGAATAATAAACTAAAACATGGTGGGATTGGGGGACAGAAGAAATATAATATAAATATATATATGAAAACAAGTTGAAACTGCATGGAAGATGGTCCAAGAAAAGTAATTCTAAAATTGGTGCTTGCCTATTGTCTGATGTCCCCTAAGCATAAGGCCCTTGTGATTAGATTGTCTGAATTGACAAATAATAGTAGAAATTTATAGGTATGGGTTGCATGTTGGTTAATGCACTACATGTTTACTTGAATGTACCATAACAATTATATTTTCTTGTGTAATGCTTAAATGGCAACATGTTCTTCCCTGTTATTTGAAGGTAAGTTATCAGATATATTTTAAAAATTATGCCTTAAATATATAATCCCACACATCTACTTGAAAGTAGGACTAGTTTCCGTCTTCTGTTCTTTGTTTCCCTTAATTACATGTGTTACTAACAAAGGAAAAGTCAAGAACTATTAACGGTTTAATGATTCATATGTTTGACGGTGAAAATGGATGCTATGTTTTTTCCTCTTTAACCAATGATGATTTCATGTAAAGATCTCCAGAAAGAAAAAGGAAAAAAAGGAAGAATATGCAACCCAGTTTATAGCACAATTGCTTTTAAAAGAATAAATAAATAAATTATAAAATATATCAGATTAGCAGAGGCCAGCTATCAGCACTTGAATACTGAGGCAATATAATGAACTATGGTACTATTAACAAGTTCCTTTTTTGCCAGTGAAAATTGTTAACAGATAGCAAAAAGAAGAATGAATGAAGAAAGTATACGTGGAAGAGAAATGGACAGTCGAGAGAATTTAGATGACAACCCAGATTTCCTTTCGGTCCCATCAATCCATTTGACAGCTAAAGAAGAGCATAAGAAGAAAGCAATAATGTAAATCTAAACAGATCTAGAATCTTATTAAATTTTCTTATACTTGAAATTAACAGTAATAGCTAAAAACAATACTACTATATAACATATATATATATATATATATATATATCATCAAATGGAAGTACTTTTTTAACTACTATACAAGTAGGAGAGGGATGAAAGCAATTAAGGTGGCCGTTGCTGGGGGTGGGGGGGGGGGGGGTTTCTCCTAAGGTTCGCCACGCTCACGGCCGCAAACAAGCAGAGCAATGCAACGTCGGAGGATGTAGAATTTGGCTCGCTGCTTCTTAACCAAATGACTGCATTTTTGACCAAATGATCTGCAAGGCTCACAGGCCTGCTTGTTATTAATAAATCTTGTGTCCTTTTCTTTGCCTGCCATTTGAATGAGTAAGCTTCAGCAGTGCTCTACTGTTGTTGAGTTATGACACTGTGACTACTAGTACTAAAAATAGAAGCAGTAAATATATATATATCTGAAAGGGTAGATATGTTGAATGAAGCTTAAGAGTTATATTTATACAAGAAAGGGAGAGAGAGTTTTATGAATAGAGGTGTTATGATTTGATTCTGGCTCATTGGGCTCCTCTTAATAAGCTATATCTACTGTACCCACTGCAATCCCTGCAACCCACTAGCTGTCTGGGAGCATACGGATATGATAAAAAAAACAAGGAATTTTTATAAAAATTTGAACATAAATCATTTTTATCTATATGAGAAATTTATATTTATTTTAAATATTGATGTTTGATATTTGTGTTTAATAATAGATGATATTTTGCCAAATTCACCTGAATAGTTAGTAGCTAAATCGAGTGGACAAGCGCACGAGTCCAACTATTCATTTGGTACAGACACAGAAAGCAAAGTAAAGAATAGGGAAAGGGTAAACCATAATTTAGCCTAAACAGTATAAACCGTGTGCTGAGTGACATGCCTTTATTATTTTTAGCATATTATATTCAAGTAAGCTTTTATAATTTTCGGGTTAATGCAATTATTTGAGACTTGAATTTGATAATTGTTTAAGAATTAATTTTGAGTAGAAAAAAATTTAAGTTTCAATGAGAGAATAATTGTCAAGTTTAGTGATCAACTTAAACAAAAGATAGTTTAAGCACTAATATCGAAATAATTATCAAGTTTAAAAATTAACTTGATAAAAAATGTTCAAACCTCAATACCAGAATAAATGTCAAATTTAGGTCTCCATTAATACATTAACCTTATTTATTTTTAATTAAATAAGTTCATATTATTTTATTTTTTTTATTCATGAGAGATCATAAAAATACTTGTTGAAGAAATCATAATGTTGCTGAGAAATTAATTTGTTGACATTCATTTATGCTGATGCAATTTTTGAGAAGTGCCCAAATCAGTGTTGGGATTAGTGCCAAATGATAGTAAAAAACTTGTCATGTTTATGTTAGTAAATTTTGGCAACAAAATTCATTGGGTTGTGATTTATGTTTTTACTTCGACAGATTGCCAACTTATTCTTGATATTCAAATCACATATAGTAATATATCTTGAAGATTGTCAACCCCATTTTCAACGCCAACATTACTTGTTGCCAAACAAAGTAACATTTATCATAAAAAAATAAGACTGAGTTTATTGATGGAAAAAAAGTACTACTGGCGGTCACCTGCAACCTAACTAATCTTTAATAGATTGACTTCACTATCAGAGATCAAATCCACAACTTTTCCTCCACATTGCGTAAAACCAAAAAGAAATCAACAATGATGTAATATCCCTCACTCGGGATGATCCGAATACATTATGAGTAAGGAATGTCACATTTGAACATTAAGACTACTTAACCCAAAAATCAATTTCCAAACTTTGCTTAACATAGATTCATTTGAAGCTAATTAATTATTTCTAGGTATCTTTTTAAGTTTGGTTACAAATGGGGATTATTCAAAAATTATTCAAGATAAAATAGAGTCAATGTCGCGATACTAAGAAATGGGTGGTGCGACACTGAGGGCAGAATGCTCAATATCATGATATTAGCTTCTGATGTTGTGACACTAAATTTGGATGCCACAACCTTCTAATGTCGTAACACCAGGAATAAATTACCCGGAACATATTTGAAACATCTAAAATCAAGTTTAAAATGTTATTAATCATTCCACATCACTTTTAAACATTATACAACTTAAATCTTATTTATATACTTTACATTAACCTATGTACATGTCATAACCTATAACCAAAATATCAAATTCATACATCTTCGAACCTTGGTGATCTGATGAGATGTGTTGAGATCACGACTTGAATTTAGAGCTCCAACCCAATCTTTCACCTATGTGTTAAACAATAACGCCTTAAGCTCGTGAAAGCTTAATAAATACCCATGAATTCTGATCTTATCATTTCTTTGACATTTATTTATCATAAACATTATTACTATTATAATTCACAAATATATAATCAAAAAATTATTTCATATTTAAAAAAATTCACTAATACTTTGAATTACAAATTTTATTTTTTTACGGATTAACAAGAACGAATCTTTTATCATAAATCACTTACCATGATTTTTTAGCCTATGCTAGACACGTTTGAACGAGATAGATACATGGAACAAATCACGATATACAAGCACATAAGTGCTAAATCAAGAGCACCAAAGTGTTAAATTCAAGAATATCACAAATAACATTGGAGTGCTAGGGTTCCTATGGCATGTCAACTATATCCACGAAGTTCAGCACTAGTCTACATGGGCATTTCACGATACTAGATTTATAATAATTTATCACAAGTGCTTTATTTCAGGATTATCGTGATTTCATTACACTTTCACATTCTTTTTATTCAGGTTTACTATTTAACATTACACAAATTACGAATATATTATTACAAACATCAAGATTTTCAAGAATAATTTTTTTTTTACATTTTCATTTCATGAATAATCACGATCATTATTCATACGAGTATTTATTTCACGATTTTCACAATTTAACTACACTTTTTCAATTCAATCCTCATTTTTTTTTCATGATTTAAAAAAAATTGTAATTTTAATCACAATAATCACAAGATTTATTTACAAATATTATTTCTCAATATATCATGTTTTTTGCATTCTCTACTTCATCGAATATTTACATGTAAAACTTTCACAACTTTTCAATTTAAAATATTTACTAATTTATCACTTCAAATCAATTTCCTTTCATGTAACACTTTAATCAAGTAATTTATCTCAATACCATATTTCACATAACAAATTTCTGTGCATTTCACTTCTCTTATTCCAACTACACATTTCTCAAGGTTCACAATTTAGTCCTCACCTTTATGAAAATTCAATATTTATTATAGTTTCACCTTAACATCACTTTATTCTTATTTCATCACGTTTTTACTCATTCATTAAACTTTCTATCATAATATATTCTATTTCACATGTCAAATTATTTTAAACAAGTGATGCAAATTTCGTCATCTTTCTTTCAAGCTCACGTCCACCATTTTTTAAAAAGAAAGTTTTGTTTTCTTCGTAGTTTTGTTTTCTTCGTAATTTGGTCCTTTCAATCAAAATTCACCATTTTCACCTAGAAATTTAAAAGAATTTTCATACCCACCAAAAGGGAAAAATGATAAGAAGACTGTGGCGAATATGAATATAAACTTAGATTCAGGAAAAATTGTAATACCCTAAATAAATTAGTAGGACTTAATTGGGAAATTAATAAGTTGGTGGGCTGAATTGTGTAACTAAGGGCTATTTTGAAGGTTGAGTGAAACTTCAGGGGCAATCTAGAAACCCTATTTCCTTTAAGGTCCTTTGAGAAAATACCCCTATTTTTTAGGTATATATGCAACCTTAAATTTTTTTGAGACCATTCAACTCTCTTTTGTTCCCTTGCCTGCCGAAAAACCCCTAAACTCCCTCTCTTCTTCTTTGTTCTTTGTTCTTTTTGGTCACACTTCGTTCTCACCCTCGACGTCGTCCGTTGCTTACACCGCCATCACCAGTCGTTATCTTGCGCTTTTGCGACCAAAACCTCTCAAATCAAATCTTGTTGGTTGTTTTCTTTTGCACTTTGGTTGTGCTGCCTTGTGAGGTTGTTAGTGTGTTTGAGGGTTGTGTGTGAGCCGAAGTACCTTTCTTGGTCCATTGGAGTTGGTTCGGGGTGGTGCACTGTCATTGGGGGTGTGTAGGTTCGACGTCGCCGATGTAGGGGTGTTAGGAACCCTAATTTTGTTATGGGTTATATAGTGAAGTGGGTCATTTTGTTGCAAGCGCAATGGAAAATACTCAAACCATGCCTTGACCCAAATTTTGGAAACTTTAGAGCCCAATTATGTGACACAAATGGAGGAAACCAAAACCCAATTGAACCAAACCCAAACCTTTAACCCAAGCCTAAACTAAATCCTAAACCAATTTAGGTTTAACCGTTGATCGACCATTGACCATTGACTGTTGTTCGAACGTTGACCGTTGACCATTGACCATTAACTTTTTGGGTTGACCGTTGACTTTTTTCGAAAAATCTTACTGTACCATTTTTTTAACGTCCTGAGTCCAATTTCGCTGTCTGTTTTGCCAAATTAAAACCTGAAAGCCTCATTTTGACTGTTTTATCTTTAATTTTGTATTTTGAGTTATTTAGAGATTTAATTTGGGAATACTGATATGAGATATTCGTGTTTGGGTAATCACGACTCCGAGGCTGACGATTTACCTCTTCCTCCACCTGTGTAACCTGCTCCTGCACTGGTTTCGAGAGCTACAAGTAACTTATTCTAGTTAGTTTTGTATTTAAGTGGTGGCTAGGATAGTATTCAATGATAGTTGTGTTTGTAGGATCTAATCCTGTTAGATCGGGTACTTGATCAGTGCTTGGTGGACGACCTCTTCGTCATTAGAGTTATGCTTTCTAGAGGTGTGTTTCTAACTGTACTTAGTCTATTATTTGAGGTGATATGCTATATGTGATTGCATGTAATATTGAGGTATATTGAGGTTGTGTTGATTATGTTGTGATGAGGTAATGGTATGATTTTGGCTGAATTGTGTAAAGCATGTTGATATTGTCATGCATAAGTAAAGAGCATGTGGTAGATTAAATTATTGTGATTACTCTACTGTGCATTGAGATATATATATATATATATAACATATATACATGTATATTCTTATATGAGAAATACTATGAGTTTGAGACTGAGATTCAATTGAGATAACTTTGTAATTATACCATTGTGTGTACATGTAACACTCTAGAATTTTAGGGATTAAAGTGAGGTAATTAAAAAAAAATTTAAGGACCTATTGGGTAAAAATTCGTTAATTGAGAAAGTTGGACTTATTTGTGATGAGTGTGAAAGTTCAAGGTCAATTTAAGAACCCTAGTGTTGTTTAGGGACCTCGACATAAATATTCCAATTTTATTAGGTATAAAACCCACCTTTTCTCCCTAGCTGATTTTTTTCTTCTTCATTTGTTTTGTTACTGTTGAATTTTTTTGCCCCCAAATCTCCTTCCTTTTATTTTCTTCTTTCCTTGCTTTACAAGTCCATTTGTCCTCTGTTTAAGGTGATTTCTTGTTTGTTTGTTCCACTACCCTCATCTTTGCAACCGTCGGTCCCTTGCGGACAGAATCACACCCTCAAACCCCCTCTAGTTGCTACC
Source organism: Kokia cookei (assembly GCA_039519145.1). Lineage (NCBI taxonomy): Eukaryota > Viridiplantae > Streptophyta > Magnoliopsida > Malvales > Malvaceae > Kokia > Kokia cookei. The sequence continues at coordinate 8,251,701 of CM076900.1, read as the reverse complement.
ATTTGTGAGAACTTTTTGAGGAGACATTAGACCTTTGTGGGTTTTTTTTGCTTCGTTGTTTTTCGACTTTTGGTGTTGGTAAGTTGTGAAATTGCATTGTGGTTTGATTGTGGAATTGTTTGGGTGTTATCTACGGTGGTCGGACGTCGGTTGTGGAGTTGACAATTTCGATTTGTGGAAAAATGGGGTGTTTCAAACCTTAATTTTTTTATTGTTTCTTTGTGGGTGTTGTTAGGTCACTAGATAACCCAAACCTGATGGCCCAATCTTTGCCAAACCAAATCTAACCCTTTTAGCCCAAAACCACAAGCCTAGACTTTAAATAAAATTAAAAACCAAATAACCCAATCCTTTAAAAATCCTTAAGGCCAAACTTAGACCCAATAACCTAAATCCTTTAAAAACCCAACCAAACCCAATTGAACCAAGTCCAAACCCAAACCAAGTCCAACCGTTGATCGTCCGTTAACCGACCATTGATCGACCGTTGACCATTGACCATTGACTATTGATAGTTGACCATTAACTTTGACCGTTGACTTTGACCGTTGACTTTTTTCGAAAAATCCTACCCTACCATTTTTCGATGTCCTGAGTCCAATTCTGCTGTCCGTTTTGCCAAATTATAACCCTAAAGTCTCATTTTGATAATTTTATCTTAAATTGTGTACTTTAAGTTATTTTAGAGTTCTAATTTGAGGAGTACTAATATAAAATATTCGTATTTAGGTGATCACGATTCCGAGGCAGACGATTTACCTCCTCCACCTATTCAACCCATTCCTGCATCGATTTCGAGAGCTACACGTAAGTTACTTTAGTTTACTTTTGTGTTTAAGTGGTGGCTAAGTTTGTAATAATATTTAGTTGTATTTGTAGGATGTAATTCCGTTAGACCGGGAACTCGTACAGTGCGTGGCGGACTACCTCCTCGTCGCTAGAGTTCTTTTTGCTTGAGGTGTGTTTCTAACTGTAATATACCTTAATGAATGTGATGTGATTGAGATTATGTGATTTCATGTTGTTTGAGGTATGTTGACATTGAGATGATTGTGTTGTGATAAAAAAAATAATGGTATGATTGATTGAGCTGTGAAAGTGTATGATGATAATGTTGTGTATATATATATATATGTACCTTGAGCATGTGACGGGTAAATATTGTGATTATTCTATAGTGATTGTGATTCATGAGATATAATTGAGAATGAGATTGAGGCAATATATATATATATGATAATCATGTGGTCATACCACTGTGTGTTCATGGGGTGGGATTGTAAGGTGGAAGAAGTAGTTATCATTCCTTTTAAGGTTGATACTAAAACCACACTGCGATTGGTGACGTTGGTTGAGAAAGGGTTCTGGGGAACCTTTTCACTATGTAGGTGTGATGGAGTATAGGTGCATTGCATTATGCTTGTGTATGAAATATGATTTGTGGTTACCCTTTTGTGATGCAATTTGTTATGTTGTTTTTTTTAAAATACATTAGGTTATATGTACTTTAGAGACATAATGGGCTTTATAGCTCGTACCTCCACAGTTCTTTTCAGGTAATCAAGAATTAGGTGACTTGGTATCCGGAGGCTTAGTTACAGATTTATATTATATTATATTATTATTATTATTATTTTGATTTTGGATTATTTATATACTTTGTTAGTAACTATTCGTTTTGGGTTGTAAATACAATTTATTTTGGGACTTTTGATATTTTATTTTTGAGAGTTTAATTAACTTATTTTATTTTTTTTAATTATAGATTTAACATTTTATATAAGTATATTTATGTTTATCTTTGGGAATGAATGTGAATGGTTTTGGATTGTCGAGTTGGGTGTGGGTAAATTACTTAAATAATCTTTTAAATCTGGTCGTATCAATTAAGCTGGGTTTAGGGGGTTACATTTAGTGGTATTAGAGCCAAGTTCAACTCACGGACTGTGAAACTCTTCAGGCTTAGTTTTGAAAATTTTTTGGGTCAAATGGAGATTTTGAATAAATTAATGAGTTATAATAATTTATGTTACATATAGATATATATATGATTTATTTTAAACCTTCGGTACCGATTCTTACTTTAGTACTCTTTATTGATGTAGATAGATAGTATGCCACCACGTAGGAGTGCTAGATTTACGACTGGTCACAATCAAGGTTGAGGCCGGGGCCGTACTGCTAGGGCCGTTAGCGACCCTACTCCTGTGTTTGAGCTTGAGGAAAATGTAGATGAGTTGCCTCATGTTACTAAGGATGGGTTGCCCAAGGGTGCTGAGGGTCAACCAGCTTTAGGAGGAGACTTACCTGTTGAGGATATGCCCGATACAGGGGATAGTGAGACCATGGAGTTGGACAGTGCTACGGTTAATCGAGAGTTATTGAGATTACTTCGTGGATCCATTAGAGTTCAGTATGAAGGTCCGAGGGGGCCTATTTTTGCTGATTTTATATATACTGGGATGAAGGTGTTTGAGGGTAAGATTGGTACAGATTCTTCAGTTGCTGAGTATTGGTTGAAGGATTTATAGAGGTTGTTTGTAGAGATGAACTACCTTACTAGACAGAAGGTTAGAGCTGCTGTCTCTTTACTGAGGGGTGAGGCCTAAAATTAGTGGGACAATATGGAGGAGTCTACTGTTGCTGGTTAGATTACATGGGATTATTCCAAAGAGGTCTTCTAAGATCGTTATGTGGGTGAAGAGGTTCTTGACAAGTGCAGGGATGACTTTATGAACTTGAGATAGTGGGACATGCCCGTTAATGATTATGAGATAGAGTTCCTAAGGTTGGTCCGCTATGCATCTGGGCTGGTAACAAGCGAAAAAGAAAAATGTGACTGGTTTAGGAAATGACTTCGACTCTCACTTCAGGCTAAGGTCAACATGCATCACGACAGAGTATTCAGTGATCTAGTTAGCCGAGCTAGATCTGTAGAGAGTTTGGAGGCACGTACTAAAGCCTAGAGAGTTCAGGATAGGGAACGTAATAAGAAGCCAGCAGTTTCATCAGCTCAACCTGTTACGGGTGGTCTTTCTGTTAAGAGGCCTAGAGAGGAGACAACTCAACCTAATTATCCGAGAGTGAGGCCTACAGTTTCAACAGCTCCGGCGGGTAGTGTTGGTGGTTCTATTAGACCTTATCCCATGCATCTCTGTTCTTACTGTAATAAAAGACATGGGCGCGAGTGTTAGAGAAAGGTAGGGCCTTGTTTTAGGTGTGGCTCTCAAGAGTACTTCTTTAGAGATTGTCCCCATCCTCCTACTGGATCGTTTATGCAGAGTCAGTCTCAGGCTTCGGTTCAGGCTCTTTCTAGGTGTAGAGGGCAGGTTAGACCGGTTGCTTCGGGTTTAGCTACTAGAGGTAGGTCAGTTTAGAGTGGAGAAGCTTTTAGATTTGGGGTGAGACAGTCTGGGTTGATATATGCTACTAGGAGGCATGAGGATTGTGATGAGCATGGCATCATAGTAGGTACTTTTTATGTTCATTCCATTCTTTATTTTGTCTTGCTTGATAATGGTTCGACAAATTCCTATGTGGCTAGTGCTATGTCTTGGGGTCTTAAGATTACTATTGAAAGTGTTGACTCTACGGTAATTGTTCAAAGTCTAATGGGTAACTCTATGGAGGTTACTAGAATATACCACAATTATCCTTTAGAGATTTAAGGGGAAATCTTTTTTACCGATTTATTGGAGTTATCATTCAATGAATTTGACCTTATACTAGGTATGGATTTACTTTCAAAGCACCGAGTTAATTTGGATTGTGAAAAGAAAAGGGAAACTCTGAGAACTTCTGATGACCAACAGATAACCCTAATTGGCGAACGTACAGGGTTTCTATCCAATGTGATATCAACCCTTAAAGCCGAAATGTTGATTAGAAAGGAGTCCATGGCTTATTTGGCTTACATTCTTGATCCAAGGTAATTTGATTTCGGGATTGATAAGATTCGAGTGGTGAAGGACTTTCCCGATGTGTTTCCGGAAGAATAGCCTAGGGTGCCACCTAAGCGTGATAAGGTTGAGTTTGGCATAGAAGTCTATCCTGGCACGACTCCTGTGTCTATGGCACCTTATAGACTGACACCTAAGAAACTCAAAGAGTTGAAAGTACAGTTGTAAGAGCTGTTGGATAGGGGTTTTATTCGACCAAGTGTTTCACCTTGGGGAGCCCCAGTTTTGTTTGTGAAGAAGAAGGATGAAACACTTTGGTTGTGCATTAACTATCGGAAGCTGAATAAGCTAACGATTAAGAATAAGTACCCCTTGCCTTGTATTGATGATCTATTCGATCAGTTTTGGGAGCTACTGTGTTTTTTAAGATTGACTTGAGGTCAGCTTAGGGTGAAAGATTCAAATGTGTTCAAGACAACTTTTCGAACTCGTTATGGGCACTATGAGTTCTTGGTAATGCCCTTTGGGTTAACTAATGCCCCTACTGGTTTTATAGACATGATGAATAGGGTGTTTCAACCCTACTTGGATCAATTTGTGGTGGTGTTTATAGATGACATTTTGGTATACTCTAAGTCTAAGGCTGAGCATGAGGAACATCTGAGAGTTGTGCTGCAAACTTTGAGAGAGAAGTAAATTTATGCTAAGTTCAGCAAGTACGAATTTTGGCTATTTGAGGTGATGTTTTTGGGTCATATAGTTTCTGTTGAGCGTATTCGTGTGGATCCGAAGAAGATTGAGGCTATTTTGGGCTGAAAGCAACCCAAGAATATTTTTGAAATTCGTAGCTTCTTGGATTTAGCTGATTATTATCGAAGGTTTGTTAAGGGTTTCTCGATTATTGCATCTCCGTTGACCAACTGTTGCCCGACCATTGACCATTGACCGACCATTGACCATTGACCGTTGACTTTTTCTGAAAAATCCTACCCTACCATTTTTCGACGTCGTGAGTTCGATTCCACTGTCCATTTTGCCAAATTCTAACTTGAAAGTCTCGTTTTGATAGTATTATCTTAAATTGTGTACTTTAAGTTATTTTAGAGTTCTAATTTGGGGAGTACTAATATAAAATATTCGTGTTTAGGTGATCATGATTCCGAGGCGGACGATTTACCTCCTCCACCTGTTCAACCCGTTCATGCATCGATTCCGAGAGCTACACATAAGTTACTTTAGTTTAGTTTTGTGTTTAAGTGGTGGCTAGGTTTGTAATAATATTTAGTTGTATTTGTAGGATCTAATTCTGTTAGACCGAGAACTCGTACAGTACGTGACGGACAACCTCCTTGTCGCTAGAGTTCTTTTTGCTTGAGGTGTGTTTCTAACTGTAATATACTTTAATGTATGTGATGTGATTGAGATTATATGATTTCATGTTATTTGAGGTATGTTGATATTGAGATGGTTATGTTGTGATAAAAAAAATAATGGTATGATTGATTGAGCAGTGAAAGTGTATGACAATGTTATGTGTGTATATATATATATATATATGTACCTTGAGCATGTGACTGGTAATTATTATGATTATTCTACAGTGATTGTGATTCATGAGATATAATTGTGAATGAAATTGAGGCAATATATATATATGATAATCATGTGGTCATACTATTGTGTGTTCATGGGGTGGGATTATAAGGTGGAAGAAGTGGTTATCATTCCTTTTAAGGTTGATACTAAAACCACACTGCGATCGGTGACGTTGGTTGAGAAAGGGTTCTAGGGAACCATTTCATTATGTAGGTGTGATGGAGTATGGGTGCATTGCATTATGCTTGTGTATGAAACATGATTTGTGGTTACCCTTTTGTGATATAATTTGTTATGTTGTTTTTTTTTTTAAATACATTAGGTTATCTGTACTTTAGAGATACACTAGGCTTTATAGCTCATACCTCGACAGTTCTTTTCAGGTAATCAGGAATTAGGTCACTTGATATCCGAAGGCTTAGTTACAGATTTATATTATATTATATTATTATTATTATTTTGAATTATTTATATACTTTGTTAGTAACTATTCGTTTTGGGTTGTAAATACAATATATTTTGGGACTTTTGATATTTTAATTTTGGGAGTTTAATTAACTTATTTTATTTTTTTAATTATAGATTTAAAATTTTATTTAAGTATGTTTATGTTTATCTTTGGGAATGAATATGAATGGTTTTGGATTGTCGAGCTAGGTGTGGGTAAATTACTTAAATAATCTTCTAGATCCGGTTGTATCATTTGGGCCGGGTTTAGGGGGTTACAGTACATGGGTGGGAATGTAAGGTGTAAGACATGATTCTCATCCCTTAAAGGTTGATACTAAAACCACACTGCAATTGGTGACGATTGGTTGGGAAAGGGTTCTGGAGAACCTTTTCACTGTGTTGGTGTGTTGGAGTATGGATGCATTGCATTGTGCTTTTGATTGAAATATGATTTGTGGTTACTTTTTAAGCTACAAATTGTTATGATATTATATATTAGGTTGTATGTACTTTAGAGACACACTGGACTTCATAGCTCATATCCCTACAATTCCTTTACAGATACTCAGGATATAGGAGACTTGGTACAATGAATCGAGATTACAGACTTATTTTATTTTCTTATCTTAATATTTTGTTTTTGGGTTTTAATATACTTAAATAATAATTATTATTTTTGGGTTGTAAGTAAATTTTTATTTTGGAGATTTGGTATTTTATTTTGGAGAAGTAATTACTTTATTTTTAATTAAAGACTATATATATTTATATACGAGTGCATGTGAATGAATGTGAACTATCGGTATGCATGTGGGTATAATTACTTAAATAACCCTTTAAATTCGATCATATATTTTGGATCGGGGAAAGAGGGTTACATTTAATGGTATCAAGGTTGAGTTTAATCACGGACTGTGAGGCTCTCTAGACTTGGTTTTAAAATTTTTGGGATTAAATGAGTATTTAAAATAAATTAATATGTTATAAATAATTTTTTATATATGTATATAAAAAAGTGTGAGTTATTCTAAATCTCTGGTACCAATTCTTACTTTAGTACTTTTTACTGATGTAGATAGATAGTACGCCACCACGTACGAGTGCTAGACTTAAGATTGGTCGCGACCAAGGTCAAGGCCGGGGCCGTATTACTAGGGCCGTTAGTGACCCTACTCTTGTGTTTAAGCTTAAGGTGAATGTGGATGAATTGTTACATGCTAAGGAGGTTGAGCTGCCCGTAGGTGCTGAGGGTCAGCAAGTCGGAGGAGACTTACCTGCTGAGGAAGCTTCTGTTGAGGATGTGCCTGACACTAGGGATAGTGAGACCGTGGAGTTAGATAATGCTACGGTTAATTGAGGATTATTGAGATTACTCCGTGGATCTGTCGAGGGTCAATTTGAGGGTCCAAGAAGGCCCATTTCTACCGATTTTATAGCTGTTGAGATGAAGGTCTTTGAGGGTAGGACTGGTACGGATCCTTTTGTTGCTGAGTACTGGTTGAAGGATTTTCAAAGATTATTTGTGGAGATGAACTATCCCACTAGGCAAAAGGTTAGGGCTGTTATGTTTTTGCTGAAGGGTAAGGCCTAAAATTGGTGGAATACTGTATAAGAGTCTACTCCTACTGGTCAGATTACATGAGATTATTTAGAGAGGCCTTCCAATATCGTTATGTGGGTGAGGAGTTTCTTGATAAGTGTCAGGATGACTTCATGAACTTAAGACAAAGAGATATGTCTATCAATGACTATGAGATCAAGTTCTTAAGGTTGGTTCGCTATGTATCTTGGCTGGTGACAAATGAGAAAGAGAAGTGATATTGGTTTAGAAAGAGACTACGACTCTAGTTCTAGGCTGGGGTTAACATGCACCATGATATAGTATTCAATGATTTGGTTAGTAGGGCTAAATCTATTGAGAGTTTGAATGCTCGTACTAAGGCTCAGAAGGCTTAAGATAGAGAGTGTAGTAAGAAGCTAGTGGGTGTACAAATTCAACCTATTTCTGGTGGTCCTTCTACAAAGAGACCTAGAGAGGAGTCAGTTCAACCTAGTTATCCGAGGGTGAGGCCTACAGTTTCGGCAGCTCTTGTGGGTAGTGTTGGTGGTTCTATTGTCCTCGTCTCTTACATCTCTGTTCTTACTGTAATGAAAGGCATAGGGGCGAGTGTTAGAGAAAGATCGAGGCTTGTTTTAGGTGCGATTCACAGTAGCACTTTTTTAGAGATTGTCTACATCCTCCTACTGGATCATTTGTACAAAGTCAATCTCAGGCTTCGATTCAGACGGTAGATTAGACTTGTTACTTTGGGTTCAGCTACTAGAGGTAGGCCTATTCAGAGTTGTGGAGCATCGAGATCTGGAATGAGACAGCCTAGGTTAGTGTATGCGACTAGGAGGCATGAGGATCATGATGAGCCTGACGTCATAGTAGGTACTTTCTCTATTCATTCTATCTCTTATTTCGCTTTGCTTGATAATGGTTCGACACATTCTTATATGGAGAGTGCTGTGTCTTGGGGTCTTAAGATTACTATTGAAAATGTTGAGTCTACGGTTACTGTTCAAAGTCCTATGGGTGTGGAGGTTAGTAAGGTATATCGTAACTGTCATTTAGAGATCGAAGAGGAGATCTTTCTTGCCAATTTACTGGAGTTAGCATTTAGTGAGTTTGATCTCATTCTGGGAATGGATTGGCTTTCTAAGCATCGAGTTAACTTGGATTGTGAAAGGAAAAGGGTAACTTTGAGAACTTTTGATAGTCGTAAGATAACCCTAATTGATGAACATATAGGGTTTCTATCTAATGTGATCTCAGCCTTTAAAGCCGAAAAGTTGATTAGGAAGGGATCCATGGCTTATTTGGCTTACATCTTGGATCCAAGGCAATCAGATTCTAGGATTGAAAAGATTCGAGTAGTGAAGACTTCCTTAATGTGTTTCCAGAAGAGTTGTTTGGTGTGCCACCTAAACGTGATGAGGTTAAGTTTGGCATAGAAGTCTATCCTGATATGATTCCCATGTCTATGACACCTTACTGAATGGCACCTAAGGAAATCAAGGAATTGAAGGTTCAATTGCAAAAGTTGTTGGATAGGGGTTTTATCCGACCTAGTGTTTCACCTTGGGGAGCACTAGTTTTGTTTGTAAAGAAGAAAGATGGGTCACTTCGATTGTGCATTAGATGGGTAACTTCGGTTATGTATTAGATGGGTCACTTCGGTTGTGCATTGACTATCGAAAGCTAAATAAGCTGACGATTAAGAATAAGTACCCCTTGCCTCGTATTGATGACCTATTCGATCAGTTTCGAGGAGCTACTGTATTTTCTAAGATAGACTTAAGATCTTTGTATTATCATCTTAAGGTGAAAGATTTTGACGTGTTCAAGACGGCTTTTCGAACTTGTTATGGGCACAATGAGTTTTTGGTGATGCCTTTTGGGATAACTAATGCCCCTGCTACTTTTATGGACATGATGAATAATGTGTTTCAACCCTACTTAGATCAGTTTGTAGTGGTGTTTATAGATGATATCTTGGTTTATTCTAAGTCTGAGGTTAAGCACGAGGAGCATCTTAGGATTGTTCTACAAACCTTGAGAGAGAATCAGCTTTATGCTCAGCAAGTGTGAATTTTGGCTCTCAGAGGTTATGTTTTTGAGACATATAGTTTCTGCTGAGGGTATTCGGGTAGATCCCAAAAAGATTAATGCTATTATGGGCTGGAAGCGACCTAAGAATGTTTTTGACATTCGTAGTTTCTTAGGTTTAGCTGGCTATTATCGAAGGTTTATTTAGAGTTTTTCGATTATTACGGCGTCTTTGACTAAGCTTTTGAGGAAGAGTGCCCTATTTGTTTGGACCGAGACTCAAGAGTCTAGTTTTGAGAAGTTAAACTCTGTGTTGACTCAAGCACTGGTTCTGATCCAACCTGAACATGAGAAAGCTTATACTGTCTACAGCGATGCTTTTCACACTAGATTGGGATGTGTTCTAATACAAGAGAGAAAGGTTATTGCTTATGCCTCTCGGCAGTTGAAACCGCATAAGATTAATTATCCTACTCATGATCTTGAGCTTGCTACGGTAATCTTTGCTCTTAAAATTTAGAGACATTATCTCTATAGGGAGAAGTGCTATATCTTCACTGATCATAAGAGCTTGAAGTATTTGCTTACTCAGAAGGAGCTTAACTTAAGGCAGTGTCGTTGGTTAGAACTCCTTAAAGACTATGACTGAGAGATTGAGTATCACATTGGTAAGGCTAATGTGGTTGTTGACGCCTTGAGCCGTAATGCTGTGACTGAACTAAAGGCTTTATTTTCCAAAATGAGTTTGTTTGAGGATGGCAGTCTTTTAGCTGAGCTTTGAGTTTTTCCCATTTTACTCTCGGAGATTAAGGCTGAGTAGGCTAATGATCCTTATCTTGAGCACCATAGGAGAGAGGTGGAAGAATGTACATCAGTAGACTTTTCTATGGATCAGAATGGTATTCTATGGTTCAAAGGTTGATATTATGTTCCGAAGAATTCTGGAATTAAACAAACTATTCTCAATGAGGCGCATAATAGCCCTTATTCCATGCTTTCTAGTGGAGATAAGATGTATAAGAATCTTCGTGTTAGGTATTGGTGGAAGGGTTCTAAGAGAGATTTGTGGATTTTGTGTCGAAGTGTTTGACTTGTCAGAAGGTTAAGGCTAAGCACCCATGTCCTTCTGGATTACTCCAACCGATTGAGATTCTTCAGTGGAAATGGGAACATGTGACTATGGACTTTGTGAGTGGTCTTCTATTAACACCGTCCAAGAAAGATTCAGTTTGGGTGATTGTGGATTGACTCATTAAGTCCACACATTTCATTCCTATTAGGGTCGACTATTCTTTGAGCAAGTTAGCTCGACTTTACATTTCAGAGATAGTTCATCCTTATGAGATGCCTTTATCCATCATTTCTGATTGAGATCCGAGATTTACTTCGAGATTTTAGGAATCTTTGCACCGTGCTTTGGGTACTCGGTTAAACTCCAGTATTGCTTACCATCAACAAACTGATGGTCAATCTGGGCGTGTGATTCAGGTTTTGGAAGACATGTTGAGTATCAAGGTAGTTGGGAGGGCTTTTTACCACTGGCTGAGTTTGCTTATAATAACAGTTATCAAGTCAGTATTAAGATGGCTCATTACGAGGCTTTGTATGGGCGTAAGTGTTGCACCCCTATCAGCTGGACTGAGTTGACTGAGCATCGGTTGTTAGGACCAGATATTGTTCACGAGGCTGAGGAGATTGTTAGAGTAATTCATGAGAGGCTTAAGGCTGGTTTTGATATGCAGAAGTCTTATTCTGATCTAAAGCGTCGGGACATTGATTTCAGTGTGGGTGATGAGGTTTTCTTGAAAGTGTCTCCTTGGAAGAAGGTGCTTAGATTTGGAAGGAAAAGCAAGCTGAGTCATTATTTTATCGGCCCTTATCGGGTACTTCGTCGTATGGGATGGTTGCCTATTTGCTTGAGTTAACCCTTGAGCTTGAGTGGATTCATGACGTTTTTTATGTCTCTATGTTGAGGCGTTATCGTTAGGACCCATCTCATGTTGTGCCTATTGAGGAGATTGAGGTTCGTCCTGATTTGAGTTTTGAAGAAGAACAAATTAAAATTATTGCTCAGGATGAGAAAGTTTTTAGGAGGAAGACCATTAAGATGGTTAAGGTCTTATGGCACAACCATGGTTATGAGAAGGCTACTTGGGAGTCCAAAGCGGTCATCAAGGCCCAATATCCACATCTTTTTGGCCCAGGTAATTTCGAGGACGAAATTTCTTTTAAGGGGGAAGAGTTTTAACACCCTAAATAAATTAGTATGACTTAATTGGAAAATTAATAAGTTGGTGGGCTGAATTGTGTAACTAAGGGCTATTTTGAAGGTTGAGTGGAACTTCAAGGGCAATCTAGAAACCCTATTTCCTTTAGGGACCTTTGAGGAAATACCCCTATTTTTTAGGTATATATGCAACCTTAATTTTTTTTGAGACCATTCAACTCCCTTTTGTTCCTTTGCCTGCCGTAAAACCCCCAAACTCCCTCTCTTCTTCTTTGTTCTTTATTCTTTTCGGTCACACTCCGTTCTCACCCTCGACGTCGTCCGTTGTTTATACCACCACCATCAATCGTTATCTTGCACTTGAGTGTTGGTTGTTTAGTTTTGCACTTTGGTTGTGCTGCCTTGTGGGGTTGTTGGTGTGTTTGGGGTTGTGTGTGAGTCGAGGTACCTTTCTTGGTCCATTAAAGTTGATTCGGGGTTCGGTGCCGTCGATGTGGGGGTGTTGGAAATCCTAATTTTGTTATGAGTTATGTGGTGAAGTGGGTCTTTTTGTTGCACGCCCTATGGAGAATACCCAAACCATGCCTTGACCCAAATTTTGGAAATTTTAGAGCCCAATTATGTGACCCAAGTGGGGGAAACCAAAACCCAATTGAACCAAACCCAAATCTTTGACCCAAGCCCAAGCCAAACCCTAAATGAATTAAGGTTTGACAGTTGACCGTTGATCGATCGTTAACCATTGACCGTTAACATTGATCGTTGACTTTTTTGGTTGACCATTGACTTTTTTCAAAAAACCTTACCCTATCATTTTTCGACGTTCTGAGTTCGATTCCACTGTTCGTTTTACAAAATTCAAACCCAAAAGCCTCATTTTGACTATTTACCTTTAATTTTGTATTTTAAGTTATTTAGAGATTTAATTTGGGAATACTGACACGATATATTCATGTTTAGGTGATCACGACTCCAAGGCTGATGATTTACCTCCTCCTCCATCTGTGCAACCTGCTCCTACACCAATTTCGAGAGCTACACATAAGTTGTTCTAGTTAGTTTTATGTTTAAGTGGTGCTAGGATAGTATTTAATGATAGTTATGTTTGTAGAATCTAATCCTATTAGACTGGGTACTCGATCAGTGCGTGGTGGACGACCTCCTCGTCGTTAGAGTTCTACTTTCTAAAGGTGTGTTTCTAACTGTACTTAGCCTATTATTTGGGGTGTTGTGTTATATGTGATTACATGTAATATTGAGGTATATTGAGGTTGTGTTGATTATGTTGTGATGAGGTAATTATATGATTTTGGTTGAACTGTATAAAGCATGTTAATGTTGCCATGCATAAGTACAAATCATGTGATAAATTAAATTATTGTGATTACTCTACTGTGCGTTGAGATATATATATATATACATGTATATTCTTATATGAGCAATACTATGAGTTCGAGATTAAGATTCAATTAAGATAACTTTGTAATTATACCATTATGTGTTCATGGGGTGGGATTGTAAGGTGGAAGACGTGGTTATCATCCCTTAAAGGTTGATACTAAAACCACACTGCGATTGGTGACGATTGGTTGAGAAAAGGTCTTGGGGAACCTTTTCATTGTGTTGGTGTGTTGGAGTATTGTGCACTGCATTGTGCTTGTGATTGAAATATGATTTGTGGTTATTTTTTAAGCTATAAATTGTTATGATATTAAATATTAGGTTGTATGTACTTTAGAGACACAATAGGCTTCATAGTTCATATCCCTATAGTTCCTTTACAGATACTCAGGATTTAGGCGACTTGATACACGGAGGCGAGATTACAGACTTATTTTATTTTCTTATCTTAATATATTGTTTTTGGGTTTTTAATATTCTTTGATAATTATTATTATTTTTGGGTTGTAAGTAAATTTTTATTTTGAGGATTTGGTATTTTATTCTGGAGAAGTAATTACTTTATTTTAATTAAAGACTACATATATTTATATACGAGTGCATGTGAATGAATGTGAACTATCAGTATGCATGTGTGTATAATTACTTAAATAATCCTCTGGATTCGATTGTATATTTTGGATCGGATAAAGGGTGTTAGAAAAATAGAATTGGAGGAGAGGGAAAATCAAGCTAAGGCTTGAAATTAAGAGAAAAATGTATTAATTTTAAGGTTTCGTAATGTTTTCAAGTTTAATCTTGTTAGAAAGGTACAAAAATTATATTAAAGTAAGGATTTTTGATAAAAAGGTTTTATGTTCTTAACATGTTGAAGAAAGAGATAGAGGAAGTGATTCAAGTGACAAGAAAAGAGAAAGCAATTGATTTTCTCTTAACTTTCGCAAAATTTACATTTTAATACTTTTATTTGCTAATTATTCCATCTTAACATGTGAGAGTATTGTTATGTGAAATATGTTAATGTTTGCATGTTTTATCAAAATAGTTTTAATTGTATTTTTTTTAATTTATTTTGAGTTACACAACAGACTTAATGATATAACGTTTGCACTTGAGGTAATGATAAATTTTCTTTAACTTCAGCTTTTATAATTTATTTTGACCCTGGAGTTTTGAACAATTGGATTTTCTTTTAACTTTTCTTTATATCATAGAGTTAACAATATAAAATTAAATAAAAATGTACTAATCAGGAGAGAAAAAACCCAAAGCCAATCAGTTCATCCTCCCAAAGCCAATTAATAGACATTGGCCAATGTCAAAGGGGAAGCCATTTGCTGTTTGGGGTTGATGGACTAAGCAGCGAACGCAAGCTGTTTGCGTATGTAGAGACAGAGTGATGGGTTTTAGCATAGACGAAGCCCCAATACAAATAGCTTCAAGGACAAGCTCTGTTTCCCCTTCAATTATTTCAAGCATTTGGGCTCCATGAAAGCTGAATTTCATTGCCTGAAACCTCACCTTCGATCGCCCATCATTGTCTTTATTCCACAACGTGTTCTTTTATACTATAAGAAAATGGTCTGCCAACACAACAACCCAAAACCATGGGCCAATTATGGATATCAAATCTAGTTCGGCCGACTCTACTTAGGCCTAGAAATGAGCCTAGGGATGACCATGAATTGGGTTGTATATCAGTATTTGTACTTCTAGATTTTAATATTAAATTTAATAGGTCAAATTCTGTTATAATCACGTAAGTTGTAAATTTAGTCCTTTTAATATGATCAATTTAGCTTTTGTACTTTTCGAATTTTAAATATTAATCTTGACCTAAACAATAGTTAAATTTATTAGGTCAAATTTTGTTATTTGCCTTTCATCATGCATGTTGCGGATTTAATCTCTGTTGATGGCTGTCGAAACTATCAAATATAATTTCATACACTCTAGTTTAATTAAATAGTAGTATAGAGTAGTAGGGTCGATACCATAGAGATTGAGATTCCTAATTTTTCCTATTTGCATGACCAGATTCCTTAGTCTAGGCAAATGTCGTGCCCACGACTTGTGTGTTGCAAAGTTGAAAAATAAATAAAATGAGGGGTTTTAGTTGATAAAGATATTAATATAAAGAAAACAAATATAAAATAAACTAGAGTAAAAACAGAATTATGATTGCAAAATAAATTAAGTGAAATAAAATAAATTGGTGAATTAAGTATTTTAAAGCTTAGTCTCATCCTCGATACACTCCAAACTCGAATCGATCCTTGAAAAATGGATTTTTCCTTTCAAGCGATAAGTTGGTTATAGCGATTAAGGACGCCTCAACCGCCATCTTTTCCTTGTGTAGTTAGTTTCGGTACAACTTGCAAATCGACGCTTACCGAATTTTTAACCACGTAACTTGTGCTCGTAATTTAAGATTTCGACAGTCTTGCGATCTAGAAAGCCCAACTCGAATTAACGGCCTCAATCGTATGAGTCATGCCTCAACTTTAGGGTCGATGTCGTGACGTCACTTCCTCCACGTCGTGGCATCGTCAAAACAATATGCCACGTCATGACCTCAGACCACATGACATCGCGAGATGACTCACTATTTTGGTCGACGTTGTGACGAGATAAATTGCTCGTTGGGATGTGGAATCTGTTTTTGGTATAAAAAAATGAACCATTTGGTACCTATTTCAAAACTCCCAACCAATCCTATCAAATAACCTATTCCATTTTATCACTTAAGAGCATACCAAATACATAACACTTCCTACCAAAACATGTCATTTACCAATTAAAAACAATATCATTTCAAAATGAGTTCAACTTTTACAAATCATCCTAATATCATCGAAACCAACCAACCAAATACCAAACTTATCTATGCCAAATTCATATTCCAACATGCCTTTTCACTTCACTTACCCAAACTTGAGCACCATTTACTCACCTATAGCTTATAAGGCTTAAGCATAATCATCAACCATCAAATTTAAGCAATATTCTTCAAGCATGCATCAAGTTACAAAGGTTCAATTACATTTTCATCTCATTCACCTATTAGTCAAGTTACCATACCTACTTCATTTATACCATCTCATATGTCATTCATATGCATATTAAAACATCACATATTTAGCTTAAATGCACATATAAGTCTAATATTATATGCAATCCAAACACCAATTCAAACATAATAGGCAATGGTTTAAACAAGCTTGCCACAAGATCATATTCACATATCAATATATACATTCCATAATACCTATATACATGCCACAACTTTAGACTCAAAATGACCAAATAGCTACCGAAATGAAGATAGTGTGAGTTTCGAGACAATCTAACTTGATGTATTTTGCAAGGTAACAATCTACAAGAGAAAAAAGGAAACAATGGGATAAACATATAAAATGTTTTAGTAAGTTCAAAATGGAATTTAAACATACCTTGAATATTTAAAGCCGTTAACAATTATTCTAGAGTTCATAACTCCGATAGGAAATCTCATACCTTTATCCTCTTGCACTCTATAGTCTATAATAAAATTGTTCTAGTGGGGACTATTGTGTGATTGGCTAATGTAGAGGTGAGTAAAACTTGATTCGATTAAAAAAAATCGAAATTTTTTTAGAATATTGAGTTAATCGAATCGAGTTATTTGAATTATTTGAGTCAACTCAAATAACTCAATTCAAGTTTCGAGTTTGAGTAGAGTTGAATTTCACAATTCGAATGACTCGAATAATTCAAATAACAGATTGGTGTGAATATCATTTAGGTTCCTATTAACTTTGAAAATAAGCAAATTAATCTCTCTCAACAAAAATTACAAAAAAAAATTAAAATAATTTTCAAAATTCAAAATATTAATAAAAAGTTCATATTTCATATTTTTTAAAAATTATAAAATTTTAAAAATATAAAAAAGTTAAAATTTTAAAAAATAATAATTTTGCAACCTAATTAAACGCAACTATCGTAACTCAAACCCAGGTCACACCTGAGACAATGAATACCCTTGACCATCAGGTCATCACATGAAATTTAAACCTAATCAATTATTCAAATTTATAATTCTCAAGTATATTATTTTTTATTGTTTTGCTTTAAAAAATTTAAATATATATGATTTCAAATTTAAAAATATATAAAAAGTTCAAATTTTTAAAAGAAAATTTAAATTGAGTTAGGATGATAAAATAGGACTTGTGAACTCAATTAGTTAAAAAAAATTTCACTTGATTCGATTGAACATTCACCCCTAAACTAATGTATGCATCTTATCTTAAGGAACTTTTCCCTTCAACTTGTTTATAGGTTCCTTTATTGTCTTCAAATGTTGTTGGTTTGTTTTTAAGGTTACTCATTCCCTTTATGCTTTATGTCACCTATTCATTTATATAAATCGAGTTAAGGGTAAGCAAACGATTAATTTGGTCAATTCGGTCAATTTTTTTTTAAAATTCAACTAACGTAACCGACCATCGTTTACAATAATTGAACTGACAGATATTTAAAACAAATATATTTAAAATAATGAAAATATAAATATATTTAGTCAACTTAACCGTTATATATATATATATATATTATAAAATATAAATATATTTAAAATAAATAAAAACATTAAGTATTAAATTAATCGGTTTAATTATGAAATTCAATAACAGATAGATAATCAACCGAGATAACCAAATAAATCAATTCTATAATTGATTTAACCATCAAGATCATTTAAACCAAAATTGACTTAATCGAATTGTTAGGTTAAATCGATCAAGTAAGATTTTAATTTACTTATGATCTCCCTTAAAATTAGCAATTTTAAGTTGTTGGTTGAAGCTTATTTTTAACATATATGGCAATCACCTTATTCTCTGTTATTTTATAATTGAGCTAATCTAGAATTTTCTTAGAAAAATGAGAGAAAAGTGTAAGTAATTAATCAGAAAATAGAGATTTTTTGGCGTTGAATAAAAAAACAAATCCCTATATTTTATAGAAATATCATAAATCGAAGTCTGAATTTAAAGAAAATCCATCGTCACGCTCTCAAATGAAATGCCTTAATACTAGAGAATCAAACAAATTAATCGTTAAACATTCAATCAGTTAGTAATCACAATTAAATCCCTTCTTAAGTGCCAAATTATGTCTAAACATATAAAAAAAATTTAAAATCTCTATCAATGTTTGCCATGTGGTATGTTTAACTTCTGATTTTATAAAACTAATTAGTTGATAGCGACATTGGATTAACTATTTTGACTTAAAACAAAAGGTTCACTTTATTTCCCAAAGATATTAATTTCAGGAATAATGTTTGTTTTGTTGGGTTTGACATACACTATCCAAAAACTAGAGTATCCATATGGATTCGTTGACATGATGAAAGACAGCAACATGCAATAAAAGATGTAAGAGAAAAAACAAGGTTATGTGAAGAAAAAGAAATCTCCCTGTTCATCAATGGCCTATTGCTGTATATGTATAGGGTCTGTGTAGTGTAGAGAAGAATAAAAAGGAAGCACAGAGAGTTTTAACCCAATGGCATGGACATTGCCACCTAATGTGGGGGAAATGAAGGTAGATACAGTACAGCAAGGAAGATTGCCGGATCTTTAATCTTCAATTATTTAAAAGCAATGAGACCCAGCTTTTCCCATTTTTGAAAATGATAACACTTCACTTGCCATTTCATATTGGCCCTAGCTGCTGCCTGCTGTTAGACACCGCACGCTTCCCTGTACTATATACTATATACTCCTCCTTTAATTTCTTTAAATTGGGTATCATTAATATGTTATTATTTCGGTCATTTAATTTGAAACAGATATAAAATGATCATTAAGCTATTTGAAAGTTTTATTTAACTCATCAGATTGTTAAAATCGATGTTGTATGTTTTCACTGACCGCACCAATCAAAAGCTCTCTTTCACCTTCTTTTCTACAATTCAGTTTTTTTTTTCCATGAAATAACTTTAAACGTCACAAATCTGCGAGCCAAAATATGAATGGATTTCTTTCCTGACCTCTTATCCTAGTTGTCAGCTGGGTTTGGATCTAAGATATGATCTTCTACTCATCGATGAGTATTGACCACCAAACTGATCTGATGTGTCGTCGAAAACATCAAATATAACTTATTCCGAAAATAAATAAAAATAACAGTAAAGGGAAGTAGGGTCTAGTCATTAGGGACTGAAGAATCGTAAAAAATTTTGTTTGTCGAGATCGTGGGCAAAATCGTGCCCAAGAAAAGCAGCTTGATCTGAGGAAAAATAAAAGAAACATAATTAAAAGAAATAGAAATTAGAGGTGTCGAAATAAAAATAAATTGCATAAAATAAACAAGTTGAAAGAAGAAGAGTTTTATCAATATTTAGAGATCTAGCCTCCGGTTATCTTGATTCTTCCTTGATTCAATCATAGACTTTGGATGATTCTTCTCATGCCCGAATAAGCCAGTTATAGTGGAAGAGGATGCCTACGACCACCAGCTTCGGATATATTTTTTAGAGGAACCTGACTCTAGCCAACCGTCTCTCAAATGAGACCGTCTTACACTAGATCACCTTTTCCCAACGACGAATGTCAAGCAGTTTTGTCTCTTTGGCTCGGCAACCTCTGATGCAGTAAGTTAGCGAACCGACTATGCAACCTTCTCAAAACACACAAAGCGACTGTCTTTACATAATATGAAAAGATTACTTTTTTATAGGGATTTTGGACGGAAGCGTCAATCCCGTAATATAGAGAATTGATGAATATCGAGTGAGAAGAATTAAGCGCGAATTCTAAGCCTCATAAATTTTGGGATAATAGCAGGGTTACTCAGCCCAACATGCTCTCAATATTTTTCTTCTTTATTTTGTAGAATGTTAAATATAACTCTAATTATCTTTAGAATTTAGATTGAATTCAACTAGGAATATTATGTACTATAAAAAGGGGTAGAGTGATTGAATTATTTATTCTTCATTCATTGAAAAAATCCTACATATCCAAAAAATCCTAGTTCAATAAAAAACTCTATTTTATTATCTTGTGTTATTCCCTAAAAACATAAGGTGTTATCATTTTCTCTGTATTACAGGAAATGAAATGACATCCAAGTACTCCATCCCAGTTACTCAGCCCAACATGCTCTCAATATTTTTCTTCTTTATTTTGTAGAATGTATTAGCCTTTTTTACACGAAGTGAAATGACAACCAAGCACTCTACTCCGGTTATTCAGTCTAACATACTCTAAATTTATTTATTTATTTCTTTTTTTCCTTCTTCGGTTAGTGGAGTTTTACTTAACACGTCACACAACTATTTTACACGAAGTAAGATGACAACCCAAGCACCCTACCCTGGTTACACAGTTAGTCACGTTTTAAGCTATGCTTATAACCGCAGAATCATCAAGATTTTTTTTTAATAAAATAGAGCTTTGGACAGAGAACTTTATCTTAAGAGAACTAGGAAAAAAACAAAAAATATATCAAAAATAAGTTTAACAACTAACTAACAATCACGAAAAATAATTTTAGCATGCATCAAGATTAACTGTTCTCTTATACTTAGACTCAATCAATTTACTATAAGCAAGATAATATTAGTTTCATAAATCATAATCATGTGAGTCTAATATAAATAAAACAGTGGAGACAAATTTAATCATAGCAAAATCACAATTAACTCAGCAAACAAGAATCATATTGATGGGTGAAACAGTAAGCATTTCGTGGGTAAAATCATGGGCATGAAAAGGGACAGGATATACTTTAAAAACATAAATCAAGCAAAAATCAACAAGGCAGCAGAAACAATAAACCTAAAGCAACAAAATAATAGATAAAAATAAGAAAAACAATGAGAAACCTCTCCCCTACTTAAAATGCATTGCCCTCAACGTGAAAAAAAATAAAAAAAGAAAAGGAAAAAAAATAAAAAAAGAAAAGGGTTGAGAATACTCCTCATATCATCGTCTCTCTCGTAGTACTGCAGTTTCTGTCACTGATTTTTTCGTGAAATAAATTTCTCGAGTTTCCTGAACATATAATAAAATAAATAAATAAAATAGAAAAATAAAAATAATTGGGTTATCTTCCAACAAGCGCTTGTTTAACGTTGTTTAGCTTGACAACCTGAATCAGTATTGAGGCTGTTCAAGATGAATTTTCTCGATTGTCTGAGCTTAAAAATTTTCATAGAAAGTTTTCAACCTTTGATCGTTGATTGTGAATCGCTTTCCTATCTCCTCACTTTCTATTTCCACTGCACCATGAGTAAATAATTTAGTAACAATAAAAGGTCCTAGCCATCGAGATCGAAGCTTATCGGGAAACAATTTTTGAACTAAGTTGTAAAGTAGCACTTTTTGCCCTATCAAGAAATGTTTCCGAGATATCATTCTGTCATGAAACAGTTTTGTTTTATCTTTGTATATAAGAGCATTCTCATAGGCATCATTTCGAAACTCTTCCAACTCTTGCATGTCCAATTTCCTAGCTCTTCCTACAGCCCAATAAGCTTTGTGTTCTAGTTCTACTGGAAGATGGCAAGCTTTTCCAAAAACAAGTCGGAAAGGAAACATACCTATTGGGCCTTTATATGTCATCCTGTAAGCCCAAAGAGCATCATTTAATCGAAGATTCCAATCCTTCCGATTTAGTTAAACTGTTTTTTCCAAAATAGTCTTAATCTCTCGATTCAAAACCTTCGTTTGATCGTTCGTTTGGGGGTGATAGGCTGTAGCTATACGATGATGAACTTTATATTTCTTCATTAACACCTCCATCACTTTATTGCAAAAATGAGTTCCACGATCATTGATCAAAGACCGAGGTGTACCAAACTTGGAAAAAATATAATGTTTTAGAAACTCAACCACAGTTTTAGCATTATCATTTTGAGTAGGTATTACCTCTATCCACTTAGAAACATAGTCTACTACTAGAAGAAAATATATATTTCCAAATGAAGAGATAAATGGGCCCATAAAATCAATGCCCACACATCAAAAATTTCATACACATGGATTGGGGATTGGGGCATTTGATTTCGCCTAGTAATGATCCCTATCTGTTGACATCTATCACAAGATTTACAAAATTCATATGCATCAGAAAAATTGTAGGCCAATATAATTCACATTCTAATACCTTATGAGCAGTCCGTTTAGGTCCAAAGTGGCTTCTACATGCATGTGAATGACAAAAAGTAAGTATAGATGTTACCTCAGTTTCTAGAACACATCGTCGTATCACCTGATCTGAGCAATGTTTCCACAAGTATGGATCATCCTAAATATAATATCGAGCTTCTTTTTTAAGTTTTTCTTTCCTGGAACGAGATAACTTAATAGGTAAAGAGCCTATAGTAAGAAAGTTTACCATATCCGCATACCATGGAAAATATTCTTGGGCCGAAAATAGGCTCTCATCAGGAAATTCATCTTTTATAAAAACGTCTTCATAAGACACTTTTACCCTACTCAAGTGATCAGCCACCAAGTTTTCACATCCTTTTTTATCTCGAATCTCGATATCGAATTCTTGTAGCAGTAAAATTCATCTCATAAGCCTCAGCTTTGCTTCCTTCTTTGCAATCAAATACCTAAGAGCTGCATGGTCAGAATAAATAATTACTTTAGACCCCAATAAATAAGATCGAAATTTATCTAAAGTAAATACAATGGATAGAAGTTCTTTTTATGTGGAAGTGTAATTGCTTTGTGCAGCAACTAGGGTTTTTAAAGCATAACAAATGACATGGGGCTCTCGATCTATCTTTTGCCCCAACACAGCCCCTACACTTCGGACACTTGCATCACACATGATCTTAAAGGGATATTTCCAGTTTAGGGCTTGGACTATAGGAGCAGAAACCAACTTCTGTTTCAACATGTCAAAAGCCTCTTTGCATTTTGGGTCGAACTCAAAATTTTTTTCTTTTTGTAACAACTTACACAATGGTTCAGCTACTTTTGAGAAGTTTTTTATAAAGCGCCTGTAAAATCCTGCATGACTAAGGAAAGAACGAATTCCCTCATAGTTGAGAGGTATGGTAAAGAATTTATAATATCAGTCTTAGCCTTATCAACCTCGATCCCTTTAAATTAAACTATATGACCTAGAATTAAACTTTTATCTACCATAAAATGACATTTTTCATAATTCAAGACAAGATTAAATTCTATTCATCTACTTAAAATTTTCGTGAGATTCCTAAAGCATTCATCAAAAGATTCCACATGCACAGTAAAATCATCCATAAAAACTTCAATGATATTTTCTACGTATTCTGAGAATATACTCATCATGCATCTATGAAAAATAACCGGTGCATTACAAAGTCCGAATGGCATCCTCCTATATGTAACTGTTCCAAATGGGCATGTAAAGTCCTCGGGTGCAACTGAAATCTAAAAAAAAACTGAATATCCATCAAGACAACAATAATAAGTTTTTCTAGCTAAACGTTCAAGCATTTGATCTATAAAAGGAAGAGGAAAATGATCTTTTCTAGTATAAGAGTTCAACTTCCTGTAATCAATGCAGACACGCCATCCATTCTGCACTCGGACTGGTACCAAATCGCCTTTGGCATTTTTCTTTACTGTCACGCTAGTTTTCTTGGGCACGATTTGTACCGGACTTACCCAACTGTTATCGAAAATGGGGTAAATTACGTCAGTATCCAACAGCTTTATAATCTCCTTCTTTACTACGCCCATCATATTCGAATTCAACCGTCTTTGTGCTTCTTACCTCGATTTTGTGTTTTCCTCCAAAAAGATCTTATGAGTGCATGTCAAAGGACTTAACTCTTTTAAATCGGAAATGGTCCAACCGATGGCTTCCTTATGGCTCTTTAGTACCTGAATTAAATTTGCTTCCTCACACTCAGAGAGTTTATTCTAAATTATGACAGGTAGAGTCTCACCATCCCCTAAAAATACGTACTTGAGATACTCTGGTGCCTGCACAATAGAAGGTAAAAGTTTAGTATTCATAGGAGGCAATAATTCATTAACAAATTCACAATTTGGACAAGAAACAAAATCATCATTAAAATCATCATCAAACAATGTTTCGAGCTCAATCTCATGAAGTGATTTAGAAGTCTCATTTACTAAGGATTCCACTATATCAACACGGTTTACTTTTAAGATTTCACTAGGGTGACTGATGGCGTCATAAACATTGAATTTTATGATCTCCTTGTTAAACTCCATTGTGAGAGTTCCACTTCGCACATCGATCTTAGTATTTACGGTACTAAGGAAAGGTCACCCTAACAAGATATCGGAAGACCCAAGAGTTTTATCCTCTTCCATCTTCACCACGTAAAAATCTGCAGTAAAATTAGTTCATTGACTTTCACTAACACATCTTCAAGGACTCTTTCGGGATGCACAATGGACCTGTCCACCAATTGAATTATAACACTTGTTTCCTTCAAAGAACCCACGTTAAGTGATTCATAAATAGAAAAAAAACATTACATTTATAGAGGCTCCTAAGTCACACATAGCTTTCTTAATTCGAAAGTGACCTATTTTGCATGGTATTGCAAACATAACTCTATCCTTACATTTTGTTAGCATCCTTTGTTGCAAAACTGCAAACACATTCTCACTAACATTTACCTTTTTGTTTCCTGTCCATTTTCGTTTGTTAGTGCAAAGTTCTTTCAGAAATTTAGCATATCGCGGAATCTGTTTAATAGCATCTGACAACTGTATATTTACCTCAACTTTTCTGAATGTTTCGAGGATCTCTTTTTCCTAATTACCTTTCTAGTTTTACCTCAGTCGTTCAGGAAACGGAGGTTGAATTCTGAGTAATGGAGGTTTCGATCAAACCTGTTCGTCATATTTCTGATTTTCATATGCAGATTCTTGGGCATGATTTTTACCATGAATTGGTTCCAGTACTTTCCCACTTCGTAGCGTCACTGTATTCACGTTTTGTCTTGGGTTAAGTTCTATTTGTGACGACAGTCTTCCCTGTGCGTTTATTTTCTTCATTTGCATAATCAACTCCTTAATAGATGTCTCAGTTTTCTTTCGAAAATCCACAGTTTGCTTTTGAAAATCTATAAATTGCTATTGAAATTCAAGAACATTAGCTGCTAATTTATTTTCCATGGTTTCTAAAGAAGTACCTGAGTTTTGTGCTTGTTGTGAGGCTCGATTTTGGAATGGCTAGTTATAGCGTGGATTTGTCCCATATCGCAAGTTAGGATGATCCCTCCACCCGGGATTGTATGTATTTGCATAAGGATCATATCGCCTTTGGGGTGGTCCAGGGAAGTTTCCCACAGCATCTAGTTAGACTACATAATCATCATACAAACTAGGACATGCATCAGTTGTGTGCTCGAATTCATCACAAATTCCAAATTGACGGTTTGACCCTAATTTTCTTGCAATAAGAGAACTCATAACATTAGTAAGTTTTTCAACTCTATCTTCTAAGGAGGAATCACTTAACTGATGAACCCTTCGAGAAGGTTCAAGGTTGCTCAAACTTGTTGAGTATTTGTAGCTTTTGTTGAAATCAAGTCTCTTGCTCGTTGAGGAGTCATATTAACTAACTTTCCTCCATTGATAGCATCTATCATATTCATTTTCATAGGTTTCAAGTCTTCATAGAAGTATTAGAGAAGAGATTGTTCAGTTATACCATGTTGTGGACAACCTGCATATAACTTCTTAAATCGTTCCCAATAGTCATAAAGAGACTCCACATCTTTTTGTCTAATCCCCACAATTTCTCTTCTTAATTCGGCGGCACGAGAGGCTGAAAAAAACATGTTAAGAAACAAACGAGAAAGATTAGACTAAGTTGTAATAGATCCAAGAGGTAGATAAAATAATCATTCCCTAGCGGACTCAACTAAAGAAAAAGGAAAAACGCATAATTTAATTTGATCCTCAGTTACCTCCTGAGGTTTCATACTCAAACAAACCATATGAAATTCCTTCAGATGTTTATATGGATTCTCATTCTTCAACACACGAAAAATTGATAATAATTGGATTAAACTTGATTTAAGCTCAAAGTTAGCATCCACAGTAGGATACACAATGCACAAAGGTGGTTGATCATCAGGAGCCTCGGCTAATTGCCGAATTGTCTGATCCATAGGTGGTGGTAGATCTCGATTTTCGTCAACCCTAGCAATCGACACTTTTGCTGATGGATCAACTCCTTGATTTTGCAGTGTTGGATTAGGGTTTTCGTTTACCCTATATTCACCTTCGTCGCCTTCTTCTACTTTTGAAGGTGGGCAATGCTTAACTCCTACAACTTTTGACTGCCTTTTTCGAAACTTTGCTTCCTTGCGATTGACTTTTGCAGTCTTTTCAATCTCGGGATCATACGGGTATGCAAGATTACTTGGAGCAGATCTAGTCATAAGCAGAAAAAAGAAAATAAGATTAGTACGTTACTAGTCCTCGATAATGGCATCAAAATTTGATGTGCTGTCGAAAATACCAAATATAACCTATTTCAAAAATAAAATAAAAATAACAATAAAGGGAAGTAGGGTCTAATCCTTAGGGACTGGAGCGTCGTAAAAAGTCTTGTTTGTCGAGATCGTGGGCAAAATCGTGCCCAAGAAAAATAGCTCGATCTAAGGAAAAATAAAAGAAACAGAATTAAAAATAAAAGAAATAGAAAATAGAGGTGTCAAAATAAAAATAAATTGCATAAAATAAACAAGTTGAAAGAAGAAGAGTTTTATCAATATTTAGAGATGCAGCCTCCGGTTATCTTGATTTTTCCTTGATTCAATCATAGACTTTGGATGATTCTTCTCGTGCTCGAATAAGCCAGATATAGTGGAAGAGAACGCCTACGGCCACCAGCTCCGGATATATTTTTTAGAGGAACCTGACTCTAGCCAACCGTCTCTCAAATGGGACCGTCTTACAGTAGATCACCTTTTCCCAACGACGAATGTCACGCCGTTTTGTCTCTTTGGCTCAGCAACCTCTGACGCAGTAAGTTAGCGAACCGACTATGCAACCTTCTTAAAACCCACAAAGTGGTTGTCGTTGCACAAGATGAAAAGATTACTTTTGTAGGGATTTTGGACAGAAGTGTCAATCCCGTAATACAGAGAATTGATAAATATCCGAGTGAGAAGAATTAAGCGCGAATTCTAAGCCTCATGAACTTTGGAGGAATATTTAACAACCTTCGGCTAGAAGGGTTTTTAGTAGCTCATTTTTTTTGAAATGAATACAAGATAATAAAATAGAGTTTTTTATTGAACTAGGGTTTTTCGGATATGGATGATTTTTTCAATGAATGGGGAATGAATAATTCAATCACTCCACCCATTTTTAGTACATAATATTTCTAGTTGAATCCAATCTAAATTCTAAAAATAATTAGAGTTATATCTAACATTTAATTCCCCTAATTGGATCCAATTTAAACTCTAAAAAGATAAATACAAAGAGATAAGCATGAAATACAAGTTTAAATATAAATAATATCTTAAATATTAAATCCTAATAAAAATAATATTTAAAATAAAATAAAATAAAAGCAAATCTTTTTGTCCTATAAACTCTCTCTTTAAGTATTCCATCTTCACACAACTTTACTTTTCCTTCTAAAATCATGTTTCTTAGCTACAAAATAAAAAGATAATAAATAAACTAAATTAATAAGATCATACTCTTAAAATATATATAATTAATATCCAAAAGTATGTCATATTTAAGCATTATCACGATCGTTAAATTATTACTTGAAGCTCGATAATCAAATTAAAAAAAAAAAAAAACTGTTGAAGTCCACTGGCTGAGAAAAGACTGTTGAAGTCCACTGGAAGCAACTGACAAGTCGTCTTCAAGTGGGGAAGTCGTACATTCTTCAACCAAGAAATTTATACGATGTTAATCCGTGTCTTAATATTACATTCCTTTATAGGTTAGCTTTACTTCACACCCTAACCTTCTTTTGTCTCTCCTTTTCACACGGACACAAAAGAAGCTATTTAGCTATAGTTTCCATCTTGTAAATACTCAGTTTCGTGATCGAAAACAAGAATACTACTTGCACGATTTTATATATTCTTTGTTTAATTTGTTCCCTGGCTTTGTTGTTTCTTCTTCTCAATGGCCAGTGATCTGTTGGGTTGTTTTTTTTCTTCTTTTTATTGGTAATCTCCATATAGATTTTCAGGTTTGCAGGGTAGATCAGTTAGATCTATATGCTGAAACACTCATGGAGCACTTCAAACTCTTGAATTGTATTTGGTATTACATGTATATAAATTTGCTGTAGAAGGAAGTGTTTTTGTGGTTGAATTTTAGTCCTTTTTTGTTTGACTGAATTAGGGTTTTCTCCCTAGGGTATATTTTAATTCTCTTCTACACTAAGATCTATTACATGTATATATATTCCTGCTGCAAAGTGCCTTTATATTCTAATCCCCTAGCAGATTATTGCTTGTGAAAAAATGAAGGATCAGTCGTTGTTTGCAAATGTAGCATCATCAAGATTCACATGCAACGTCGTATGTATAGTTTGGGCCTGAGAATCTTGATGATGCTGCATTGGCAATGAATGGCTATGGCGAAACATTGAAACAATTCCTTTCCGTTCCATATTCCCATCAGGGTACAAAATAAGCTTGTGAATTCAGGTTTTAACCTCTTTTTATTTTTGCTTTGCTAATTCAGGGTTTATGTTGTTATCAATTGAGTAAGATTTTGAATGGGAGATGGATATGAATGGACAGCTTGTAAGGAAGATATTAGATTCCTTGCACCGCAAATTATAGTTGGTGGTCCTTTCTGTTCAGGTGTCAATCATGCTGTTCACCGCCCCAATGTTCATTACAACTGTTAATTGCTATTCCAGGTGATTATCAGATTCCCTTATTCATAATTCATGGATGCCTATTACATATTATAAGTTATATGAGTTCATGGTAAGCGTTGGAAATAAACAGGTACGTTCAATTTTTAAAACTCTTTTCATATATTTGTACCTTCGTACTCTATATTTGTTATGATACTTGATATTACTAGCCCACAACTCGAATGGGTCCGGGCCGGATCCATATTGAACTCACATGATCGATGTTAAGTATTCGTAAGAGGGATACTTATATTCTCCTGTAAAGTCACACGTGAGATCGCGTATGAGACCGTACAAACACGTATTAAATTTAGAATAAGATACGTGTTGACATGCATGGAACCTACCTAATATATCACATTAATAAACAGTACTCATATCATATAAATATACAACCTTACCATTTAAGAAAGACGGGAAAAAACAATCAACAATTGAGGCATAATTTGTTGTCCTTCACTAATTGCTACTCTTTAGCTTATCTGCTTTCATCTTTGTAATCCTATGTTTGGTTATATATATATATATATAAGTATATGCTATGTTTTGTACCTACATCTTACATATATATAAACAGTACATATTACATAAATATATTTTATACCCTATAGCGACTTTACACGTAGTAGGGCATCATTAGAATAGACCTAACAAATGACCCTATATATGTACTCTAAAAGGTCATGAAGATATCTCTACCTTTTTTTATTCACACTCTTCACGGGAGAAAGCACCAAACTCCAACAATCTCCGTATCAAGATAGAACCGATCAACTTTACCATCAACCTAATCTTCATCAACACTTTTTTTTTTTAATTACAATAAAAGGGGTAAATTCCGAATAATAAATGCGATTAGTGCAATTCGAACTCAAATCACACTTGAGACGGTGAATATCTTTGACTATCAGATCACACCTGGAGTTCATCTTGCATCAACACTTTAGTCTTGTAATAATTTCACATGCAATTGATCTTGAAATATTTGAGACTTTAAAGTTAGTAAACGCAATAGTTTTGAGGCGTGTAAAACATTTTTCTTAAGCTTTTTATATGCCTCTAAGATATAATAAATCTCTCAGCACTCCAAATAGAGTGGCAGGCAGAAATGACTAATAAAAATGTCCTTTGTATAGACATTTAATATTGTATATCTTTCCACAAAATATCGTTTCATAGGGATGTATCTTTTAATAAGATATTATTTTACAAGATTGTGCTGTTTTATAAAATAACTTTAAAAAAATTATATCTTTATAAGATAATTTTACGAACTAAAGTTACCTCTTTACATCACAATTATTCATTAATGATTATAATTTATTAAACCTTTCTAAATAATAAAATATTATTACCTACCACCATTATAAACTTCTAGCACATTCAACCCTTTTTAAGTAATTATTTTCTTTTGCACTTATAGGAAGATTGCTGATAAAGTGATCTTAATACAAGATTTGTATTCTCTGATTAAGTTAAGTAATCTGTCATATTGAAATAAAGCCATGATGGATCAGATGGAAGCAAAATTTGGGTTTGAATTGGATCATCTCCCCTTTTGGAGATGAAATCATACCCTTGTTTTATTAGTTTCTGCATGGATTTTTTTAGATACATCTTGTGCTCTATCTCAAATGAGACAATTGTTATCAATTGTGCTACTTAATATGTTGCTGTCGGAAGAGAATTATATGAAACAAAGAAGTTATGCTATCTGTATTCTTTTTTTAATAGTTTTATCTTTATTTCATACAATCATTTTTCGTTGTTATCAATATTTGTAAAGGATAACATAATATGTATTTCCTTATTTAAAGTAAAGTTTACACTGGGTCATATTAGAAGGCTAGAAGTCTTCAAAAGTTGGGTGCTTTTCATGTTGTTATACTGTCTCTCAGTTGCCTTTAAAATTAATAGATGAATGAATGATCCTCTCTAACTTGGTGATGCGTAATGGACTCTGATGACTTTCCATTCAACCTTCTATGCTGAGGTATAATGGATAATGATGATGACTTTCCATTATCTTGTAAAGATCGACATTTAGTAGAATTTCAGATATATGAAGAATATGAAGCTGGTTAAAGCTTTTATTATTATTTTTATTTAGAAGAATTTAACACTATGTGACAGTTCATCCTATCTCGTGGAATTAACTATCACAAAAAATATATATACTCAATCTACTTGTTATAGTTAATTTCTCAGCTATTGGTATCTTTTTCCTTACTATCCACTCACAAAATCTTTTAGAGAAAGGGTTGTATGAATCTATAATTTTATGTCATCATTATCTATTTTCAATAGGAGAATGACAAATTAAAATTTTCTTCCTAATTTCCATCTTTTTTTCTCTTGAAAAAAAAAATTCAAATTCAATTAAAAAAGTTGGAAATGGGAAGAAAAATCTGATTTATCATTCTCCTATTAGAAAAGAATAGAGATGTCGTGAAATCATAATTTCACACAATCTTTTCTCAATCTTTTAATTTGGTGATGAATGTTATAAAATTTGATTTTTTGAGTTATTCGTCCATTAATGGAATGTTGATGTTTTGAGTTATTCATCCCTTAATTGTTTAATATGTCCAAAAAGCCCTTAAGAAAATGTAAAAAAAAAAAAAAAAATCAATTAAATCCACACCCGATCAAGTCCCTGCCTTTAATTAAAATAATCAATTAAACTCTTCTATCAACGATTTTCATCATTAACCACGTTGACCGTTAATTGATGGGCCAATCAAATGGTGACACATGGTAACTTTTAGTTTAATCTAATATTTTTCATAAAAAATGTTAAAAATAAAAAAAAATTACCAAAAAATTAAATATTAAAAATATATGGAAATTGATATAAACTTATAAAAATTATAAAAATAAATATTTTAATAAATTATGATTTTTTATAAAATTAATAAAACATGTTTAAAATATTTAAAATTTTATAAAGATGTATTAAAATTCTAAAAATCATAAAAATATATTGATATAAACTCTAAAAATTTATAATAATAAAAAAGTCACAAAAACTTGAACTATATTGAACCAGTCGGTTGGATTGATTATATCAAAATCGATAAGAGTATCGATTCGAAGAAAGTCATTAGACCAGTTGACCTAAGAATCGGATGGTTGAACTGATCTTATTGTTATTATTTTATTTAGTTGAATTGGACTAATTAGTCGAACTAGTAACTTGGTGGCCTGATTAATTTGACCACCGATCTAGTCTAAAAACCTTGGTTAGAACATTTCATTTCGACATATACTAGTAGTTGGATAACAAAATGTTGGTTTGATAAAACTATTAAAACTAAAAAGATCAGTTGAACCACCTAGTTTCCAGGTCAATTAGTCTAATGGCTTTCCCTAGATCGATACCATTGTCGATTTCAGGCTAACCAGTTCAATTCAAATTTTTATGATTTTTTTTATAATTTTATAAGTTTACACCTTTTTTAATATCTTTTTGTATATTTTTTACAATTTCTTATTATTTTGTAACAATTCTAATATTTTTTTTAATTTTAAATAAGTTTTATTAATTTTATAATTTATTAGAAGTTTTATATTTTTATAATATTTAGAAATTTTTTATAATTTTTTATAATTTTAATATTTAATATTTTATATTTTATAATTTTTTTCTGCTGTTTTATAATTTTTCTAAATTTTATATTTTTGTGATTTTTTTTAATCATTTGTAATGAAAAATATCAGATTAAACTAAAAGCAGCAACATGTCACCATCTGATTGGTTTGTCAATTTATTTTAATCGTCAACGTGATCAATCGTCAATAAAAAAGCTTAATTGATTATTTTTGTTAACAACAGGAACTTAATTAAGCATGAATTGAGTACAAAAGTTTTTTTTTTTTTTTTTTTTGCATTTTCTTAATGATTTTTTTCACATATAAAGCTTTTTAATTTGCACCTAATAAACTTCATTCAAAATCGGTTTGTGTTGATTTACCGATGTTCTATAATCTTTTCAAAATATATAAAGTTTCTTCAATATAAACGGCGAACTTAGTCCTTTTTTTCAAAAAGAAAATTTCATTTGTTTAAACAAACTTAAAATCCAAAGGAAATTATGAATTTCTTTTCTGGAAACAAAGGGAATTTTCGGAATTATAAAATGAAATTAGCAACTATATAATTACATATATAAATATGATAGAAAATGTATACTAACATTGTAAAATATTTTAACACTGGTAGTTCCAACTAAAATATATTACTCTAGATAATATATATATATATATATAGTCTGTCACCTTTGGAAGTTCCAAGCTTGAATTAAAGACAACAGTGGGGGGATACCAATCTATTATATTTGTTTAGCTAAAAGAAACAAAAAAACATCATTGTTAGATTACAATGTTGGAGCGTTTCAACCTCTTGCCCCTGAATGAACCAGTAAAATCTAAAGAATGTGTCTCTGTCTCTATATCTAAACAAGCAAATCTTCATATGCACCAACACCTTGTTTGACCAGGCATTGCTTGAGCTTGTATAATGCTCGGCTCTCTAACTGCCGCACCCTTTCCTTCGATAATCTGAACATCTTTCCTATCTCCGACAGAGAATTCTGTTTACTTTCTTCAATACCGAATCTTAGCGTGATTATCTTCCTTTCTTTTGGACTCAGAATGCTTAGAAGGTTGCGGACATGCTGCCTCATCAGTTGCTTTGCCACACTGACATCCGGGATCTCAATACCAGTATCTGGTGTTACCTCCTGCAATCATGATTAAATGTCCATGGTTAAAACTAAAAAACTTGTTTTTTCCAAAATGAAAAAAACACCCTTTTGCTTGAAAGTTAGACGTTGCTGCAGGGGGATTAAGCTAAAAAAGGGAGTGTTACCTGAAATGTGGTATCCTGATCCGCCCATACAGGCTGTTGCATAGAAAGTGGCATCCTTGTTGAGAGCAGCAACTTATCCAATTTCTCAACTGTAATTCCGACACGTCTTGCTAATTCTTCTTTGGAAGGATAATGGTTTCCTTCTCGAATGCATGATCTCTTTGCATCCAACACTTTGCTCAATAGGCCATATACATTCTCCTGAGAATATGAAGTAGGTTTTTTGCTCGTATAATGTTGTCTCAAATATATAACAAATTATTTGTCTCACTTAGACACACAAGAAAGTTATAAGATCTCCTGGAACTTGGAGAGATATTATCTTATCCAATATTAGTCTTTTAGAAAATGACCAGAAAGCAAAGGAAGAAAAACTATACACTTTTAAATAAATGCATGGCTCCGTGTCTAGGTGACCGTGTCATACATGCTAAGCAAGCATTAATTTTTTACTTACCGGCAAACGGATGGTTCTGGAATGTTGCATTATAGACTTTGTAATTGTTTGTCTTATCCACCAGTAGGCATAGGTGGCAAATCGGCATCCAACTTGTGGTTTGAACTTCTCAACACTTTTCATAAGACCCATACTTCCCTCCTGCAGCAGATCTTGAAGGCTAAGACCACGGCCCTGATAGTGTTTAGCAACGTGGACCACCATGCGCAAATTCGCATGGATCAGTTTTTCCCGGCTCCTTTTGCCTGATTGGAGTTCTGCCTGCAAGGCTGAACAACTTAGACCCATGGCTTCAGCCCATTCAACCAAGGTTGGTTCACGTCCAAACTCAGATTGCAGCTTACTCTTTACTTTCACTAATCTCTTTAAATCCTGTAGGTGTTACAGAAACCAACTGTAAGACCTCTCACGAACCAAACATTTCCTAATTCCCAGCTTTAAAACGAAAAGGCAGGATTGAAAAACGACACCTGAACTTGAACAATCAAAACAGACTCTTCTTCAGCAGTCAAGAGTTGTTTTGTCTCAGGACCCCACAAGAACAACCGAAGGGGATCATTGGGATCAGAACCTGCGCTCAACTTTCTTCTTACATCCTTCCTTCGTGAACTGTATGTTTCACATAGCGCAACTTTAGGTTGCACCCTCCTTCGTTTAGACTGCCTCTCTAAACGTTTGGTTGATCTAACTGCAACCGCTATCTCCTCAACAGGCAAAGTAGAGGAATCAACAGAACTCAAGCTGCAATAGCATTAGGTATCAGTAGTCAACAGATTATCTGAGAACACTCGTCCAACTAGTAAGACAAGACAGAGACTAACCTATTAGAAAGTGAATCATCAAGTTCTAATTCAAGGCCCTCAGCCAATGATGCAGCTTGTTTAGAAGCTGACAATGCTTTCTTAGCAAGGGCAACTATGTTACTTGGTTCAACAGTCATGGTCTCGGTATCAGCCGCAACAGACAGCATATTCAAGGAAGACGATGAATTTTCCCCTAATTCCAAGAGTGCCAATCTGTGATGCGGAAAAAGAAACATGAGGATGCAATTCAATGGGGAAAGATCTACAGTCACAGCTGTTCAACAAACGAAGCAATAAATCAGATTTAGCTTGTTTACAATTGCCTTAAATCAGGCCACTGGAGCAACTGCTGCTCAAATTCCTGCTGGCAAATGTTGTCAGATGCCTTCTCTTCTTGAGGTGTTGGCACATTCCCAATCCGCATCTTGTCTGTTTCTCTCTGTAATAAAATAAACCACGGTATGCAAAGTAAGAAGTTGCCACAATAATATTTGAGAAAAGATATCAACAAAACCAGAGGGAAACAACATTTACCGTTATGCAAACATAAACAGTTCAGTTTACATCTTGATATATGTTGTGCAAAGATAAACAGGAGTCTCACCGAGTAAGCTTTATCTTCCTTAAGTAAATGCAAGACAGGCAGTGGTCTATAGTCATCCCTCTGCTCTTGTGAGAGAACTGATGTAGGAAAATGCCTAGCTACAGAAGTAACCGGAATAGAAGTCGCGGCAGGAACCGCTTGCTCATGATGAAACAACGCAACTGCATAATTGTACATTGAATAACATAGGAACCTTATCTGAAAGCACTCGAGAGTAAACTACATACGTTCATGCATAACCACATTATAGGCAGTTCTCTAATCTATCTATACACATTTTTATTTGGAACCTAGAAGCTAGAAAAGTACATAAACGACAACATGTATTCAAAAACTTTACAAGACTGCAAGCAAAAAGAGTTGACTTTGTGCATTTGACCATTGTAATAACAGTAAGTTTCCAGTTGTAATTCCCTTCCAATGCCTATAATAATCAAACAAAGATCCTTAGGAAACAAAAATGCTTCAAAAAGAAAATCCCAGGAAAGCTGATTTAACAAGAATATAATTCAAACACCCAATAAGACAAAACATGTAAATGAAAACTGGGTATCGTACTAACGATAAGAAACAAAAGAAAACATGCTGTAATACTAGAAATATACGTTACCTGAAGAAGGTGATGGCGAAAAGACAGAAATTTTGAGTTGGGTTCTTGAAGAAATTGTTGGAGGAGAATAAAGCAAATTCCTTGAAGCTTCCATGGATGCAAAAGTAAATATGTGTTGTATCTACAATGCAACCTTAAACATTGCTTGCTTGGTTCTTCTGGGTACGTGTTCCTTATTTTTACTTTGTTCAAAAGCTTTGAACTTTGTAGATAAAGAAGAAGAAGCTAAGCTCGGCTAAGGAAAAAAAATCTATTCTTCCATTTCCACGCCTCAAATTTGATGATCAATGGTTCAAATGGATGAGGTTCGGCCTTGATTTGCTTCAGACCCCATAAAAACAGCTTCACAAATGAAACTTGTAATGACCACAGGATCCAAGTTTAGACCAGAACTTGATTTTGACAAAGCCCAAGTTACATCCCCACAACTTATGGTCTAGTTTTGGTTGAGCACTATTTCATTGACAAACGTGTTTGGCCCAAAGGAGAAGTAAGTTCCAAAAGTACTGAAATTACAATCGTATTCCACATTTTTTACTGCAAGTTTTTATTAAATCCAAAGTTTTCAATCGTTTGAATTGTAGGTCAACTATAGCAAAAGAATTCATTGATTTAATTTATGAGGTCATACTTTCAAAATAAGGATTGTATTGATTAACTAGGGAATTGGTTGAACCGATCATCAGATTGATTGAATTAATTCTTTTTTATTTTTAATTTTTTTTATTTAAAAGTTAAATAAAAAAATAATTAAACATACTCTACTGAAAATAAACGTCCATCCAAAGAAACCGTGGGTGAGGTGAAAGTTGCAGTAGTCTGTGAATGCTGGAAAGGGGTGAGGAGTTGTGTTGGTATTGGTTGAAAATGGTGAGCGGGAGTTGCGGGTGTTGGTTCAGACGAGGTTGAGTGGGTTTGTACCTTAAACTCAAGTGGTGATAGTAATGGAACCTGACTGAAAAAGGGCCACAATAGAGATAGCCTTTCAACTTGAAAACAATGCAACTTTTTTATAAGTTATAATAATTTTCTATATTTTTTAATATTTTATACTAATTTTAATATATGTTTAATATTTTTCTATATTTTCTATTCTTTTAATACTTTTATATATGTTATACTGTTTTTTTCTAAATTTTTAAATATTTTTCAATGTTTTTATATATTTGTAAATATTTTTATAAATTTTTAATAATTTTTATACCTTTTTCTATATTTTTATAATTTTATTGCTTTTTTATTGATTTTATTTTTTTATATTTTTTGCAATGTGTAACACGTGATATAGATAATAACTTAAAATTTTATAATTTTTTCATATTTTTTAAATAAATTTCTATTTTTTTCTATTTTATTATGTAATTTTATATTTTTTTAATATATTTTTATATTGTTTTCACGCAACATCTCTTAAAGCATAAGGCGATGGTCGTTTTTGGATGAAAATTATTCCTAAATAATGATTATTTAATTTGTTCCAAACGTAAATCACTTTCGATATAATTATTCTCAATGTAAATGTTTGATGTGTCATTGGGAACATCAAATATAACTTACTCTGAAAATTAAAGTAAATAATAGTAAAAGGGAAGTAGGATCTAATTCTCAAAGACTGGAGAGTCGTAAAAAGTATTATCTGTCGATATCGTGAGCAAAATCGTGCCCAAAAAAAGCGTCACGATTTGAGGAAAAATAGAAGAAACAAAATTAAAAATAAAAGAAAATATAATTAAAAGAAATAGAAAATAAGGAAGTCGAAGTAAAAAAAATAGCATAAAATAAATAAGTTGAAAGAAGAAGAGTTTATCAATATTCAAGGATCTAGCTTTCGGTTATCTTGATTCTTCCTTGGTTTAATCATAGACTTTGGATGATTTTTCTCGTGCCCGAATAAGCCAATTATACTGGAAGAAGACGCCTACGACCACCTGCTCCGGATATAGTTTTTAGAGGAACCTGACTTTAGCCAACCGTCGCTCCAAGAGGATTGTCTTACACTAGATCATTTTTTCCCAACGACGAATGTCATGTCGTTTTGTCTCTTTTGGCTCGGTAACCTCTGACATAGTAAATTAACGAACCGACTGTGCAACCTTCTCAAAACACAAAAAGCGACCCTTTTTGCACAATATAAAAAATTACTTTTGTAGGGATTTTGGACGGAAGCATCAATCTCATATTACAGAGAATTGATGAATACTCGGGTGAAAAGAATTTAAACGCGGATTCTAAACCTCATGAACCTTGGAGAAACATTTGATAACCTTTGGCTAGAAGGGTTTTTTAGTTACTTATGATTTTGGGAAAGAACACAACATAATAAAATAAAACTTTTATTGAACTAAGAATTTAAGGAGATGGAGGATTTTTCAATGAATGGGGAATAAACAATTCAATCACTCCACCCCTATTTATAGTACATAATATTCCTAGTTGAATCCAATCTAAATTCTAAAAGATAATTAGAATTATATCTAATATTTAATTTCTCTAATTGGATCCAATTTAAACTCTAAAAGATAAATACAAAAAGATAAACATAAATTAAATACAAATTTAAATAATAAATAATATCTTAAATATTAAATCCTAATATAAAATATATTAAAAAAAATAAAATAAAATAAAACCAAGTATTTTTGTCCTATAAACTCTCTTTTAGCATTCCATCTTCACACAACTTCAAATTCTCCTCCAAAATCATGTTTTTTGTCTCCAATTTATCTTCTATCACCACTTGAGTCCATATAAAATAAAAAGACAATAAATAACCCAATTTAATAGGATCATACTCTAAAAATATATATTTAATATAAAAAAGTATGTTATATTTAAGTATTATCAATGTTATTCCAAATAACAATTGTTTTGTGGTAATGTTTTTCTTAATAAAGCTTATTTTGAATAACGATCCTTTCGAAAAAACACAATTGTCTAAATACAAGTTGTTTTAAACATAACTATTCCTATATTAAAAAAAACATAACTATTCCTAAAATGTCATTATTCTAAACAAGAATTGTTTCAAACTTTAATGGTTTACAACAGGAGATGTTCTCAAATAACAACTACACTGGTTCACAATTGTTCTGAGTTTTGAACATGATTATTCTCAAATAATAGTTGGTTCTAAACAACAACTATTCTAAGCAGAAGTTACAGGTTTTACCTCTATTTGAAGAATTCGAGCTACCCATAGATTAACTACAAGAATTTCGTTCATGTGTTCTCTCACGATTATCATCGATATTCCGTTTTGTCTCACACAAACAATGAGACACTCTCCCTAAGAGTTGGATCTAACCACAAGATGTTTCATCTTGTCATACAAGACTAAGAAAGCATAGACTTCATCAACTGTGAGAGATTCACGACTATACAAAATTATATCTCTAAAGGTTGAATAAGATGAGGGGCAACGAACAAAGTAGAATTAACTCTAAATATTCTTTATCATACTGAACCTCCATGACCTCTAAATCTGGGACAATTCTTTTAAACACATTTAAGTGTTCATGCACAGATGCACCTTCCTCCAAACGATGAGAATAAAGACGTTGTTTCATATGCAATTTGTTGATTAGGGTTTTCGACATGCATAGCTACTGCAATTTTGCCCGTAATGCAATGACGGTCTTTTCCTTTAACACGTCCTGTAGAATTTCATTCGATAGATGCAACTGTAATTGCATTAAAACCTTTCTATCTTTACGCTTCTTCTCTTCATCCGTCAATGTCGAAGGCATCTTATCTAACCTTAATAGGGCATCCTCCAAATCCATCTACGTAATTACTACCTGTTACAACGTGAATCTGGTGTTACGATCCAACAGCGAAATACCATACTTCATTATCGCCATTACTGTGATCGAGACAAGCAACCCGAAAAACTCTGATGCCAATTTGTTGAACTAACGTCGAAAATGACAATATAGAACGACCGCAAAGCAATAAGAAAAAGAAAAATAAAACACACAGATTTTACGTGAAAAATCTTTTCGAAAAACCCACTGGCAAAAGAAAAGAATATTTACTTATGTCGAATTCTAATGTTACAAGAAAAGTTTCAACTACATCTGTTTAAAGGTTGAAAAATTTTATTCTAATTAATATCAAATAAAAGAAATGTAATTCTATATGAATTTTATTTTTATTTTATTTTACCATTGTATTTTATTTTAACAAAAATTCGAGTCCCTAAACTCTGACACTAATACTAGCATACTTTGCTGAACTTAATAATATAAATGGTAGAAGTTTATATCCTAGCACTACGCATATAGCTAAAGATGTTTGAAAGACGCTTTGGTCGACCAAATTACCTTTCAAGGTTCTTTTCTTTTTATGGAAGATTCTCAATAATGTGCTGCCATGCAAAATTGAAATCTCATATTCTACTTTCTACCAATTTGAAGTTGAGACCACAAAACATCTTTCCCGTGATTGTAGCTTTGCTAAGGCTGTCTGGTTTGGATCACCCTTTGAGGTCCGAACATGCAATCTTGATGTAAACTCAATCAGATGCTAGAAAACTAAGGTCATGGTACAAGCAAAGATAGGCAAAGAGGTCATGGTTTACTTCAACCGCAGCGAAATAGGGAAGAACAAGACCCAATTCCTGTGGGGGTGATTAGAGTAGCTACTGAGCTGATAAATAATACTAGAATGGCGTACTCGAATTGGAGTTTACTTCAACAGCAACTAAATAGGGAAGAACAAGACCCACCAAAGTGTGTGCCTGTTAACTCGTATAGTATCTTCCTTGGATGGAGTAGAAGAAACACACTAGTTATTGTTGTCTTGCTTATTAAAACACCAGAGCATAAGATGTGGCGTACTGTTCGTGGGAATTCTAATAAGTGATGGAGTTGTCAAGAAGCTTTCGATAATCTGATTTGTTCTACCAGTGGCTATTCAACTGGAAATCTCATCATGGATCATCTAAACAAAAGGCTAACTTATAAGAAAATTTATCGAAGGCAAGTTTTTCTGCATTGGGATGCACAACCAATCCTCGATGACATCAATGCCTTCATGGCAGGAATACGGACAACCATGAAACACTTAGATGGTCAACTAGGGAAGCAAACTCGTGAGCATAACTTTTACTTGTTCGGGTCTTATTTTGCTTTCTGTATGTAAATATGTATATATACATATATAGAAAAACAAAGGGCAGCCCTACTTACAAAGCATGACAATATCGAACAGAACCAAATATCAGAATCCAAACCCTGCCTACGCGTTATGCTTACACACCTCAGGTTCTAAATATTTAAATTCAAAGATAAAAGATAGGCTTACAGAACCATATATCCATGCTAATATCCGAATAAGCATCAGAACATAAGTACTTAAGAAAAAATAAAAAGTTAAGAGTAAGATAGAAGAAATTGACTGCACTGAGGCACTAGAAAGTTATTGATAAAAGAGGTAAAAAAGTTCTCAAAACTGAGATGCATTATGCTTGAATCAATAAAGAATAAGTACGAATAACAGATATATTACTCCTGCTTCTTGATTTATTTCCTGTGTGCAAAATATGACCTCTGCATATTGATAACGTTCAAAGGAAGGTAAAATGGTAAAAAGATACCAAAAACAAAAAAGAATGAACCATGGATTTAACCCCTTAGTTTTTATGGCCACTCTTAAGTGACTTCCAACGGATGTAGAGATCAAATCTCAACATCTGCTACAACACAGGCAGGAGCTGTCTTTTATTCTTTTTTTCATAGTATATAGTAGTATTAAGTACCCGTGTATTGTTGTGAAATGAAAAAGTATTTCTAAGGTTCGAAGGAAACACTTTCCTCACGTATGTCTTCAAGCTATTGAACTGTTTTAGTCGAGTCAAAGCAAGAAAATTATGGAAGCATGGCTGGCTAGCGGGCTTATCTTTATTCTGTTAGTTCCCAAAATTCCACCACTTCTTCTTCTTTCGAACCTCAGTTGAGGGGAAATCTATAATCGAGCACAAAGAAAGATTTAACGATATTAGAGGAATGAAACTAAAACACATAACATTAAACATGAAGATCCAATTTAAGTTCAATACAGAGTCTAGCAGATTTCATTTAGACTTCCCGACTATACTACCATGATTCTTCATTTAATCAGCTCGGTCCAAAACCTTCGTTCAAAGACCACAGGAAACTATGGTAAACAATCCCCTTTTATCTGAAACGATAAGTAAACCAGGACTTCGAGACTTTTTTGTACTACTGCTACTACGAACCTCGAGTAAAGATAAATTTGAATACAAGCTCAAGAAAAGAGAAAAGATGTAATATAATACCTCCTTGAAAGTGAATTGAGTTGTAGTGAACTTCGGCCCAAAAACTTAAGAAAATCACTGCATCGGTACACATAACATTTCATAAGTCATAACATTTATGAGAAGAAAACAAGGCTTGATTATGTTGTTTGCTTAATTTGCAAAAATCAGTGGGAAACAAAAGCAAACAATAGTTTTGGAAGAAAATAACAATAAAAAGTGTTGAGGGGAGTTCGCACTCTGGGCCGATCTCGGACCCTCAAAAGAAGTATTGTTCCCAAGATGTCTATGCTCAGTTTTAGCCTCGGTTTTTTGTCTCCCGACTCCAAGGAGAGCCCAAAGGAATTCACGTTGTTTAGTGGGATATCTTGGTCCACCAAGGAAATGTTTTTAGCATTTTGGCCTTGGTAGGGTTCAAGCATAGTCACCCCGAGCAGAATACCTCTACTGTTAGAGGGTAAAACCAAACATAGACACTCTGGGCACAATACCTCCACTGTTTGAGGGTCTGATCGGCTGCTCAGAGAACGACACTTCAAAAACTTCTCCTAATAGGAGAGCTGACCAACCTCAACAAAAAGTATTACCTTTAGTTTAATTGAATGATAAAAGAATACATGATCCTACTTTAAATGGAATAAGAAATTCTCCAAAATTCAATCGAAGGGGAAGCAAAGGACTAAAATTTTACCTCCTTTTGGCTTCTGGAAGTTAGGAATGATCTCGATGTAACAAGTATCCTTAAATGAAGTTAGAACAAAAATTCTCACACCATACTGAAAAAATTGCTAGTGTTAGTAATTGAAAAAAAATTCATGAACACTTAATCATTAGCAAAGTGAAAGAAAACCCGGGGGAGCTACAGCACATGGAAGGGAGCAGGAGACAGAAAGATCTATGCTTCTTCTTTGGGACACATAATGAAAAGTGTTATTAGAACTAGATTCAGGCAACTAAAAAGATTAGGTCTAAAAATAGTAAATCGGTAATCATATAAGTTCGGTCACAACACAATTTCTTCAAAGAAAGGTTTTTGTTTATTATAAAATTTGTAGCCCATACCGAGTCCGCAGCCGCTTGCAATGTGACATGATCACCCCACTCGCCACTCCTGGCATAATTCATAGATGGTATTAACATTGCTATTCTTTTGCCCATAAGCTTGAATGGTCAAAAACAAGGAAAAAAAGTTTTACTAATACTTGGACATCTTCTTTAAATAATCAGCATAATCCATGGGAACATATCCTTCATATGCCTCTGAGTGAGATTTAAGCTGCCAAAACAAGCCATTGTAGTGAAAGCTACATCAGGATCATTACATATCTTATACCTCAACAAACAAATTTAATGTTGAGTACTTGAGTGTGATCCAGCAAAATAAAAAACTAATTCCAGAACAACAAACCTCATTTACAACTTGACGTCTCACGTTTTTGTGATTATCCGGTGTATGATATATCTGATCTGACAGTGCACGGAACTGGAAAACCAAAAACTGACCATAAATATTATTCTAGAAATGCAAGGGTTAAACCACAACATAAAGACAACACACCTGACAGTTACCATCTCCTTGAACCTTGAGCTCATCAAAACCGTATAGCTGCAACCTGGATACGAAAGAA
The DNA here is from genome assembly GCA_039519145.1 of Kokia cookei. Classification (NCBI taxonomy): domain Eukaryota; kingdom Viridiplantae; phylum Streptophyta; class Magnoliopsida; order Malvales; family Malvaceae; genus Kokia; species Kokia cookei. The sequence goes on along the minus strand of CM076900.1, from coordinate 8,207,396 downwards.
ACTCCATTCATGAAAACCCGCACGCTAGTATACTGGAAGAAAAAGAAAAAGAATAATTACCTGTTTAACAACCTTTCATGATCAGACATTGCTTCATCGATTGATGGTATTTCACCATTGATTCTAGGGACATGCTGCAACAAACAGATTCAAATGCATTAGAAGAAAAAGGCAGAGTTGCAGGTTCTCATGCATCAACCAGAATTGGGTCCTTTTAACAATTTTAAATGCAAATCAGAGGATCACGTAAATGGACATGAAAAAGATAAATAATAAACAATGACAATTTTATAAGGTAAACTTACAGGAATAGGAGTCATTTGATTCAACCTCTTGCCTACATCATCATCTAGTATATAATATCCATCAGTCGGCTCCAAAGAGCTGGAAAAATCCTCTGAGTCACTAGGGCTAGAGCACGAACTAGGTGGCACCAAAACATCAGATTCATCCTCGCCATATTCATAGGCTGCACATTGCGGCAAAATAAATTCCAAATAGTGATAAGCTTATAGATACCATGAAAATGATATAAACATGATAGGAAAAGCTTCTAGACACCTGAATAATTGTAATTTGTTGCTAGTGGACTATACCAATCATGAGGTCCACTGGATGCTTGCAATTGTTGTTCATCAGCATTGGAAAATTGAGAAGCTTCTGCTACATCGAGATGTGAGAACTCTTCCTGAAGGATACCAGCAATGACCTTATCATTCTCTATCTGGCTGCTTTGAGTATCCGTATGACCTCTAAAATCGTGCATGTGATGATGCATTTCGCCATTATCATGCTGTGTTGTAAAACTATATACGGAAGGATAAAACAGGTCACCGCCCAGAACCCAATGCATGAAATCTGAATCTTGCTGATTCATAATCATCAACTTCAAACAAACACTTGACCATCTGTACAAGCAATTCTCAATTAGATATTTGTTCACACATAATAATAAAAAAAGCATTTGGATATCCGTATTCATACATGAAGAAATAAGTCCTAAAACTGCAATTACCCTGAAAACCGAAGGGCAAAGGCTCTGCTGCAAGCATCAAACTAAGAAACTGCAGCAATACATTCTCTTCGTGGAAAGTTATGGAAACCTAGAAATCTAAGCAGTCATATCTATTTGCTCTAGTTTTTTCAAACTATTTAAGTCAGTTGTCTATACAGCATCAAGTTCTACATGAACTATATTTGTATTGATGATACTTTGTGAAAGTTCATTCAAAATAATTAAAATTAATTGCAAAAAGATACTAAAAGTTCTCTAAATAAACAAATGAAGTATCAATTTATTTTCTTCAATCGGAGGATACTTTCTCCTTCAAATATATCTTTAAAAAAGTAAGCACTATTGGTCATGAGTTAAGAATCAAGACCACCTTGTCTAAAAAGGAACACAAAAGGAGTTATGAGAAAGATATTCTTTAGTGGATTTTCACTAAATAAGAAAAACTTTGTAATAAAGCCAACAAAAAGAACTATATTAAAAAAGTTTGTTTCAGTGGATTTTCACAGCACCACAGAATAAAATCTTGTTAGCCATCTAAATTTACTGGTGGAATAAATTCTATTCTATCCTAAGGCAACCATTTTAAAAGACAAAAAATAAAAAATTGTAAAAGTCAAATTAAATAAAAATACTTTATTTATTTACACTTTAATCTAGATCCAATTGTAAGATACTTTCCACTTAGAGTTTCATTTCTGAATGAACTACTGAAAATTTAATGACTAAAACGACAGTTAATTCTTTAAAGTTTCTCTTATGCCTGGATATAATTTACAGTTCATACACACGATTTCTAAGCAATAACAAATACAAAACCATGGAAGCCACAAAGCACAAAACTCGAAATAAAGAAAAAACACGTCGATTCAAGTGAAAACTTGATGTAGCCGATCAAACAAAGAAACACAGATTAAAAATAAAAAATCCGAACTTTATCATTAGGCAACCTAAAAACATGAAAAAGAAAAAAAAACCCAGAATTCAGAAAACACTAATAAACAATACGAATTAAACCCAGAAATATGGTGATGATTTCCAAGTCCATTCAATCAAAGCAATAAAAAAAAGATCTGGAATTTACAGTACTCACCAAACCAGGAAGGTTGAAACCTTAGTTTCAAAAGGAAAAAACAACACAAAAGCAAACAAGGAACTATTTCACAAGAAACAATGGAGTACACGAGTGACTTAAGATAACGATCGAACGTTGAATTTTTGAAACGAAAAAAAAATCAAAAAGAAAAAGAAAAAGAAAAAGGGGAAAATCCAAAACAGCTTCATTTTCACGTATTTATGAACAAATTGTTTCCCGCGGGCGGTAAAAAGACAAGCAAGTCCCGATCCGATTCCGTACGGATGGGCCTTTTAACCGTTGGATCAGAATTTGGAGCGGACGTGATATTCCGTTGAGTTTAAGCGGCATCCTCTAATTTCCATTTAATGAGCCGTTTTGAATATTTAAAGGAGACTGGCGACTAATTGGTTATTGACTTCAAACTATGCAAAATGAAGTGTTGAGATCCTTTCATTAATTGGATGCGAGATCTACGGCTGTAATTTCGTGAATTTGGAGTTAATTTTATTACCTAAGATTTCAATTAACAATTTAAAATGGTTTTTTTTCAGAGAAAGAGTCCAAAACAGTCCATCCCCCGTCGTCTCTCATTTTCATATAAATATTTTTACATATTATATTAATTTAATCATAATTTTAAAAAATCTCAAAATTTACTAATCATCTCAATTTCATATTAATTTTAAAAATTTTAAATATATATATAAATATTTTTTAAAAATATAATAATAAATTTAAATTTTATATTAATATTTATATTAACATTAAATAAATATAATTATATTAATATTAAATAAAATAAAAATCTCCCCACCCCCGTTCCTCTCCCTCTCCCCCTCCCCCACCCCCTTGGGAGCTCCCCTACCACCGTCCCTGTCCCCCCTCCCTTCACCCCCACTCAAGGGAGCGAAAAGTTGTTGGTCTTTTTATTTTGTTTCCCAAAGATTTAATTGAAATAACGTGTTTGGGGATTTTTTTTTTTTTTTTTCCATCTTGTTTTCCCTGTTTTTTTTAGAAGAAACAGAGAAGAGAAAAAAATATAGGTAGAGAAATATAGAGATAAAGAGAATAGTGAGTGCTAGTAGCAGGCAAGTTACATTCTCCCAAAGGCATTATGGATTGCTTAAAAACTGAGAGGGACGGCAGGGGAGGTCCGATGCAGGAGGGGAAGAGGGTGGGGGAATTTTTATTTTATTTTATTTTATTTAATATTAATATAATTATATTTGTTTAATATATTAATATAAATATTAAATATATTATTTATTTTTAATATTTCTTTAAATTTTTTAAAATCAGGACCAAATTAAAATTATTTGTAAATTTTAAAAATTAATTTTAAAATTATAATTAAATTGAAAAAAATTAAAAACTAAATTTATTATTATACGATTACTTAAATTTTCATTAAATATACTATAGAGCATGCGGGTGGTGTTGAATTTTATGGTGGTCCTCTATCTCCCCTATGGCTACTGCAGCAAATGCTAGTTGTCGTTATGTTTTTTCTTTTTTAATGGTTAGAAATTTCGTGAAAAGTTTATTATTTGTGTGGATGGAAATATTGATGGTTGACAAAAATACTTGTTTTTATTATTAAATATTATTATTAGGTTTAGGTCCGATGAATTAATGTAGTGATAAAATACATTAATAAATTTTAAATATAATAATAAATTATTTTTAAGAGGAAATATCAGTTAAGATCTTAAAAATTACATCGTTATTATTATTACTTTAATTGCATATTAACACATATTGTGAAAGCCTTTAACTTGTTATGAAAAGGCAACGTTGACTTTTGTGACTGTTTACACACCTATTGGTTTGGCGAATAAAAAAACAGTACTCCTTGCCAGTGGCGTATTTAGGTTTGTAGGGATCAGTTATTTTAAAATGAAAATTTTTTATTTATGTCTTTAAAAGATTTTTAAAATTTTAAATTAATTAAAATAAAATTATACTTTGATCTCTTAAAATTGATAAAATTTTGATTTAATTTTTTAAAAAATATTTTAGTGCCTTTGAAAATATTTTAAACAAGAGATTATGACATACCCAAGATATTAGTAAAAAATTTTATGTAAAAATGTATTTTTAAAAATTTTATATAAGAAATAAACAAGTCTTCAGATTGAATGGAATGGTTTTTTTGAAAATTTGATGCCTTAAGTTCAAATCTCACATTTTGTGAATTTATTTTTTGTTTAAATTTTTTTCCCTTATTTTGATCGAAATCAAGGTATCCATTATCAATAGTGGTAATTAATCTCTTTGTTGCGTGTATTCTCTAAAGAGGTTAACGGTTGATCATGAAATGTACTCCATTCTCATGAGTCAGGATCAAACCTGATGGTCAAGGGATGAGGCAAGCAACCACCACACCTTATGATTTGTTTAAATTGTTTTTTTAATCTATAGTTTTTATACAAAATATAAAAATACTCCCATAATACTATTGATAAAAATACTCTTATAATAATATTTTTTACTTTCTAAATATAAAAACATTTTAATCATTTCTTAATTGAGTTTGTGTCAAAGTTAGTGACCAATTGACTTTTGACACCAATGAAATACTTTTAATTGTTAATATCTAGTTAGATGTAATATCACTGAAATTTTAAGCGGTAAAGATATATTTATGAGGCAAAGTTTATCAACATCTTTTTGTTCTTTTAGTTGCAACTAATTTAATCTTATGTGCATTTCACGTAAAGGATATCATACTATATGTTTTAAACAATCACACTACTTTAGATATATTATTAATAAATGTAACTAATATTAATAATATTTAATATAATAAAAATAAATTATAGGTGTTGATACAAAGTACAAGGGAAGAGAGTAAAAAGGGATAAATTAGTGGCGGTTCTATGGAAGTTGGTTTATCTAAAGAAGTGGATAGCCAAAAAGGAACAAGAGGATAAACTGTCTCAAAGAGAGAGAGAGAGAGAGATTTGCTCAGAACAACCTTAGGATTGAAAAGTCGATCCCTTTTTCATCGTTGAAAGGATATTTATAAGAGAGTTTCACTTGTCCATTAGCGTAACATGACAAGTTGTTATAAGAAAAGTTGTCCTTATGCATAGTGTGAAGGACGTGCATTGTGAGACCCATTCCGTTATGCATTCAATTAGTATAAGATTATTACGTCTAAATGGGCCCCTTATTGCATTGAGAATGTGTTCACGCTTGAGGAATGTTCACACCTAAAAGTGAGTGTCTAGGAAGCGAGTGATCATCTCATTATCTAGGGGTGGATGGGCTTGTTAAGAATGCTGATCTAGCAAATGACCTTGAAAATGGAAGGGTGTTGCTCCTCTAGTCTGAATGGGTGGTCAAATAAATGTTTAGTCAAAGCGGAGATCAACACGTTCTATCTTATTGACGTATGTCTAGGTGGTGGAGTAATATACTAATACTAGATTATGGTACACCAAGAATATGGGTAAAAAAAAATTATGTAACAAATTTTAAAAAAATGATATGGACAACCAAATATGGCTTTGGTTGAAATGGTAAAGTTAAGAGATAAAAAATCATAATATTTTAAATTCGAATCCTATCATGTGCAAGTAATTTTCTATATTTTATATGTAAAGATAAAGTTGTCCTTAAAATAATATCTATTGATTCGTTAAAATAAGGGGTTTTATGATTGAGTTGAAACTTGATTGATACTTGATAGGACGAAGTGATTAAATTTTGAATTTTGAAGAGCAAAATAATAAAAAAAATTAAGACTCAAGTGATAGAATAGATAAATGTAGGGGTTAAATTTATCATTATACCTATATTAATAATAAATAAGCTTCTTGTGTTATAATTATAAGCATACAATATTCTTCAATTTTAATTTTGAATATTTATTTAGATTAGCAAAATATATAATTTTTTAATTTAACTTTCATTTAAAATACATATATAATCTTTTTCATTATATCAATAATAATTAAATATGAAAATCTATATAATAACTAATATATTTTTATTCTAAATTATAATCCTTTATTAAAATGGTTAAAAGAAGGATCTTTTTTGAGTGAGTAACTTTTCAATGTATTTAATTATTCATTTGAAGATAGCCTGATATTTTTCAAACAATTAATTTAAAGGTATTGTATTTTTTTCTAAAATATTAAATTAAAAATAATTGATAATATCAATGTTTTAAAAAGATGAACTAGTGATCAAACCATCATATCATCGGTTTTTAATTCGATCAGTTCAACCGCCGATCTAACAATAATTAAATAAACAATTGGAAAGTTCATAAAAAATAATATAGTATTAAAAAATATTGAAAAATTTATAAATCGATTCATCCGCCGGATTTTTATCCCGATTTCTAGTTTTATACCAATTCAATCCCTTTATTTTGATCAATATATCAATTAATTTTCGATTCAATTAATTCAACCGATTGATCTAGTTTGATTCCATCAATGCTACGTAATGTTACTAACAAAAAAGTCATCATTATTTTTATATTGAATTCTCAATGAACTAAAAAAAACATTTTATCAAAAAGTTATATATTTATTGTGTTTTGTTACTTTACAATTTATTTATACACCATTATAAATATAAAATATTAGTTTATTTTTATTTTAATAAAATTAATCGTTTTATAATTTACATTAATAAGAATTTCAAGGTTTGATCATAATACAAATAAATAAAATAATAATCAATATTTACTTTTAATAAAATCAGATAAAATAACTGATTTATACATTGCCACCTATAAGAATATATATATCACACAACTATAAATAAATTATTAAATTTTATTAAAAAAATATTTATATATTAATTTTAAAATAAAAATATATATCAACAAATTCTTTAATGGTAATAAAAATATATAAAAACTAGTGTTGAATTCCCCTATGTTGGGTATCAAGTTTTTTTTTTATGATTAATTAATTAATGAATTGCAATAACAAGATAAAAATCGAACAATAAATACAACTAATACGACTTAAACCTAAGCCACACCTATGACAGTAAAAACCCTTTGATCATCATGCCATCACATGATAATTATTTAATTAATTAACAATAAATTAGATTTTACTATATTTATATTTACACGATAAATAAATAAAAAACAAAATACAATTCACAGGCAAATACACAGATGATCAAAACTACCTATAGCTAGATGACTTTGTTGGGACAGACACCGAGAATACAAAACCCTATTGCTAAAGTCTAAACTCTAAAAGAAAGCACTTCTCTAAGAATAAAAAAAGAACCACAGCCTCGTATATCAAAATAAGAATGTTTAATGGTTCCCACAATAAGTTGCAGTATCTCACATCTGTTTTTCCCAGAAACAACTTTATACGTATTAACAAGAGAATTTCACAACAATATGATCGCATTGCACAGTCACCTTCATGCTAAAACCCTTTGATGCAGCATCCAGTTCTGTTCCAAGTTGACCTACTGAAATGGCTGCAGTTGAACGTGTTTAAAATCTTCAAGTTACCTGCTGTTGACATGATGTACAAACTTGTCACTACTTCTGGAATCTATAATCCTTCTATTATGTTTTCTTTCAGTTCCCCTAGAGTTATCAACAAATGGCTTGGTCTTCAATGGCGGTTCAGGATTTCCAGCTCCTGTTGATGCCTCCACAATCTGATTCACCATTTCTAGCACCTCACTCATCTTAGGGCGTGACTTTGGGTTTCTGACTACACATCGGTTGGCCACAGCTGCAAGCTTTTGGGCAGATTTCAGTTGGTATTGCCCTTTCAGTCTAGGGTCCACTATCAGCTGGAATTTCTTTGTTTTTGATAGGTATGGCTTCATCCATTCCAAGAGCTTTTGCTCACTCTTGGGGCGGTTTTTGTCTAAAGGGAGCCTTCCAGTAATGAGTTCATACAGGAAGACCCCATAGCTCCACACATCAATCTTGGATGTGAGACGTCCTGTCTGTATGTATTCAGGAGCGGCATATCCCATTGTTCCAACAACCTGTTCAAGACCACCAATTTGTTGCTTGTAAACAGATTGATGAATATAGACAAGACAATATTACAATGACTCTAACAAGCAATGTTGACAGGATAAACTGACTATTAAACGCCTACTGTGTTTTCAATCAGTAACTAAGGGCGACTTCCACATCTTACAAAGCCATCCATTTGTTTCAAAGATTCTGTGTGAAGGCAAGTCCAATGACATGAATAGTAATTAAATGTGGAACCGATAACTGGATATTCAGAAGAATTAGAAACTTTAAGAGGTTTTCACTGATATGATACGTACTAGGGATTATAAAGAAAACTTCACCATTTGGTGATTTTGAACCTTGGTTTACATCATTAGAAAACTAGTTATGAACATTGACTAAAAGGGTGCACTTCAAGTAATAGATTGATCGTTTTGTAAGAACATACCGCTGTTGAGACATGAGTTAATCCTTCCGAAGGGCCCAACCTGGCAAACCCAAAGTCTGATAGCTTTGCCCTCCATTGATCATCCAGAAGGATATTAGAAGACTTGAAATCCCTGAAGATGATCTGTAGTCAAATATGAGAAAAGAACTATTTTAGTATCACACAATAGTCCATAAAAATTTTATGTAATAATTACTGGATGCAACAAGGTGATGCAGTGAGCCTGTCCTTGGAAGAGGATTTCATGAAAAGGAAGATAAAAGAAGAAAATGTTGGTACCATGTAAATGCTGACTGCACTGGAAAGGAATAGGTCAACAGAACCGCTAAGCTAATAATGAAATGGAAACTTGATAGCATTATACCTGGAAATCCATTCCTTCATGCAGGTAAGCAAGCCCACGAGCAGCATCTTGGGCTATTTTCAATCTCATTGCCCAGGAAAGTGTTGTCTCTGACCGTTCAGATAAAAGGTATTCCACACTGCTATTGGGCATATACTCGTATATCAAAAGCCTTTGGATTCCCCTTTCATCATCTTCAGCACAGTATCCCACTAGCTTTACCAGATTTGGATGCTCAACAACACCAAGCAGATTTACTTCTGTCACCCACTCCTTGTGCCCCTGTCAATTAAATACACGGGATGCTAAGTTTATATAAATTATTGATTCTCAGCTCAAGGTCTCAGGAGCCAATCTATTTCACATCATTGGGGAAAAGGAAGGGGTTGCAAATATTCAGATTCGAATCTCGTATCTTCTGGCTTCCACATCTTAAAGGTGGCTGCATAAACCAATTGGACTAAGCCCCAAGTTCATTCTATTTTACATTATATCGCATATGAAATCATAAGCACAAATACAGTCTACTAAAGCGGAAAATCCATATGCAGTAGTAGCAAAAGCAGAGCAAATGCAATCAGGATATTCCCGAGAAATATACCCTTCTCCTGATATCCGTGTCACACCATTGCTAAGACACAGTGCTGGAACATCACTTTTGATTATTAATTGGTCGAAAATGAGTGATTAAAACCACTGGTTATACCTGTTCTCTATTATCAGACACAGGATAATCTTCCAGGCCAGCTTAATCAAGGATTTACATAAACCATTCTGATTGTTGTCAATATGCAAGATCAATAAAAACTTAGACGGAACCTAATTTTGAATAGGATCCGAACACATGCATATGCATCAATTACTCTAGTTATTGCACTTCAAAAAGGTAATAAATAGAAGGCAAGTTAATTCACAAGAGAAACTTTCAAAATATTGCCATATCAAGTAGACTTGCCTGCAACCCCCGTTTACCGAGCTGTTTCACTGCTACTTCAATCTTTTGTGATGAATCATTGGGACTCTTGATAAACCCCTTGTAAACACAACCAAATCCACCCTCTCCAAGCATGGCAGAGCGGCTAAAATTCTTGGTGGCAGATTTAAGCTCAGAAACTGTGAACACCTTTAGGTTACTAGGTCTTTGAGACATGCTGGGAAAAGAGGACCTCCTAATGGGCTCAATGCTGGTGGCTGAGACATTCTGAGAGTTTAAATCAGACCCAGACGGCCCTATTTCACGATCAGTGAACGTAGAATTCTTAGATCGAGTTGAAATTGGTGTGGGGGTCTTTGGTTCATCTGTTCTTCTCCGGCTGAGGAATATAAAACACTTCATAGCCTTCGAAGAATTAAAAACACAATAAATTCCACAGTGCAGATCCAGATGCCAGAATCGAAATAACTGCAAAGCCAAGAGCTACATACAAGGAATAACTACGATTTCTTACATGCCAATAACAAAAATAAAATTACCATGAAACAATACATTTTAAGGAAAGCTCAAATTCACATTTTTAATCATGGCATACATAATGAAAATGCAAAAGAAAGCAAAAGCCCCAAAAAGGTTCTAAATTCTAATGATTCCAATGAATTCTACATCTTCAGCTTTAGCCTGAGAGATTCGTCACTTTCCAATTTCCAAACACCGGTTTTTTGGATCATAATCCATAAGTCAATGAAGAAAAAAAGGATTTTTTTAACTAAAAAATTAGTAACAGAAAAAAAATCTGAATATAAACCAAACAATGAAGAGTATTTGCTTGAGCTTACCTTCAGTGTTCTTGGTTGGCAAGAATTTAGGTACAAAACTTGAAAAAGATTCCCAAATTTAAGGATTTTAAGAGAAACCCATTAGTCTAATGCCCCCAAAAGAACTCAAAAACAGCTTGGAATTTTGGAAGAACAGTGTTCACTTGTATAAAAGAAGTCTGTACACGGCAGCTCAGCAGCAGGGGCAACAACCAACAAGTCATCAGGCCAACCAAAAGTATAAAAAGGGCGAGAAAATTTTGAACAAAATTTAACTAAACCTACTAAACTTCTTCAGAATTCAATGATTAACCGAAAACTACTCAAATGTGAAAAGGTACTTTGAAAATGAGAGACGAAAAATTAAAAAAAGAAGGAACAGAGAGTTTTGATTAAGTGTTAGAAAAGGAAGGTAAGAAGGGAAAGGAAAAGTCTTCGTTCCGTGATGCTTACGATGGGAAGAGTCTTCCATTAAAGTCAAGCAAGTCCGAAACTATATTATCTTTACACTTCCGACTAATAGCTGCAATGAACTATGTCGTCATTGATGCTAGTTTTTACAGTAGCATCACATCACCTTCACCATGCTAATTCATGGTTTTTTACTTGGACATCCTTCAAAATTTTATTTATTTATTGAAAAGGTATCTATCCAACAACTACGGATTTCTCTACCTACATTAGAATTAAGTAATTTGTATCGATCAACTAAAATTTTCCACACTAACAGCTGTCAATGTTTTTTTTTTTTTCTTTTTCTAAAAACATCCACATTTAGAGCTAGAGTTTGTGTCTATCTTCATATTACATTGCCATCAACAAGAAAGAGATGAGAAGTCTACAACAAACTCAAAATTTCTACAAAGCTTTCTATACAAATTCTCTAAAAATGCTCTCTTCAATCGTATCTAAGTATATATAATAAGAGCTAAATGACCAATTTGTCCTCACTAAAAATAAGCTTTTCAAAGGTTAGAAACAAGAATTTTATTAAAATGCCCTTCAACATTTGTCACTTAATTCAGGTCTGTAGATCGACGTCACGGCCTCCATTATTGCACAGTTACGACATTGATGAAATACTTCCCTTAGGCTTGGTTTAAGGCATCGACGTCGAGACCTTAAGATCTACATGTCGTGATCTAACGATCAGATATCATGACTTCAATATTTTATACGTTACGATATCACTTATTATTTGTGCCTTCTTTAAACTCACGCCCTCATAGCATACATATCTCAACATTGTCTTCAAATCTCCAAAATATCATTTCAAACAATTTCTCACGTCGCGACCTCTTATCCATTGATACCACAACCTCATGACTAGTCATCTCCTAACACCCCATGATAGTATTTTACGTCTTGATTTTCGACATCACCACATCACGATATTAGAATCATGACATGTTTTTTTACAGTATTTTGACTTAATTTATTCAAGTGTATTTAATATTAGAATATTTATTTAACAAAGTCGACGGACTTTATCATCACTGATTGATCGAAAGATCAGAAATTGATTTGATTTTGTGTGCGAAAGTTTTAATAGTAGGGGGTGGAATACACCGCACCGCACATATAAAAAAGATAAAATGATAAAACAAAGTGAACAAATTTCAAATTATGAAATCAGCGTTACGGAACGCTTACTACTTCACTCTCTCTCGCTACTCCTTAAACCCTAACCCACCACTTCTTCACATTGTTCCCTTCATTTCCACTTTCCCTTTGCTTCCCTCTGTCCTTTCCAGAAACCATCCCTTTCGTTCCCCTCTCTGCGCCACTCTCATGGCCGGCGGTGATCCGTACTCGCCGCAAACCTCTCCTTCTCTGGAGAAGCAGTTCGAGAAGTTCCAAGTCCAGCTTGAAGATTCTGGCAGCTTACGGGAACGCATACGCGCCGTCGTTCTGGAAATCGAGTCGGCGACTCGGCTCATGCAAGCTAGCCTCCTTCTCGTTCACCAATCTAAACCAATTCCAGGTAAGATTCTTCTTTTACTTCTTTAAATTATATGATTTTTGGAATATTACCTATTTTATAATTTTTACGCATATGTTTATATCAATAGAGGTTTTGGAGAAGGCAAATTCTCAGATTAACGTACTAAAGAATCTTTACAATAAACTTGCTGAAGTTGTTAGGGAATGCCCTGGACAATATTACAGGTGAGATTCATTGAAGATTTTGGTAAATTTCAAATTTGATTTTAGTTGAAATTTTTGTGATTTTTTTTCTTGATGTGGTGTTCGGGTGTGTTATTGTGTTTAGATATCATGGGGATTGGAGGAGTGAAACTCAAATGGTAGTTTCTTTGCTTACCTTTATACAGTGGTTGGAAACTGGAAATCTGCTTATGCATACTGAAGCTGAGGAAAAACTTGGATGTATGTTTCAGTAATGAATATTTATTCGGTTTTACGAGTAATTTTTGTATTTGCTAATGAATACAAATGAGAAAGTTGGTTGTTTTGGCAGTGAACAATTCGGATTTTGCTTTAGACCTGGAGGATTATCTTGTTGGTATGTGCTTAAAGCTTCTCTTGTTGATAGAACTGTTTGTTCCGTACTATTTTTTTCTCTAATCTTAAAAAGATTCAATTTTCTTTAGCTAGCCTGAAGTACTTTAGTTATTGAATGGAAAGTAAATGTGGTTGACCACATCAATAGGCTGGATGAAATTCTTTGTACATTCTAATGCATTAGTCTTTTTCTTTATTAAAATGGCCAGGGTAGTTAACTGAACTTCAGTTTTCCGTTTTTTTGGTTGATCTTATTCAAATGAGGACTGTCTCCTCAGACTGATTGATACTTGTGTTAAAATATTTTGAAGGGATTCACATATCATATATGCTGTTTCTATTTCTTGATGAACTAAATGAAGCATTGTTGATTCATTACCTTTTCTGATTATTGTCATTTGTCGGTTTTTATGGTTTTTCTCCCTATATGTGCAAGCAACATGCAATGACTATTACTTTGCATCTGAATTTGAGGGTTATTATTTTTCTGCCAATTGAATATACTGATCTGGGAACCTTTTTGATCTCTTGCAGGTGTTTGTTTCATGTCAAATGAAATGGTAAGAAATATGTCAGAAACTTGCTTTCCCAGGCTTTTCAAATTGACAAATGCATTCTTACAACTCTATTGTTCACATGTATTTTTTACTCAGATGTTTAGTGAGACTGCAAATTAGAAAAGACTTATTAGAATGTGATAATTCCAAATGAAACATTGTGGTTTTGAACAACTAGTGAAATGCAGCCCTCTGATGATGTCATGGATGCTTTGTTAGTTACCTCCCATTGAAGTAATTGGGAAATGTGGCAAAAAGGCTTAACATGCATTTCTCTTCGTTTTAACAGCCGAGATATGTGGTGAATCAAGTGACAGCTGGTGACTATGATTGTCCAAGAAAGGTGTTGAAGTTCTTGACAGATCTTCATGCAGCCTTTCGCATGCTTAATCTCCGTAATGATTTCCTGCGCAAGAAATTTGATAGTAAGCTTAATCTTATCCAGTGCTTTGATAATCCGGTGTTTTAAGCAACTTCTCATCGAAGACTGAGTTTTTGAAATGCTTTCTCATTGTTTTAGGTATGAAGTACGACCTAAGAAGAGTTGAAGAGGTCTATTATGATGTTAAGATTCGAGGCTTAGCTACCACCGGCGATTCTGTAGGAGATCAAGGAGCCCAAAAGATATGATAGGTTACAGGAGTGATACATACAACTACTAGGTTCTCTCTTTCATTTTCTTGACTGCAATTTTTCAAGGGAGTTTGTGATCGTTCAGTGCATGGGTTAAAGCCAAAATTTGCTACTTAAACAAAGGAAAGAGGGTTCAATTAAAAAGTTGTAACGAGAGAATAGTTGGCTATCTAATCCTTTTTTAATTTCTCTATTCGTTCTTTTGCTCAAGTTTTTATTTTTCTGCTATTCCATCATCAATTGTTGCTTCCGTCATAGCATCTGTTTTGCAATGGTTAACCCCGGAAATCCAATGTTTTCAGAATCGGGCTGGACTGGCCGGTTGAACCGGTGGGTTTGGAATAAGTGATTAGATTAGTTGACCTATGAACTGGTTGGATTAGATGGTCGGACCAGTTGAATCGGCAGTCGAACTGATTAAATTAATCTTTTAAATATATTTTTATTTTTAATAATTTATTCAATTGAACCGGATGAATTGATTGAATCGATTGATGTTTTGATTGGTTCAATTATCGGTATCACGACTTCTTCCCCGCATAATATTTGTGTCCATCATATGAATTCTTGACAATGATCTCAACTTTTATTTTAACCTTGTTTGAAGCTTATATATATATATATATAAATAAATTTATATAAATATAAACACGCATATCTATATACTCGCACGGATGGAAAATGTAGGTATCAGAAAGTACCAAAGGAAAATAAAGGTTCAGTTAATTAAATTATACTAGATTTATGCGACAGTTACATCGTGAAAAAGATAATTTTAATAAATATATTTATTATATAAGAATCATATAAACAGTAAATTGATGCTTTGGCTATAATGGTAAAATTTAAATTTTATCATGTATAGAATTTTGAGATAAAATATTATTATGATAAAATTTTTATTGATTTATTATATAAAAAGAAAAAACATTTTCATAAAAATATAATTTAATGTATATGAAAAGATATTTTAATAATTTCATAATTGAGTTAATGTTTAGTTAATATGTGATATGCATCAATTCAGTAAAACTCTTAAATTAAGTACAGACAAAAATATAATTTAATTTGTATATGAAAAGATATTTTAATAATTTTATAATTGAATTGGTGTCTGATTAATTTGTGATATCGACTTAGTGAAATACTTAAGATAAATATTCACTTGTTCTAATAAAATGTAATTTTCCTTTTTAAAATGCTCTTGCATCATATTTAGAAATAGATGAATGATTGAGATGCGAAGTTTAAGTTATTATAATCATGAATGATTGTTATTAACGTGAAAAATATGAATTTGAGTATGCTTAAATATGTTTTCTTTTTAATTTTTTAAAATTAGAGAAAACTAAAGGTAAAAGTTAGGTCTAGCTTAGGAATGCTTCTCAACTTTTACCTTTAATTTTCACTTTTAGGGAGAAGTTAAAATTTTTAACTCTTGAAAAAAATGTTTTTGAGCTAATTTTTGACTTGAGAGAATACTTTTTCTCTAAAAAAAGCAGCTTGTGTAGGAATATTTTTATCCAAAATATACTTTTTAGAAGCAATACTAAATAGAAGAAATGATTACATGAAATTGTGATTTTAGTGTGATATGAAATATGATTAGAAGAAATGTTTTTAATAAAATATAGTATTTTGTAAAATGTGTAGAAATTATTATCACCTCTATTTGCGTCGTCTGTTTATCGAACAGCTTTTGATCTGAGTGTAACTATCGGCTTCCAGTCCCACTTTCGAACTCCGATTATTTTACTATATGGATCGTTTTTTTGTTTGTATCGTTAATTCCTGTTCTCTGACTGCAGACATATCAACTTACGAAAGAGAAAGGAATTTGAACTGCAAATGTGCTATGTTCATGGTGGCTAAAAGCTTGCTGACCATGGATGCAAATTATTCTTCCGACTAAAATTCTCCAGCTATAGTGTTTGAAACTCCCTTTCTTGATAAACTACCAAGGGAAGCTCCGGTGCAGGATTTTCCGTCAAAATATATGTCAGCAGGACAAGTATTTACTGGTCTTCTACATGCCAAATAGCATAATCAGCCATGGTTATAATAACTAAACTCATACTGGTTTGTAGCTTATCATATGGTATAATCATTATTTAAAATGTTGCCTGTCTGTGATTAGGATTAACGATTATAATGTCTACCTTACATATTGCACTTCCCATACGTGTGGGAACATTTACAAGATTCGATTTGCAACTTTTCTTTCAAAACATTATAGTTCATGATTTCAGGCAAATAAAGCCCTTGGCTAGTCAGAGACAGCTTGAACTATGGGTTTTAAGTGTTTACAGGGCTCCTTGAGCCATTGAGCCTTCCCTATAAAGGTGGCTGCCCCAACTCCCTGTCGGTTCATGACAGAAAACACACACACAAAGCTTAATTGTACAAACAAAAGCTCAAAAAAAGAAACACATACATTCATACAAGGCTTGTACTAGGAGATACATTACAGCCAACCTCCATTCCAGGTATTGAACCTACTCTTTTTGGAAGGCAAGTTCAAAAGCTAATGGTCATGTATATATTATTATCCACTCCCATCATCGCCGTTATCACCTCTACCTGGAGAATTGTTACCCCAATTTTGCCTAGGAATGTTGTGGTGGTTGTCTATATTTTTCTCAACTGTGTTCCTCCTCCTTCCTTCAACAGCGACATGATGCCCTTGTTCCTGCCTGTGGATTCTGCCGATCATGCCTCTTCTTGGTCTTGCCATGCAGCCATAACTCATCACCATCATCACACCCACAAACACAGCCAAAAGCTTCAGCTTCATGCTCATACACACATCAATATCCCAAAAATATTTATGAATAAAAGCTTGTTAATTGCAATTTATGTAGAGATCCGCAATTGTTTTTCATTGTATACCTATACTGTTCAAAAACTGATAAAATTTTATTTTTGTATATTAATATTTATAAATTTTATAATAAAAAATTTAAATTTACCAACAAGTATTGGGTATAATGGTAAAACACATTGCACTTCTAAAGAATATGTAGGATCGAATATTGGAGATGACATTATTGAGAAGGAGACTTACGAGCTCTCAACATAGACCATAAATTGGACATGAATAATACCAAAAATAAAATCTAAATTTAATTTATAAAAAAAATCCAAAATTTAAAATAAGGGTTAATACATTATTTGACACTTAAAACTTTTGTATTTGTTTCTACATTTGGGATTTGAATTTTCTTAGTACAAAGTTAGTAGTAAAATAAAAAATTATAAAATGTAACACAATAAAAATAAAAATATATATTAATAATAAAAAAATGATGCTCTTTTTTTTTTTTTTTTTTTTTTTTCTGCAATGAAACGTCGATTAAAAGACTTAAAGTTGAATATTTTTTTTTCACGTTAAACGTTAAAGAATTATTTTTAATCCCTTTTATTCCTGAACTTTAGACGATCGCATTTTCAAATTACCCAAAACGCCTAGAAATGAATAAATGAATAAATGAAATAAAAGAAATTGAATGTCCACACAATAAAGAAATGAGATTGAGTGGAGGATATTTAAATAATTACAATTAACAAATAGTTTTGAGAACCACTGAATCTCTAACGAAAAAGAGAGAAATTTCGGGTGGGGAGCCTTAATAGGGAAATTACACCGTTGAAGTGGAAACATAATGGGAACAACAAAAGTCAATGAGTGAATCATGGTTGTCTTTTGCATTCTGATGTGAAATCATAGAAGGCAACCCTCCTGCATTTTTGTACGAGACAATCTTAATGCCAATTAGAGGGAAGTTGATGAATTCTTTTCTTTATATATTTTAGGTATGCAACCTAACAAATAGCCATATCTCCAGCATCTTTGTGTCATTGTTTAGTGCCATAATCTCTATTCCCGCTTCTGTTTTCTTAAGCTAATAGTGTTTTTGCACTTCTCATCTCCTGCATTTCTCTCCTTAATATTCGAAATTTAATTCAACACGAATTATTTCATATATTTTTGGTAAATTACAATAACAGAGCAAAGCTCGAACAACAAATATGACTAGCACAACTAGAACTCAGATACTACCTGAGGCGGTGAACACCCTTGACTATCAGGCCATCACATGGAGTTCGAATCACTTTATATTTAAAACATAGTTATTATTATTTAAAAAAAAAAAAGAAAAGATAATGCCAACATAAGCTCCATAATGTTACTTGAATTTGAATTTAATAAATGTTAAATACATGTGCATTTAATTTAATTTTTAATATTTAAAAAGTTTGTTTCTCATTATTCATATTTGAATTACTAAAATAAAGAATACACAATATATGTATATGAAGGAATTATTGTCGGCATCTATAAATATCGCTGCCAAAACTTGAGGCTTTTCACCTATTAGAATCTCACATCACATTAACATATCCCGATATAATTGAGATTCTTTATGAGCTATTCTTTCTAACAACTCCAAATTTTAGAGTATCTTTAAGAGCTAACTATTGAAAAACAATGTTGCAAAATATCAATTAGTACAATCTTTCTAGGATGTATATATAATTTAGAGTTCGGAGCCAAACCCCCTTTTATTTTTTTCTTTCTACAAGTTCTTCTCCACTAAAATCTCTCATGTAAAAGCACTCACTTTCAAAGTTTATGGTGATGCTATAAGTTGCAATTGTTGCATCTTATTTAGTAACAAAGATGTTGGGATTAATATATTTTATTGGCATCTTTTGACTGGATTAATGCTGTAATACCTTTTGCCCGACCCGATTGTTGGGTCTGAGTCACAAGATGCTATGATCGTTGCAGGAGAAACTACGAGTAATCATACACTTCTCAACCATTTAAACACATAAGTAAACATTGAACACATTCACAACATGTCAAAAAATCATTTTAGGGTCTCACATGAACTTAAGAGAGCTCTTTTGCTAACTCGAGTATTAATCAAGACCAAAATGTAAAGTTTTAAAAGTCTCGAACTGATGTCACGACCTCAAAGCCTCCTCGTCACGTCGACTTTATATTAGAGAGTCACATCATGACGAAATGTATGCCCATGTCATGACTTCACTCATTGTCGAATGAAGTTACGATGTCCAAGACCCCTCGTCGCAATGTTGCCCCTATTTTTTTCCAAAACATACATTTGGTACCTAACACAATTGATTTCAAACCATACCTAATAGTTCATTTAATCATTTGCCAACTTTTCCAATGTCAAGATGTGATTAATTCATACCAAAACAACTGAAGATATTGACATCAACTAGTTAACATATTATTCAATTCATAATCCTCATTTATTCACCAAACTAATCCAAATCAAGACCATACCTATAGCACATACATATTTGCATATCTTTTGTACAACTAAGGCTTGCATTTTTATTGACTCAATCACCACAAATACATATGCAAACTATGCATTTACATACCATACTCAACCATCAATCACATTTATCATAACACTACCAAATCTCAAAATGACCATTTATACACTAGGAATCTTAGGTGCATGCCACATAGTCTATACTCAAAATGAATTTAAAACTATAGTTTCGGGATAGTGTGTGCTCTTGTGCTAATCCAGCTTGATAGTTTCTCAAGGTGAAAATTTCCAGGGAAGGAAAACAACCAAAATAAACATTTGGAATGCTTAGTAAGTTCAAAATGGAAATTAAACATACCTTGAACATTTAAGGCATAATTAATTAATCAAGTTGGCATTCAACTTAGCTATCCTTTGGAACATTATGACATAACTAAGCATATAACAACATCGCCAAATAAACGTGTTAGTCACATTCCCAAATCATAAGTAATATCAAGACTTTAACGAATTATGTAACCGTTCACGTATCAAGCATCAATAATTACCATTTCATTTCCAATTTACCATTAAGTTTCCATTTCCAATCCATTGAATATCACCCGATGGAACTATAGTAAAATAGACTCGGACACACGGGAATATAAGGCTCACATAAGCTGACGATATATAAGGGTTGTTCACACAAGTTGACATTTTAACATAATTGCTCACACAAGTTAACATTATATCGAGGTTACCCGTCTAGGCTAAACCTTCGATACGCATAACCCAATAATATGAAACAAATGCTAGATCTTGTAATAACATGTATAATCCCTGATTAATTTGCGTGTATAACCTTAATGACATGCCATATGTATCCTAACCTTTTACGAAGTTCACACGAACATCATTTTCTTATATATCATTACCAATATCTATAATTATCCACAATTCAATCATATATTGTATAATATCACAATTTTCATTTATGAGTCGTATAATCAATCAATCTTTGTATTTACACCCTAAACCGTTTCAATATAACCAAAATTTATACAATTTACAGCTTAGTCCATTTCAGACCTATGTGCCAAATTTACTAATTCTACTCAATTATAATAAATAGAAAAATTAAAACATAATTCATACGTAAAATACATAGAGTGGTAAGTTCCAAATGGACTTACCTATTTAAAACACGAAAAGTGGATACTTCAGGGGTTAATCCGTAATTTTAGTTTTTTCATGATCAACTCCACTTCAGTCTGATTCTTGATCTAAATAATCATTTCATATCATCAATCAATACCAAATATTTCCATTATATGCTATAATATCATGAACCTATATGAACTCGATTTTTTGACACCTTTAAAATTTTACATTTTATTCAATTTAGTCCATAAATTTGGGATAGTAATAACTTTCAATTCCTAACCTCAGATTAAAATTTGATTTCAATTATTCTCATTAAGGGCCTATTCAATTTGGTCCCTAATGTAACAAAGTTAACAAAAAAGCTAAATGAACTATATAATCTAGTCATTTTTATATTCTAAGCTTAAAATCTATCAATTTTAAGCCTAATTCTTTAATAAATCAACAATGAAAACTTTCTAAAACTTTAACAGTTTTACAAATTGGTACATTGGCTAGCTAAATCAAGCTCTTATGACCTTAAATATATAACAATTATAAGAAAAGGACTTGAAAAAACCTACTAATCAATGGTTGAATGTTTCAATATTTTTTTTTGTTTCATTCTTCATCTTACAACAATGGAGAAAGCAAATGGGAGAAGATGACATCTTTTCCCACTAAGTTAAGCCTTTTATACTTTAATTATACCTTAAATTAATTAACTTAATCCTTAATTAATTTACTTTAACTATCATTAATCATATTAGTGGAGAACAACATCATCATCCACTATCTTATGAAATAAAATGGTTTATTTGTCATTTTTTACCTTTGGTTAATTGCAATTTAAATCCTTAAGCCTTTGGCTAATTAAAAATATATAGCGATTAGACTTTTACAAGTTAGTCCTTATACCTAAATTAACTATATAATTGACAAATTGATGAGCTAAACATCAACACACGTTTATATTAACCCCATAAATATCCATATTTGTTATTTACAGACTCGGTTTATGGAAATGGGGTTCAAAAACTACCTTTTTTGATACCATTGAAGATCGAGTTATTACAAACGCAATTACTTTTGTGTATCTTTTTTAAGGGATTTCATGCAGTAAATTCTATGGTTAATTGGAGGATGGAATTCAATCAAGAAAGGACAACCCAAAGTGATCTGGTGTGATTGTCTTTCGTTATTTAAGATATGTGATCAAGAAGTTTAATTGAAGATGATATCTACTTGATCTCATTAATAATGATAAGATCAATTAGGGTAAAATTCTAGTGGTTAATTTCGACCACACAATTTTGGTTTACAAGTCTACAAATGCTATACAATGCAGACTTGTGTGCAAAATTAGAGAACTCAATCTATTCATTGATAGGAACATTTACGAGTGAATTTATGTTGTAAGAAAACTATTTTATCAGTTTGAACTAAGATTTTATAGGTAAAAGCCTCAATGGGAAAGTTCAATCATTATAATTATACAATAGTGGGGTTTCAATGAGTATGAGTGAAAATTTGCTTAAATAATCTCTTGTACTAAAGAAATTATAGTGAACTACTCTCAAGGTAAGGCCTCGCAGACATAAGATTGAATTTGAATTGCATAACCAATTGTGTTTATTGTTACTTTTCTAGTTTTAAGTGTTTCCTTTAGTTTTCAACTAACATTTCAACTTAGCCAACATTTCAACACATGTTTGAATAAACTTCTGTAACACCCAAAACCCGATTCCGTCATCGGTTAGGGTCCCGGTGTCCTTCCGATCATTTATTGTAGTTTATCTCACAATACTGTTTTATTTAACCATATTTTTATAGAGTAATGCAATAAGCACGACATAACTAAAAAATGGCAAAAATTCATTTCCACGATTTTTGGAGACTTCTATCGATACCTGTTAGACAAGTATCGATAATAGTAAAGTTAGTAAGCAATTTAGAAACAATGCTGATTTCTACCGATACTTGTGATAGTTCTACCGATACAAGTGTAACTGCTATCGAAACAAGTCATGCTTCTACAGATACTAAAAACTCCAGAGAGCTAAGAAGTCATAACTTACAACTTCTACCGATACAAACATTCTAACTACTGATACATATGATGCAACTACCGATGCAACCCAAGTCAGTAAGCAACCTCTCTCCTACCCTGTACTTGTACCGATATAAGCAAGATTTCTACCGAAACAATTTTGCAGAGTTCTAATATTCACACCAGTTCATCACAAAACTTCATTTCATAGACATAGGGTGTAAAAGGATAAAACATTGTGTTCAAGAACAATACTTAGCATTTCATTTTAGTACTAGATGCTTACTTACAACCTTAAGCAAGCATTCAAGAGTTCAACATTTAACCAAGGTAATACAAGTAACATTTAATCCTGAAATAAGCATTTACAAAATAACTCATCCTAGTACATGTCGTATAACCAAGTGATGTAAATACTATCGAACAAGCTCTTGGGATGATGTGATTCTTCAAGGTGATCCGATCTTCAGACAGCAAAATGAATCTACAAAACAACAACAAATACACATGTAAGCTATTTAAGCTTAGTAAGTTCGCAATAACATTATCTTACATCATTTCCATTTTTCAGTATAGAGATAATATTAATTTTGGTTGTCATAATCTCGCAGTAATAGAATTGGATTTAATCTCTTCAGTCTTCCAAATTTTAGCTCATATGAGCCCAGACGAAGTTAGCTCTTACGAGCTCAAACAAAGTTTAACCAGTATACGATGCTGCTCACACAAGCTAATGAGGATCCGTAACATATGTAGAAACTCAGCCATCGATACGGTCTAGATTTCCCACTCCCGATGCTGCTCACACAAGCTGATGAGAATCCGTAACACATGTAGAAACTCATCCATCGTAAGGGACCATATAATCGGTATTCATTCAAAATATGTCGACTGACGATGTTATTCACACAAGCTGTCAGGAAAACTGCAACATATGCAGGATCCTAACCATCGTGTCGAATCAAATAACCGGCCCTAGGTCACACATCTCTTTCTTCGTTCGTTTCCTAACTTCTCGAGCATTCAACCTTCCTTGAGTTTGCTACACAAAAATGTAAACACAAAAGGCATTCCAATGAATAAAGACTAACACTACGAACTTATCGGACGAAATCGTAGTTGAGTGAAACTTTAGGGTCTATTCTAAAATTTTCCTTTTTCAACGATCGGTGGCTCGATCTCGATCTAACACAATAAATCAACCAATTCTCTCATTAAATCATATAATTTGATCAGTTTATACATATAAGTATTTTTGGAAAAATTACGAAATTACCCCTAACGTTTACATTTCTATTCAATTTAGTCCTTAAGTACTAAACATGCAAAATAACCATTTTACATTTCAACTTATGCCACCCGAATATCCATGGGTGTCCACCCAACACCTATGTGCTATTATTTCACATCAAGGGCATGTATTTTACCATTTTCATAATCTAGTCCTCTAATCCTAATTTTATCAAAAATCATTTTACAAAATCATGAAATCAAACCATCAAACATACAAATCCATAAAAATATTTCAAGAATAAGCTTATTAAACAATGGCAAGTTTTACAACATTTGACATATTCACAAATTAGTCTTCAAGTTAGCTAGATTAAGCTACTACGGACTTAAAAACATAAAAATTGCTAAAAACAGATAGGATTTACTTACTCAAATAAGGATTTCAAAGTGAACAAAGAAAACCCTAAATCCTCCTAGATTGGCTGTGAAGAAAAAGAAGAAATAAGATGAGAATTTTCCTATTTTCTTCCTTTAAATTTCAATTATATACTAAATGATATTTTTGTAATTTTTATGACTTTCATCATTAACTTAACTAATCTCTCTTAACCTTTAATTAAACACACCATATACACCTAAGTGCCATGAAATTCCACTAACTAATTTTCTATTGGTTACATTGTTCATTTAGTCCCTTTATTTAATCTAGCACTGCTTTCACCCCTTTTACTATTTAGTCCCTTTTACTTAATTAACTGTCTAAACGATAAAATTTAGCAACCAAACTTTAGTACGATGCTAACAACATCATAAATATTAAAATAAATAAATTTAAAACTCGACTTGTCGGAGTTGTGATCTTGAAACCACTATTTTCGACGCCACTGAAAATCGGGTTGTTACAAGAGTGAGGTTGCAATGAGTATGAGTGAAATTTTGCTTAAATAATCTCTTGTACTGAAGAAATTATAATGAACTACTCTCAAGGTAAGGCCTCGTAGATGTAAGATTAAATTTGAACTGTGTAACCAATTGTGTTTATTGTTTTACTTTTCTAGTTTTAAGTGTTTCCTTTAGTTTTCAACTAACATTTCAACTTAGCCAACAATTCAACACATGTTTGAATAAACCTCTGTAACACCCAAAACCCAATTTCGTCACTGGTTAGGGTCTTGTGTCCTTTCGATCATCTACCACAGTTTATCTTATAATAATGTTTCATTTAACCATATTTTTATAGAGTAATGTAATAAGCACGACATCACTCAAAAAGGGAAAAAATTCATTTCCATGATTTTTGGAGACTTCTACCGATACCTGTTAGACAAGTATCGATAGTAGTAAAGTTAGTAAGTAATTTAGAAATAGTGCTGATTTCTACCGATACTTGTGATAGTTCTACCGATACAAGTGTAACTTATATCGAAACAAGTCATGCTTCTACCGATACTAAAAACTCCAGAGAGCTAAGAAGTCCTACCCTACAACTTCTACCGATACAAGCATTCTAACTATCGATACATATTATACAACTACCGATACAACCCAAGTCAGTAAGCAACCTCTCTCCTACCCTGTACTTGTACCGATACAAGCAAGAGTTCTATCGAAACAAGTATGCAGAGTTCTAATATTATGAAAATCCAATTTTTTGTGAAGTTAAAATGATTTCCCAACAAGATGTCAATAAGCATAAGACAACTCGATTTAGAGCAACTTAAAGTTTAAAAGTGTGATCTAGCAATACATTATGAAAATCCAATTTTTTGTGAAGTTAAAATGATTTCAACAAAACCTTATAGTGCAATACGACTCTTCAACTAAATATATCATATTACCGCATGGTCTAGATATGGTGTTACATATACAATAAGACATCTTAGATCTAGTAGCCCGTGGTTAATTCTTACACTAAGAGAAACTATTCTCTCAATTCAAGTAGTCTCAATATAATAACCTATAGTTAAGATCATGTGAGATATGTCTCCAAAATCTCTCTGGATTACTCATTCATATAACTTTATGCCCAAAACATCCCACCTTAAGCACCCCTCATTAGAGACATGTTCTATGATAGATCAAAGTATAAACTATTCGTTGTTTGTTATCCGTTCTCGTCTTTCCATTGTCCCTCGATGTTCCGACCTCATTTTCAACCTCATTCAATAAACCAGGTATATAAAATATATTAAATTCCTATTTATAAACATACAAGTATTCAATTTAAACTTATTTTACATACTTTTCAATTAGTCCCTTATAACCTTATTATCAAAAATTTTCGTATTAAAAAATACCATCTACATGATCGAAAGTTAATCTGACTTCGTAATTATATTCCGAAAACCTCAAATTATCATCATTTAACAATACATCCCAACATTTTCATCCCTTACAATTAGGTCCCTAACAATTCAATAATGACTATAAAGTTGTAACCCAATTCAAATTACCCCAAGTTAACCGATTTCACT
Source organism: Kokia cookei (assembly GCA_039519145.1). Classification (NCBI taxonomy): domain Eukaryota; kingdom Viridiplantae; phylum Streptophyta; class Magnoliopsida; order Malvales; family Malvaceae; genus Kokia; species Kokia cookei. The sequence continues at coordinate 8,180,885 of CM076900.1, read as the reverse complement.
ATCAACATGATCTTACATAAAACTAAGCTTTGTCACCCTTCATCTCATGGTTTCTAGCTTCCAATCACTATGTAACCTTTTATGGCAATTCACACTAATTCTCCAATTTTCAAAATTTATCAAATGGGTTGGTTACACTAAGTTTTCTTCTATAAAAAATCTATAAGAATTTGTTAAAAAAATTAACTTAAGAATTTGTTAAAAAAATTAACTTACTTACCTTGAATTTTTGGTCAGGAATGGAGATTAATTTAACTTTTTTTTTTTTTTCCTTCTCTGCATTCCGCTATAGGAGAAAGATGATAAGAATGTTGTCATTCTCTCCCACTATCTTACATATTTATATATCCAATTTATATTTGTTATTATATAATTATCAATGCCTATTATTTTATAAATCTCAACATGGTGGAAATTGATGGCCTTGATTAAGTAAAGCCATTAATCACATTTAATTATGGACAATTTTCCCTTAGGTCCTTGGTCAAATTAAATCCTAAGGGCTTGATTAAATTTTTAATCTAATTTTACTAGTTTAGACCACTTCAATTTAATCCTTGTACCATTTTCTTTAATCAAATCTATGAATCACTTTATAAATGTCATCACTAATTTTCATAATTAACTTATGAATTTCTCAGTTTCATAATTTAGACTTTATAAACAGAGTTAGAAATTGATATGTGTCTTATAAGAGTATAATACAACATTAAAAATAAATAATTAAAAAAAAAAGACGTATGTCTATTCTTTAAGCTTACTTGTAGAATAAAAAAAAAGGACACTATCAATGTACTAAATACCACCCCGCCCATATATATTATTGAAGTATGATTTGGCACTTGGAAATAGCATATGTATGAAACATGTTTCATATAGGTTAAGACACATTAAAAGTAATCATTTTTATAGATTCATGATACGTTATGTTTCAATCCTGTTTTAAAGATTGATATTATTAGAAATCAATTTCAAATGTACCATCAATTTATAATTGTGATATGTTCTTGACCCACGTCATTGGGTAATTGTGATTTCCAACCTTTGTCATTGCGGTAAAAGTGATCATAGCTTATAAAGGTAGAAGTATCACGTATAATTATATACACTCAGAAATTTTGTTTTTTGTTTTATAGATATTTATGATATGAAATTTGACTTTTGAATTATGATGGATTACCTAAGATCTTCTCATGCGTGCCTTTAGTTAAACATTTTGGCCTAAATACTTTTAGATCAAATGGAATATCAATTACTGACGGAGTAGTTTGAACTCTCTCTGTTCTTTACGATTTTACAAGTTCAGATTTTGGTTGTGAACGAGCATTGTCTAGGGAGTGACATTCTTAAATTTAATGCATTGTCTTAAAAAGTTATGATAATACTCCTTAGATTTTATTGATTGCATTTGGACATTCCTTAAAAAAATGTTTTTTTGTAAGATTCTATCCAACAGATGTGCGATGTCTATTGGATTCAAGGCATGAGACTAAGAATGACTATAGAAATATGGCTGTTATGCATAAGGATCCACCACTTACAGCTCTTTTGCTAGACCATCTTGTTTATATCTCTTGAATAACTTGAGATTTATTTGTATTGACACAAAGGACAACCTGGTGTAGCCTCATAGACAATCCCGTTAACTACTATGCAACTCTATGAATCAAGAAAATTACAAAACAAGAAGAGTAGAGGAGGGAAAAAAATATTTTCAACTTGTTGCTTCCCACTGGGAAAGAATTAATGGGGAAGTATGGGAAGGTAGTTGAAGAAGGAATTCAAACAAATGGCTTATAGTATAAAATAATGGTAGATCAAAAGACAAGGCAAGGTGAGACAGGCCAGGCCAGCTAAGAGAACCAGAAGAATGCCGGAGCAGGAAGAGGAGCTGAAATGTGAGGATTAAAGGGGAAGTTAAACACTTATAAACTGTTCTACCATATATTGTATCACATTCACAGTCCAAACTAGCTGTTGACATAGGAATGAAGTCCTTTGTTACTTACATTCAGTTTCTCACACCATGTCTTCAAAACTGTAGGAAGCTCTACTCGAATGATGTGCAGAATTGAGTGATTTATTTCCCCCTCCGCCTTCAGACAAACGCGTACAGCATATAATGTCTTCAGGGGATGAACCCTTTGCTGGCCTTTTCAATCATCTCTCTGTGAATAACTTGAGAGAGAACACAGTTATTTCCACTTGTCTTTGTCGATGAACAAATAATGATCCGTATTTCTCTTTCCTTCTTTTCTTTTTCTAAGTTTTTTTTTTTATAATTTTATTATTCGTGCTTAAAAAAATTGAATATAAGGATATTTTCAAGCTAAAAGAGTGTATTTAAACTATTGGTTTGGTCGGTAAGATATGGAGCCAAAGAAATCTTAAGTATGGAATGTTTGAAACTATGAATCGCTGGCTAGGGTGTGAAGGATCATTGTACAATTCCATATAACCACTTCCATTCTCTTCACTTTACTTTCTTTTTTCTTTAACTCCCCTTAAATCCCTGGCAAAGACTTGGGTTGTTTGTCTCCAGCCATTCCTTGTTTTGCCCATTACATGCATGCACAGGCAGACGAGGGTGCAGAGATACGCAAAAGCTTATCCCGAATCCAGCTGCAGAACATAGCCCAGAATAGAGTAGAATAATAAATAGTTTTATGTATTATACGTATATATATAATATCTCCTTCAATGATAAAACAAAGGGTCTATACTCTATACAGTTACTGAGATTTAAATCTCACCTGTATGAATCAATGAAAAAGAACCATAAAAAGCTCTCTTTTTTCACTCCTTTGACGGTCTGGGTCTGAGGCAAGCTGGTGTATATTTAATATCCATTAATACTACTACTAGCATTTACAATATATAATATGTACATCAACAAACTGAAAGTGGAGGATCACACTCTGCCCAAGAAGCTTATCCTATCCCTCTTTTCATATCTTATCTTTTCCCACTATGAACTTGTGGGGTCTTAACATCGAGAACTTCGAAAGATCACACCGATCAAGCACCATCCTTACAAGCAATAATTTCGTATACCTTCTTTTATATCATGACATGCATGTTCGTACACTTTCGTATCAAGACACCAACTGCTATAAAAATGGCTACACCATCTCAATATCCATACATTTCAACTTAAGAAATAAATATCATCACTAAAACCTCCTACCAAGAATTCGACCAACCCAAAGCTCATAACCTCTTAGGCCTTAGTTACATATCATGTCAACCATTTAATGCTCCCTCCAAAACCTCTCTTTCTCTCTTTCAACTGCCATATAACCCTTTCTTTCAGTTCTATCTGTTTCACTACCCAAATCTCCATTTCAGATTACATGTGCAAGTTCCTTTCCCCCATCTACTCTCTGTCTAGGTTGGCATATTGCTAGACAATGAAGGGGAAATTTCTAAAGGCATGCATTACCAAATGGAGGAAGATGGGGAGTAGAGTCATACCTTGTGGCAGTTGCGAATACTGTTGTGAGTGGGCAAAGTGGCCTAATACCAAGAATGAGGACAGCTCAATCCCAAGAGATGTGCCGAAGGGTCACTTGGTAGTATATGTTGGTGAAAACTATAAGAGGTTTGTAATTAAGCTCACCTTGCTCAAGCACCCACCGTTCAAAGCATTGCTAGATCAAGCTCAGGATGAATATGATTTTACCACAGACTCCAAACTCTGCATTCCTTGTGATGAAAGCCTTTTCCTCGAAGTTGTTCGATGCGCTAGCTCTCAAGATTGAACACTCTCCCGGTGTCTAAAGAATTTTATGCTAGAAACTTGATTGATTCACGAGGTTTCAGTCTAATAAGAATGCTAATATATAGTATACTGAGTAGATCGTTGTAACATATTTTTTGTAGCATATAAATGTAACTCCATTGAAAGAGTATTTGACTTCCTGTTTGCCTATTGTATGTTCTGATTCTAAGGGCCTCAACCTCTTAAGGCATGTGAAAGCTCGTGTGCCTAAATGGAAACCAATTAAACACACAGTACGATGCCAGATCAACACCGAACAAGAAGCTAGACCAGACCCTACCAGCTCCGGACTCTACCTTACGTTGGAACTTGAAAGAACAGCTAATTGAGGTACAAAACGTATGTGTAGACGCGGGTATTTGTCTAACACGAATATGTTTAATTTTTGTTCAAGTTTCTTTCTCTACTACCACATCCAAATGTGTGCTGGACATGGATGTCAATATTTCATACAAAATAAAGAAAAATATAGTATAAAGGTATAAGATTGGAATTATATTACTATCAATGAAAATTGCCCTAGAGACAGGAGAAGAAGGTTCCTTAATCTCATCGAGCCCGTCTCAAGGGCAGTGTCCAAATTACCTGTAACAGTAAAGCATGGTTCAACTTGCAGATGCACGCAAAAAGGGGGTAACAAACGAGGAAGAATCAGACATTCAAGGTTTCGCTAAGATGATCGAACCGTGTTCTTCAAGATTTATCTAGAAATTCAGGAACAAATGCAGCAAGAAGAATGAACAGAACTGTAGACGTCAAGTGTCAGAATCGAATCATGACACTAGATTAGCAAGAAGTGAGCTTGAAACTCGGAAAAGAATCGAATCCCAAACATTTGCACTGTGTTAACACGGGATGTTCTCAAATGCATGATGATATAAAGTTCACAAGTCAAAAGGTGGGAAAGTTATGGTCCTTAGCACTGAGAAACGCTGTATGCAGGTTCAACGTCAAAGAATTTCTTCAGCTTGGGACCTACAAAGTAAAACCAGAAAAGTTGCGAAAAGATAGAACCTCTCGTATTTTGAGCTATGAATCATACACCAATGGACATACAGTCGAATCTTGTATCATATCATATTCTTTGCATATTAACATCGTATGTCTAAACTGTCTACAACAATGAGAGCTCATTCTTCATATAACAATAATCCTTGCCAACAAATATAGACAAAAACAAGGACCAAAAAAAACCCAACAAGTAATTCCAATGAAAAAAAAAAAATGTTATTTATCCTATAAGTCTCGGGTTCGAGCGTCTGTGTGTGCAAAATGTGTGTGCATTGTCAAAAAGTTAAGAAAGTATGAACAGATATTATCATGTAATCACACCAATATATTAAAAAAAAAAAACCAAAGGAAACTTGGTTACAAATCACAGCAGAGTATACTACAAGAATGTACAGAATATGACAAATTATTACAGACTATAATGCATTGAATCAGAAAACTTTGCAGGACCTTTATAGAAAATGTTTATTGTAAGATCTTGTTCCATACGAAAAACAAGATACAGCCATCCACAAATTCCACCAACATGGAGTAAATGTATTTCAAAGCCAAAGCCCAAAAGTTTCTATTAAAACAAAAACCAGCTTCGTTCAACCTGTCCAACTACATGGGCAAAAAGGCTGCTTCATTCCTGAAGCTACCCAATAACAACATTGGAATAACAAAATCCAGTTCGAGGATAATGTTCACAATTTAATTCTATATAACACCATTTTGGTGATTTGACCCTTGTAAAGATATAAGAGGGCAACCATCCTTAAAGTCTCTAATAAACTAACATAGACACCCTCAAATCCCAATTCACCATGACAACTTGTTGAACTTAGACTACACTCCGCAAATTACCAACAATTACAAGCGAGGTAAAAACAAGAAAAGGCTCCCACAGTGCAAAAACAGAAGATCATAACATCACATATAAGCAGTCTAAGGATAACAGCACTAGCAGTACTTGAAGCATGAGAAATTATTACCATTCTCATATACCAGCAAGGATCAAGTACTGCAAGGCAGTAAGAAACAACTGATTGCAACAGAATATACACACAGAAGCTTTGTAGTGGAAAATATACACAAGTATATATTGTGTTCCCTCATAAAAAAGTACATGCAATGCATTGGCAGGTTCTTAGACCGAAACTATGGCAGTATTGCATCACTCGTTCTGCAAAAACAGGAAGACTCGAAGCATTGAAAATGTTGCCGATATCTTCAGGCATCTTCAGTGTCAGAATCGAAAATTATAGCAGCAAATGTAACTTTCCCCCATTTTTTCCGTTTGAATTTTCATCCAAGTCCATCAATCAAAGCCTCCAATTCTCTCCTCCCATACCTCCTACCCTCTGTATTAGCTTCCCTAGACTTCACCACAAAGTAAAATATCAACCAAGCTACCATGAAATACAACTCCAAAGCTGCCTGAATAACCGTGGCAAAAAATTCTCCCCCTATACGAGTAAAAATCAATCTTGCTAACGACCCACCTAAGATAGCTTCATAACACTGAATCTGTATCCCTTGGTTCAAAAGTGTTGACATCAGATAACAACCTTCTTTAATAATTTCTCTCCCGGTTCTCCTTGAATCCACAACGGCAACCCAAGCAGCTAATGAGAATGCAAATGAAACCAAAGTATCCACCAGAAACCACGTAAACAAAAACCCTGAAATCTCCTTCTCATAACCCCTAATCCATGGTGACATAACCGAAAAAGGCATCAATTTTAATCTAACAAAAAGCTTAAAAAACGAGTAGTGATCCTCAATTTCTCCGAAATACCACAATCCAAGAAGCTGAGTCACCGCGTCTCTTACCGCCCATTTTATTAGAACGAACCCAGTGAGTCTTTTCAAACCCATTTTAGACCCATCCCAAAAAGCCCCAAAAAACGAAACAGATCTTCCAATCAAGTCATTAACAATTGTGACAAAAAGAACACCAAAAATCAAAGAGTAAATCGCCGTAAATCCTAGAATTACCCATCCATACGCCGCGGATAGAAAGCTGACGATAAAGAAAAGCACCGCTGCATCACGGCGCCCCAATTCAAATCCTTTATAAACGAACTGAAAATCCACAATCTTTTCTTCTTGCCGGTCCCTTTCATTGTTTTCGTAGTCAAACGAGATTGTCTTGAATTTGACTCCGTAACGAACAATTTCCGGCAGCAGAATACCGTTATCCGCAACGAAATTCGAAAACCCTAATTTGGTATCGAAGTTTGAAAGAATCAACGGCGTGCCATTGAGGGGACGCTTAGAGAAAGAAGCGAACCGGGAGCGGTGGCGGAGGTCATCGTCAGAAGAAAATAAGTCGTTATCAAGAGCGCCGACGCGCGTGAGGTGGAGGAAAGGACGGCGTGTGTGGCGACGGGTTGATTGGAAACGCGCGTGCGAATGGGAAGGATGGAGGTCGAGGCGGGAAAGGAGGGATTTGAAAGAAGGATCACGGTCAATAAAGGAATTGAGGAGAAAGGAACCGGATTCAACTAAAGAACGGAAAGAGAGGAGAAGGAAAGAAAGGAAGATGAACGTGAAAGGGTGGGCTGTGAAATGCACGGCGGTCTTTTTGAGGATCTGAGATGTGGACCGTAGCTGGCCGAACCGGTGGTGGTAGTGATGGTGATCGGCCATGGCGGTTGTCTTGTCTCTTTCGGGTTCAGATTTCTGGGGCGTGAATGAGGGGCAAGGCCATTGTTTCTCTTATCTTTTTCTATTTCAGAATTTTTGTTTTGGTCTAAAGTTGCTATCAGTCCCCCTATTTTTTACATTTTAAAATTAATTTCTCCACTTTCTTTGAGTAAATCTCTCTATTTTTAATTTCACAAATTTAGTCACTTTATTGTATTATTTAATAATTTAAATTCAAATGATAACACCGTCAATGAATTTTGGCTTTTTATAAAAATAATTAATTACAAAAATAAATTTGAAAAAATTTATTTAAAAAACAAAGTGTTTATTATAATAATTGTCAATTTCGTCTAATACACCAACGACACCACCCCCACTTTTCAACTAATCACTCAACAATCATTAAGCTTTTGAAAAAATAATTTTTTAGTGTCGTCACTATGTTAGACGACACCCGTATATATGTTTGAAAATACTCATGAAAATATAGGTATTCACAGTGATAAAAATGAAAATAATAACTTTTTAATGGTGTCACTAGTGTATCAAGTGACACCGACTATATTTTTAAAAAACTCCTGTAAAAAAAAACTTAAATGAAAAAATGTATTTTTATTGGGGTTATCGATATGTCAAGCAACATTAGTTTATTTAAAAAAATATGTTGTCAATTAAAAAAAGCAGCGAAATCGAAAAAAATATTTTATTGGTTCGCCTAACACGTTGACGGCATCGATTTGAAAATTTGAGTATCGCGACGATGTAAGACAACACCATCCAATATATAAAACTCCATCCCCCAACTAAAATTATGTTTCTGTTGAAGAAAAAAAGAAAGAAAAAATTATGTTAAATTATGTTTAGTAGAAGAGAAGAATACAAAAAAAAAAAAAAAAAAAAACAGCTAAAAAAATGTTATCAATATGAAAAAAAAATGGTTTAACAAACCATGAAAGAAGAAAAAGAGCTTTTTGAAATCAACATATTTGCTTTTCATTTTAGATTTCAAAAATCAAGTTTGAATTTATAAGGTTAGTTTGTAATTATTTTATATTTGATTATATTTTATTTTATTTTATATTGATAATCAATAATATGCAAGTTATATTTTTTGACAAAAAGCATTTTTGTTGCTATTTTTTTAATATGAGTTAATTTTTTAATAGAAGCTAATTTTTTATTTTTAATTTATTTTACTTTTAATAGAAGCTAATATTTTTTATTTTTTATTTATTTTATAGATTTTATATCGAAGATGAATAATTAATTCTTCGTATACATTTATTTCGAGAGGATAATTTTACAAACAATAACTAATTGTATATTTGAATCTCGTTAATGAATAGGAATGAGGTTTAACAAGAATGTAAAAATCAATGATATGAAACAAAAGATTAGTGCAAAAATTGTTTGAAGTTGTGGGAGGAGAGTGTCTAAACTATTCTACAAATTTCTAGTTTCGTCAAATTTGTGCAACTATGCGGAGATGAAACTTGTAGATGATAAGACATGAAGACTATGATCGCACTTTATTGCTTGATTGGGAACGTGAACGTTGAATCAATTGAGGTTGAGTTAGCGAATGTTGAACCTGTTCAAAATGACACTTCATTTAATCTACAATATGGAGTTTAAGATCCGTTTAGGGAGGTTCCGAGAGCGATTGTTGATAAGAGATCATATATATACGAGTTTGACTTTGATTTGAATGTTGGGTGGGCAAAATTGTCCAAATTGTTGCAGGACTCGATCCTCGTTGTACCACTTAACGGTTTAAAAATTCAACATGGGTGAGTTAATGCACCACACAAGTGAATGGTTGTAATCCAACGGGGGAATGACACCCACAATGTTTGACGCATCATACAACTTCCACACGGACTGCACAATTAATAACATAATTATAGTGACGTGAGTAAAATAACATAAATAAAGTAATTATATGACATGAATATAATTTTATTTTGAAAAAAAAAATTACTTCCTCCCCGACGTATGCCTCAATCATCTATCTGTAGACAACGTGGGTTTCAAACTTCCCGATCCTCGGAGAATTAAACCACTTGAAAATAAAACAAACTCGTTAGATAACATTTTCATAAAAAAATAATGCTTGAGTTAAGTTTTTAATTTTTTTTTGCTTATTTACAAGTGGGAACACATGTTGTTGGTGACTCACTGATGCCAAAAATGACATCTTGTATAGTGCCCAGGACTACAGCAGTATCAGACACCTATCTATATCTTGTGTATTGTGTTTTGTCGCCCGACAAAGCTCATAGTACAACGTTGCTAATACTATTGAACCCTAATTGTACAAACGAGTAGCTTTCAAATCAACCAATAAAGGTGAACTTTTTTATTATTTGCGTCCGACTTAAGTACCCCTTATAACCTGCAGTATATACACCTGAGCAACGCACATCTTCTCCAACTCAATGGTATTACTCAATAAAATTTCGAAATTTTATTTTAACTAGAAAAATTTCAGACTGGTAAACCTAGCTTCATCATCACTGGGCGGTCATCTAAGCAACTGATAGCAAAGTGTTATAGGTTCAAACACATTACTTGAACTCGTGACCGCATCACTATCACCTGAGAGCCCGAGTTGCAATGCTACATCTTGTGATGGTTCACTCCTCACATAGCAAATGAAATACATGGGTCTCTAGGTGCCACCTCTCAAGCAAGATAGATATTAAGTCGGCCCTCAACTCAAACATTTTGATCAATTTCGCTGTTCCAAATCCGACGACATCCAAGTATGGCAAAATACGTTTGTCTAGCTAATAGGTTGGACCATGGACACACGCCTTCAAAACACGGTACTCACCCTATCCATAATAAATTAACGCATTAGTTAAATATGCCAATTAAAAAAATAATGACGTGCAACTTTATAAATATACTTGTGAATAGCAAGTAAAAAAAAATTTTACCAGCACATTAATAATCATAGTTGTGTGATTGGTTGTTCTGATCAAAGAACCTATTTCGATATCTGCACAAACAAAATTGAATCAACATATCATTTTAAAACATAAACACTTCCACTTAATAATATTTACTGCAACCCGTTTTCATTAATAAATTTATTTTTGTTTATTTAAATGAAATATTCACATAATAAAATTTTTTTATCACCAACTAAACAAAAAAAACAATTAAAATAAATTACCGTAATTGTATTTTTTCAACTAAAATTTAAATACCTTTATTAAAAAATATATATAAATATAAACACAAACCAACTTTTTCTTCTCCCAAAACTTAAATACAAACAAAATTTTTTTACCAAGTAAAATATAATATGAACCATTAAATTTAAATATTATTAGTAAAATATTATAATATACAAATTATTATTACAAACTAAAAAAAAATACATTCAAAATACAGTAATTTATCCCTACAACTTAAACACAAATATAATTTTTACAAAAAAATTATAATCTTAAATATTAAATATAAAAATTAACAATAATTTAAAATATAAACATATATTTGATATACAAATTATTATAACAAACAATAAAAATTTACATTAAAACTATTTCACTTTCTCCCTAAAACATTAACACAATTAAGTTTTTCCTCCCAAATTTCCTAACAGCGAAGACAAAAAAAAGAACAATATCTTTTCTTCCTCAGTTATGAACTGGGTTTGGGGAGGGGGACCAAGAGGTTAAATAACAAAGAGAGAGCGAGAAAAAAAAAGTTGAAAAAAATTAAATGTTGTTAGGGGAGGGGGAGCCTGTGACCTATCGATCACGTCAGCAATAGGGTGTCATCCTGATACCGCCTAACATGACACGAGCTCCCCTAAACAACTTTTAATTTTTAGCTTTTTTTTCTCTTTTAAGTCACTTTATTTTAAATTAAATCGATGTTGCTAGTATATACTCATATTTTCACGATTATTTTTAGATATACATATGGGTGCCACTTGACACAATGGCGACACCAAAATTTTTTTAAAAGCTTAATGATTGTCAGATGATTAGCCGAAAAGTGGGGTGGTGCCACCAAATGTGTCAGGTGGCACCGACAGTCTCTATAACAAACCCCATTTTCGTAAATAATTTTCTCTCAACGTATTTTTATAATTAATTAATTTTTATATTATTTTATAAAAAAATCAAGAACTTTCTTTGTATTAGATTATCTAGCATCTTTTAAATAAAAAAAATGTTCACATGACTAACATTAGACTTGTGGAAGGCTAATAAGTAAATAAAAATGTTAAATATGAAGTCAGATTTTTAATTTTGTTTCTAGGATTATAAGATTTTTCAATATTCTTTCAGAGAATTAGAGCGAAAGTTAATATATGTAAATTTAATGGAAGTTTTAAGTAGTGGTATTAATTAGACTTTAATTAATTTTTTTGAGAATTATAATAAAAAGGTAAAATCCGAATAATAAATGTAACTAACGCGATTCGAACTCAGATCACACATGGGATAATGAATACTCTTGATCATCAGACCATCATATGGGGTTCAAAAGAGTAAAAGAGTAAACTACCTAATTAGTCACTGAGTTTTTTTGCCTATTTTTATTTTAGTCATCGAACTATGAAAATTTTCAGCTAATCATTAAACTATCCGAATTTAGTTTTTTAGTCATTGTGCCATTAAGTCTGAAACGGCTAGATGATGTGGTTGTTATAAACTACATGAGTGATCACTCAATTATGATATTATTTTTGTTTTGGTTACCTAACTATAAATTTTTTTTTTCGATTTAGTCACTAAAATTTTCCAAATTAAATCTTTTTAGTTGCCATGTTGTTAAGTTAATAATAGCAGTTAGATATGGTTTGTTTTTATTGGTCTGATAAGAAATTTTGTCATTCAATATTTATGTTCTGTAACCTCCTTTACCCAGCCCAGGAGTTACGACTGGATCCAAAAAATTATTTACGTATTTATACTCACGCAAAATGAAAATTCGCTCTCATTCACATCCATTCACATGTATACATGTATAAATATAAAATCTTTAATTAAAATAAAGTAATTAAGCTTCCAAAGTAAATACCAAAATCTCCAAAATAAAAATCAACTTACATCCCAAATAAAAGTAATAATTAAAAAAGTTTAATAAAAATCCAAAAAAATAAAATAAAATAGCTAAAATCAAGCCTCCAGATACTAAATCTCCTAAGTCTCGAGTATTTGTAAGGAAAACTGTAGGGAAATGAGCTATAAAGCTCAATGTGTCTCTAAAGTACATACAACCTAGTATATTATCACAACAGTTTATAACATGAACAACAACCACAAATCATGATACAATCACAAGTATAATGCAATGCACCCATACTCCAACACACCAACAGAGTGAAAAGGTTCCGCAGAACCCTTTCCCCTTTCCCAGCCAAACATTACCAATCAAAGTGTGGTTTTAGTATCAACTGTTTAAAGGAATGATAACACTTCTTCCTCCGTACAATCCCACCCCATGAACACACAATGGTATAATTACGTAATTATCCCAATTAATTCTCAATCTCATAATAATTCTTATATATATGTATCTCAATGCGCAGTAGAATATTCATAATAATTATCAACCAGCCACATACTCTGTATATATAAGCATGACATTATCAACATACATTTCACAACTCAACAGCAATCATACCATTTTCTCATCTCAACAAAATCATCACATTTAACAAAATACCACAACATAACATAAAATCACATATGAAATACTCCTCAAACATTAGGTCATGTTACAGTTAGAAAACACACCTCTAGCAAGCAAAACTCTAACGACGAGGAGGTCGTCCGCCACGCACTGATCGAGTACTCGGTCTAAGGGGATTAGATCCTACAAACACAATTAAATATTAATAATATCCTAGCCACCACTTAAACACAAGTCTTAACTAGAATAAATTATGTGTAGCTCTCGGAACTGATGTAGGAGTAGGTTGCACAGGTGGAAGAGGTAAATCATCGGCCTCGGAATCTTGATCACCTAAACACGAATATCTCATACTAGTTTTTCCCAAATTAAATCTCTAAATAACTTAAAGTACAAAATCAAAGGTAAAACAGTCAAAACGAGGCTTAGAAGTTTGAATTTGGCAAAATGGACAGCGAAATCGAACTCAAGGCGTCGAAAAATGACAGGGTAATATTTTTTAGAAAAAGTCAACGGTTAACGGTCAACTGTCAACGATCAAAGGTCAACAGGTTGGGTCAACGTTTAGTCAATGGGTAGGGTCAACGATCAGTCAACGGGTCGGGTCGGGTAACGTTGACCGACTTGATCCACTTGGTTTGGGACAAAAAGTTTGGGTTTAATTTTAAAAGGTTTGAGCTTGAAGTTGGGTATTGGTTTGGGTATTAAGGATTTATTGGGTTTGGGCATGTGTACACACATTTGGGCCACCAGATTTAGGTTATTCAATGGCCTAATCTTCATCCTTAATGCAACAAGGAAAATTAGGGTTCCCTCCCCTCACTAAATGGTGTCGCCACGAACCACTATGCCAAGCCATGCGAAAAACGACAAAACCAAAGAGGAAAGACTTAATCAACCTCAATACAAGAACCACAACTCACCCAAAGTAAAAAAATCGACCACTAACACGACGGAGTAAAGGACGAAGACGCAAATCCGAATATCTTTTTCCACGAAAGACGCTAACGGCGACGGCTTGGGAGGTTTGAGTGAAGAGGTTTTGGTCGTGAGGGAAAGGGGGTTACAAAGAGGTGGGCGGTGTACGACACACACGGTCGGAGGATACTCATCGGAGCTACGTCGAAAAAACAAAAAAAAAGAGAAAGAGTGGAGAGAAAATCGGCAGAAAGAGTTTGTAAAATGGGAGAAAAAGAGACAATAGGGTGAAAAAGTGAGTTTTATACCCACTAAATTGGAGTATTTACTCGGAGGTCCCTAGACAACTCTAGGGTTTCTAGTTTGACCCAGAACCTTTACACATTTCAAAATTAAATCCCAAAATACTAAATTGACCTCAAAATATAATTTAATTCTCAATTAAATCCTCATAACTTTTAAAAATTACGATAAAGCCACTAAATTTTCAAGTATTCCCAATTAAGTCCTTTAACAAAACTTAAGGTGTTACAACTCTCCCCCTTTAAAAGAAATTTCGTCCCCGAAATTTACTTGAACCAAAAAGATGTGGATACTGGGCCTTGATGATGGATTTGGGCTCCCAAGTAGCCTCTTCAAAACTGTGATTGCTCCACAAGACCTTAACCATCTTAATGGTCTTCCTCCTAAGAACCTTCTTATCTTGAGCAATAATTTCAATCTGTTCTTCTTCAAAACTCAAATCAGGACGAACCACAATCTCCTCAATAGGTACAACATGAGATGGGTTCGAACGACAACGCCTCAGTATAGAGACATGAAAAACATTATGAATCCGCTCAAGCTTAGGCGGTAACTCAAGCTGATAAGCAATAGGTTCCACTCGACGAGGTACCCGATAAGGACCGATAAAACGAGGACTTAATTTATCTTTCTGTCCAAATCTAAGCACCTTCTTCCACGGAGACACTTTCAAGAAAACCTCATCACCCATACTAAACTCAATATCCTGACGCTTCAAATCGGCATAAGACTTCTGCTTGTTAAAAGCAGCCTTAAGCCTCTCACGAATCAATCTAACAGTCCTCTCAGACTCGTGAACAATATTTGGTCCCAATAACCGATGCTTAGTCAACTCAGTCCAACCGATAGGAGTACGACACTTGTGCCCATACAAAGCCTCATAAGGAGTCATTTTAATACTGGCTTGGTAATTGTTATTGTAAGCAAACTCTACTAGCGGTAAAAAATCCTCCCAACTACCTTAATACTCAATCACGCAACCCGTGAACAAGTCCTCCAAAACTTGAATCACCCGCTCGGACTGTCCATCAGTCTGCGGATGGTAAGCAGTACTGAAGTTTAGCTGAGTACTCAAGGCACGGTGCAAAAATTCCTAAAATCGTACAGTGAACCTTAGATCTCGATAAGAGATGATAAACAAAGACACCTCATAAAGGCGAACAATCTCAGAAATGTAGAGTCGAGCTAACTTGCTCAAAGGATAGTCAACTCTAACTGGAATGAAATGTGTGAACTTAGTGAGTCGATCCACAATTACCCAAACTGAATCTTTCTTGGACGATGTTAAGGGAAGACCACACGTTCCCATTTCCACTGCAGAATCTCTATCAATTGAAGTAACCCAAAATGACACTGATGTTTCGCCTTGACTTTCTGACAAGTCAAACACTTTGACACAAAGTCAACAACATCTCTCTTTAAACCTTTTCACCAATACCTATGATGAAGATTCTTATACATCTTACCTTCGCCAGGATGCATAGAATAAAGGCTATCATGTGCCTCACGGAGAATAGTCTGCTTAATCCCAGAATCCCTCGAAACATAATATTGACCTCGAAAGTATAGAATACCATTCTGATCCACAAAAAAGTCCATAGATGCACCTTCTTCCACCTCTCTCCTACGGTGCTCAAGATACGGATCATTAGCCTGCTCAACCTTAATCTCCGAGAGTAAAGTGGGAATAACTTGGAGTTCAGCTAAAACACTGTCATCCTCAAACAAACTCATTCTGACAAATAAATCTCTTAATTCAGTCACAGCACTATGACTTAAGGCGTCAGCAACCACATTAGCCCTACCAAGGTAATACTCAATCTCACAGTCATAGTCTTTAAGGAGTTCTAACCAACAACGTTGCCTTAAGTTAAGCTCATTCTGAGTAAGCAAATACTTTAAGTTCTTATGATCAGTGAAGATATAGTACTTCTCCCCATAAAAATAATGTCTCCAAATTTTAAGAGTGAAGATTACTGCAGTAAGTTCAAGATTATGGGTGGGATAATTAATTTCATGCGGTTTTAACTACCGAGACGCATAAGCCACAACCTTTCCCTCTTGCATTAGCACACATCCTAATCCAGTGTGAGAAGCATTACTGTAGACAATATAAGCTTTCTCAGGCTTGGGTTGGATCAGAACCGATGCTTGAGTCAACACAGACTTCAAATTTTCAAAACTAGCCTATTGAACCTCGGTCCAAAAAAATGGAACACTCTTCCTCAGAAGCTTAGTCAAAGGTGCCGCAATAATTGAAAAACCCTCAACAAACCTCTGATAATAGCCAACTAAACCCAAGAAACTACGAATCTTAAAAACATTCTTAGGTTGCTTCCAGCCCATAATATCCTCAATCTTTTGGGGATCCACATGAATACCCTCAGTAGAAACTATATGTCCCAAAAACATAACCTTAGAGAACTAAAATTCATACTTGTTGAACATATCATAAAGCTGCTTCTCTCTCATGGTTTGCAGAACAATCCTAAAATACTTCTCATGCTCAACCTCAGACTTAAAGTAAACCAAGATGTCATCTATAAACACCACCACAAACTGAGCTAAGTAAGGTTGAAACACCCTATTCATCATATCTATAAAAGCAGCAGGGGCATTAGTTAACCCAAAGGGCATCACCAAAAACTCATAGTGCCTAAAACGAGTTCGGAAAGCTATCTTGAACACATCAGAATCTTTCACCTTAAGTTGATAATACCCAAACCTCAGGTCTATCTTAGAAAACACAATAGATCCTCGAAACTGATCGAACAGGTCATCAATACGAGATAAGGGGTACTTATTCTTAATTGTCAACTTATTCAGCTTCCGATAGTCAATGCACAACCGAAGTGTCCCATCTTTTTTCTTTACAAACAAAACTGGTGCTCTCTAAGGTGAAACACTTGGTCGAATAAAACCCCTATCCAACAGCTCTTGCAACTGCACCTTTAATTCCTTTAGTTCTTTAGGTGCCATTCGATAAGGTACCATGAACATAAGAGTCGTACCGGGATAGACCTTAATGTCAAACTCAACCTCATCAAGTTTATGTGGTACATCAGGTAACTTTTTTGGGAATACATCAGGGAAATCCCTCACTACTCGAATCTTTTCAATCTTAGAATTTGATTGCCTTGGATCTAGAATGTAAGCCTAATAAGCAATAGATCCCTTTCTAATAAACTTTTTGAATTTAAGGGTTGAGATCACATTAGACAGAAACCCTTTACGCTCACCAATTAAAGTTATCTGTCGGTCATCAGGAGTTCTCAAAGTTGCCATCTTTTCCTCACAATCCAAATTTACTCAGTGTTTGGAAAGCCAATCCATTCTAAGTATGAGAGCAATCTTAAGACCCTAAGACACAACACTCTCCATATAAGAATGCATCAAACTATTATCAAGCAAAGCGAAATAAGGGATAGAATGAATAGAGAAAGTACCTACTATGATGTCAGGCTCATCACGATCCTCATGCCTCCTAGTCGCATACACTAACCCAAGCTGTCTCGCCTTAGATTTAACTACTCCACCACTCTGAATCGGTCTACCTCTGGTAGCTGAACTTGAAAAAATCGGTCTAACTTGCCCTCTACCCCTAGCAAGTGCCTAAATTGAAGTTTGAGGCTGACTCTGCACAATTGAACCGGTAGGATGATGGGGACAATCTCTGAAGAAGTGATCCTGTGAACCGTAGCTAAAAATGCCCCAATCTTCCTCCAACACTCGCCCTCATGCTTTTTATTACAGTAAGAACAAAGATGTAAGGGACGAGAAGTAGTGGAGCCACCAACACTACCCACAAGAGCTGCCGAAACTGTAGGCCTCACCCTTGAATAACGAGGCTAAACTGCCTCCTCTCTAGGTCTCTTAGCAGAAGGACTACCAGAAACAGGCTGAACTAGTGCACCAGCTGTCTTTTTACTACGCTCTCTATCTTGAGCTTTTGTACGAGCCTCCAAACTCTTAGCACATCTAACTTGACTAACCAAATCACTGAAGACTCTATTGTGATGCATATTAACCCCAGCTTGAAGTGAAAGCCATAGTCCTTTCTTAAACCAATCGCACTTTTCTTTCTCATTAGTTACCAGTCTAGATGCCTAACAAACCAACCTTAAGAGCTCGATCTAATAGTCATTAACAAACATATCACCCTGTCTTAAGTTCATGAAGTCATCCTTACGCTTATCGAGAAACTCCTCATCCACATAATGATCATGGAAAGCCTCTCTAAAATAATCCTACGTAATTTGACCAGCATGAATAGACTCTTCCATAGTATCCCACTAATTTTGGCTCTCACCCCTCAGCAATGACATAACAGCCCTAACCTTTTGACCAACAGGATAGTTCATCTCCACAAACAATCTTTGAAGACCATTCAACTAGTACTCAACAACAGAAGGATCTGTACCAGTCTTACCCTCAAATACCTTTATCCCAGTAGTTATAAAATCGGAAGAAATGGGCCTCCTTGAACTCTTAGACTGGCCCCCAGTAGATCCATGAAGTAATCTCAATAATTCCCGACTAACTATTGCACTATCCAACTCTACGGTTTCACTATCCCTAATGTCGGGCACATTCTCAATAGGAGCTTTCTCAGCAGGTAAGTCTCCTCTAGTAGTTTGCTAACCCTCAGCACCTACGGGCAACTCATCCTCCTCAACATGTGGCAATTCATCCACAATCACCTCCGACTAAAAAATGGGAGTAGGGTCACTAATGGCCCTAATAGTACGGTACCGGCCTTGACCTTGGCCGCGACCAATCGTAAATCTAGCACTCCTACGCGGTGGCATACTATCTACCTACATCAGTAAGAAGTACTAAAATAAGAATTGGTACCGGAGATATATATATATATATCAAAAAATATTTATACATATTAATTTATTTAAAATCCCCATTTAACCGCAAAATTTTTTAAAACCAAGTCTGGAGAGCCTCACAGTTCGTGGTTTGAACTTGACTCTAATACCACTAAATGTAACCCCTTTTACCCAGTCCAAGAGTTACGATCGGATCTAGAAGGTTATTTACGAATTTATACCCACACGTAAACCGGAAATTCACTCTCATTCACATCCATTCACATGTATACTTATATAAATATAAAATATTTAATTAAAATAAAGTAATTAAGCTTCCAAAATAAATACCAAAATCCTCAAAATAAAAATAAACTTACATCCCAGATAAAAGTAATAATTAACAAAGTTTAATAAAAATCCAAAAAAAAAAAAAAAAAAGCTAAAATCTAGCCTCCGGGTACCAAATCTCCTAAGTCTCGAGTATTTGTAAGGAAAACTGTAGAGAAATGAGCTATAAAGCCCAGTGTGTCTCTAAAGTACATACAACCTAGTATATTATCACAACATTTTATAACATGAACAACAACTACAAATCATGATACACTCACAAGTATAATGCAATGCACCCATACACCAACACACCAACACAGTGAAAAGGTTCCCCAGAACCCTTTCCCAGTCAAACGTCACCAATCGCAGTGTGGTTTTAGTATCAACCGTTTAAAAGAATAATAACCACTTCTTCTTCCGTACAATCCCACCCCATGAACACACAATGGTATGATTACGTAATTATCTCAATTAAATCTCATAATAATTCTCATATATATATATGTATGTATCTCAATGCGCAGTAGAATATTCACAATAATTATCAACCAGCCACATTCTCTGTATATATATGCATGACATTATGAACATACATTTCACAACTCAACAACAATCATACCATTTTCTCATCTTAACAAAATCATCACATTTAACAAAATATTACAACATAACATAAAATCACATATGACATACTCCTTAAACATTAGGTCATGTTACAGTTAGAAAACACACCTCTAGCAAGCAAAACTTTAACGACGAGGAGGTCGTTCGCCACGCACTGATCGAGTACTTGGTCTAACGGGATTAGATCCTACAAACACAACTAAATATTAATAATATCCTAGCCACCACTTAAACACGAGTCTTAACTAGAATAACTTACATGTAGCTCTCGGAACCGATGCAGGAGTAGGTTGCACAGGTGAAGGAGGAGGTAAATCGTCGGTCGCGGAGTCGTGATCACCTAAACACAAATATCTCATATTAGTTTTTCCCAAATTAAATCTCTAAATAACTTAAAGTACAAAATCAAAGGTAAAAATAGTCAAAACGAGGCTTTTGAGTTTGAATTTGGTAAAACAGACAGTAGAATCAGACTTAGGACATAGAAAAATGACAGGGTAAGGTTTCTTGGAAAAAGTCAATGGTCAATGGTCAATGGTCAATAGGTCGGGTCAACGGTCAGTCAACGGGTCGAGTGAACGATCAGTCAATAGGTCAGGTGAACGGTCAATTAACGGGTTAGGTCTGGTTGGGTTTGGGTCGGGTCGACCGACTTGATCCATTTGGTTTGAGATAAAAAGTTTAGGTTTAATTTTAAAGGGTTTGGGCTTGAAGTTGGGTATTGGTTTGGGTATTAAGGGTTTATTGGGTTTGAGCATGTGTACACACATTTGGGCCACCAGATTTGGGTTATTCAAAGGCCCAATCTTCATCCTCAATACAATAAGGAAAATTAGGGTTTCCTCTCCCTCGAAATGGCGTCACCACGAACCACCATGCCAAGCCATGCAAAAAACGACAAAACCAAATAGGAAAGGCTTAATTGACCTCAATATAAGAACCACAACTCACCCAAAGTAAAAAAAATCGACCACCAACACGATAGAGCAAAGAAGGGCGACGCAAATCCGAATATCTTCTTCCACGAAAGATACTAACAACGGTGGCTTGGGAGGTTTGAGTGAAGGGGTTTTGGTCGCGAGGGAAAGGGGGTTACAAAAGGGTGGGTGGTGTACGGCACACACGGCCATAGAATGCTCTCGAAGCTACGTCGAAAAAACAAAAGAAGAGAGAAGAGTGGAGAGAAAATCAATAGAGAGAGTTTGCAAAATGGGAGAAGAGAGACAATAAGGTGAAAAAGTGAGTTTTATACCTATTAAATTGGAGAATTTACTCGGAGGTCCCTAGACAACTCTAGGGTTTCTAGTTTGACCCAGAACCTTTACACACTCCACAATTAAATCCTAAAATACCAAATTAACCTCAAAATATAATTTAATGCTCAATTAAATCCTCGTAACTTCTAAAATTACGAAAAAGCCCGTAATTTTTCAAGTATTCCCAATTAAGTCCTTTAAAAAAATCTTAAGGTGTTACATGTTCTCTCAATTTAACCTTAATTCTAAAAAAAATTAATACGTTTAGCCCTAAACATTCTTACTAGTATTTAGCGCTAGTTTTTTAATAATTCTTTTGTTTGACATTAGTAAGATTTGAGGTTTTTTGGCACTAGAGAACCATTATTTTAACATAAAAATTAAAAGAAGAACTTTTGGACGGCTTACAATCTTTTTAGCACCATTTAATTTGGCATAGAAAATCGAAAACTTTTGAGTTTCCCTACATTAAATAACACCAACTCAGAGCATAAAAAGAATAGGCATAAAGAAAAAATGTCAATAATTAGGATTAAATTGATAAATTTTATAAATATTGAAGGCTAAATTTAGTGATGTTTTAGAATTAGGACTAAATTGATAGAATATATAAATATTGAAGGGCTAAATTTATTATTAGAACAATAAAAAAGGCCACGTCAAACTTTTGTTACCAACTTAATGGCATGGTGACTAAAAATTCCAATTTCATAAATTTTATTAACTAAATTGAATTTTTTTTATGTTAGATGATAAAAGGAATAACACTTTCATAGTTGAGTGATCATCCATGTAGATTATAACATTCACATCATCCAGCCATTTCAAACTTAATGGCACAATGACTAAAATAAATGAACTCAAATAGTTTAGTCATCAAACTGAAATTTTTCATAGTTCAATGATTAAAATAGAAACACATGAAAATTTAGTGACTAATTAGGTAGTTTACCCAATAAAAAGTAAATTTTAAACATGTGAAATGTATAGGGACCGAGAGCATAATTAAATCTTCTGTTTTCGTTGATTAAAATTAAAAGGCCGATACTTAGTATCTGGGCCCACTCTTGGGCCCACGCAAATGTAGACAGGCTTCCCTTGAGTGAAAGAAAGCCTCCAACAAATGCATCACCTGCAGAAACAGCATAAAATTATGATCAGTCTGATGACTACATTCCTTCTTTCATGCACTCTTCCTAGAAATGAAAGGGAGAGACCATATACCTGCGCCATTTGTATCCACAGGTTTTTCCTCTGGCAACAATATTATAGGGAACTGCTTCACTTTCCCATCGCCGGCAACTGCTACCGGATCTGCGCCGTGTAATAACAGTGATCCTCCTGAATGTTCCAGAGGCCTTTGGCCACCGAGAAATCTTCAAGGCTATCTCTGCAATGTCATCAATCTGGACAGCAAAAGCAAACAGGTCAGTTACAAAAAGGCCTAAAGATATATGGAACTGAGTTCAGAAAAACAAATAATAAGATCACCTTTTCCCCTTTTCTCTCTTTTCTTTCCAATTCCTTTTGGAGATCAAGGTAAATGGTTCAGAAAGAGAGCTCACACTAACACCAGCAGCTTTCGAGCACTTCTTCAGTACCTCCCCGAACTTGTCCTTCCCAATGCAGCCCATGTAACAAGTTGCACCAGGAATCTGAAACATCCACTGCATGGGACAAAAGAAACTCAATCTAAGATAATATTTAAGTTATGAGTTCACTTTCCCAAAGTTTCAACCAACATAAGTACCATGCCATGATATATACCTGTGCAAATTTGATTGAATTTTGAGTGGCACCTGTACATAACAAAATCGAGGAGAATCATTGTTGACTATCAAGTTCTGACCGAAAATTCACATCCAGAGGTTTGTTTTGGAAATCGAATATGAAGGTAATCCATGTGTTACCTCCAGCAATATACTCTACATTGGGTTTTGAAGCCATTTCTTCATACTGCCATTGAAAGCCATTAAGAACGGTGCATGCTGCAATCTAAAATGGTGTAACCCAACTTTTGAACCAAACAGATGGTCTATTTTGAACCTAGACTCCTCATTGATGGAACTGATTCTAAAATGAACTGAAGTTTCACATTTTGTACTGCATGGAGAAAATCCGTTTCTAGGCACTAGAATCCTTATATTGCCTCAGGAACAAGGTAAAGAACACGTAAGAACAATTAGCTAAACAAGCAAATAAACAACTTTAAGAATGAAACAAATAAAAAGGCTAGAAGAACACATCAATGTAAGGATGGGATTGAACCACAAACTTGATTAGTGCATTGAACAAGGCAGTGTACACACACCCATGTCAAGTGAAGGAGTTGTTTAATAGATAAACCCATATAAGTATGAAGAACAATCACAGTTAATCCAGTTTCATAACAATAATAAAATGATTCGATTACATCTGAAGGTGTTTCTCCTTAGCTAGAATTGCATTGTTCAACTTGATATCGAATCCGTAACCAAAACCAAACCAAACCCAATTTAGATTCCACAAGGATCAATCCCCCCAACATAACCAAAATACGTTCCAGATATAAAAAATCAATAAAATCATATGTTGAAACAAGGGTGAAGTCAGAAAATTTGTTAGGGGAGGCGAAATTAAATTATAATTTTTACGATAATAAAAATACAATTTTTAAAGGATTAAATAAAAAAATTTATCATTTTTAGATGGTCAAAGTGCAATTTTATTTTTTCTAATTTAAAATTTTAAAAAATTTTCATTTTAGAGGACCGGTACCATCGCCAGTCCCCTTAGATTCACCCCTGTGCTGAAATCATACTTTTTCAAGAAATCCTCATTATACTTTTTCGAGCATATATTTGTGATTATTTTATGATTCCGCTTGTAAATTCCTAAAAAAAAATATATTTTTTGATAGTTAATCTTTTTTTTTTTTTTTGAAACTTGATATTTATATGTGCCAAAATCGTGCTTCTTTTGTAAGAGACTTGATAAAATCTGTTTCTCATAATTTATTTCATTTTTAGGGATTTCATAAAAAAAAAAATTATATATATATATATATATATATATTTGGACTGATACGAGCTTAACATTTAACACCTAAGATCATGTTTAAGATTTTGTTTGTTCCCTTCTTCCATACCTCTACAATTTTTCTTGTACTCCCATTCACTCATACTTTACTAAATTCAATTTTTATGTGCAAATATAGTGCGCTTAGTCAACAAATAGTTATGTGCAAATATAGTGTATAATATATATTTAAGAAATACGGATTAATTAAATGTATCTTTTAACTTAAATACAATAAATTCGTACATCTATATGTAAGTACTAATTGATATTAATTTTAATTAAAGACATATCGGTTGTTTTATAATTATAATCAATATTATCATTTAAACAATTTAAATTATTTTAATTTACTTATTAAATAACTTATTATTAGATTTAAAATTTGACAGATTTTTATAGCTCTTAGGATTATAGCTAATTTATATACTAATTATGCTAGTGAACCCAACAAGTGGCTCTAATAAAAAAAGAAAATATTGTTCATTCTAAAGATCCCGAGTTCGAGCATCTGTGTATTTACCTTGTCAAAGGGCGAAGCAATGAATCTTAAGAGATGAAACATTTATGGTGAAATATATATATATTAACTTCCAAATCTCTCTTTCTCATTTTCTTATTTTCCAAATATTACTATTTATGAGCTTGGGTGAGAATTTAGGGAGTAGTAAGGATATAATCTGTACACACTTGTATTACAAAGATATAGAAATGGGAAAAAAACATACATTTCATACACATTCATATGATTTCCTTGTTTTACAAGGAAATATCAGCAACGGACGGTGGAAAACAGAGAAAAAGATAGGATAGCAAAATTCCAAAGATTGTAAGGAAAGCAAAACTAGCAGATTGGAAGAGGGGCACCGTTCCATTCCTTGAGACATTCCAGCATTGGATCAATGATCTTCCCTTGGCACATAGCTGTGAACACCTTGTCAAACTCCTCACCAGGTGACTTAACCTTTTCTCCAGTTAGCAGTCCAGTTCCAAGCTCCTCCCTTACGAATTTGTACAATGGATACGACCTGCAATCCTTGATCATGTTAGGAATTGCTGCATTTCCATTCTCAAGGGTCACCCTTGCACTCTCAACCTCCTTTGGCAAAATAGCCTGTAATTCTTCTTCAAAAGCTGCAATCTTTTGGAAGATTGATGTGCTTGTATTCGTCTCACTCTCCCCGTTTGTCAATGCATGTTCAACAAGAACTTGCCTCAGCTTTTGCATTAATGGATAGGTAGCACTGCAAGGGTCATCGATATAGGCAAAAACGTATTCGCGATCCACAACTTTGAGTAAATCCTTTTCGCAGAATCTTGAAGGGTGAAGTTCACCATTGGCTCCTGTAGTGAGCGTCTTCTTAGCTATCTGGTTCACGGTGCTCTTCACCGTGTTCCTCAAATTCTCTTCTACATGCCTCAAATCAATAGCTTGACAAAGAGCCACCAAGAATGTAGAGGACATCAGCTTCAAGATATCAACAGCTTCGGCAGTTTTTCTGGAAGAGATTAGTCCCAATGAATTCACATCTTGGTTGTGTTGCTCAGCACTTTGAACATGGTTGGTGACTGGATTAGCCAAGTACTGGAGCTCAGAACAGTATGAAGCCATTGCAATTTCAGCACCCTTGAAACCGTAATCCAAACTTGGATTCCTACCACCAGAGAGGTTTGATGGGAGACCATTGTTGTAGAAATCATTAACAAGTTCAGAGAATTGAGCGAACATAAGTTTTCCGATGGCTGCAATAGCCAAACGAGCATTGTCCATTGAGACACCAATTGGGGTACCCTGGAAGTTGCCACCATGTAATGCCTTGTTCCTCGAAACATCGATCAAAGGGTTATCATTGACAGAGTTAATCTCTCTTTCAATCGATTTGGTTGCGAATCTGATCACTTCGATCTGTGGACCAAGCCACTGTGGAGATGTCCTCAGAGCATAGCGATCTTGTTTCGGTTTCTGCAGAGGGTCCATTTCATGCAACTTCTTAGCCGCTTTAACATAAGAGCTCCCCTCAAGTATATGTTCCATTATAGCAGCGGCCTCGATTTGTCCTGGATGGTGCTTCAATTTATGTGTCAAATGGTCGGTAAACTCAGGCTTACCATTCATGACTTCAGCAAAAATTGCAGATAAAATTTCTGATAGAACAGCCAAAATGTTTGCTTCAAAGAGAACCATGGATGCCAAGCCCGAGCCAACTGCAGTACCATTGACTAGAGCAAGGCCTTCTTTAGGCTGCAACACAAAGAACCCGGAATCGATACCGGCAACATGAAAGGCTCCCTGGGCATCAAGGGTTTCCCCCTTGGGTCCAACGGCTTTGGAATTAGGCCTGCCAGTTAGCAATCCAGCAATGTAGGAAAGAGGAACAAGATCACCAGAAGAACTAATTGTGCCACGAAGTGGCAAACAAGGGGTGACGTTGTGGTTGAGAAGCTTGGTGATTGCCTCCAAAATTTCAAACCTGATCCCAGAGTATCCCTGGAGCAGGGTGTTGATCCTGACAAGCATGGCTGCTCGGGTTGCTGAATGAGGAAGTGTGTGGCATGACTCAGTTCCATTACCAAAGATCCCAGCATTCAAGAACCTGAATCAACATAACACATTTAATTTTTACTCAATAAATAAAACCATCTTCGGGCTTGTGATTAGAAAGTAAAGTGATCTGTGTTCGCCTACTGTTTTCATAAGTTTCCCTCAAGTTTTGTGATAATTACAGCCTCATTTATCAATCTTGGTACAAAAGATTTTGTTCATGTTCTTTCCAGAAATAGTAGAGCCACCTTGGCAACTCATGATAATTATTTATTACACTAAGCTAAGTTGTAACTCATCCACCAGGCGGAGTCAACTCAACTGCCGTCCAGTTTGGACTACTTCCACCAAATTGAGGATTTTGACTCAATCCCACAAAAACTAGCCCTGCCTTACTAAATATAAAACTACAGTAATTTGGTACTGAGCCAAACCGGACGGTTGAACACAGTTTGAAACCAAAATTGCATTGCTTTAAGGCACGTATTTCCAGTTTAGAGTTGGTAGTTAATTTGGCTATCTTTTAATATTATATGTACAACATATACATGTAATGCATCAATATAAAGTCTTACCTAATTAGCTCTTTTTGAAGGGCAGCTCCTTGCTTGGTTCTTCGATGAGAAGTAGCACCAAAACCAGTAGTAACACCATAGCTATCAGTGCCTTTGTTCATGCCATCAAGAACCCAATCAGCACTAGCCTTAACGCCAGCCCTTGCATCCTCAGAAAGCTCAACCTTGACACCCAAGTCAGGTGTAGCAATAGCTGCAACTTGAGAAATGGTCAAGGTCTCACCACCAAGCTTCACCAATGGCCTCCTGTACTCGGTTACCATACGTTTCACTTCATCCAAATGGCTTCCCTGGAGAGCCTCAGCTGCAACACCCCAGTTCAAAGGGTCGACGACACCACCCTTAGCAGTAGTAGTAGTAGTCGTGCAAAAACTCTCCAAAGAGCTGCTTTGTTGAGCATTTTGAGTGATCGTCTCCATGTTGAAAGGAAATGTGAGGCTTTATTGGTTGTATATATTAGTTGAGAGTGAGGGAAGGAATGGGATGAACTCAGGTGGAGGGAGTTCGGGTTCCTTTCCTGAGGAGAGAAGGGAACAGGGGGGTGGTTTAAATAGGGAAGAGACGGGGGTTAGTGATTGGTAGGTAAGCAAAGGTGGTGGGGGTGCTTGGGTTGGGTGAGATTCAACAACGGCCGTTGACTAAGAAATGATCCAAGGGTGGAGGGGATGATTGACAGAAATGAAAGAAAGGTAAAAAGTTTGACTCGTGAAAGTGGAGGTGGCTGAACCTAAAAAAGGCATCGAGGAGAGGATGTGGTTGGTGAGAACTGAGGAGTAAACGTATGAACGCATGATTTAAACCTTATATTCTCCCCCACCCCCACCAATGCCTTCCTTCAAATCATTCCAACAACCCTGTAATTGTTTTCAAACCCTGACTTCTTTATTCTCCAAAATGACGTCAATTTTATATGCACCCATACACCTTCATCCCCTGCCTAAACGCAAGTGCATTCAATGTTTTACCCCCTAATGAATTCCTCTGTTTTCTTGGCTTAAATTATAAATTGGTGATATAGTAATTTAATTAAGAGTTTGGATTGATTAGTTTGTGAATTTATATCAACCGGTTGAATTAATTTAAAAAAAAAAATATTTTTAATAATTTATTCCATTAGAAATCCATGTACTTATTTTCTTACACCTATATAGAGAGAGTTTATTCGTCCATAGTGTGTCAATTTGAGTTAATATTGAGACTGCACTAATTTGCTTTCTTGAGAGAATATATTTGTGCTTTTTGTGGGAGCTCATCGTACACATATTTGAGTGTATTTACTAACCTTCTATGGGAGGGTTTTGATTGACCGTGAGTACATAAAATTGTATGAACTTTTTGGCTACAATTGTTCTTGGTGTGCTTGGGTAGATTGAATTGGTTTGTAGAGTTTGTACTTTAGAAGTTTGAATAGCTGATTCACTTTTTGGGCATGGTCTCGTAGACGTAATTTGTTGAATTAAACTAAGTAAAGAAATCCTCAATCTTCATATTTGTTTTGTTCTTCTTGTTTTCTTCTCTTGTTGCAAATGTTAGATAGAACTTACGTTGCAACATCAGTTGCATCTACCAACTAAAACAAGTTATTCACTGGACTTGTAAATTTTTATTTAGTATTAGAGCCACACATAGAACGTATTGATGAAGTCTTGAAGTATATATAATAAGCTATGGAGGTCATGAGAGAAGTAAGTTCTTGTCGTTAAATCACCTTTATTGATCGATGCTACTAATTACATGTACTGGAAAGCTAGAATGAGAATGTTTGTGAAATCTGTTGATGAGAGAGCTTGGATGGCTATAGAGGATTGACTTGAAAAGTCTACAATGATTGCTAAAGATGGGTTGTGTCACTAAAGGAAAAGAGAAACTTCATTACCGATAAATAAAATTTTCCAATTGGAACTTGAAGGCCTTCAATTCCATTTTTAATGGTTCCGAAATTGAGCAATTCAATATAATCTTTATGTGTGAATTAGTAAAGAAGGCATGAATCATCTGTTGGAAAAACCAGTTTAAAAAGAAGTGTTTGTTGCACAATGAAAGTTAAATTTTTTTTCTTAAAACTTGAGTTATGTGATATTTATAGTAATAAACTTTAAACTAAATTAATACATGTACTTTGAGCAAGACAATATAGGTCGTTTCTTGGCTTTCTACTAAACTATCGTTTTTGTTATCCTCAAATCTCGACTTGCTTAAAGTGTGGGCTTTAACTTCATGAGCCGATCAAATAGAATGAAAATTTTAATTAAATTTTAGTAGGAAAATTAATTTCTCCCTACAAGAAAAAAAACTTATGATAAAATATGAAGAAAAGGCTATTGTATTTCTTATGTCTCATTACAGAACAATGAGATGATTATATACAAGTACGAGCTCCAATTAACTCATAAATTAAGGAAAATAATATACGTAAAATATTCATGAGATTATGGGTCAACAGCAGAAGTATATGGTAATTGAATATTCACATTTAGTGGCTTCTGTTAATATGCCCCCTCAAGTTAGAGCATGGAGGTTACGAATGCCTGACTTGCCAACAAGAAAAGAGAACTGAGAAGAACCAAGAGCCTTCGTGAAAATGTTAGCAAGCTGGTGATTAGAGGAAACATGTAAAGTATTGATGGAGCCGGTTTTGATGCAGTCCTGAATGAAATGACAATCTACTTTAATGTGTTTTGTGTGCTCATGATGGACAGGATTGGTAGCGATGTGAAGAGCAGCGCAATTAACACAATGTAAATCAATCGGAGAAGAGACTGAAATTGTTAAATCATGAAGGAGAGCACGGGGCCAAATTATTCAACAAGTAGTAGTTGCCATGGTGCGATATTTAACTTCAACGGATAAGCGAGAAACAACAGTCTATTTTTTGGTTTTCCATGAAATGGGAGAGGAACCAATGAGAAAGAAATAATCGATGAAGGAATGACGAGTCAGCGGACATCTAGCCCAATCTGAATCATAGTAAGAATGCAGTGAAAGTCACAATTAGAGGGTAGGAAAATACCTTGCCGAAGAGCACCTTTAAGATATCTTAGAACCCGAAGAGCTACTAACCAATGGCCATGTTAAGGCTGATGCATGAACTGAGAGAGGATTTGAACTGAATAGCAAATCTTAGGATGAGTGATTGTCAAGTAAATGAGCCTCCCAACAAGGCGACGATAAGCACTTGGATTGTCCAAGAAAACACCATCGTCTAATACTAGTTTGTGATTTTGCTCCATAGGAATAGATGAAGGTTTAGTACCAAGTAAACCTACTTCTTTCAAAATGTCTAATGCATATTTTCTTTGCGATAAAACAATGCCATCAAGAGAACGAGCCACCTCTAAACCAAGAAAGTACTTCAAGGGACCGAGATCTTTTATATGAAACCAAGTGTCTAGATAACTCTTAAGTGCTTGAGCATGCGCACTATTGTTTCTAGCGATAATAACATCATCCACATACACAAGTAAAGTAGTGAATGAATCACCTTTTGTTGAAGATTTCGAGGGAAGATAGTTTCGAAGACGATAATAAACTTCGAGGCACGGATGATGCTTTCCAAAGAGAACTATTTGCCCCAACACAAAGTTACTAGAGGGTTAAGACAAAGGTCCTCTCGGGATACAACGAAGTTTTGAATTTCCTTTGATTAGCAAAATCACGGAATTCCCTAACTCTTATTCTAATTTCTGAAAATTATAATTGATTGCAAAAGAAAAAATGTGAATTCTTGTGAGCATCATAGTCCATCTATTTATATGCACTCAATGGACACCTTTTGAAGAGTCACAACCCTTTCAAATTGGATGGACACCTTTTGAAGAGTCACATCCCTTTTCATATTGGACATACCTCTTGAAAGAGACTTGTCCCATGTCCACTGGATGATAAGTCATCATTTTTCAATTAAATTAGAAAGATCATCACTTTTAATTTGCAATCTATATATTTCCAACAATCCCCTATTAGATTGCTAATTCCAGAAAATAAGTACACAACGATTAAACATAAAGAAGGGTGTCCTCAGATTGAACCTTTTTTTAGAGCAAATTTCTCAAAGTATAAAAAAAGTGAATGGTGGCTAGTCGCTTGAACCATCACTCTTAAATTCAATACTGGAAAAATTTCACACATAATCGTAAAGAAATAGAGTAAAAGTTTAATTATTTTAGCACCGTTATGGCCATGTGCTCATCCCGTTTCATGAACATGTACGAGATAAACCATAAATAAAATCTTGTTGAAGCGGCACCACTTCATGTCCATATAGGTGGATTTCATGACAATTAATGTCCATCCATTAAGAGTAAAACTCATCCTCCTAAAATATAATCACTAAATCATAGTTTTTAGTGCACATTGTCATTCGATAACTTGTTATTACCCTTTGAACCTTGAAACTAACTTTTGGGTAGAAAATGTAGGGTTTCCATTATCAATGAATCAATTAGAATGGTTTTAATCCCATCTTAGTGGTGGTACTTTTAACTAAATCTCTTGACAAACCTTTTGTTAGTGGATCCGCTAAATTGTCGATTGACTTAACATAGGTAACAGTTATCACACCATCCCTAATCAATTGTCTCACATACTCTTGTCTCAAACTTATATGTCTAGACATTCCATTGTACACCTTATTGTACGCTCGAGACATGGTTGATTCATTATCACAATATACGGAAATGGCGAACCTATGTTGTGGCCACAATTTTATATCTAGCAATAGATTTCTTAGCCATTCCGCTTCCTTGCCCGTAGCAGCTAAGGCTATAAACTCAGCCTCCATAGTTGAATGTAAGATGCAAGTTTGTTTCTTGGAGGCCCAACTAATGGCTCCACCTCCGATTATAAAAATCCATCCAGATGTGGACTTATTGTCACTTAAACTTGTAATCCAACTTGCATTCGAGTAACCTTCTAGTACCGCAAGATAATCACCATAGAATAATCCTAAATTTTTTGTTTTTTTAAGATAACGAAAAATCCTACAAATTCCTCTCCAATGATCGGTACCAGGACAATTTGTAAATCTCACCAATCTGCATACAGCAAATGCGATATCGAGTCTAGTGCAATGCATTGCATACATTAGCCTTCCAATTGTGCTGGCATACTCAAGTTGCGCTATAGCCCTGCCTTTATTCTCACTTAACTTGAAGTTTGAATCGTATGGAGTGTTCGAATCCTTGATATTCAAGTGTTTGAACTTTTCCTATACTTTCTCGATGTAGTGAGATTGACTTAATGCAAAGCCCTTTTCATGCTTTTTCATCTTTATACCAAGAATTGTATCTACCTCGTTAAGATATTTCATATTAAAATTCGAGGCTAGATACTATTTGGTCTCATGAACACCTTCCATGTTCATCCCAAAAATCAACTAATCATCTACATAGAGGCAAATAATTACACCGTATCTATCGGTGAATTTAGTGTAAATACATTTATCTGCACCATTATGTAAAAAACCATATGACAAATAACAGAGTCAAATTTCTTATGCCACTGTTTAGTGGCTTGTTTTAAACCGTATAATGATTTGATCAACTTACACACCTTGTGTTCATTCCCAGGAAGCAGAAAGCCTTCTAGTTGTTCCATGTAAACTTCTTTTTCGAGATCACCATTCAAAAAAGCCGTCTTAACATCCATTTGATGTACATGTAACTTATGAATGGATGCAAGTGCAATAAGAATTCGAATGGAGGTTATCCTAGCCAATGGTGCATAGGTGTCAAAATAATCTAGGCCTTCTTTTTGCCTAAATCCTTTAGCCACGAACCTAGCCTTAAAGATTGGAGAACCCCCTGTTGGAGTGTTCTTCCTCTTAAACACCCATTTACACCCGATAGGCTTCGATCCTTGAGGAAGATCAACTAGAATTCAAGTATTATTTAGAATCCAAGTATTATTGGACAATATTAAATCCATTTCATCATTGATCTCCTCTTTCCAAAATGTCGCATCCCTAGAAGTCATGGCTTCACCATAGGATTATGGATCACTATCCATATTAAACATTATGGGGATCTTCTTAATTACAGATTCTCTATTTCCCTCGACAAGGAATGCTAGCGATTGTAAGGAAATGAAATTGAGACCAAAGTCCTTTACTTTTCTCACTCTTTGACTTTTTCTTAATTCCATATCCTTATTGTCACAAAGACTTCGTTTGGTTTGATCACTTGAGATCATTGGTTGATATTCTTTTTCCGAATCCGTTGAATCATCGAAAAACTTATTTTCAATGAATACATCTTTTGTTTCAATTATCGTATTTGACACTAAGTTAAGAACACAATATGCTTTAGAATTTTGGGCATATTTAACGAATGCACCTTTGATGGCTCTTGGGCCTAACTTTGTTCTCCGTTGGTCGGGAACTCTATAGTAAGTCAAACACCCCCACACTTTGAAATAATATAAGTTTGGCATCCGACCCTTTCATAACTCATATGGTATTCTGTTAAGGATATAACACGCAGTCAATAATGCTTCACCTCATAAATTATATGGAAGTTTAGCATTTAACAACATCGAGTTAACCATATCCACTAAAGTACGGTTCTTTCTTTCCGCCAAACCATTTTGTTGCGGAGTATAAGGTGCAGAACACTCATGTACCACACCTTGTTCCTCACAAAATACATTAAATTCGTTTGAAAAATATTCACCACCTCTATCACTACGAAGCACTTTGATTTTCTTACTAAACAAATTTTCAACCTCGTTTTTAAAACGTTTAAACATATCAAAAGTCTCGTCTTTACTTTTCATGAGATACACATAAGTAAATCTAAAAAAGTCATTTATAAAAGTGATAAAATATCGTTTTCCACCTCTTATTAGAGTTCCATTTAATTCACAAACATCTGAATGAATTAAATCTAAGACTTGTGAATTCCTTTCAAACTTATTAGGAAATGGCTTCTTGGTAATTTTTTATTGAATACAAATTTCACATTTATCCATAAATTCATCATTACTTAGATTGATATAACCATTCTTTTGCATATATTGTAAAATTTTAAAATTAAAATGTGCTAAACGTGCAAGCCACAAAGAATAAGACTCAACAATATAAGCAGAAGAATTGATTTTATTTATATCAATGCTCAATTTGAACATACCCTCATACAATATCCTTTTCCTACATATATATCACCCTTAAGCAAAAGAAACTTATCGGATTCCAAGCTAACCTTGAACCCCTTGTTATACAGAAGACTCACAGACACTAAATTCTTTCTCACATCAGGAACATGCAACACATTGGTCAAAGTTAATTTCTTCCCAAATGTGAAGTTGAGTTCCATCGTCCCTTGATCGAGCACCTTAACTGATTGATAGTTGCCCATAAGCACTTCACGGTTTGCCACTAATTCATAATTCTTGAATTGTTGTTGGTCATTACACACATGGACAGTAGCACTAGAGTCAAGCCACCAATTATGAGACTTATCAGTCATGGCTATGTTGAGTTCGATAATCATACCGATCTCCAAATTCTCAACCCCTTCTGCAACCATGATCACTAAGTTCATATGCTCCACCATATTGGCTTTTGAAGTTGTATCTTGCTTCTTTTTGAGAAGTTTACAATATTTAATGTAGTGTCCTTTCTTATTGCAATTATATCAATTGCGAGTTTTTTCTTCTTGTTTTGCATGTCATTGGTCTCGAATGTGGCCTTTCTCTTACCATTTCAAGAGTTCTTGGACTCGCTCACATGGTTCACTTTAGAACTTTGGGGAAGATACACTGCATCACGCTTTCGAGTTTCCTCTTCAATGCGCAAATGCCTAAGTATTTTCTCCACAGTTAAGTCCTCTACCATATGCAGGAGTTTCTTCTGATAATTATTCCAAGATGAGGGCGATTTTAAGATGATAGCCCCGACTTGTAACATTTCCGGAATAATAACTTTCAAATCACGAAGTTTGCTTACAAGGACTTGTAATTCATGGACTTGATCCATGATCGGGATACTGTCAAGCATTTTCAATTCAAAATATTTCATCATTAAAAATTTATCGGTACCTTGTCGTTCGGTGTTGTATTTTTCTTCAAGAGCTTTCCATATTTCCACCGAGGATTGCATTGACATGTAAAGATCATACAGTCGATCGGACAAGGTGTTAAGAATGTGTCCACGACATGTGAAATTATCTTCCTCACGCTTCTTCTTGAGTTCGACCACTTTCACAATTTCTTCGGAATTTGCATTAGGGGCGGGATCTTCCACGGGTTGTAAGTTTGGATCCAAAACGTATGCCACATTCAAGACAGTAAGAAGGAACAATATCTTATCCTTCCAACGATTGAAGTTTGAGCCATCAAATCGGTCAAGTTTCACAAACTCTTGGTTCATCACTTTGAACGCGATGGTAGCCTCTGTCGCCATCTTCAAAAATAATTCTCTTTGATTGTTTAAGATTTGGAGGGAAGATAGTTTCGGAGACGATAGTAAACTTTGAGGCACGGATGATGCTTTCCAAAGAGAACTATTTGCCCCCACACAAAATTGCTAGAGGGTTAAGGCAAAGGTCCTCCCGGGATATAACGAAGTTTTGAATTTCCTTTGATTAGCAAAATCACGGAATTCCCTAACTCTTATTCTAATTTCTGAAAATTATAATTGATTGCAAAATAAAAATTGTGAATTCTTGTGAGCATCATAGTCTATCTATTTATATGCACTCAATGGACACCTTTTGAAGAGTCACAACCCTTTCAAATTGGATGGACACCTTTTGAAGAGTCACGTCCCTTTTCATATTGGACATACCTCTTGAAAGAGATTTGTCCCATGTCCATTGGATGATAAGTCATCATTTTTCAATTAAATTTGAAAGATCATCACTTTTAATTTGCAGTCTATATATTTCCAACACCTTTGTGGTATGTGAAGAGCAAAGTATCTGCTTTAGTTTGACTACACCCAAATTTAAGAATGACATGAGAGAATTTTGCAAACTATTGATGAGAGGCCTATTTCAAACCATACGGAGATTTACGAATACGACAAACTCGATTGTCATTGGGTGATAAATAACTAGGTTGTGGCATCATGTATACTTCATCATGGAGATTGCCATGTAAGAAGGCATTATAGATATCAAGTTGGTATAGTTCCCATGCTTTGGAAGAAAATACAACTAACAAAGTTCGAACTGTGGTGAGTTTTTCGACTGGAGTGAATGTCTCAGTGTAATGTAGTCCTTCAATTTGTGTGTAACCTTTGGCCACTAACCGAGCTTTGTATCACTTAATAGTTTCATCTGAATGATATTTGATCTTGTAAACCCATTTACAGCCAATAGGTTTCTTCCTAGATGGTAGTGATTCCAAAGTTCATGTTTGACTTTGATCAAGTGCCACCACTTCCTTTTCATTACCTTTTGCCAACGAAAATCTTTAATGGTCTGAGAATAAGACTTTGGCTTATCATTATTAGTGATGGCCGCTAAAAAATTGGTATGCTTAGAAGCAAGTTTAGAATGTGAAAGAAATTGAGACAAAGGGTAAGACATACCTAAGGATGCGTGGTTGGAAGAAGTGAAGTGCGATGCATGTTATCTTGATAATTCAACGTGAAAATCACAAAGGTGAGGTGGCAATTTTGTATGATGTGTAGGACATGTGGATGCGAGTAGAAGAGGTTGAGCATTATCAGGAGGTGCATTAGAAATATGGTTAATTCTTGGAGGAGGTGGAGATATAATGTGAACAACAGTATTTAGAAAGGATTCATATTCATCCTCAGGAAGAGATAAAGGGATAGGTATATTTGTAGGTTGAGTTAAAGTGGAGCATTACGAAAAGGAAAAATGTTTTCATAGAAAACTGAATCTCTAGAAATGAAATTTTTTTTGTATGCAAGTCATACATCTTGTACCCTTTTGACCATGTGGGTGTCCAAGAAAAAGACATGTTGTAGCTCGTTCACAAAATTAATCCTTTAAGCAAGGCAATCGAAGCATAACAAAAACGCCCAAACACACGCAAGTGAGAATAATTTGGTTTGTGAGAGAACAAAAGTTCATAGGGGCTACGTCTGGATAAAAGAGGAGTAGGGATGTAATTAATTAAGAGAACAATAGTTAAAATGCATTCACCCCAAAATTTAATGGGTAGATTTACTTAAGAACGTAAGGCTCTAACAACTCCAAGTATATGTCAATGCTTATGTTCGACAACACCATTTTGTTGAGGGTGTATAAAAACAAGAAAATTGAGTTAAAATCCCATGTTGTTGACAATATAATTGAAGATTATGGTTGGTAAATTTAGTCCCATTATCACTACGAATGCATTTTACTGTTTTAGCAAATTTTTTAATTGTCATGGCCATAAAAGAAACTAACCTGGTATAAACTTCTAATTTAGATTATAATAAGTGGACCCAAGTAGTTCTGCTATAATCATCAACAATAATTAAAAAACAATAAGCCCCCAATAAAAACGCAGCTGGATATGGTCCCCAAACATCACAATGAATTAACTCAAAAGATTCATGTGTTTTAATTGAACTAATAGGAAAAGAAGATCGAGCTTGCTTGTCTCGATGACAAGAGTCGCAACATTTATTAAAAAATTTAAAATAAAATGAACCTAAATCTTTAAGAAGAGATATCCTATCAAAAGACAAATGCCTAAGACGTTGATGCCACGTGGTGATTGAAGAAGTTTGGGTAGTGGCGGTTGCTATTGTATAATTTTTGATTGCCCGAAAATGATAAAGTCCATCTCGCTTTTCACCCATTCAATCAGCTTCCTCATGGGTAAGTCTTGTAAAACACAAAAGGAAGGAAAGTAATGAGCAACACCATTTAAGTCCTTGGTTAATTTACTAATGGAAATAAGGTTACAAGAAAATGAAGGTATATAGAGAACACCTTTCAAAATAATGCGAGAATTAAAAGAGACAACTCCCATTGACTTTGCTGGTACACACGTTCCATCTGGTATTTTTATTTGTTGGAAATGAGGAATGGCTGTTTGTGGAGAGCAACAATTTTCATGGGAGCTCATATGTTCAGAGGCACCTGAAAACAACACCTATTTTGTGTTATCATTAGAAATTTTTTTTTGCCTTACCCGCGAAATTGGTTGTAGAGATTTGACTCTTTTCAAGGTTAAACATGGATATGAGTTGAGCGTATTGCTCATTTGTTAATCCAACGATTGGGATAGTACTGGTGTTGCCTTCATGTTTTTTGAAATGTTATGCACTTTGGCTGCCTTTGGTTTAGATGATTGTTGCCTTTCTCTCACCATTCAGGATAGCCATGGAGCTCAAAACAAGTCACTTTAGTATGCCTTGACTTTTTGTAATGTCCACAAAATAGTTTGGAGAGATCTCAGCTACTTGTGGATTTTCGACTGGTATTAGCCTTTGAGTTGCTACTAAAGAAAGTTCTTGCTTCAATGGATGGTACTTTGGAATCCATTATTAATTGTTAACGTTCTTCTTGAGCCACTTATGCATAAACACGAGACAATAACGGCAATCGATCCATGTTCAAGATTTGTGAATGGACTGTTTTGTATTTTTCATTCAGTCCCATGAGAAATTGATGCACTTTTTTTTCTATTTCTCTACAGCTAGTGCATTTGCTGAACCATATGTATAAGGTGGAATTTGTGAATAAGTATTAAGCTCATCCCAAATCCCTTTTAATTTGGTATAATAGGAAGCAATAGTCATCCCTTGCTGTAAGGTATTCATCATTTTAGTTTTCAATTGATGAATACAAGGAGCATTACCTTAAAAAAATATCTCTTCTAAATCTACCCATAATTCTTGTGCTGTTATAAAGAATGCTACACTATCATGTAGTGTAAGATAGAGAGAATTAAAGATCCAAAAAAGCACCACTGAATTGCATTTAATCCATGCAGATTCCTCTTGTGCTCTAGATGATGGACATGTAATGGATTAATAAACAAAGCCATATTTACTTTTGGCTTGCAAAACATTTGTCATGGCACGACGTCATGTGGGATAATTTTCTTCTTTTAGGAGACAAGTTACTAAAGATGTTACTGGTTGTCAAAAGCATGAAGGATATAAGGTGAAAATATTTCAAGATTTGTTTGAGGGGTTTTTGAAAAAAAATCTTCTATCATGATTAAAAGAAAATGCTAAAATTCTAATCAAGCTCTGATACCATGATAAAATATAAAAAAATGTTGTATTTTTGTGTCTTATTACAGAACAATGAGATGATTATTGTAACAGTTTGTTTTTCAGTAATGTCAGAAACAGTGATTTCGGGATCATAAACCCGACAAGAAAATTTTTATAACAAGTATTTAAATTAAAATTGAAATAATAATTTTATATGGATTTTGAATTTAAGAAATTTAATTATTGAATTAAAAGTTAGTACAAATGGTTTGGTTCAAAGGTCAAGTGGTTTTAGAAAATAAGGTATCGAGACCTCGTTTCTGAAATTTAAGACCATAAATATTTTTTTTAAATATTTACAGAGTTTCATTATATGTGAATTGAAGTTTAATCGGGTAATTTTGATGATTATTGCTTAATTCAGGAAAAAAAGAGTAAATTGTAAAAGAGGTAAAAGTTAATTGCTATTGATTAAACCATGGTCAAAAAGTCCAAGCGGTGGTGGATATGATTATTATCCACTAACTTTTGGGTTATTTATTCATTTAGTCCTAATTAGTTTAAGGCTAAATTGTAAATAAGTTTGTTTGATTGGAATTTAATATAATTAAAGGATCAATTGTATAATTAGACCCTCCTTAAATGGCCTAATAATACAAATTATGTGGAACTCTTTAGATTTTGGTAAATCTTAATTAAATTAGATTTTACTAATTAATCTATTTTTAGTATGATCGAGAATGATGGTTTTGAGGCCACAAATTCAATATGTTAGATCATAAATATTAATTGTTTAATATTTACGAAAGTCATTAGTATGTTATTAAATTTTGGTTACGAAATTTTGTTGATTAGATAGTTAATTAAGTAAAAAGGATTAAATCATAAAAGGTGCAAAAGTTGAATTCTATAAATTGAAAGGTAAGTCAAGGTACTTAAATGGTAATATAACCATTAGAAACTTGAGTGGACAAATTTGGCTTGAATTTTGGTTAAAATTAAGTGTGAACAAAGGGTAATTTTGTAATTTCATGAGAAAACCTAATTTAATTAAAATCAAAAGACTAAAAATTCATTTTCTCTTCTTTCTTCTTCTTCTCCAAGACGAAATCCTAAAGAAACCATGGGAGACCATTCGACCAAGCTTTGAGCTTCAATTTGATGATTGAAATCTCGTTCGTTTTTAGTTATTTTTATGTTTTTGAATTCGTATTAACTTAGTCTAGCTAACCCAAGGACCAATTTGTGATTCTGTCAAATGTTATAAGTCTTTCCATTGATGAATGAGTTGTTTCTTGAAGATTTATTGAAGTTTATTAAGGTTGGTTGTTGGATTTGATTATTTTGTAAAGTAGTTTTTGATGATTTTAATGTTTAAGAACTAAAATGTTAAAGTGATAAAATCACAAGGACTTAAGGTGAAATAATGGTAAAAATGGGCTGTTGAAAGACTCATGAACATTTGAAAAAGGTTAAATTTGAATGAAAATGGTTAATTTGCAAGTTTAAGGCTTAAGGACTAAATTGAATAAAAGTGAAAAGTTAAGGGAAATTTTGTAAAAATACCAAAAAGGCTTATTTGCATAAAATGATTAAAAATTCATGTTGATTTAAATAATTGAGTGGAATTATTGTAATAGATCAAGAAGGTGCCGCCGATCGTGGAAAATGAAAAATTACGGTTAGTCCTGGAATTCACTTTAACTGCAAATTCGTCCAGTAAGTTCACAACGTTAAATTTGCAATTAAATATTACATTATTGTATTCTTTATAATTGTTGCAAAATAGGTTATGGTACGTGAAATTGAGAAAGATGAAAAAGAAATGAATGGAAGAGATCTCAGACTTTGAGCCGGTGATTTGAAACTGACGCGATAGCTAAGGTATCGCATATGTTGCGAGTCCTCGACAGCTTGTGTGAGCAGCATCGTGAGTTGGGAAAATGAGAAATAAATCCAAGAATGAATTACTGACCCTACGATGGCTGAGATTTATGCATAAGTGCATATTCTCGACAGCTGGTGTCAGTAGCATTGTTAGGGAACAATTATATGCACAGATATCCTATCGATGGCTGAGGTACTGCATATGTTGCGAGTCCTTAACAGCTCGTGTGAGCAGCATCATATACTGGTAATAGAGTTGATACTGACATGAGAATGAAATTCTGGATTATAACATACTGTATCGATGGTTGGGATACCGCATATGTTGCGAGTCCTTGATAACTCATGTGAGCTGCATCGTATACTAGTAACAGAGTTGATACGGACATGAGAATGAAATTCTGGATTATAGCATACCGTATCGATGGTTGGGGTATCACAAATGTTTCGAGTCCTTGACAGCTCGTGTGAGCAGCATCGTATACTGGTAACAGAGTTAATAAAAACATGAGGACAAAATTTTGGATTATAGCTTGTGGAAGCAAAGCCCTATTTTGGTTCAAATGAGTCAAAGACTGTTCAAAACATGATGTTTGATAATTTATTAAACTCTACGAACTTACTAAGCTATGTAAGCTTACCTATGAAATTGTCGTTGTTTTGTATATTTTATTTTGCTGCTAGAAGATCGGATCACCTCAAGAAGTCACACTATCTCGAGAGCTCGTTCGGTAGTATTTACATCACTTAGTTATATGGCATGTACTAGGATGTTGTTATCTTCAATAGTGCTTGATTTGGATGAGTTGTAAAATGACTTATTGAATGTTGAGCTTATGTTTTTGTAAGTTTGTTGATGTTTCAAATAGACATACATGCATAAGATATAATGTCTTATGAATCCATGAATATTGATATGTTATGTTTCCTTCTCATGAGAAATTGTATATTTTGTGTTGTGCTTTGATGGAAGTTTTGGTATCATTCAGTTGTAAACTTAGAAGATTTAGGTGCATATTTGAAATTTGCATACTTGTTTCAGTAGTACTCTTACATGTTTTGGTGGAAGCACAGGGTATTTGAGACTTTGGTTACTGACTTGCATTGTATCGATAGAATTACAGAAGTATCAATAGTTCTGGTCATAATGGTATCGAAAGTTTGAATACTTGTTTTGGTAGAAGTTACAGGGTAAAACTTCTTAGCTCTCTAGAGTTTGTTGTATCGATAGGGGTATGGGTTGTATCGATAGTACCTAAACTTGTACCAATAGAACCATCATTTCTATCGATAGGGAACTGCAGCTATTTTCCTAAGCTTGCTATCTTGACTTCTATCGATACTTGTCTAACAGGTATCGATAAAAGTCCCCCAATTGTGTAAAATGATATTTTGACCCTTATAAAAATGGGAATGTTAGCAAAGCTAAAAATTTATTACATGTATATTCTTGTGATACTGAATTGTTGAGTTATGAGAATTTAATCATTGGTGAATGATCTGAAAGACCTCGAAACCCTAATCAATGACGGTGTCGGGTTTCAGTACTACATAATGATAGTAAGAATGATTGATGTAACTTGGTTAATATGGTGGTATTATGGTTTGATATGAAATATAGATGTCCTCATATGTGATATGAATATTGATTATTTCTTGCAAATGTATTGATGAGTATGTTTTGGATTATAATTTGGTTGGCTAGTGATGAAAGTTGTGTGTTGAGACACAAGGTCGCGTGACCCCTATTGGAAAATTTCCGATTGTGATCTTAAAGATTTAGTATGGTTTGAATGAATCCTTGATTGGTTGAAATGATTGCGAATGAATGTGTAAGATAAAATGGAACTAGTCTTTTGGGTTGCTAATTTGTAATTGTATAGATTATGATTGAATTGTTTTTATAAAAAAAACTCGTAAAGTTCTGTAAACCTTGAGACCTTAAATCGGAGATTGTTACGATTTTGGGTGTTACAATTATATACAAGTAGGAACTTCAATTAGCTCGTGAATCAAGAAAAATAATGTACATAAAGAAGGAAAAGATATACATAAAATATTCCTGAGACTATGCATTAATAGCAAAAGTATATGGTAATTGAATATTCACATTTAGTGGCCTCTGTTAATAACTTAAGATCTAAAATAAG
Source organism: Kokia cookei (assembly GCA_039519145.1). Lineage (NCBI taxonomy): Eukaryota > Viridiplantae > Streptophyta > Magnoliopsida > Malvales > Malvaceae > Kokia > Kokia cookei. Next base: position 8,137,209 of record CM076900.1, on the reverse strand, counting down.
AATTCATTCTCTAAAATTTTTTTCACTATTTCCTAACAATGTAATGACGCTCAAAATATGAATAATTGGTGTTGTTAAGCCCAATTTTAACCGGGTCCAAATTTTGGATTAAGTTTTGATTCTAAAATTAGGTTAAAATTGGTTTAAATTTTTTTTAAATTTAAATTTTTCTTATGTTTAAATTTATCTTTTAAATTTAAATTTGCTTTAAATTTAATTTTAATCAAATTTGAATGAATTTAAGAACTTAATATTAAAATGAAAAGCTCAAATAAAATTAAATTAATGTTCAAATCCTTTAAAGTCAAAGTCCAAATTACAAAAGCCCAATTGGGCCAATTTCGGTTAGCCCAATATCCATTTCACTACCCGAAATGCTAACCTAAGCCCAAATTCCAAAACCAAATTACAATGACCCAATTCAAATAAACTCATTTCCCACTTGCCCTGTCACCACCACCAACCCAGCCAACCAGGGCATGCCACGTCAGCGGTGTCACCTCCAGGCAAGTTGCTTCTGCCACAGCCACCGTCTTCACCAGCTGCTCCAACCGCCATTGTCAACCTGCAAAAGAGAAGACATACATTTATTTGAGAAATACAAAACAGAATCATTGTAACATTGGCTATAAAAAGCCAGAATCGAACATGTTGTGGGGACTTTTTTTGGTCTCCGGAAAAAATTACAAGTCAATGCAAGAATAGCTCTTTAATAATTTTATAGAATATACTGAAGAATCAAAATCAAGAAGCAGTGTCCAAGCAAGAACAGACCATTAGATACATGAAGCAACCAAGGATATTCAAGCATCAAAATCAGTCAGGTACTATTCAATGCATGTTTACTGCCGTTTAGACTTTAAATCTCAAACTTATCAGTTGCCAAAATACATTAGTGCCTATATTTAATACATTCGGTCCACATTTAATACCCCCTTTTTTTTGGTTAATAAATAGCATTAATAATAATGTTATTAATAATAGGATAATATTAATGGCATTTATTAATAATAGTAATTATAATAATTAATAATTAAAAATAACTGTTATAATATTTATTAAAAAAGAAAATGAAAGGACAAAAAAAAATGAAACTCCCTTGTTGCGCCGTCGTTGGAGTACTGCTGAAGTCACCTTCGATCGTCGCTCACGCTTCAACGTATACAGATCTGCAAAGAATCAAACAGCGTTTTAAAAAATACAAAATATTTTGTAACAAAAAGAGTAAGAAAAATGGTTTTTTAAAAAAAATAAACAAAAAGCAGAGGGACTTTTCGATCTACCTGACGGCGCGTGGGTGAATCTGGACGGTGTGTGGACACACGCACGACGATCGGTGACTTACCGAACGACGGGGACGGACGATGCGTGGCACGAGCATGACGATTGGTAGCAGCGACGCGGGCGACGGAGGTGCGACTGGGGGACGCATGATGGCGCGTGGCTACGGACGTGCGGTGGGCTAACTGCTGGAGCTCGGCCAAACGTGGGTCGAAGCTTGGCCGACGTGAGGGGAGAGGATGAGAGAATGTGGGGTTTTTGAGGTTTTCTGTAAAAAGGGAAGAAAAAAATGAAAAAAAAAAACCTAAAGTAGGCTTTATCTAGGCTTCCAAAACAGCGCCGTTTTGGAGGTTGAGTTTCAGCCTCAAAACGACGTCGTTTTGAGCTTTAACCCATGATCGACCCGAATCCGATCCGATCCGACCCGACCTAAGATCCACGTGTTTTTTGGTTAATGGATATTTATGCATTCGGTCCTTCCGCTTTTTCTCAAATTTTCAATCAAGTCCTTTATGTACTTTTAATTAATTTTAAATTGGCCCTATAATTTTCAGTGCTTTTCAATTTAGTCCCTTGACCTTTTGAAAGCATCAGGAGCTGCCACGTGTCATTATTTTGGTTCATTTATGCAAACAGTCCCTCTTATTTTTAATTTGTTTTAATTTAATCCTCAAATCAAGTTCTGTTTAATTATAAAATTGACCCAAAAATTTTTCATGGTTTTTAAATTAGTCCATTGACTTCAGGATGCCTGAGGGGCTACCACGTGTCACTTGTTTTTTGGTTTTATTGCCCTGGAGGTCCTAGAACTTCTAAAAAGTTTCACTTTTACCCCTGAACTTCAAAAAATTCCATTTTTGAAACCCCAAAACTTCCAAAAATTACATTTCTACCCTCAAACTTCCAAAAATTCTATTTTTGACCCCGAAACTTCCAAAAATTACATTTTACCCTCGAACCTCCAAAATTTCCATTTTTGACCTAAAAACTTTCAAAAATTACCATTTTGCCCCCAAATGTTTAAAAACTCCATTTTTGACCTCAAAACTCTCAAAATTACCCTTTTAACCCTAAATGTCTAAAAATTCCATTTTAACCCAAACTTTCTCAAAATTACCATTTTGCCCCTAAAAATCCAAAATTACCATTTTACCCTCCGGGTATCCGAAAAGTCTCATTTTCAACTCCGATTGCATCATTGTTTCTTCATCATCAATATTTGCATTTGAATTTAATCATTATGCACTCGTATTTTGCATTTTTTATTTTTTACCATTTATCTTCTTATTTATCTTTCTTCGTATTATTTAATATCCATTATTAACTGCTTATTCATATTAAACTCGCATGTTTGTTTTCAAAATTGTTTTTAATAAAAACTGTAAAATTGAGGCAATATTCTTTTATTTCGAATTTCGAAAATTTGCGCCTTAACTTACTAGGTGCAATTTTTCTACAAATCGAAATAATCGAATACTTTTAATCGAGGCAATGTTTCCTTATCTTCGATTTAGAAAATTTGCGCCTTAACTTACTAGGTGCAACCTTTCTTCAAATCGAGATAATCGAACATCCTTTTCCCAAAAATTTAAAAAATTTTACGTAGGAAAGCTCGTTACTTCTGGATCTTGAAACGTTGTGTCCTAACTCACTGGACGTAACTTTCTTCCTCGATCACCTTGAAATAGCGGGACTTCCAAACGAAATCGGTTTCCTTTAAACTTAACTCACGCACGCAAGGATCGTATTTTAAACTTTATCTGAGCTTTCAAAATTTTACAAATTAAGCCCCAAAAATAATCAATACGGTATCAATTTTGGGCGTATGAGGGTGCTAATCCTTCCTCATGCGTAACCGACTCCCGAACCTGTTTTTATGAATTTCAAAGACCTACATGTTTTCAAAATGGTTTTTTTTAAAAAAACGTTTTGTTGTGATCCAACCACACCGAATAAAAGATTGTTGGCAACTCCCATTTTTAACATAAAAATAATTTCTGAAACGCGTCGTTTTGCAAAAAGGATGGTTTCGACAACTGGAGACTCCACTGGGGACTTTTTTAAAAGTAAACAAAAGTCAAGCCAAAATTGATTATTTTCGGGTCTTCTTTGATAACTTTTAAGCTTCAGCTTTGTTTAATATGCGATCCTCGACATCTTTTGTGTGACATTATATGTGATATTGCTAGTGTAAATTTGCATACATCTGCATGTGATTTTACCTTTTTAAGTGGAAGCCGGAAACTACTCCTTCGTGAGGTCTTCACCTCCGTGCAGGATAGTGGATCACTTTTGGGATTACAAAGTACCTTTGTTTTCGTGAAGTTTTCACTTCCGTGCAAACATGTGGGAAATGCGTCCCCTTAAATCGAACTCGTCCGTTTGAGCCTATAATGGGTGAGGATCGAGGAATCTGCTAGTTTGGGTAACCCTACCTTAGAACTTAAAATCGCATATAGTAAGCCATAGGAACTTGCTTCAAAAGGAGTTATACTGAACCATTTAGCAACCTTCCAAGGCAAACTCTTAGGTTCTGTGCTATACTTGTATATTGATATTGTTGTGTTTCACTAACTTGTTTATTTTGTCTCTTTTTGCGTTGCATTTCATCATCATATAAAGGAAATATATAAACTCAATAAACTCAAAAGTTCAGTTACCGATAAGAGAATCAATCATGGAAAACAAGTACTTTGATAAAGTGGAGGACAATATGGTCGTGCGCATGTGGTCGGAGGAGACTCAGCGCTAAAAGGGGGACAGCCTAGTGGAAGGATATGAGTTAGAGCTTTGGGATTATACCAGGATCAACACGACTCAAAACAATGTGCTAGAGTTGAAAGAGATATGGGACAGTTGGGACAACAACATGAAATAGACCTTTTACCAAGAATACAAAGATTTTCCATACTTGTGCGAAGTTAAGGTAGACAAATCCCTCTTTAGAGCCTTAACACAGTATTGGAACCCAGCCTACAATTGTTTCACCTTCGGGAATATAGACATGACACCGATGATAGAAGAATACACCACTCTGCTCCGTTGTCCGAAGATTTCGGTAGATAAGGCCTATTCTAGGGCTTCAAATCTCCTGACCATTGTTAAAAGATTAATAAACATCACCGGTATAAGCGAACAGTGGGATGCAGCTCGAGTAAAGGTCAAAGGCGATAACAAGTGCATCACTTGGAAAAGTCTACGAGATTTGATACTGGCTCATCTAGATGCAAAGAAAAAGATCGACATCTTAGCCCTAAGTATCTACAAGTTGGTCATTTTTTCAAAGGCTTTGGGGCATATAGAAGACGCGGTGATAGATTTGTTTAATAGATTGAGTAAAAGAGTGACATCTGTCTCGGCCATATTGGCTGAAACTTTCAGATCCTTAAATGCGTGTAGAAAGGAGGGAGAAGGTCGATTCATTGTTTGCGCAACGCTATTGATGGTATGGCTACATAGTCACTTTTGGAAAACAGAAAAAGTCTCCTATTAGTACTTGTCTAAAGATTACTCCCCTTTGAAAGAGTTCGTGGCCACACAAAGACAAGAAAACTTCTTAAAAGAAAAGTGGATTGCTATACTCCAAAGCCTCAAAGACGAAGACATAGAGTGGCGAGCACCATGGTTCGCTCCTGATGAAATATTGTATAGGTGTGGAGATCTCGACTGGGTCTCATTGGCAGGGATATGGGGAGCAACAGGATATGCACCTTTTTTGGTTTCAAGATAATATAGATCAAGACAGTTCATATCCGCGACTCAGGGGTTAGCTCAGTGTGAATTTGCGTACCGCGACGAAAACAATAAGAAAAGGATTCGGGAAATTTCAAATGCATGGAACCAAGTTCGAAAAATGACAGCATTCGGCGCCAATCCCATGATAATGACAGAATATGATTGGTGGAGAAACCGAAGGATCAACGACAACATTTCTGTGCCAAACCCGAAGATTGTCCGCCCAATTGAAGAACACTTGCAGGTTGTCCCGACTAAATTAGAAATAATTAAACAAGATTTTGAAAGGAAAAATGCTTAGATGGAAAAAATAATAGAAAAGCTAGAAGAAGAGAAGGTGCTTTTAGGATTGGACATTGATGTTCAGAAGCTAGAAGCAGAAAAATTGAGAAAAGGGAAGAATAAGGCTGAAGATCTTAGCAGACTAAAAAAGGACTATAAAAAGCTTCGCTTGTCAATGAGAACTGTCGGTTTAGGTAAGACGTCAGAGCAATGGCAGTAGGAAATCCACGAAGAGAAAAATAAAACAAGTCACTGGAAAATCAAATTTCAAGATGCCCAAGTTCAGGAAAATACTATGAAGAGTAGCCTTCTAGAAAGCCAAGCTGAAGTGACTGAATTAAAAGCTAGAGTACGAGAATTGGAGGAATCCTTGTACAGGCATCGTAGCCGAAATTCAGTAATGGAGTTGAAGGCAAGTCAAGCTGAGATCGAGAGACTGAATAAGAGGGTGGAAGAATTAGAAGCCTCTTTGCAGAATAGTGAAATACGAACTGAGATTTTGGAAAGGACGTTGGAGACAAATGATTGACATCTTCAGCAAACTCAGAAAGAAGTCAGAGAAAGGGATTATGTTATGGGTGAGGCCTTAAATCAAATCCACGAACTAGCTAATCATGTGCAAACACTGGCAGTTAAAGTAGAAGAGTTAAGCATACAGTACGATACGAAGACGAAACGAGGTCAAAAGCTATCAAAAGTCCTTAAGAAAGTCAAGGCTCTGAGCATCAAAGCAAAACCATTTATGTTATTTTCTTTATGTTAAGGAACTTGTTATCCAAATAAAGTTTTCTAAATGGAAAATGAATTATAAGTCAATGCCTTTCTCTTGCATGCATGTATCTTATTCGCATCACATTTTTGCATATTTCTGCATAACAATCCTAACTTATTAAAAACTTACAATTCAACTACATCAGTAATCATTAAAAACTCGCAACACTATAATACTCGAAAGAAAACTAAGACCATGGAGCAAAGACTCGAACAAATCAGAAAAGAATTACAAGACCAGATGCAAGAGCGCATCAAAGAACAAATGACAATGATGTGCAGAGAAATGAAAAATCAATTCATGGAGGTACAAAAGAGCCTAATGAATGAATTAGCGCAAGTAAAATAGAGCATAGCCGATAAAAAAAGAGCCCTACTATTGAGGAGGAAGAGGACCCAACGATTCCCCCAGCTTTACACTTCTTCATAACCCGGCTTCACATGAAATTCCAATGTGAGAGCCCACCGTTACTATAAGAGCACAGCAACAAGCCACGGGCACATCAAGACTAGCTAATTATCCAATTGGATCTGGGTCAAACCCAAAGGATAATGCGGCAAATCTAGGTGTCCCAGACTTTGACGAGATGATAAAAGAGGATCTCCCTAGACAAATAGAGGAAAAATATAGGCGATTAGAGGAGAAAATCGACGTGATTCAGGGAATTGAAATTTCCTATGGGGTAGATGCCAAAGAGTTAAGTCTGGTTCCGGATCTGGTTCTCCCTCCCAAATTCAAGGTTCCAGAATTTGAAAAATATAGCGGGACAAGCTGCCCTGAAGACCACCTAACCATGTTTTGCAGGAAGATGGCGGGGCATATACATAATGACCAATTGTTAATTCATTGCTTTCAAGACAGCCTGGCCGGGTCAGCAGTCAGATGGTACAATAAATTGAGCCGATAAAAATTCCATTCATGGAAAGATTTAGCACAAGCTTTCTTAAAGCAATATGGTCATGTGATAGAAATAGCTCCTGATCGGCTTACATTGCAAAATATGGAGAAGAAATCAAACGAGAGCTTTAGACAATATGCGCAGAGATGGCGAGAGGTGGCAACCCAAGTACAGCTATCACTAACAGAAAAGGAGACAACGATGTTATTTGTCAATACCCTCAAAGCCCTTACCTAAATAACCTGTTAGGAAACGCCACCAAGAGTTTCTCTGATATGGTCATATCTAGGGAGATGATTGAAAATGCAATCAAGGCTGGCAAGATTAAAACTGGAGAAAACCCTAAAAGGCCTGCCCCCAAAAGAATGGATAATGAAGTCAATAATGCAAGCATATACAGACCTAGCTACACCAAACCCTTCGTGACCAAAGCTCGAATGGGATATTACCAAAATGCCCCGCGGCAGGAACCAGGCATCAGGCCAAATAGAGGAAGAGTTCAATATGCTCCCCTTCCGATGTCATACGAAGAACTCTACAATATACTGTATGACGCGCATGAGGTAGCACCTCAGCGTGTGAGACCATATAAACCCTCATTCTCGGCTTAGTACGATGCGAATGCTCACTGTGAATACCAAGCAAGGGCATAAAGACACTCGATTGGAAATTACCCAGCTTTTAAAAGACGAGTTGAAGGGCTCATAGAGCATGGAATCGTAAAACTAGAAGAGCCAACAAAGCCCAATATAGTTGGGAATCCTCTGCCTAATCACCTAGAGAAAGGGGTGAATGCCTTGCTGGAAGAAGGAGTTCGAAAAATTAAGAGAAATGTTGAAGAAATTAATCTCCACTTCGATGGGTATGGCAAGAGTTGGTCAAAGAAGGGATAATCGTGAAGAATAAAAAGAGTATGATAATAGGGGATGATAACCATTATGAGTTTCATGCCGTTAAGAGGCATGAAATTTAAAACTGCGTCGAGTTTAAAACCATGATGCAGATGTTGATGGATAATCGAGTGCTGGTATTTTTTGAAGAAAGAAAGGAAATAAATGATGTTTGTGCCTCCAAGGACGGAACAACTAAGGCTTATGGAAGTAATCACCCCAAGGTGATTATTGGTAAACCAACAAATGGTGCGACAAGAGAACAGACAACCCCTCGCATCATCATACAAAAGCTTGCAACGTTTCCTTACAGGGATGTAAGAAGGTCTCATGGAGTTACAATTGTAACGTGACCATACCAAGAGAAGGGGAACCTAGGAAGGACGTGAATCTTGTTACCTGTAGCGGTAAAAATTATGACCCAGTAAACAAAGAAAAAGAGGTAAGCAAAGGGAAAGTAATAATGTGTGAGCCTGAGGAAGAAATAACTAGCAAGCCCGAAGTACCCATGAACGAGCCCGTATTTGAGAAGGATGCAAAGGAGTTTTTAAAGTTTGTAAGGCATAGTGAATATAGTGTAGTGGAACAACTACATAAACAGCCTGCCCAGATATTGATCTTGTCATTGCTCTTAAGCTCGGAAGCCCATTGAAGCGTAGTAATGAAGGTGCTGAACGAAACATATGTAGCAAATGACATCTCCGTTAGTAAGCTAGATCGATTGGTCAATAACGTGAGTGCTGATAACTTCATTTTCTTCAACAATGATGAAATACAGATGGGAGGAATAGGTTCCACCAAAGCTTTACACATCACTACCCATTGTAAAGGGTGTACGCTACATTGAGTACTCATAGACAATGGTTCAGACCTGAATGTGCTACCGCTAGCTACACTGCAAAGATTGCCAATTAATAGTTCTCATATGAAGGGGTGTAATAACATAGTGAGAGCATTTGATGGGACAGAAAGGAAGGTAATGGGAAAGATTGAAATACCTCTTCAAATTGGGCCGAATACATATGAAGTGGATTTTCTAGTGATGGATATTAGGCCCACTTATAACTGTCTGCTGGGAAGACCATGGATCCACTCAGCTAGAGCAGTACCTTCTTCTTTGCACAAGAAAGTAAAGCTAATAAATGAAGGGCTGTTAATCACGATTAATGCTAAGGAGGAAATAATTGTGTCCATAACAAGCGATTCACCCTACATGGGAATAGACAAGGAGAATGTGGAATGCTCATTCCACTCACTAGAGTTTGTCAATGCAACTTTCATTTTGGAAGGGAGCAAGATACCTGTGCCTACAATATCATCCACCACCAGAATGAGCTTGCAATTAACAGTCGAAAAGGGAGCTATACCTGGAAAGGACTAGAAAAATACCTCCAAGGAAGAGTTAATGTGTCGATGCTGAAAGAAAAGCAGGATCGTTATGGCCTGTGGTACAAGCCGGACACGAAACAAAAGAGGAAGGAGCTAGAAAAAAGGCAAGAAAGAAGGAGGGCCAGACTGTCTAGAAAGGAAATCTCGTGGGAACCCATGGTCTTCCTGCACATCTATGAGACTTTCGTCTCGGGAGAGGTGATCAACCAGAAAATAGAGCGGGAAAAGGAGCGAGTGACGATTGGAACCAAGGGGAGCATCATGAAAGATCTAGGCATTAATGCTATATCAGATGAAGGAAAGGAAGGGAATCTATCAAGAATTGGTCCGTGTGCACCTGAAAGCACCTTAAATAATTGGACCGTGGAGGAACTCCCTGTAATTTTTAAGATTTCCTCAGAGTAATGCTCGAAAACACCTATTGCTTTAGGCTCGAAAGCAATATGGATCTTTTTGTAAAAGGACCCATGGTCATTATTCAGTTATTTTGAATGAAATGCACTTTTCATCTTATATTCTTCTCCATAATCATTATTTCATTTATTAATTCAGCTTAATATATCATTCGTACATACCCAATAAACAAGATTAATTATTCTTTAATACATACATACTCATACATATACCACATAATCATTTTTTCGTAAATTTATTTTACTCTTTGGACCTTCCTTTCATCCCTTGACAGATCTTTGAATATCAATAATATGAGCAATATACGTGTTTGGAAGAGCTTCAGGACCTTGAAGATAATCAAGATTGTAATTTGCCTCCGGATCTATTAAGAATGATGAAACAGGAAGAAAAATAGATCCTACCTCATTCGGACCTAGTGAAAGTTATTAATCTGGGGCACGAAGATGAAAAGAAAGAGGTGAAAATTGGGACAAGCATCTTCGTAGAAACCAGAAGGAATCTTATCGAGTTGCTTCAAGAGTTCCAAGATATCTTCGCATGGTCTTACCAAGATATGCCCGGCTTGAGCACTGACATTGTGGTGCACAAACTCCCTATAAAGGAAGAAAGCATATCCGTGCAGCAAAAACTCCGAAGGATGAGACCAGATGTGTTGTTAAAAATAAAAGAAGAAGTCAAGAAACAATTTAACATCGGTTTTCTCCAAGTAGTTAAATACTCTGAATGGGTAGCTAATATAGTCCCCGTTCCAAAAAAAGGCAGAAAGGAGCGCATGTGTGTGGACTATCAAGATTTAAATAAAGCTAGCCCAAAGGATAATTTCCCCTTACCCCACATCAACACTTTAGTCGATTACACGGCAGGACATTTTCTGTTTTCCTTTATGGATGGTTTCTCTAGGTATAATCAGATAAGGATGGACCCTGAGGATATGATCAAAACCATATTTTTCACGCTATAGGGAACATTTTGCTACAAGGTGATGCCCTTTGGACTAAAAAACGTAGGGGCAACTTATCAAAAGTCCATGGTGACCCTGTTCCATGACATGATGCATAAGGAGATTGAAGTTTACATTAATGACATGATTGTGAAATCCCAAACGGAGCACGAACATGTAAGAATCCTAAGAAAGTTATTTGTAAGGCTAAGGAAATATCAATTAAAGCTAAACCCAGCAAAGTGCACTTTCGGGCCACATCAGAAAATTGTTAGGCTTTGTAGTCAGCAAAAGAGGAATTGAAATTGACTCGGATAAAGTCAAAGTCATACAGGAGCTACCACCACCCAGCACTCAAAAAGAAGTTCGAGGGTTCTTAGGAAGACTAAATTACATTGCTCGGTTCATTTCACAGTTGACTGAGAAATGCGATCCTATCTTTCGCCTGCTTAGAAAGCGTAACTCGGGTGTATGGGATGAGGAATGTCAGGAAACCTTTAAGAAGGTCAAATATTTTTTATCCAAAGCTCCCATCTTGGTACCTCCAATTCCTAATAAGCCATTGATCCTGTACTTGACAGTCTTTGAAAATTCCATGGGATACGTACTAGGCCAACACGATGGATCCGAAAAGAAAAGAGGACATTAAGAAGACTGGCTAGTGAATATGCCCTAGACGGGGAAATCTTGTACAAGAGGAGAAAAGATCAAGTGTTGCTGAGATGTGTCGACGCAATTGAAGCTAAGAAGATCTTAGAAGAAGTTCACGAAGGCATTTGTGGGACACACGCCAACGGTTTCATGATGGCCCGACAAATAATGAGATTTGGGTATTACTGGTCTAATATGGAAGGCGATTGCATCAATTATGCCAAGAAGTGCCATAAGTATTTCGCCTAAAAAAATGGATGCCCAATTGGGAAGGACCTTATGTGGTAAAGAAAGCTTTCTCAGGAGGAGCTCTCATACTAACAAAAATGGATGGCAAGGATCTGTACAACCCCGTCAATTCAGACTCGGTGAAAAAAATATTTCGCCTAAAAAAACAAAAGGAAAATTGAGATGAAAACCCGCAAAGGGTGTCTCGAAAAAAAAAAAGAGGGTTCAGGATGAAAACCCGCAAAAGGAGTCCTGGAACCAAGGAAATTTTCAGTTGCAAAGGGCGGCTCAGATCCAAGAACGGGTCGACGAGATGGAGGAAGGTTACAACTTGAAACATCAACAAAGCACTCTAGATCTTCTAGACACACATCTGAGCTGGGAATGATTCTCAAGCAAGTTGACGCAGAGTAGCTCATTTTGCGACATCTGAGGCAACTAATTATCCTTTATTATATACTTGGCAATTTTCGACTAATGTTGTTTCCTTTGATCCTCTTTTGAATAGAATTTTTAAAATACGACTTTATTTCTGCACAATTTTGTTCAAGCATTTCGCATCTAAATAACGGGTAATGAACTAATAAATCATACAAAAAATTATGAGTATTATTCTGGAATTTTCAGAAATTACAAAAGTCTGAAACAAGATCACCAATGGGAAGACAAACGTAAAAAAAGCAGTTCAAGAACAGCCTAGAAGAAGATGGAGCAACACATCAATGAAAGAATTTGGACAGGCGATAGACCATGCCGACCTAAATAATAATAAATAAATCTGACACTCATCATGCACATTCATGAAAGTTAGGAGCATTTAATTCATTCTAATCATGACTTTCTAATTTAGGCCTACATAGAGGCCCATAGAAGCATATTTCACAGGTCACATCCCCACCACAATGCAAGATGAATAATTAAGATCACCAAGAAAAAGTTGAAAAGGTGCAGGGCTCCAATACCTTAACCCAATCACGAGGCAGATTGCGATTATCCACAAACGACGCAGTCATCTTCCTGATGAGATACTGAGAAGAAGACCAAATCAAACCCACGCTCGATGTGAGCAAATCTTCGAACCCCAGCTTCCTGATGAGACACTAAGAAGCAGTCGAAGCAATAAAAGGTTAGTTTCCTGATAAGATACTAAGAAGTGGACCAAATTCGTCTTCCTGATGAGATATAGAGAAGCGAATCGAAACAAACGACGCAGTCATCTTCCTGATGAGATACTAAGAAGAAAACCAAATCAAACCCACGCTCGATGTGAGCAAATCTTCGAATCTCAGCTTCCTGATGAGATACTGAGAAGCAGGTTGAAGTAATAAAATGATTAGCTTCCTGATGAAATACGGGGAAGTGAACCAAAATCATCTTCCTGATGAAACACAGAGAAGTGGATCAAAACAAGTGATATGGTCGTCTTCCTGATGAGATATTGAGAAGAAGGCCAATCTCCTTGAAAGGAATGAAGTGAAATTACAGTAGCAGATTTTGTATTTTTGAAGATTACCTTAGGGCAAGATGGAGTCATAATGAAAAAGATGCAGAGGTAGATGCGGCAAAATCAAACGGTCAATAAAATGAAGGGTAGACCAATTGAAGAAAGAGCAGCGAAGAAATGAAACTCGACAAATTGGGCTTTCTTTTGGTCTTTGCTCTATTCCTGTTACACAGCAACGGGCAAAGAGGGGCAGCTGTTGAAGCCCAATTTTAACCGGGCCCAAATTTTGGATCAAGCTTTGATTTTAAAATTAGGTTTAAATTGATTTAAATTTATTTTTAAATTTAAATTTATCTTTTTAAATTTAAATTTGCTTTAAATTTAAATTTAATCAAATTTGAATGAATTTAAGAACTTAATATTAAAATTTAAAGCCCAAATAAAATTAAATTAATGTCCAAATCCTTTAAAGTCAAAGTCCAAATTACAAAAGCCCAATTGGGCCAATTTCAATTAGCCCAATATCCATTTCACTACCCAAAATGCTAACCTAAGCCCAAATTCCAAAACCAAATTACAATAACCTAATTCAAATAAACCCATTTCCCACTTGCCCTGTCACCACCACCAACCCAACCAACCAGGGCATGCCACGTCAGCAGTGTCATCTCCAGGCAACTTGCTTCTGCCACAGCCACCGTCTTCACCAGTTGCTCCAACCGCCACTATAAACCTGTAAAAGAGAAGACATACATTTATTTGAGAAATACAAAACAGAATCATTGTAACATTGGCTATAAAAAGCCAGAATCGAACATGTTGTGGGGACTTTTTTTGGTCTCCAGAAAAAATTACAAGTCAATGCAAGAATAGCTTTTTAATAATATTATAGAATATACTAAAAAATCAGAATCAAGAAGCAATGTCCAAGCAAGAACAGATCATTAGATACATGAAGCAACCAAGGATATTTAAGCATCAAAATCAGCCAGGTACTATTTAATGCATGTTTACTGCCGTTTAAACTTTAAATCTCAAACTCATTAGTTGCCAAAATACATTAGTGCCTATATTTAATACATTCGGTCCACATTTACTACCCCTTTTTTTTTTGGTTAATAAATAGAATCAATAATAATGTTATTAATAATAGGATAATATTAATGGCATTTATTAATAATAGTAATTATAATAAATAATAATTAATAATAACTGTTATAATATTTATTAAAAAAAAATTGAAAGGACAAAAAAAAAAGAAACTCCCTTGTTACGCCGTCGCCGGAGTTCTGCCGAAGTCACCTCCGATCGTCGCTCACGCTTCGACATATACAGATCTGCAAAGAATCAAACAGCGTTTTAAAAAATACAAAATATTTTGTAACAAAAGGAGTAAGAAAAATGGTTTAAAAAAAATAAATGAAAAGGAAAGGGACTTTTCGATCTACCTGATGACGCGTGGGTGAATCTGGACGACGTGTGGATGCACGCGCGACGACCGACGACTTACCAAATGACGAGGACCGACAGCGCGTGGCACGTGCATGACGGTTGGCAGCAGCGGCGCGGGCGACGGAGGTGCGACTTGGGGACGCGCGATGGTGCGTGGCTGCGGACGCGCAGTGGGCTAACTGTCGGAGCTCGGCTGGACGTGGGTCGAAGCTTGGCCGGCGTGAGGGGAGAGGATGAGAGAATGTGGGGTTTTTTAGGTTTTTTGTAAAATGGGAAGAAAATTTTTTTTTTAAAAAAACCTAAAGTAGGCTTTATATAGGCTTCCAAAACGGTGTTGTTTTGGGGGTTGAGTTTTAGCATCAAAACAACGTCGTTTTGAGCTTTAACCCATGACCGGCCCGAATCCGATCCGACCCGACCTAGGATTCGCGTGTTTTTGGTTAATGGTATAGTTATGCATTCGGTCCTTCCGTTTTTTCTCTAATTTTCAATCAAGTCCTTTCTGTACTTTTAATTAATTTTAAATTTGCCTAATAATTTTCAGTGCTTTTCAATTTAGTCCCTTAACCTTTTGAAAGCATCAAGAGCTGCCACGTGTCATTATTTTGGTTCATTTATGCAAACAATCCCTCTTATTTTTAATTTGTTTTAATTTAATCCTCAAATCAAGTTTTGTTTAATTACAAAATTGACCCAAAAATTTTTCATGGTTTTCAAATTAGTCCTTTGACTTCAAGATGCCTGAGGGGTTGCCACGTGTCACTTGTTTTTTTGTTTTTTTGCCTTGGAGGTCCCGAAACTTCCAAAAATTCCATTTTACCCCTAAACTTCCAAAAATTCCATTTTTTGACCTCGAAACTTCCAAAAATTCCATTTTTACCTCGAACTTCCAAAAATTCCATTTTTGACCCCAAAACTTCCAAAAATTACATTTTTACCCTCAAACCTTCAAAATTTCCATTTTGACCTCGAAACTTTTAAAAATTACCATTTTGCCCCCAAATATCCAAAAACTCCATTTTCAACCTCGAAACTCTCAAAATTACCCTTTTACCCCCGAATGTCTAAAATTCCATTTTTAACCCTGAACTTCCCAAAATTACCATTTTGCCCCTAAAAATCCAAAATTACCATTTTACCCCTCGGGTATCCGAAAAGTCTCATTTTTTTCAACTTCGATTGCATCATTTTTTCTTCATCATCAATATTTGCATTTGAATTTAACCATTATGAACTCGTATTTTGAATTTTTGATTTTTTACCATTTATCTTCTTATTTATCTTTCTTCGTGTTATTTAATATCCATTATTAACTGCTTATTCATATTAAACTCGCATGTTTTTTTTCAAAATTGTTTTTCATAAAAACTCTAAAATCGAGGCAATATTCTTTTATTTCGAGTTTCGAAAATTTGTGCCTTAACTTACTAGGTGCAATTTTTCTGCAAATCGAAATAATCAAATACCCTTAATCGAGATAATGTTTTCTTATCTTCGATTCTGAAAATTTGTGCTTTAACTTACTAGATGCAACCTTTCTTCAAATCGAGATAATCAAACATCCTTTTCCTAAAAATTTAAAAAGTTTTACGAAGGAAAGCTCGTTACTTCTGGATCTTGAAACGTTATGTCCTAACTCACTGGACGTAACTTTCTTCCTCGATCACTTTGAAATAGCGGGACTTCCAAACGAAATCGGTTTCCTTTAAACTTAACTCATGCACTCAAGGATCGTACTTTAAACTTTATTCGAGCTTTCAAAATTTTACAAATTAAGCCTCGAAAATAATCAATACAGTACCAATTTTGGGCGTATGAGGGTGCTAATCCTTCCTCATGCGTAATCGACTCTCAAACCTGTTTTTCTAGATTTTGAAGACCTACATGTTTTCAAAATGATTTTTAAAAAAAAAAACGTTTTGTGGTGATCCAATCACACCGAATAAAATATTGGTGGCGACTCCCATTTTCCAACATAAAAATAATTTTCGAAACGCGTTGTTTTGCAAAAAAGGATGGTTTCGACAGGTGTAATTTTGGCTTATAGTTCATATTTATAATAAAAAGGTACAAGAATTTTTATCATTTTAATAGAAAATACAACAATTCCCTTAATTGAGAAGAGGGGGCAACCTTGCTTAGGAGTTAGGGTTGTTGCCTATCATGTTGCAAATAGGTCTATTGATCTTTAGTATTGGGTACAATTATGTGTGTTATCTGTGTTTTTAACCAATTCATATAATTTAACCAACCCAATAACCATTTCTTCTATTTTCCAAAATTTAATTAATTAATTAATTTACCCAAATAAATTATTTTCTCAAGCTAATCTAATTTCGTCAATGTCATGAAAACTTTATCGTATTAGAATATATGAGAATATATATTTAATTTACTTGTTTAATAAAAATATGATGATTAATTAATCTAATTTTTAATTAAAATTTCAATTATTTAATTTTAATAAATTAAATAATAATTGGAAAAATTAATTTAACCTCTAAGTCATCTTTTTTACTTAACGAGAAATTGAATTCACTGCAAATAGTGATACATGCGATCTATTTCTCTTAATCATCATTTTCATTCATTCCAAAGTATCAGTTCTACATGCAATCCACTAAAGTACCATAATTAAACTCTCTCTTATTATATACCATTATGAAATCAACTTTATAAAAGCTTGTCCAATGACCTCATCATAATTGTGTTACCCACATAGGATATCATTTATTTTTTTAGGTTAAATTTGTTCATCCAATGTTATCATATTTTATCTAATGATAACATATTTCTTCATGGAAAAAATCAATTATTAACAAATAGCAATTAAATTATAAGTCATTGACAAATAACCCCGGACCGCGTTACTTTTACATCTATCATGTAATGTCAATGAGAGGATATTATTTACCCTTAATCAGGTTACAAATTCCACTATTGTAAATGATGTCATATATGAATCATAATTTACTTATTTGAACTCAAACTTTTAATACAACAAAGTATACAAGTCACAAGCACGCTTAGTCAATCACTTACTTAGGATTGAGATAAGTCACACTATGAAAGTCACAAGTGAATTAATCTATAAATGGATCTATGATTAATTTCACTTAGATCCTATATGATGTACTGTCAATCCAGACAATCACATCTGTGTCTCTATCTTTTGAGAGTCATCTACTTCGATACCCAAGACAAGGTACCTCACAAATTAGATTTTATAGACGACATTGTTGGAAATAATCTTGTTTGAAAACGGTTTTCTTTTACAGCAAAAAATAACAATTTTAAATCCAGACAGTTTGTGGTATTTATAGCAATAAACCAATTACCGAATTCGCACTTATGTTTTTGGCAAGACGGATCCTTGGTGTTCTTGACTTTCAACTGAACGGTCTTCTTCGCTGTTCTCGTACCATGAACTGCTTCAAGTGTGCATTCGAACGATTCAAATCAAACACAGAACCATAAATAGTTTTCTTAACTTTTAATATGAAAACAAAAATTATCTTCTCAAACAGAAAAACTGACATACTTGTTATTCTGGAAAATAAATTTAATATTTGAAAATAATTTTTCTCTATTTTCGAGTAGAGTATAAATTTTACATTTTTCCCTATCGGTGCCCTCTATTTATAAGAAGATGAAATAAAACCCTTGTTGAATGGTAGAAGCTCATTTCAACTAGAAAAACGAACTCCTAATTTATCTTGGTGTATAAGGAGCGACAACCTTAGTTAATAATATTAGGGTTTATCGTACCCCTCATTATCAAGTGCTTTTGGGCCTCTCCCATATCGGGTCCAATTAAAAATATTATTAGACTTTTAATTCAATAATTTATAATTCGATCCAACCCGATATTTGTTTTTCTATTTCTCAAAATAAACAACTTAATATTTTTCCAATTAAATAATCTTCTCAACTAATAGTAAATTAATTTGGTGCTATTTATTTATTTATTTGTTTATTTATTGCTAAATTACGAACGATATGCTCCTAAACTCGTGTTTTTTCTTATCAGGTATACAATAGGAGTGCCACAATTCAAAATCAAGCAAAATGGGGCTTAAATGGAACGAAAAGTGAAGAGAGGGACCAATTTGAAAGAAGTTGAAGAGTTAGTGGATTGACTGGTTCAAAAAAATTGGATTGTTTGAAATTTCCAAATGGTCAAATAGTCAAATCTAATTTTTTAGGTGATATTTTTTCTGATTTTTAGTTAAAATAATTTTTATTTTAATTATTTTCTTAGGAAGGTCTATGCTAAATTTAGCATAATAAATATATATAAATACCTAATGTTGGACACAATTGAGGATAGATTGGAATTGAATGCAATTGCATTTTATTTCTTTTTTCATACGCCTATAGCATTTTTCTGCCAAATTTGTTTTAATTTCATTTCCATTTCCTTATTGTTTAATTGTCTTCCAAGTCGTTCCCCTTTCCATCTTCCACCATTTCCACTAAATCCATTTCCAAACACCTACCAAGCATGATTAATTTCATGCTCAACTAAGTCCCTTTTAGCCTTCGTCTGGTTATCGTTCCGACAAGAAAAAAAAAAGAGATATGAACTTGTACTAAAAAACTTTTTCAACTCAGTATTTGTTGTCTCTCCGATATATGGGATAAAACAAATTTGTCCCTTAAGTTAATTCGGTTTCAATTCAAAAAGTGGGCGTTGGGTTGGGATCGTTTGGCGTACAGTTAGGAAGTCAAGTTGGACGTGCTGTATTCGAATTCCCGTAAAAAATTGACGTGTTCAAGTGAAGAAAGCTAGTTGGATTCCGTCAAGGGAGACAATGATCGGACTTAAACGACCCATGTGGTTGAGGCCATTAATCTAAGTTGGGCTTTCTAGATCGCAAAGCTATCGAAACCTAAAATTACGGGTACAAGCAACGTGGTTTGACATTCGTCAAGGGTCCTTTTACAGGTCATAACGGAACCGACTACAAAAGAAAAGTTGACGGTTGGGACGCTCTCGGAAGCTATAACCAACTTATCAATTGAAGAAGGAAAAAATCACTTTTCGAGGATCAATTCCAGTTCGGAGTAAACCGAGGCTGAGGCTAATATTTAATATATATTTCTCCAATTTATTTTGCGACTAAATTTCATTTTCACTTTATTTAATTTATTTTATATTTGTCTTTTTTAAAAAAATTTATAACTAAACCTCCCTTTAATTTAATTTAGGTAGCTCATTACAAGTCAAGGGACCATTCTCGTGATAATAATTTTGCCCACAAGAAAAAGCGAAATTAGACATCCAGTCCCTGAGGATTCGACCCTAATACTTTATACTACCTTTTAGTAATATTTTTGTCGTAGGAATTATATTTGGTGACTCGACACACATCAAATTTTGGTGCTGTTGCTAGGGATTGGTTATATTTTTTCTAATTTTCATTTGTTTTCCTAAAGACAAGGTCAGAACTGAGACTCTCGAATTTGAACCGAAAAAGAGAAGTTGGCCTGAACACTACGAAAAGAAGCTATTGGACGTGGTAAACGACCATAACCCGGATTTAAAAAAAAAAGATCTTTTACTGAAATCGGGCAGATTAAACTATTCGCCAACTCGCAACAGCACCAAACGAGGAACAGTTGTTGTGCATAACTTATCCAGCGGGAGGAAGACCGTTCGAGTTGAAATCAAGCTTAATTCATTTGTTGCCCACCTTTTGCGAGATTCAAAATGAAATCCACACTCACCTTAAAGAATTGCACATGGTTTGTTTAAGCATGAAGCCATAGGATGTAATCGAGGATCAAATTAAATTTTGAGATTTTCTTTTTTCATTAGTTGACTTTGCTAGAGAATGACTATTTTATTTACCTCCGAGATTTGTTAATACATGGGATGATATGTGTTGGTTATTTCTTGACAGATTCTTCCCAGCAGCTCGGGCGATCGAATTAAGGAGAAATATTACCAAAATACAACAAAAGGAGGCAGAATCACTATATGACTACTAGGAGCGATACAAGAAACTGTGCGCAAGTTGCCCACAACATGGCTACCCAAATAATCACTTCTTCAATATTTCTATGAGGGGTTACTCCCTATGGAAATGAAGATGATTGACACTGCCAGTGGAGGGTCACTTATTAATGACTCTCCAAAGAGCAAGGGAACTAATCTCGATAATGGCAACGAATTCTCAACAGTATTGACCAACTATAGAACCCACAAGAAGGGTTCATGAGCTAAGTACTCTATCCTTAGGAAATAAAATTGAAAAACTCGCTAATGTAGTTCAAAATTTGCTTGTAGGAAAGACAAACCCAACTCGGTTGTGCCATGCCTAATCATCTAATAAACTCATGTTCAATTTTACACGAGGACACAATAACACAAGTAGATGCAATTGGGAACATTTCAGAACCACCTCCAATGCATTATGATCCGCATTCAAACACTTACAACGCAGGGTTGAAGGATCATCCAAATCTAAGCTATGGATCGAACCCTCGATACAATCAACCGTATCAGCCAAGGTCACCTCCACCTCAACAGTATCAATCCCCAAAATCATCACTTGTAACCATAGTAAAGAGGTTAGCTATTAGCACCGAAAAATTCCAACAAAAAACTGAAGCGTACTTCCAAGAAATAGATAAACAAGTGAGCAAGCTTGCACTCACGGTTAGTCGTTTGGAGACCCAAGGTAAGTTACCATCTCAAACTAAACCTAATCCTCGACATAATGTAAGTGCTATGAAATTGAGAAGTGGCACAATTTTGGAACTTATGTCTGGCACAAGTCGTACCCACGACATTGAATGCGAAGAAAAGAAATTTGATTCAAAGGCTCCTATAACATCCGCGTTCTTGAACTGGATTTGAGTGATAAAATAGAATTGAGAATTAAAAATGTTTAGTTGAAGTAAGGAAGGTTAGAAAATTTTAAGGATTAAATAGTAAAGGAGAGAAAATATGGGGGACTAAATAGCGAATTATCCAAATTGAATTTTGAGTCACCATGGGAATTAGATTGATTGAGGATGGGAAAAAGAGTAATTTGGTGGAAGATATTTTTGGAGGCAAAGTTTTGGGCCAAAGTGTACAGTTGGAAGGCTCAAGGACTAAGAGTGCAATTTTACCATTTTTATTAAGTGAGATATTTTAAGTGAGACTTCTAGAGAATTTGAGAAAGGTTAAAAATCAATTAAAAGTCAAAAATATCAGCTCTTTTCATAGTGTAACTGTTCATGCCATTCTCTCTTCCATCCAACTTTTGATTTTATTCCAAATAGGTCCTTCCATCATTTTTAAGCCCTCCAAGCTCCAAAATCTCCTATTTTCTTTGAAATTTCTGAAACAAAAGTATAGAAGGGGGTTAGTAGACACCTCAAACTTCTTATAGAATTCATTTTGAGGTGTTAGAGAGCATAGGGATTAAATTGAGAAATTTTGAATTCAAGGGTTAAGGTAAGAAATGGTTAGATTCTCATGACATACATGTATTTTACTGTTATTTAGCATGAAAATTATTGAATTATAGCTTATAGCTTATATGTGTTTATGTGAAAATGAAGAGAAAGAGAAGAGAGGCAAGGATCAAATTGAAGAAAAAGGAAAAGAGAAGAGCAAAGAGTGAAAAGAGAAAGAAATCAACCTTTTTGTTGTAAGTACTACAAGAGTTTTGAATTAGATTAATTTCTCTAATGGTATATGAATTATTAGCATAGAAATTGTTAGATAGGTACATAATTTGAATGTTTACAATGATAAAATGAAGGGATTAATGTGTGATTTAGTAAAACAGTTTGGACAGAAAAGAGGATTAACTTCGAAAATTCATCAAAAATTGTATATAATGAGTTAAGGGTCAAATTATATATGTAATTAAATTCTATTGAGTATAGTTTCATATGGAAGAAACAGTGAAAGAAAAAGGAACTTTATATTTCGAGATATACTAGTTTTAGTATAATAAGGTCAGAGTAGATTCGAGTTCCCCTGATCTGACTTTGAAAAATCATATAAAAATATAGAAAAATTATTAGAGACTGAAATTTATATGGCTGAATCCTTAATGATTTTATTTTCAATAGAAATAAACTGAAACATTATTTTATCTTTGTACTAAAAGATAGATAATTTTTAGTGAAGAAAGGTCGAAACTGTCAGGCAGCAGCGAAGGGGTAAATTGAAAGAATTTACTGTATAAATTGGCTAAAGTAAAAATTTTGGAAATTTTATGATAAAAATATGATTGAGTCTAGTTTCAGAAACATCAAGCGGATTATAATTTCAAATTCTTTAGCAAAAGATATAAATAATTTAGTGACTGTGATGCAAGTGAACGACTTTGAAAATATAAATGTGAAGTATTTGATGATGTATTTATGTGAGATATATCATTTATGAGAAATGATGCTAATTGAGATTGTGCCCAAGTAGAAAAATTAGAACCATTGTGATATTAGTGGCATGTCATTAAGGAACACTAGCGCGCTCTCTGTTTAGCACGTCTCGTGCTCTCTGATTAGCACTTTGTGTGCTCTCTGATTAGCACTTTGTGTACTCTCTGTTTAGCACAGTGTGTGCTCTCTGTTGCCCAGAACTTATGTGCTCTCTGTTAGTACTTTGGTACTCTCTGTTTGTTTTGTATATCCTAACGGTTCTATGATAGTCTACTATGAGCTAAGTTACAGAAAGTGGATAAAAGTGTAAATTGTGTCATTGTGGTAAGTTACAAGTTACATGTAAGTAAGACAAGAAGTTTATATGCATGAGTACTTAAATGATCATTCATTACTTTTGTAGTGCTTACTAAGTCTTCACCGGCTTAACGTGTTTATTTTAACGCGTAGGTACAAAAGCTACGAGAAGTGGAAGTCAAGCTAGGGGACCTCTCATCACATCACATCACTATTAGAAGACTTCAGTTTAGGTACATTACTTTTGGTAAAAATGGCATGTACAAATGATACTATTATGTGTCTTCAGTGGGTGGTTATAAATATTGTTTTGGATTACTATGAGTTAATGAATTGAAATAATGTATTTTGAAAAGAATAACTTAAAACACATCGTTTGAAAAAAAAAATTGTTATACTCATGTTAAAATCTCTGATACTGTATGTAATGCTTGTATATCAGGTTTATACGTGTGAACCGGGTATAGGGGTGTTACATTTGTTGGTATCAGAGTGAAGGTTTTTTTTATGTTTGGGACCGGGAATGAGTCCACTGATACATGCCGTTTTTTTTATGTTGATGTGATGAGAGGATATTTAGTTTTTAAATGTCTAATTTGTGAACATTGTAGAAAGTAGATATGTCAAATAGATCCCGTGAAGAGTCTGAAGATGAAGTTGAAAGTAGAGCCCCAAATCCTGTTAGAGAAGAAGATCCACTTAGGATCCAAGCTCAACAAGAATCAGTACATTCTGATTATCGTAGGGGGTCCATGTTTGATAAAAGAACTAGACCTACAAGTGAATCAATGCCTTCTCAACAAGAAATTCTGATTGCAGCTTTATTGCAAATGATGAATCAGTTGTTACAGCAAGTTGTAAGAAATAATAATGCTCAGACTGTTCCTCCACCACCTCCTATTAGTGTTCCTCAGTCACAACCTTCTGCAGCTAGCTACCGATCTCCTTTGGAGAGATTAAGGAAACATGGAGCCGAAGAATTCAGAGGAAAGAAAGATGATGATCCAGTAGAAGCTGAAGAATGGTTAAAAAATAGTCAGAGAGTGCTTGAAGAGTTACAATGTACTGGGGAAGAAAAGTTAAAATGTACAGTGTCTTTATTGAAAGGTGAAGCATACCAGTGGTGGACTATAGTGTTAAATATTCATCATGCAGAAAGGATCAACTGGAATTTCTTTGTGTCTGAATTCAAGAAGAAATATATCAGTGAGTTATATTTGGAGAAGAAGAAAAGGGAATTTCTAGACTTGAAACAGAATAACATGACCGTGGCTGAGTATAAAAGTGAGTTTCTCAGACTGAGCAGGTATGCTAAAGAATTGATAGCTAATGAAGCAGATATGTGTAGAAGATTTGAGTGGGGATTGAATGAAGAGATATATGTTCCACTTCTACTGTTACATCTACAAGAATTTCCTGTTCTGGTTGATCGTGCCCAGAGGTTAGATGAGGGATTAATTCGTTCGAAAGAGAAAAGTGCTGGAAAGAGAACAACCATTAGTTCTGCACCTCCCCCTTCTTCGAAAAGAATGAGAGGATTTAGAGATCCTAGATATGCTTCTTTTTCTGCTGGTCAGAGGTCTCGAAGCCAAACACGACAAACTTAACAAGGAACTTCCATAGTTAGTACAGGTGGTACTAGAAAAAGGTCATCACAAATGCAATCACCGTGCAAACATTGTGGAAGATTTCATTGAGGAGAGTGTCGACTGAATACTCGAGCCTGTTTTAAATGTGGGTCTCAAGATCATTTTATAAGAGATTGTCCAAGAATAATGGAGAATAATACCGAAAAGTCTGTAAAAGATAGTTCAGCTCCACAAAGAAGTAGATTGCCCGGAAATTTCAGTAATGCTGGTATGAGATCGGCAAAAGATGGGGCTGATAGATCAGAGTCTCGGAGACCAAGGACATATGCAATAAGAATGAGAGAAGAAGAAGATGCTCCCGATATAATCACTGGTAAATTTTCTTTATTTGACTCTTCTGTAGTTGCATTAATTGATCATAGTTTTACACATTCATACATATGCATCTCATTAGTGAAAGAGAGAGAATTAGTAGTAGAACCCACTGAACATGAAGTGATTGTTACAAATCCTTTTGGGCAAAGTGAAAGAGTCAATAAAGTGTGTAGGAGATGTCCCTTAAAAATTCAAGGTTATGAATTTTCAGCAGATCTCATGGCTCTTACATTTCATGAATTTGATGTAATATTAGGAATGGATTGGTTATCTGAACATGGAGTCATGGTTGATTGTAGAAGAAAAATAATTTCTTTGAGAACTTCAGATGGAAAAGAAGTAGTGGTAATTGGTGAGAAATTTAGTGCTTTATCGAATGTAGTATCTGCAATTAAGGCTTTCAAGATGATTAAGAAAGGGTATAATGCTTTTCTTGCTTATGTTTTGGATACTCGGGTAGAAGATAATGAGATTAAGAAGATATCGATGGTACGAAAGTTTCTCGATGTGTTTCCTAAAGAGTTGTCTGGTTTACCTCCTGAAAGAGAAGTTGAATTTGGAATTGATTTAGTACCGGGTACTGCACCGATCTCGATTGCACCTTATCGAATGGCACCGGCAGAGTTAAAAGAATTGAAGACTCAGCTACAAGAGTTATTAGATAAAGGATTTATACGTCCCAGTGTGTCACCGTGGGGAGCCCCAGTTTTATTTGTGAAAAAGAAAGACTGGTCTTTGAGGCTTTGTATAGACTATCGTCAATTGAATAAAGTGACGATAAAGAACAAATATCCACTACCCAGGATTGATGATTTATTTCATCAATTGAAGGGAGCAAGTGTGTTTTCAAAGATTGATCTTAGATCGGGATACTATCAGTTAAAGGTAAAAGATTCTGATGTACCAAATACTGCTTTTAGGACTCGATATGGACATTATGAGTTTTTGGTTATGCCATTTGGATTGACTAATGCTCCGGCTGCATTTATGGATCTTATGAATAGAATTTTTCAGTCGTATCTGGATCAGTTCGTGGTAGTATTCATTGATGATATTTTGGTGTACTCGAAAGAACAAGAAGAACATGAGAAACATCTCCGAGTTGTACTGCAAATTTTCAGAGAAAAATAATTGTTTGCCAAGTTGAGAAAATGTGAATTTTGGCTGAAAGAAGTTACTTTTCTGGGTCATATTGTGTCGGCTGATGGTATACGTGTTGATCCAAAAAAAATTGAAGCTATACTTGAATGGAAACCACCAAAGAATGTGACAGAGGTAAGAAGTTTCCTTGGTTTAACTGGTTATTACAGAAGATTTGTTCAGGGATTCTCTATGCTTGCATTGCCTTTAACGAGACTGTTGCAGAAGGATGTGAAGTTTGAATGGGATGAAAGATGCCAACAAAGTTTTGATAGGTTAAAAGCAGTTCTGACTGAAGCTCTGGTGTTAATTCAACCAGAATATGGTAAGGAATTTGTGATTTACAGTGATTCATCTTATAATGGTTTGGGTTATGTACTAATGCAAGATGGAAAGGTAGTTGCATATGCATCAAGGCAATTGAATTCACATGAGAAGAATTATCCGACACATGATCTTGAATTGGCTGCGGTGGTGTTTGCATTGAAAATTTGGAGACATTATTTATATGGAGAAAAGTGTTATATTTATATAGATCACAAGAGTTTGAAATATTTGCTAACTCAAAAAGAGCTGAATTTGAGACAAAGGAGGTGGATTGAATTGATTAAGGATTATGATTGCATCATTAATTATCATCCAGGAAAAGCAAATGTAGTAGGTGATGCTTTGAGCAGAAAGTCAATGGCAACTTTAAAAGCAATGAATGCACATTTGGAAATGCAACAAGAGGGTGAGTTATTAGTTGAATTCAGAGTAAAACTGACTCTATTGCAAGAAATGAAAAAGGCACAAAAAGATGATGAAGAGTTGATGAAGATAAAGAAACAACTTGAAGAAGAAAAAGGTAATGAATTTGAAATTGATAGTGAAGGAAGTTTAAGATTTCATAATCGGTTATGTGTGCCTAATCAAGAAGATTTGAAACGAAGAATTTTGGATGAAGCTCATCATAGTTTGTTTGCTGTACATCCGGGAAGTAATAAGATGTATCATGACTTAAAGCCATTTTATTGGTGGAAAGGGATGAAACGGAATATAGTTTAGTATGTTTCCAAGTGCTTGACATGTCAGAAGGTAAAAGCAGAACATCAAGTGTCATCGGGGTTGCTTCAAACGATAACCATTCCATAGTGGAAATGGGAAAGAATTACAATGGATTTTGTCACGGGATTACCACTTTCACCAAAGAAGAAAGATGCTATTTGGGTGATAGTTGATCGATTAACCAAGTCTGCTCATTTTCTTCCGATAAGAACTGATTTCTCAATGGATAAGTATGCACAATTCTATATAGATGAAATAGTTAGACTTCATGGTGTGCCTGTATCTATTATTTTTGATCGGGATCCTAGATTTACTTCAAAGTTTTGGGAAACATTACATGAAGCTTTGGGTACTCGATTGAATTTTAGTACAGCATATCATCGACAGATGGGCAATCAGAACGGGTGATTCAGATTCTAGAAGACATGCTGAAAAGTTGTATTATTGAGTTTGAAGGTAATTGGGAAAAATATTTGTCATTGATTGAATTCACCTATAATAACAATTATTAGTCAAGTATTCAGATGGCACCGTATGAAGCATTGTATGGAAGAAAGTGTAGAACTCCTGTGTGTTGGACAAAATTAAGTGAACGTAAGTTAGTGGGTCTTGATCTAATTCAAGAGACTGAAGAGAAAGCAAAGTTGATATGAGACCGACTAAAAGCTGCTTCAGATAGACAGAAATCATATGCTGATCTGAAAAGAAAAGATATTGAATTCAATGTGGGTGAAAAAGTTTTCTTGAAGTTATCTCCATGGAAAAAGGTTCTTCGATTTAGTAAAAAGGGAAAATTGAGTCCAAGGTTTATCGGGCCATATGAGATTTTGGAAAGAATTGGTCCTGTGGCTTATAGATTAGCTCTCCCTCCAGAATTAGACAAGATTCATAATGTCTTTCATATATCCATGTTACAAAGATACCGGTCTGATTTATCTCATGTGATTACTCCGGAGGTTATAGAAATACAACCAGATTTGACTTATGAAGAGGAATCGATAAAGATTTTAGCTCGAGAAGTAAAGGAGTTGAGAAATAAAAGGATTCCTTTAGTAAAAGTTTTATGGAGACATCATAACTTAGAGGAAGCCACATGGGAAAGAGAAGAAACGATGAGACAACAATATTCACAGTTGTTTAGTGCAGGTAAATTTCAAGGATGAAATTTATTTTAGAGGGGGAGAATTGTAACATCCGCGTTCTTGAATCGAATTTGAGTGATAAAATAGAATTGAGAATTAGAAATGTTTAGTTGAAGTAAGGAAGGTTAGAAAACTTTAAGGATTAAATAGTAAAGGAGAGAAAATATGGGGGACTAAATAGCGAATTATCCAAATTGAATTTTGAGTCATCATGGGAATTAGATTGATTGAGGAGGGGCAAAAGAGTAATTTGGTGGAAGATGTTTTTGGAGGCAAAATTTTAGGCCAAAGTGTAAAGTTGGAAGGCTCAAGGACTAAGAGTGCAATTTTACCATTTTTATTAAGTGAGATATTTTAAGTGAGACTTCTAGAGAATTTGAGAAAGGTTAAAAATCAATTAAAAGTCAAAAATATCAGCTCTTTTCATAGTGTAACCGTTCATGCCATTCTCTCTTCCATCCAACTTTTGATTTTATTCCAAATAGGTCCTTCCATCATTTTTTAGCCCTCCAAGCTCCAAAATCTCCTATTTTCTTTGAAATTTCTGAAAGAAAAGTATAGAAGGGGGTTAGTAGACACCTCAAACTTCTTATAGAATTCATTTTGAGGGGTTAGAGATCATAGGGATTAAATTGAGAATTTTTGAATTCAATGGTTAAGGTAAGAAATGGTTAAATTCTCATGACATACATGTATTTTACTGTTATTTAGCATGAAAATTATTGAATTATAGCTTATAGCTTATATGTGTTTATTTGAAATTGAAGAGAAAAAGAAGAGAGGCAAGGATCAAATTGAAGAGAAAGGAAAAGAGAAGAGCAAAGAGTGAAAAGAGAAGGAAATCAGCCTTTTTGTTGTAAGTACTACAAGAGTTTTGAATTATAGCTTAATTTCTCTAATGGTATATGAATTATTAGCATAGAAATTGTTAGATAGGTACATAATTTGAATGTTTACAATGATAAAATGAAGGGATTAATGTGTGATTTAGTAAAACAGTTTGGACAGAACAGAGGATTAACTTCGAAAATTCATCAAAAATTGTATATAATGAGTTAAGGGTCAAATTATATATGTAATTAAAGCTTATTGAGTTTAGTTTCATATGGAAGAAACAGTGAAAGAAAAGGAACTGTATATTTCGAGATATACTAGTTTTAGTGTAATAAAATCAGAGTAGATTCGAGTTCCTCTGTTCTGACTTTGAAAAATCATATAAAAATATAGAAACATTATTAGAGACTGAAATTTATATGGATGAATCCTTAATGAGTCTATTTTCAGTAGAAATAAAATGAAACATTATTTTATCTTTTTACTAAAAGATAGATAATTTTTAGTGAAGAAAGGTCGAAACTGTCAGGCAGCACCGAAGGGGTAAATTGAAAGAATTTACTGTACAAATTGGCTGAAGTAAAATTCTAGAATTTTATGGTAAAAATATGATTGAGTTTAGTTTCAGAAACATCTAGCGGATTATAATTTCGAATTCTGTAGCTCAAGATATAAATAATTTAGTGACTATGACGCAAGTGGATGACTTTGAAAATATAAATGTGAAGTATTTGATGATGTATTTATGTGAGATATATCATTTATGAGAAATGATGCTAATTGATATTGTGCCCAAGTAGACAAATTAGAACCATTGTGATATTAGTGGCATGTCATTAAGGAACACTAGCGCGCTCTCTGTTTAGCACATCTCGTGCTCTCTGTTATTAGCACTATGTGTGCTCTCTGATTATCACTTTGTGTGCTCTCTGATTAGTACTTTATGTACTCTCTGTTTAGCACAGTTTGTGCTCTTTGTTGCCCAACACTTATGTGCTCTCTGTTAGTACTTTGGTACTCTCTGTTTGTTCCGTATATCCTAATGGTTCTATGATAGTCTACTATGGGCTAAGTTACAGAAAGTGGATAAAAGTGTACATTGTGTCATTGTGGTAAGTTACAGGTTACATGTAAGTAAGACAAGAAGTTCATGAGTACTTAAATGATCATTCATTACTTTTGTAGTGTTTACTAAGCCTTCACCGGCTTAACGCATTTATTTTAACGCGTAGGTACAAAAGCTACGAGAAGTGGAAGTCAAGCTAGGGGACCTCTCATCACATCACTATTGGAAGACTTCAGTATAGGTACATTACTTTTTGTAAAAATGACATGTACAAATGATACTATTATGTGTCTTCAGTGGGTGGTTATAAATATTGTTTTGGATTACTACGAGTTAATGAATTGAAATGATGTATTTTGAATAGAATAACTTAAAACACATCGTTTGAAAAAAAAAATTGTTATACTCATGTTAAAATCTTCGATACTGTATGTAATGCTTCTATATCAGGTTTATACGTGTGAACCGGATATAGGGGTGTTACAGCTCCAATGGAGTCGGCTCCACAGAAATCGTTTGTAATACTGCCTCCATTCTTGGAAGACTTGTCCAATATAATAAGGAGTGAGAAGAGAAGGAGATCATTGACACTTTTCGAAAGGTAGAAATAAACATTCTCCTTCTTGATGCGATTAAGCAAATCCCACGTTATGCAAAATTCTTAAAGGAATTATGCACAAGTAAAAAGAAGTTGCTCGGTAATGAAAAGGTGAGTGTTGGAGAAAACATCTATGCTGTTTTACAAAAGAAGATACCACTTAAATGTAAGGACCAATGTATGTTCTCCATATCTTGCAAAATAGGTAGTGATGGAATTAAAAGAGTCACGTGCGACTTAGGTGCATCTATTAACGTTATGCCTATTTTCTATTTATAAACTATTGAACGCGGGTCCTTCGAAAGAAACATGTGTAATCATTCAACTTGCAGATAACTTTGTAGTGTATTCAAAAGGAGTGCTGGAAGATGTCCTCGTCAAGGTAAATAAACTAATTTTTTCTGCAGATTTTTACATCGTTGACATTGAGGATGTCAACTCGACAAATTCTTTCGATATTCTACTTGGGAGACCATTTTTAAGCACTTCGTGAACGAAAATTAATGTTTGGAGTGGAACACTCACCATGGAATTTGACGATGAAGTAGTCAAGTTTAATGTTTACGAGGATATGGGTCATTCCAGTGTAATAAAAAATGTCTCTAGTGTCGATGAAATGAAACCATTGAAAAACTTAGATTTTGAAAATGATAAGTTAGAATCTTTGCTTTGCAGGAGTGTAGATCTTGATGTTAAACAAGAAGAATTATCGACTATAAAAAAACCAATATATGAAGCTGTCGTTTGCATGAAGGCCTAGAGCTCAAACCATTACCAAAACATATGAGGATTCCAACAGAGGAAAAGGCGAACCCGAACAGAGAAGCCCAAATACATCTCAATCTACCGATGATGGAAGAACCTAGGAAGTGCATCGAGAACAATGGGCAAAGGTCAAATCTTTTCTATAAGAACTTTCAAGTGCACGTAATGGAAGAATTGATCCGCAATGAACCAAACGAATAACATTTAAGGTCGTCGAGCTAACAACGTTAAACAAAAGCGCTTTTTTGGGAGGCAACCCATATTTATTTTAATTTATTTAGTTTTGAATTTCAATTTCATTTAGGTTGAAAATTAATAAATAATAACAATATTATTATTTAACCTATTTTAATTTGTTATTTTCTAAGAACGATGGGAGGCTTTTTTCTGATTTTTTAGGTGATATTTTTTCTGATTTTTAGTTAAAATAATTTTTATTTTAGTTAGTGGAGATTTTCTCTTAAGAAGGTCCATGCTAAATTTAGCATAATAAATGTATATAAATACCTAGTGTTGGACGCAATTGAGGATAGTCTGGAATTTAATGGAATTGAATGCAATTGTTCCATTTTATTTCCTTTTTCATACTCCTGTAGCATTTTTTTTTTGCCAAATTTGTTTCAATTTCATTTCCATTTCCTTATTGTTTAATTGCCTTCCAAGTCCTTCCCTTTTCCATTTTCCATTATTTCCACTTAATCCATTTCCACCATTTCCCTTTTCTAAGTTCCTTTTAGCCTTAGCTCGGTTATCGTTTCGGCAAGAAAAAAATCATGAGATATGAACCCCCACTAAAAAAATCTTTTCAACTCGGTATTTGCTATCTGTCTGATATATAGGATAGTACAAATTTATCCCTTACAGTTTATTTGATTTCAATTCAAAAAGCATGTGTTGGGTTGGGATCTTTTAGCGTATAGTTGGGAAGTCGAGTCGGTTGTGCTGTATTCGAATTCCTACGAACAAATTGGCGTGTTTAAGTGTAGAAAGCTAGTTGGATTCCGTCAAGGAAGACAATGATTGGATTTAAACGACCCATGCGGTTGAGGTCGTTAATTCGAGTTGGGCTTTCTAGATCGCAAAGCTGTAAAAATCTTAAATTACGAGCACGAGCAACGTGGTTAGAAATTTGACAAGGGTCAATTTACAGGTATAATGTAACATCCACGTTTTTTAACTGGATTTGGAACAATGATAAAATAGAATTGAGAATTAGAAATGTTTAGTTGAAGTAATGAAGGTTAGAAAAATTTAAGGATTAAATAGTAAATGAGAGAAAATATGAGGGACTAAATAGCGAATTATCCAAATTGAATTATGAGTCATTAAGGGAATTAGATTGATTAAGGAGGGGCAAAAGAGTAATTTGGTGGAAGATATTTTTGGAGGCAAAGTTTTGGGCCAAAGTGTAAAGTTGGAAGGCCTAGGGGCTAAAAGTGCAGTTTACCATCTTTATTAAGTGAGATATTTTTGAAGAAAAGTCTAGAGAAATTGAGAAATGAAAAATCAATTAAAAGATGAGGATATCATCTTTTCTTCTCATAACCAACCGTCCATGCCTATATTCCCCATTTTCATCTTCTGCTTTTATTCCAATTTAGTCCCTTCACTATTGTTAAGCCCTCCAAGCTTCAAAATCCTCCATTTTCTTTAAAATTTCCTTAAGAAATGCATAGATGGAAGCTAGTAGACACCTTAATTTCCTTATAGAGTCCACTTTGAAGTGTTAAAGTGGATAGGGATTGAATTAGAATTTTGGAAATTCAAGAATAAAGGTAAGAGATGATTCAATTTTCATGAAATACATGTATATTTACATAATCTAGCATGAAAAGTATTGAATTCTAGTCTTAAGCTTATATGTGTTTGCATGAAATTGAAGAAAGAGGGAAGAAGGAGAAGGACCAAATTGAAGAAAAAGGAAAGGAGAAAGCTAAGGTGTGAGAAGAAATTATCTACAAGTGAGGTAAGTACTACAAGTATTAAAAGACTTAGTAACAATTAAGTTAAAGTGTTTATAATTTTAATATATATTTGATTAATCATGATGAAAATAAGATGTTTAATTATAAGTATGATAATTATGTGTGATTGAATGAAATTTAGTATAAAGAAGCATGAGAAAGGAATTAATTTCATTGAAACAGTTTGGATAGAACAGAGGACTAACTTCGAAAATTTACCAAAAATTTTATAAAAAGATTTAAGAGTTGAATTAAATATGTAATTAAAGCTTATTGAGTTTAGTTTCATATGGAAGAAACAGTGAAATAAAAGGAATTGTATATTTCGAGATATACTAGTTTTTGTGTAACAAGGTTAGATAGATTCGAGTTCCCTTATTCTGACTTTGAAAAATCATAGAAAAATGTAGAAAATTTATTATAGACTGAAATTTATATGGTTGAATCCTTAATGAGTCTATTTTCAAAAAAAAAAAACAGACAGGAACATCATTTGATCTCTGTACAAAAAGATAAATAATTTTTAGTGAAGAAAGGTCGAAACTGTCAAGCAGCAGAGAAGGGGTAAATTGAAAGAATTTACTGTACAAATTGGATAAAGTAAAATTTCTGAAATTTTTATGGTAAAAATATATTTGAGTGTAATTTTAGAAACATCAAGCGGATTTTAATTTCAAATTTTGTAGCTCAAGATATAAATAATTTAGTGACTGTGATGCAAGTGGACAGTTTTGAAAATTAATGTGAAAATAAAAGTAAGAGGTATATGATGATGAATATGTGAGAAAAATATATGTGTGAAATATTATGTGGTTAATTATAAAGATTGATTGTGTGATTAATTGGTGAAGTTGTGGATTATTTGAGAAAATAAAGGTGAGAAATACATTATTATGTATATATGAAGAAAAATGTATATATGATGTATAAGTTGTGAATGATTTGTGATCAAAATTGAAAGTGAAAGTGAAAGTGAAAGTGAAATTGGAATTGAAAGCGATATGAATTATAAATTGAAAATCCCTATTAACTAGTCGGGCTGAGTCGGATATAGTTGGCATGCCATAGGATTGGAAGAGTTCAGGGATACTTCGACCTTGAGTCGATGAGACACTGGGTGTCATTATTTTACTTCGGATAGATTCGATGAGGTACTGGGTACCACTTTACTTTGGCTAGGCCGATGAGACACTGGGTGTCACTTTATTGCTTCGAACTATCCGATGAGGCACTGGGTGCCATTCTGGTGTGTTTGGTTGGATCCGTGTATCCGCCAAGGTCCGAGTCTTGTTAATAGGGTAAACAATGTGAAAAAGAAAGAATGTGCAAATTGTGACATTGAGGTAAGTGAAATGATAATCACATGAAAGGTAAGTACAATGTATGTATAAGAAATCAAAGAATGATAAAACTAAGTAAGCTAAGAGATTGGAATGGCTAAAATATGAAATGAGGAAGAATATGTGAATTCATAACACTACTGTAAGTTAAATGTTATACACATAAAATGTATGTATTTTAAATGAATAAATAAATATATGAATGAGTTTGAAATGTGAGATTAAAAGATGAATGATTAATGACTCTTGTAGTACTTACTAAGCCTTCACCGGCTTAACGCGTTTATTTCAACACGTAAGTATAAGACCTCTGAGAAGCTAAGGTTGGATTAGGTGCCTCTCATCAAATCACATCAACATTAGAAGATTGCAAGACGAGGTATATTTATTTTGTGTGAAATGGCATGTACAAATGGTATACCTATGTGTCTCTAATAAATGGGTTATCAATGTTGCTTTAAAATTTTACATGAATTGAATGAAATGATTAAAATTGTGTTTTGGACTGATTTGAAATATTGAGGAAGTTTTTAAGTTGTTTCAAGGGGTTATTACTAAGTTTTCGGCTATATTTATTGATTTTGAGACAGAGGTATCGATATTTTAAGGTGATAACGATACCAGAGTTCCAGAATGCCCCATTGGTTTCATTTTTAAGCAAAAGTATCGATATTTGCCCTGTTTTGAGTAAAAATTACATTTTCATTATTCTCAAACTGGTTTTAAGTCTCGATTTTGATTATACTTTATTATTTTTGTGATATTTTGAGTAAAATGATTCAATTACACAGTATTTGAAAGAAAATTTTGTTATACTCGTGTTTAATTCTCTGACACTGTATGTAATACTCTTATACCGGGTTTATACATGTGACCCAGGTGTAGGGGTGTTACATATAACCAACTTACCGATTGAAAAAGGGAAAAACTGACTACAAAAGAAAAAGTTGGCGTTGAGACGTTCTATGGCGCTATAACCAACTTATCGATTGAAAAAGGGAAAAACCACTTTTCGAGGATCAATTCAAGTTCAAAGTGAACCGAGACTTAGGCTAAGATATATAGATATATATATATATTATCTCATTTAATTTATTTTGCAACTAAATTTTGTTTTCACTTTATTTATTTTATTTTATATTTGTCTTTTTTTTTAATATTTTTATCATTAAAACCGACTTTAATTTAGTTTAGGTAGCTCATCACAAGTAAAGGGACCATTCCCGCGAGAATAATTTTGTCCGCAAGAAAAAGTGAAATTAGACATCCAGTGTCTGAGTATTCGACCTTACTACTCTATACTACTCTTTAGTATTATTATTTTCGTAGGAATTATATTTGGTGACTTGGCACGCATCATCAACCCAATTCTAATTCCATTAAAATCATAACAACTTTACTGTAAAAAATCTATGAGAAAATATATTTAATACTTCTACATTTAATGATTCACTATGACCAGAGATCTTCTGGTTCTCTTCCTTTCCACTTACGGTAGCCTAGAGACCTTAACATTGCCTTTCATAGTACGCTTTCCCTTCCATTTTGAGGAAGAAGTGGCATCTATGTTTTCTTCTGCTCTTCGAATAGGCTGACTTCCATTCAACATCAACTCATAGAATTGTAATTCATTCATTAGTTCTGTAAGCGTCAAGTTCTTGTTCCCAAGGTTATATATGGCCTAAAAGCCTACAAAAGCCTTGGTCAAGCTTTTGACCACCATATAAATTTGAGTGTTCTGATCCAAATTAGCTTCATTGTTCGTGTCCTCGGCAAAGTATCCCATAAGAGTAATCATATGGTCTTTGATTGGAGTGTCGGGCTTTTGCTGGGCATTCACCAAACTAGTAATAGTAGATTGTTGAGCTAAGTCAGCTTGGCCTCCAAACATGTCTTCTAGTTTGTCTAAAATCACTTTGGTAGTCTTACAACTGTCCAATTGCTTATAAAGGGTGCTGGTCACGCTTGCTAACATATAGCAACGAGCTATCTCATCATACTCTTCCCAATGTTTTTTAGCCTCGACTTTAGTGGTTGGAGGGCACTTATTATCAAGAACTTTTTTGATTTCCTAATAGCTCAAAACAATTATCAGGTTCCTTTTTCATTCCTTATAGTTATTTTCATTCAGTTTGTTTTCAATGAGTATGTTTAATGAGGGATTAGGTGCCATTTTAGAACTGAAAATAAAACATTCATTCATTAATATATTTTTATTAAGCAAATATTTAAAAATCTTTTGCAATATTATGACATGCATTAAGATGATGTATGCGTCTTACATTAAACCTTGAAAACATTTGTAAGTAGTCACAACGATAATTCCTACACCCATTGAATCAAACCATCATGGATTGATTATGATTAACTTGTAAGAACATGGATTTTCATCCAATTAGTACATGAACCTAATTCCTTAGGCATTCACACATACCAAGAAGCGTCTAATATTTGGCCATCATTCTAACTTAAGTGGAGCTCTATGGGGAGTTACTTAACTAGAAGATCTTGAGTGTATAACCATCAACTCAACACTTATCACACAAGGGCGAAGCTAGAAAAAAAATTTTAGGGAGGATCAAATTGAATTGTAATTTTTACGATAGTAAAAATGCAATTTTTAAATGATAAAATCAAAATTTTATCATTTTTAGGGGGGTCAAAGTGAAATTTTACCTTTATCAATTTAAATTTTTAAAAAAATTTAATAGCCTAAATGGCATTTTTTCCATTTTAGGGGGGCTAGGGCACCTGCCAACCCCCCAAATTCGCCCCTGCTATCACATCATGCTCCACAAATGAGTCATCATAGGATAATTTGACCGAGTAGCATGCTATGCCTAGTTGTCCTCTTTGAAGAATAAACTTCTTGAAATATCGCATGATAATACCTACAATGGATGCTGGTCCAACTATCATATGATCAAAAGAGAGTTCTACTTACTTTTAAGAAATCTCCTCAGTGAGATCTACATGACAATCCTATCGTGAGGTAATTAAATTGTCATGCCATCACAAGAGACCATTGTTGGAGGTCGTAGGTCTTGTTTAGAGATCTTCTCCCACTCAATATTTTAAAAACATATAAGGTTTCAATTATGAATGATCAATATATGTATGACAATTACATGTGACATTTTTTCCTAAACTATATGACATCATTATCATATATATGAATGAACATACATTCACAGTCATATAAATATAATCATGCTTATCACATACATATATAAAAACATATAAATTTAAATGACTCTTACTAGTCAAAGTTCTCATGATTCCATCTTAGGAAAAATATGTCACACCCTAAATCTAGCGAACTCGGTTAAAAGATGCATAGATATGAAGATATCTATTTGATGTACTGTAGTCTGCCCATTTATAGTCTTGTGGCGAATATGATTTGACGTAATGTACCCATCGCATAACTAATTAAAGATTCTGTCTCAGGTTATTATGCTATTTAAGAAAGTATACGAGAAGCGAAGAGTAATTTTGGTAGCGGATACCGCCAAATGTATAGTACGCCTAGTTTGTCTGAGCACTGTGCTAGTTGGTTTCGTA
Organism: Kokia cookei; assembly: GCA_039519145.1. Classification (NCBI taxonomy): domain Eukaryota; kingdom Viridiplantae; phylum Streptophyta; class Magnoliopsida; order Malvales; family Malvaceae; genus Kokia; species Kokia cookei. The sequence goes on along the minus strand of CM076900.1, from coordinate 8,098,721 downwards.
ATGTGAATTGGTTAAGAGCCAACTGAATTGACTGGTCAAATAATAATTGTACAGGACCCTCATTTATCTCTCTCGAGTTTGTAAACCAAGTATAAGGACAAATCCTAGATATAATTAAATACCATCAAGAGCTTAAGATATACAAGATTATTTTTTCTTGGAATAAAAAATAAAAATAAAAAGAAGTTATTTTTATTTAAAATAGTAGGTATTTTTCTTTATTTGTTAACTAAAAAAATTAAATTTTATAAGATATTATTTGACAACTGAGGACATCTTTTGAATGAATTTTAAAAACATAAGAATTAAATAAATGCCACATCCTAAAAAAAATAAATGGGACGAATATATTCAAAAAAAATTTATAACGATATATACTATGTAAATAATACTTAAGGAAAGAAAAAAAAATCATCAGATTGACGTAGGCATAATTTCAATTTTTTTTCGAACTAAAATAATAACTTTGTTTATTGTTTCATTGAGATCCTTTTAATTATCTGAATACTGAAATTAAATTGTTTTATTTAGGGTAAATTTTGAAATAGTCACTTTTGTTTATCGCATATTACATTTTAGTCACTTATGTTTGAAACGTTAAGTTTTAGTCACTTACTGTAACATTTTAATCACTAAGTCATTAATTGTTGTTAACGGTGTAGCGTAAATTGACGTGACGTGTTAAATCATCATTTCAGACAAAAATTTTAGGTTAAATTATACAATTGGTTCCTATATTTTTTATTTGAGAAATTAAATTTTTTTCTTTTATGTTCTTTTAACTTTTCTTTTTTTCTTTTTTTTTCTTTCTCTTCTGCTTCTCCTTTCGTTTTGTCTCCTTTCTCCATTTCTTTTAACGTAGTTTTTCTATATTTTCCATTTAATTTTCTATATTTTCCATTTGTCAAAACTAAAAGAGAAATAAAAAGAAAAAATTAAATTGTATAATTTAACTTAAAATTTTTGTTTAAAATGATGATTTATACCATGTCAACTTACCGTTACACCGTTAACGACAATTAACGACTCATTGACTAAAATGTTACAACATATTAACATAAATGATTGAAACGTAACATTTTAAACATAAGTGATTAAAATATAATCTGAGGTAAACAAAAGTGACTATTTTGATGGTTTACCCTTTTATTTATTTACTTTTTTTTATATTTCGAGGGTTGAAAGTTTTAAAAAAAAAAAAAAAAAACATTTGTTGAGTTTTCCAATCACTTTCATGTCCAGTTAGGTCGTGATGCTTACTTTATAAAATTAAATAGAAATAAGAAAGAAAAAAAGGAAAATAAATGAAAAAAATTGTTAGCTTCGAAGTACTTTCATCAAACTTTGTTTGTTGAGCTAACAATATAGTTTTGTTTGATACAATCTTCCACCTTCAATGTCAGTGGTAGGTAAAATATAAAGCAGTTCTGCTAAAAACCAAATTCCAACAAATTCCTATTTACTTTTGGTGAAATATTATAGCATAATATATGTTATTCATGTAAGATTTGGTGAAAATTTATTTAAAAAGTAAATTTAAAACCAATAATTGTGAGTCAAATTTTAATTTCTTTATTAATACAGTAAATGTCAGCATAATTAGGAATGGCAGCGCATCAAATATATGCATTTTTTATTATTTTTCTATTTCGAATCTATAAATTTACTTAAATTTTTTAATATGATTGTTATTCATAATCATCCGAATATTATTATTTAAATTTAAATTCAAATCAAATACTATTACTTGGAAGATATCAAAGTAAGAAAAAAATTGATTTCAATAGTTCTAATAAAGTTCGAATATCCAAATTTACTAATTTTTTTTAAATATATATAATTAGATTTATATGCTTTTTATTTTCAATAGATTCAGCATACTTTATTTAAATAAACAATGAAACTTTGAATAAAGAATATTCAAGATATCAATTTGCATTTGTTATAATCAACATCGATAATAGTAATAAGAATGATCGTAAAATAATAAAAAAGAAAATTAAGAATACATAAATTTTACGTGAAAAGTCTTTATCGGAAAAAGAGAAAAAATTTACTATATTAAAAAACACATAATATAAAAAAATTTCGAGATTTAAAAACCCTGTTCTAATCTACCTTCCAACTCATCATCCATCGACCTAAGAAATATTTTTGTCCGCAATTTATTTTAAAAGAAGAAGAGTAACAATACTTTTTATCGTATATAGTAAATTGTGGAGATTGAAAGGACAAGGGCCTTACTCTATATATTATAGTAAAACAAAATTGTTTGGTCACATCCAACCCACCCACCCTAATTGCCATAAGGCTTTAGGCAAAGCCATTCATCAATCAAACCTCCAAACACCGATGGGTCCCATATTTAGGAACAAGCATAGGTACCTTACAACCGATTTAATCGATTTCTAATTTAAATTTGTGGTGTGGATCTTTAAATTTATTGGATTTAAACAATTAATTCAGTTAGAGATAGAATTTGTAATTTGAACTAATTAAATTTTCAAAGAGTTATGCTCCAGAAGTATTTTCAACAAAAAAAATCGACTTTAACATACTTAACCACCTTTCTCTTCAAATATATTTTATACTCTCTTTTTTTTTTCGGTTTGAAAGTTGACATCATTTTTTTAGGTATAATGATTTGTTTGATCTTTTAAATTTATTTTAAAATTTTATTTTAATTTTTTTTCAATCATTGAATTTGTATTTTTTGTCAAATCACTTCTAAAATTGATGAAAAAGTTAACATCTGTTAACTTTGCTGATGTGGCATATACATGGCAATTTATGTGTATGATATGTTAACACGTTAATTTTTCATCCATTTTAGGTGGTTTGACAAACAACACAAGTTTAAAGACAAATTTGAAGCTAAGTTTCTACCTAAGGTCGCGCAGTTTGTCAGACTAAAATTCTAGCTTCATAACAGTTGGTACTCAAGCTAAGGTTCGAAGGCGTCGATTGAAATGACGAAAAGAGTGGACGATAAGATAGAGCCTAGAGAGACTCGTCCAAGGGGGGAGAGCAAAAAAGCTAGTAGATAGAAGGATATGTTGTCAATTTTGGAAGGAAGGGTTGCCAAACTCGAGGGATCTATGGGTGATGTGAGGGAAACCCTTGAGGAAGTTGAGGGGTGCACCACAGAGTTGGAATCAAGGCAAGATCAACTCAAAGGGCAAGTGATAGAGGCTTTCAATTCAAATGTGGATATGATGCAAGGGGTTCTCAATATCGCCATGGGTGAGCTCATTGAGAAGGATGATGCTCTTGAGACAATGCTGACGACTTGAAGGAACATGTTGTGAAGCTCAAGGGAGAGCATGCTATCTACAAAATTTCTTTTGGTAATGGGGGTGTTGGTTGCGACACCCAAACCCAAGGTAGATCTCCTTAAACATAAATGAAATAAAACTTTACTTTTAATGATTATTAGATTTTTAAAATATATCTAACTTATTTTAATATTGATGGATATCCACTCAATAATAAAATATTTATAATATATATATTAAGTTATAATATTTTTTATTTTTTAAATTTTTAATAAATTTAATAAAAATATCATGTCATTACTTATATGTCATGCCACATTAACAAAGTCATCAAGTGATGTGAGATGCCATGTTGGACAAAAACATTGAATTTTGTAGGCTGAAGGTTTTTGTCAATTTAGGTTTTATTTGATTTTTTTTTTTTTTTTACAATGTTGTATGTTAAATTGAAATAAAATTAGTAAAGGTTAAAGTGAATTTTTTTTTAAATGTTAAGGGTGAATTTTACAATTATGTTTTTAAAAAATAACTAGACTTAAAATGATATTGGACTAGTTATATAAAAATGGCATTAATAACAAAAATAATCTCTAACGTTTGGGTGTTGGGTCATTTTGGTCGTTAATGTTCTCTAACATTTGTTTTTTTTTTTATTAAATTGATCAATTTTTAACGGTGATGTTGACATGACTGTTAGTTAACTAACGGTCAACATAAACTGCTAACATAACGATTCAAATGTATTTAAATATTGACGTGACATATAATATTATTTTTAAATTATTAAAATTATTTTAAAATCATAATTATCATCATCATCATTACATTTTATCCTTCTTCATTGTTAATTATTTTAAAATTATTAAAATCATAATATAAAATCACCTTCTTCATCATCGATTCTCATCATCATCATCATCATCCTCGTTCCTTTTCAAAAGCTTCCTTAATTCTTTTTTTGGTTTTTGAAACCTATTTTTAAGTTTGATAAGAGACAAATTACTTTTTTTTCTTTTTCTTAATCTCATCTTTAATTTCCTACAAAATTTTATTCCATCATAAATGAAAAAATGGTTACATTCTCAAATATGAAATTGCTTAATATTTTTGAGTTTTTGACATCACAACACAATTCCTTAATCTACTTAAACACATTTCTTTACACCATTGCCAGACCCATGTTCAATCTCCCACCACTTATATTTGATCACCTCCATCACAAACCCATACACCAAGCTTTTAAACCAACCTTATACAAAAGCCAAATCCCCAACCATTCTTAACCAAAACACAAATCTAGCTTAACATTGTCCCGAAACTCGCACCATAGTCAGTATATCATTACAAGCAAAAAGAGGGGGAAAATGAGAAAACTCAAAAGTTTTGGGTCCAAGGCTAAAGGTTTTCTCTGTCAAATTGGTATGATGAGAAGCTAGATTGAGGTGAAGGAAAGCCATGGTCAAAATTTTACGGTGATCGGACAATGAGCTTAAGAGATCGGGGAGCTATTGAACCAGATAAACCCTTTAAAAACTCAAATATTTTATCTGGTTCATTCCCATCCTCATCTCAAAAACTCAAACTCAAAACCAACCATCTAAAACACGAAGAAAGAGCAAAAAAATAAAAAAATTCATATCTTATTCCCATATTTGAACCCAAAAGAAAATGTTAAAAAAGAATCTAGAGATAAATAGATATACATCTATCAAATTTGGCATCTACAACAAAGATGGAAGAAACAAAGAGTAGAAACCAAAAAAGCGCTTCGAAAATGGAAGTGATTTTGAAAAGCAAATCGTCAATAAAAGAAAAGTGATGAATGTTTGTAGGTTTTTTTTAATCTTTGATTGAAGAAGAAGAAAGATGGTGGATTTTTTTTGTTTGAAAGGTGGTAGGAAACTGAAAATATAGGAAAGAAACGGAGAGTTGGAGAGAATAAATTAAGGGTTTTATTTTTTTAAATAATTTTAAAATTATTTGTTGGCGTGGCATAAAAGAAAAAATAATGTCACTAAGCATTTAAATACATTTGGACCGCTATGCCAGCAGTTTATGTTTACAATTAATCCACTAACGGTCACGTCAATATAACCGTTAAAAACCGACAATTTGAGCAAAAAACAAAAATTAAGTATAAAAGTGCTTCAAAAAAACATTAAGAGTCAAAATGACTCAACACCCAACCGTTAGAAGCTATTTTTATCATTATGCCTATAAAAATATAAGCAAAACTTATAGCTCGTTTTTCAAACTGAGCTTAATTTGAACAAACTATATATGATATAATAGTATCTATAAACTTGTTGTACCCATCCTAATCTCATTCATGAACTCTTTTTGGGGGTGCGAGATATAGTTTTTAATAAAATTGTCGGCGCCCTTAGTAAAAATATGAAGGGTTCGATTGGACAATACAAAGTAATTAAATAAAGACGTGTTTGGCTTATAAAGTGTAATTATATTGTAATTCTTTATATCATGTTTGGTATTACATATTGTAATTACACAGTTACATAATTTATATTTTTAAAAAATATTAATTATTATAAAAAATTATTAGCATGATAAAAAAATTTCTAAACAAGTAACAAAAATTAAAATCAAATTTTTCATATGTATTATGCTAGTCCAAAAATTTTTGATAATACAATTACTAATAAAAATTAAAAGAAAACTAAACATGATATGCAATGTTATCTAATTGTTCTAGCGTTCCAAATTTGTTGGATTATTCTCTCTTTAATATTTAACAAAAGTTCATTTTCATCTAATGTTGGTCCTTGATCGAGTTCATCATCATTACAATCTGAATATGGATTTGTATCATTAAGATTATCAATATCTCTTTATTTCATATACTCTTCGAAGTATGGATCATCTCAAATCCGCCCATGAATGAAGCTATAATGTATGCAACAAGCTAATACGTTTCAACCTTGTTTTTTTTTTTTTTATAGTATACTAAGGTGATGTTGTTAATATGAGATTTTTTTAGAACAACAATTATCCTTTAAATCACATTTCGAAACTTTGAATGTATTAAATTAAATAGTTCTAGAGTCGTTTTTAGTACTTGTGTTTAACTCCATTCTCTCAAATGGTATCATATTCTGCGATGTGGTGCAAAAAAAAAAATTATTTGAATAATTAACATCTACCATATAATATTTAGGTTCGCTGTGCAAATAATCTAAAAATATACAAATTAAGGTAAAAATAATATAAAATATTATAACCTTTGTAAAAAAGTTTTTATAAAGTGTCGAATTATTTTTATAACAAATCTTATAAATTTTATAATTTTTTACCACAATTTAGAAGTTTTTTTTTACAAATACGTTATGATAAAAAATATATATAACATTTTTTATTGAATAAGGATATTATGTTTATAATATATAACATGAAAAGTTATGTCCATAATTTCTTACCATAATATTTTATAAATAATATATTATCACACTTTTATTTATAACATATAAATTATTTTTATAACAAAATTTTTTAAAAATAATATTTAAATAATATATTTTTTTGTTAAAATTTTATAAAACACAAATCATTTTTATAATATAATCTTTTAGATTTTATAATATAATAAATCTTTATTCATAAAAACTCAAACACATATATATCTTAGTGCTTATAATATAAAAATTTATAACTTAAACTAGTATAAAAATTCTTTTAAAAATTGAATTTGATTGTAATTATCTACTAATTATTTTAATTTTTACACTGTGTCTAAAAATTGAAAAATATAATTAAATATTTTAATTATACTTAATTCGATGAGATCTATTGATTACAATCACAAACGTGCTTCCCTTCTATAATTATAAAGGGTTAGATTAAAATCGAATTATTTATTGGCTTTCTAAACACTATAAAAAGAAAACTCATGGGTTCGAAGAAACTGAGTGTCGAAAAAAAAATTAATAAAATTTTCTACTTCCAAGCATTTCTTAACGTTTCCACGAGTCTATTTTCAATTTCACACCAAATATCAAGCACGCTTTTATTAGAAAGATATCATTTCATGCATATTCATATAATTTATTTCTTCCACAAGGAAATTCAAGCAAGAAAAGGTGAAAAGAAAAGAAGAAAGATCAGATTGCATAGCAAACTTCAAAGATTGAAAGGAAAGCAAACTAGCAGATTGGAAGAGGGGCACCGTTCCAGTCCTTAAGACATTCCAGCATTGGATCAATGATCTTCCCTTGGCACATAGCAGTGAACACCTTGTCAAACTCTTCACCAGGTGAGGTAACTTTTTGCCCAGTTAGCAACCCAGTTCCAAGCTCCTCTCTCACGAATTTGTACAACGGATATGATCTGCAATCCTTGATCTTGTTTGGAATTGCTGCATTTCCATTCTCAACTCTAGCCCTTGCATTCTCAACCTCCTTGGCAAAACAGCCTTCAATTCGTCTTCAAAAGCTGCAATCTTTTGGAAGACTGAAGTGCTTGGATTCTTCTCCATCTCACCCTCTGTCATTGCATGCTCCACAAGAGCTTGCCTCAACTTTTGCATCAATGGATAGGTAGCACTGGAAGGGTCATCGATATAGGTAAAAATGCATACGCGGTCCACAGCTTGGAGTAAATCCTTTTCACAGAATCTTAAAGGGTGGAGTTCACCATCAGCACCGGTAGTGAGTATTTTCCTAGCTATGTGGCCCACTGTGTCCTTTAAATTATCTTCTAATTGCTCAAATCAATAGCTTGGCAAAGAGCCACCAAGAATGTTGTCAACATTAGCTTCAACAGATCGATAGCTTCAGCAGTTTTTTAATGCAGAGATTAATCCCAAGGAGTTCATATCTTGGTTGTGTTGCTTAGTACTTTGAACATGGGTGGTGACTGGATTGGCCAAGTATTGGAGCTCAGAACAATAGGAAGCTATTGCAACTTCAGCACCCTTAAAACCATAATCCAGACGTGGGTTCCAACCACCAGAGAGGTTTGTTGGGAGGCAATTGTTGTAGAAATCATTAACAAGTTCAGAGAATTGAGCAAATTAATAGCTAAACGAGCATTGTCCATTGAGACACCGATTGGGGTACCCTGGAAGTTGGCACAATGTAATGCCTTGTTCCTTGACACATCGACCAAAGGGTTATCATTGACAGAGTTAATCTCTCTTTCAATCGATTTGGTTGCGAATCTGATCACTTCAATCTGTGGACCAAGCCATTGTGGAGCCGACCTTAGAGCATAGCGATCTTGTTTCGGTTTCTGCAAAGGGTCAATTTCATGAATTCTCTTGGCCGCTTTAACGATAGTGCTTCCCTCAAGTATGTGTTCCATTATAGCAGCGGCCTCGATTTGTCCTGGATGATGCTTCAATTTATGAATCAAATGGTCAGTGAACTCAGGTAATCTACAAATCATGGCTTCAGCAAATATTGCAGCCAAAATTTCTGACAAAACAGCTGCTGGGTTTTATTAGCTCACAAAGATCACCAAATGAACAAAGCAATGATAGGTGAAAAAAAGAAACAAAAGCAACTCAAAAATGAGAAGAAAAACTCAGATTTTTCATTACTACAACTGATGAACTAAAGCGTTATATAAGTAGAAAAATTACATAGAAACAAAACAAAGATAACTTGTGCTAGTATCCAAACTGTTAAATCAACATAATCATATCCTAAAAACCTATCAACTCAGCCGTCTCAGCTGACTAATTCTTAAAAACAACAAAGTTACAACTCAACTAATTACGTTGACTTGTTACAGACAAAAGCTAACATAATTACATATATAAGAACTAAATACATCAAAAAATTGCTGAACTTGCTGACTGCTGCTGATGTTGCTCGATCCATGCTGGTGCAGTTGACTCGTTCCATGTCGCTGCATTGTTGCCAACATTTAACACTGCTCCTTGGCTACTATGCAGCCAACACCAATGCTTCTCCTCAAAAACTCAAACCTTGTACTAGCAAGTGGTTTGGTCAAAATATCAGCAAGTTGAACTTTTGAGCTGCAATGCTTCAAGTCAACTTCCTTTGCCAACTCAGCTTCTCTAACAAAATGATACTTAATCTTGAAGTGTATGGTCTTGCCATGAAACATAGGGTTCTTTGCAATAGCAACAGCTGATTGATTGTCTACTTTGACTTCAGTAGCTTCACTTTGCTCCTCATTCAGATCACTCAACAACTTCCTTATCCAAATGGCTTAATTAACAGCTGCAGTAGCTACAATATACTCTGCTTCTGCTGTTGATTGAGCCACAGTTTGTTGCTTCTTTGAACTTCAACAGAAGACTCCTGAACCAAGAGTGAAAAAATACCCTGATGTGCTCTTCATGTCATCCACTGAACCAGCCCAATCACGTCAGAATAGCTGACCAACTTCAGCTCCTCAGTCTTCATAAACTCCACTCCAAAGTTTAATGTCCCTTTGACATACCTTAATACCCTTTTTGCTGCTTTAAGATGAATAACATTGCAGCAATGCATGAATCTGGATAGCAGGTTGACTGCATACATAAGGTTTGGCCTTGTTGCTGTTAAATAGAGCAAGCAACCTACAAGGCTCCTATATCCTTTCTCATCAACCCTTTCAAAATCACCTTTGCTTGAGAGCTTCTCATTTAATGCAACTGGTGTGCTCACTGACTTGCATCTATCCGTACAAAACTTGGACAAGATCTTGGAAGCAAATGTTTGCTGCCCTATAAAGATAGCATCTTGTGTTTGAGTGACTTCCATGCCAAGAAAGTAGCTCATCTCCCCTAAGTCAAACATTTCAAACAGGTCTTGCATCTGCTTCTTAAACTCATCAATCAACTCCTTTTTGCTTCCAGTTTCAAGCAAATCATCCACATAAAGTGAGACAATCAACAAGTTCTCAATGTCAGCCTTCCTGATATAAAGACTAGGCTCACTAATACTCTTCTCAAATCCCAATTTTGATAGGTAGGAGTCAATCCTGTCATACCAGGCTCTTGGAGCCTGTTTGAGGCCATATAAAGCCTTTTTGAGCCTATACACCTTGTGCTCCTGACCAGCAACCTTGAAACCATCTGGTTGCTCAATGAAAATTTCCTCCTCCTTCAGCTTGTCCCAAGCCTGCTTTGGAGAGTTGCAGGCCATAATCCTTGTGAAGCATTTGAGACTCCATTCTGCAAGCAGGACATGGCATTGTACTTCTTGGCACAGTCCTCATTATGTTGCCTAATTTGAGCTAAGGTTGGATTAGCTCTCAAGGGGGGTGGCTCTGTGTCAGCTTGAACCACACTCCATAGGTCATGTACCTGCAGGTAAGTCCTCATCTTCACTGACCAAATGTTATAGTTCTCACCAGCAAAAACAGGTGGTGTGGAGGTGAGAAGCTCATGGTTTCAGCAACAAATGATCATTAAAAAAGGCTTCTGTTTCTTTCCTTTCAAAACTCTTGACAAAAGACAGATAACTTACAACAAAAGGCCCTCCAAGAATCAAGCTCTCGATGCCATTTGTTGGATTTTATCAGCTCACAAAGATCACCAAATGAACAAAGCAATGAAAGGTGAAAAACAGAACCAAAAGCAACTCAAAAATGAGAAGAAAAACTCAGATTTTTCATTAGTACAACTGATGAACTAAAGTGTTACATAAGTAGAAAAATTACATAGAAACAAAACAAAGATAACTTGTGCTAGTATCCAAACTATTAAATCAACATAATCATTTCCTAAAAACCTATCAACTCAGTTGTCATAGCTGACTAATTCTTAAAAACAACAAAGTTACAACTCACTAATTAAGTTAACTTGTTACAAACAAAAGCTAACATAATTACATAAGAACTAAATACGTCAAAAAATTGCTGAACTTGCTGACTGCTGCTCGATCCATGCTGGTGCAGCTGACTCGTTCCATGTCGCTGCATTGTTGCCAACATTCAGCATCCTTCATTGTCGCTGCATTGTTGCCAACATTTAACAATAGCCAATATGTTTGCTTCAAAAAGAACCATGGCGGCCATGACAGAACCAACTGCAGTTTCGTTGACTAGCGCAAGGCCTTCTTTCGACTACAACTCAAAGAACCCGAAATCAATATTGGCTGCACGAAAGGCTTCTTGGGCATCAAGGGGTTCCCCATTTGGTCCAATTGCTTTGGAATTAGGCCTGCCAGTAAGCAATCCAGCAATATAAGAAAGAGGAATAATATCACCAGATGCAGTAACTGAGACACAGAGGCAAGCATGGGGTGACGTTGTGGTTGAGAAGCTTAGTGATTGCCTCCAGAATTTCAAACCTGATCCCAGAGTATCCCTGGAGCAAGGTGTTCGTCCTAACAAGCATGGAGGCTCGGTTGCTGAGCGAGAAAGTGTGTGGCATGACTCACTTACATACCCGAAGATCCCAGCATTCAAGAACCTAAACCAACAAAACACATTCAATGAATTAATAAAACTTTCTTCCACTATTAAGAAACAAAATCGCCCAAAATTATGTTTCTTATAGCAACTTTTTCTTCATATTTAGTTTTCTCTGAATAAAGTTTAAAAGTTCAAGTTCCAAAAACAATATAAAGACTCGAACAAAATCAATTTAATGTAGTTGGATAATAATAAGTTTCTTATGTTCACTGGTTCACTTTTAGTTCAGAAAGTGAAAAAAAATCGAATATTCGAGCTTGACTAAAAAATAAAATAAAATTAAACCGAACCTAACGAATTCTACCTAGAGCTGATTGTGGGTTGAGTTGGGTCGGGTCGGGTTCAGATCGGACTTCAACAAAATTTTAGGTTCAATTGCTAGGTTGGGCCCTGTTTGGCCCAAAAAATAGGCCTAAATTAGGTCAAGCCCGACCTAAATTATAGAAGTCAAACCCAAGTTCGACCCGGCCCGGTCCGTATTAATTTTTTAAATTATTTTACTATATACAGTAAATTTTAAAAAATATATAATATATCAAATATACTTAAAAACATTAAAAAAATAAACAAATTTAAAATACTTTATATTAAGATAGTTGCAAATAAAGTAGTAAAAAAATTAACAATAAAATATAAGTTCTAAAACATTCAAATAATATTAAAAAAGACAACGAAACAATAATAAAAACACATAAATAACATCTAAACAACAAAAATAACAATCAAAACAGCAGTAAAAATAATAATAAAATAACAACAAAAACAACAAAAATAGCAACAAAACTAACAGCAAAACAACACCAAAACAATAAAAAAAAAAGCATCAAAACGCAACCAAAATAGTAAAAAAAATACCAAAACAGTAAAAAATAACACCAAAATAGAAAAGAAAAAAAAAGCATCAAAACAATAATATAATTTTTTATTAAAAATGTTAATTTATTCAGGTCGGGTTGGGTCCGAGCTAAAAAAACTCTTACCCAAGGCCCGGCCTGTTTAGAAAATGAGCTTATTTTTTGTCCAAGCTCATTTTTCGGGCCTATACTTTTATCTAAACCCTCCAATTTTTTGGACGGATCTTCGGATCTAATCGAGCTACCCCACTATGATGAAGACTAGTTTTATCCCAATCAAGAAGTACCCACAAACTCACCGCAATGGATTATATTGAACCTCCAAAGGAGGCCTAATTTCCAGTATTCAGTAGGGCAATTTATGGAAAATGCATACGTTGTTGGTGCATGGATATAAAAAGCTCACCTAATAAGCTCCGTTTGAAGAGCAGCTCCTTCCTTGGTTCTTAGAACAGAATTAGCACCAAAACCAGTAGTAATGCCATAGGTGTCAATACCATTTTGGAGGCCTTGAAGGACCCAATCGGCACTAGCCTTAACGCCGACCCTTGCGTCCTCTGAAAGCTCAACCTTGATACCCAACTCACTTTTAGCTACGGCTGCAACTTGAGAAATGGTCAAGGTCTCACCACCGAAGAATTGGCTTTTTTTTCTTTTTTTTTAATATATTGGTGTGATTACATGATAATATTTGTTCATACTTTTTTAACCCTTTGATCTTGCACATACAAACGCTCAAACCCGAAACCCTTAAGATGAACAATATTTTTTTTTCTACTAAAGTCACTTGTTAAATTCAAAAAGAATTAGTTTTTAAATATACGTTACAAAGTACAAAATATTTTAGGAAACAATTTTATGGCTGTGACAAGTGGATACTCTAACACATCATTACTATTAATTAATATTAATTACCAATATTTATAATATTTAATAATAATAATAATTTAGTTTGATTTATTTTAGTAATATATTTATGATATAATAATGCTTTATTTTTTTAAAAAAAAGAATTTTTTAGCTATGTTCATATTATAATTTTTTTGCATTTGGCATTAAATTAATTGGACCTATGTACATACCTTTTTTGGCTTATTTGTTATATAAATTCTTTGAATCATGTCGAAATCATCTAAAACGTTCGAATTTTTTTTTAGAAAACGATTTGGTCTTTAAAATTCAGAAAATAGGTTCGGGAGGTTACGTGTAAGGAAGGATTGTACCTCCACAAGCCCAAAAATTGGTGCCTAGTCGATTATTTATGGTCTTAATCATTGAAAATTAGAAAACTCGAAAAGAATTTACAATGCGATCCTTGAATGTATAAAAATTTGACAGTATATGTTTTAAAATGACTTAAATCTAAAAAAATATTTTTATCTCGAGTCAATTGAGAAAAATCATACCCCGTGAGTTAAGGGCACGATTATTTCATGTACTTGAAAAAAGAAATCATTCATCGATTGATTAAATAAAATTTAAATTTGATCATTTAGTATAACAACGAATAGATCTCACAAATAAATGATCCTTTCTTCTCGAGTTAATTGAGAATCACGACCCATAAGTTTGAAACACGATGTTTCGAACACTCGAAAAGAAAGAACATTTATCCACAGAATGTGTGTTTTAAATTAAAAAATAAGGTATTTGATTGCGTAAGTTCAAAGATAAAACCGCATCCCGTAAGTTGGAGCACAACTTTATCGAGTTCCTTAAGCCATGAATATTACCTCTAAAAATTACAAATAATTCACTTTATTAAAACGCTTTTACGTTGAAAAAAAAAAAAAAAAACCTTGGATAAACGTATGTTCAATTTGCAAGTAAAATGAGAAGGTAAAAAAATATATGTACATAAAGTAAATTTAATGAGTCCAAAAAAAACCATTTAAAAGAGATCAAACATTATTAGAGAAGTATAAACGAGTAATTAAATAAAGAGTCAAAATTGTTAAATAAATAAGCATAAAATTATAAAATAAATTGATTAACTAAATAAAAATAACAGGTTAAATAAATAAAAGGAATTAAGTTTTTTTTTTTAAGAAAAAGTGAAAATAAATAAAAAAGTCATCGAATAAAGGTCTCTTTTTTTAAAAAAAAAAAAACCACAGTTCAAATTTTAATAAAAAGAAAATGGATTAAATTAGAATAGAAAGAAGAAGTTCAAGGTAGAAAACATAAGAACTGAGAAAATTAGGGCTTGATCTCCGATTTGAAAGAATTCAGGGACTGAATGGGTAATAAACCCAAGTCCTGTACATATGTTACTCACAGATTCACCCAAGATCATAGGACCTTGATGTAAATGGGAGCAAATTTCAGGGAAAATTTAAAAATGAATTAAAAATAAAGGACAGGATTGGAAAATCTTAAAAAGGCGAAAGGGTTAAAGGGATAAATATCCCATTTCATAGAAACGCGCAGACCCTTAACGGATCCGCGACGGGTCGGGTGTGTAGTGCTGAAACGACAGCGTTTTAAACTCTGAATTCTCTTGTCAAAACTGCACAGTTTCATGAAGGCATTTAAACCAAATTTATAGCAAAAAAATTCATTTTAGACATTTCTTCTTTAAAAAAAACCTGTTTTCTTCTTTTTTCTCTCAACTTTCCCTCTACACTCCCTCTGTCCGACCATGGAGTCACTGATCGGACCGTCGCTTGCCCGTCGTCTTCCATCACCTCCGACCGTCGCACGCCACAGTGCACGGTGGCTAGGTAAAAAAAACTTTCCTTTTTTGAAAAAAAAATCTAAATTTGGGCTCCAAAATTCCAGATTTGAACCGAAAAGCAAAAAGTTTTGTTTTTTTTATTTTATCTTAAAAAAAAAAACCTTAAATCTGGATTTGAAAATTTTGAAAACCAGGTTTGATTTTTTACCTTTTTTTTCTTGTATTCTTTTATTAATACTTTTCTTTTTATATATATATTTTTTAAAACAAACACAAATCTAAGCTTAGATCTTTACAGAAATTTTCTTTAAACAAAGGGAGGGTTTTTGAATATATTCTTTTTATTTCTTTATTTGAAATCTGTCTTTTTATATTCTTTTTTATATTTTAAAACACTTAAAGTTTTAATCCTTCTTTATATTTTGTTGGGTTTTCGAAAGAACACCTCATTTTTATGTTTTCCTCGAGATTTCCTTGACGAACATGACTTATTCGAAGGATTTTCATTCAGAAAAAGAGCCACCCTTCATTGGGGGGTGGTGACCTCGGACTTTCACGGAGGTGGCGGCCTCAAAACAAAGTGAGTAACCCTATTCCTCTCCTATTTTTATATTTATTTTCTTATTTATCGTTTTTTATGCTTTGAAATAAAATGGCAATATAAAAATGCAAAAAATAAAGCTACCTTCGAAATTTGACTGATTGTTTATTGATTTTCCCTTGATTGCTATTCAAATCTCTGCGTTTGTATTGATTTTTCATGCCTAAAAAATACAGAGATGGTGGTTGGGCTCATTTATAGCCGAGAAAATTACATAGTTTACTGTTCTTTTCTCCTATTTTTGCTGTTCTCTGTTGTCTCTATTTAGTTGTTTTCCTTCTTTTTTGCAGGTATCAACGGAGTGGCAAACCTTCCACAGTCAACACCGGCGATGGAAAGAGAGCTCTTTCCATTTTGGTGCAAGGGCAGACGAGAAGTCATCAGGAGTCGAGAAGTCAACGGTCGGCAGTCGAGGAGTCACGTGACTGACGTGGCCATGAGCTGAAGGGGTGAGCGACGGCAACACAAAAGTTAGGGCATTGGGATTTTTTTCCTTGTTTGTAAAATTTGGACCTTCTGGGTCATGTTTATGTTTGGGTCTAATTTTGAGCCTGTATTTAGACTTTGAATAAAATGAACTTTGGTGAATAAATAAAATTTTTATTCTTATTTATTTATTCGATTTGGGCTTCACTTATTGGGCCGAGTGAAATTGGGATGTTAAAAATCATATATATTATTAAAAGGTAAAAATATTTAAGAAAACAGTTATAGGTGAAAGTCTAAAACTCTGGCAATTGGATACCCTAATTACTTGACACATTATTACTATTAATATTAAAATAATGTGTGGGTTTTATATTACTGACCTATATTTATAATATTTAACAATAATTTAGTTTGATTTATTTTTAGTAAAATAATATATATTTATGATATTACAATGTTTCATCAACACAAGGAAATTTTTGGCCATTTCACATTATAATTTTTTTTACATTTCGCATTAAATTAGGTTGACACATTCTCATACTCTTGTTGGCTTATTTGCTTGATAAATTCTTTAAATTATATATATATATATGAGGAATGATGGAAATAAAAATTTTAGAAAACTTAATTTTGATTTGTTTTTAATTTAAATTTTGGAAAATAAAAACTTACTAAAAAGTTTTTTATAGAGGTCCTTGCCTCTTTACAACGTTTTTGTTGAGGAATTTGATCCTTTACATTATTACAAATATTTTTTTTTGTCTTACACATTTATTATTTTTCAGATTATTGTTGCAATTATGGAGAATATAATCCTTGAATTATAAAATTTTTGCACGAATCTCTACTGTGTATCTTCGTCTTTTTTTTTTAGAGGATTTTTGTAGATTATCATTATTGTTTTTCTTCGTCTTTTCTTTGCAAAGAGTTATTATTGTCCATCTTCGTCTTTTATCTTCCAATGAATCTTCACTGTTTGGCTTTCTTGTTTACGTTTGGAACAATTTCTTTAACTATATAGGAAATCTTTGAAGGTTGCATAAAATTATTTCAAAACAATTATCTTTTTCTTCTTCTTCCTTTTTTTTTTTAAATTTCTTTATGGTTTTGGTGATTCTCACTGTTGTGGGGTCATCCGCAATATCCACCATTTTTATTGAGATGTCGAAAATTTCTCATCTTCTGAGCCAGAATCCATTGAGCTGAGCATTTCATCCATAAACTTTATGTATTCTTTTTTTGGTTTTGACATGAGCCAACAATGGCAGTTGATTTGGCTTGAAGAAGTTTTGCAATAGTTTAGTTCGGAGCAGCATACTTGTATAATCTTGGATTTTGTTGAAAAAATCAATCCAAATACTTGGAATCATATTTTTTTGTCATTGAATTTGTCCCACTATTTCGTTATGAAATTTCAAACTAACAATGAGATTCTCATGTATTGGCCTTGTTCAAAAGCATAATTCCAAGAAACAATTCAATAAATACGCAATTTTGAAAAAAAATGGATTATTTTGTATATGTATTTTTTGTTTGGCTCTAGTTGGGATTTGTCAAAAAATTAAGCCATAAATTTTATTTTTTTTTCTGGAAGGATATCAAAAGAAGATAGCCCACATCAATTCCACCATTCTTGAAATCAATTTGGGAATTTGTACTGTCGTACTTGAAATATATGAGCCAAGAGTGTCTCATATGTTGGTTGTTGATAAGGAAGGCATTGTACCAAGTTGTTTGATAGTCCTAGTATGTAAAATATGAGTGATGGTCTATTTTGGAAGTGAATTTGGTTTGGAATTTCTTTGGAGAGTTTGTGTAACACCAAAGACAAACCCCATATCGGCAAAGCACGGAAGAGACCTGGACTATATAAAGGGGTAGCAACACTTAAATGGTAAAAGGTCTTTTGGGGGTGTATTAGCTCT
Source organism: Kokia cookei (assembly GCA_039519145.1). NCBI lineage: Eukaryota > Viridiplantae > Streptophyta > Magnoliopsida > Malvales > Malvaceae > Kokia > Kokia cookei. The sequence continues at coordinate 8,080,572 of CM076900.1, read as the reverse complement.
CCCAATTGTTGAGAAAAAAAATCTGGTTTAAAAATGATTTTCTTGCATAACGGAAAATTAAAATTTTGAAAACTGACCCAATATGTGATATTTATAGCAATAAATCTTAACCGAATGCATACTTATGTTTTCAGATAAGCGGATCCTTCATGTTTTCTGGCTTTCAACCAAACAATCTTCTCTGCTATTCTCGTATCACGAACTGTTTCAAGTGTGGGCTCAAACCAATTGAACAAAAATACAAAACTAGAAAAAGTTTTCCTTTTGGGGTGAAAATAGAAATTCTCTCTTCTTTAATAGAAATCGATAAAATTTTCTTTCTAGAAAAATATGTTTAAAAGTTGAGAATAAATTCTCTCTATTTTTTGGTAGAATAATAGTCTTTCAAAAGTTTTGTAAATAGCTCTACCAGTTTCATCTATTTATAGGAAGAGAAGGTAATACCTTTGTAGAGTCGTAAAAATTTATTTCCACTAAAAAAACAATATCCTAGTCTATCTAGGATATACAGAGCGGCAATCCTAGTTAATGATACTAAGGTTTTGTCGTCTCACCTCCTTACATTAGGGCTTTTTGGCCTCTCTCACATCAGGTTCAATTACGAGTACTTCTTAGGCCTTTTTGACCAATACTCTGTAATATGATCCAACTTGGTTCATTTTTTTATTTCCCAAAATAAAATTTAATATTTACATATTAAATAATTTTACCATCCCAATTTTACCCTAGTAAAATTTTGACGATTTTACCCTCGATAAAATTTCGAGAAAATTCGTTCAATATGTCACAACTCAACATGTTCAATATGATCGAATGATTTATTTTCATTTTTGAGCTTCAAAACGGTCGAAAAACATAAACTCATTCTTCTATCATTTTTAAGTAATCCTATATAGGATGGCAAATTTTGATTTTCATTATTTTTGGAAACCTACATTCATTTCCAAATGATTCCATTTCTCATATTTGGAGAAAACCACAATCATTCGTGAATGTTTCCCATTTCTCTTTTTCGATTCATTCCATTCATTTCTATTCAAACACACAATTCATTTCTAGTTAAACACTCTTTACAGTTTGCCTTGAACTGCCCTTTCTTGTTGTAGAAGAAGCATTTAGACTTAGATAAGTTTTTAGGCTTTTTGGTTCTCTTCCTTTCCACTTGTGGTGGCCCAAAGACCTTAGCCTTGCCTTTCTTAGCGCGTTTTCCCTTCTTATTTTAGGAAGAAGCGACAACTATAGTCACTTCTGGTATTCGAATCGACTAACCGTCATTTAACATCAACTAATAGGATTGCAACTCCTTCATGAGTTGCATAAGCATCGGGTTTTTGTTTCCAAGGTTATATGTGGCTCGAAAACCAGAAAAATCCTTCGACAAGATTTTCAACACCATCTCAATTTGAGTGTTTTGGTCTAAATTTGCCTCATGTCCACAACCTCGGCAAAGTAACCCATAAGAGTGATCATATGGTCTTTAATCGAAGTGTCGGGATTTTGTTGGGCATTCATCAAGTTAGTTATGGCAGACTGTCGAGCCAAGGCAACTTGGCCTTCAAACATGTCTTCTAGCTTATCTAAAATCGCTTTAGCAGTCTTAAAGCTCTCCAGTTGCTTATACAGAGTATTGGTCACGCTTGCCTGCATATAGCAACAAATTATCTCATCAAACTCTTCCCAATGTTTTCTAGCCTTAGCTGGTGAGCATTTATTATCAAGAATTAGTTTATGTTTCTCACAATTCAGGACAATTATCACTTTCTTTTTCCATTCCTTATAATTATTTTCGTTCAGTTTGTTTTCAGTGAGTATGTTAAATAAGAGAGTTGGAATCATTTTTGAACTGAAAATAAAACATTCATATATTAATATTTTTGTATTAAGCAAATATTGAAAAACGTTTTGCAACATTATGATATGCATTAAGATGATACATGTGTCTTACATTAAATACTGAAAACATTTGTAAGTCGTTGTAACGATATTCCCACACCCATTGAATCAAGCCACCGGTTATCATGATCAACTAGTAAGAATATAGATTTTCATCCAATTAGTACATGAACCTATGGCGTTTGGCCATTATTTTAACTTAAGTAAAGCTTCATAAGGAGTTACTTAAACTAGAAGATCTTGAGTGTATAACCATCAACTCAACACCTATCGCATCATGCATCACAAATGAGTCATCATGGGACAATCTCACCAAGTAGCATGCTTTGACTAGTTGTCCTCTTTTTAAGATAGAATTTCTTGACCTACCGCATGATAATGCCTACCACAACGTTGATCCAATTATCATTTGATCACAAGAGAATTCTTCTCTTTTTATTGTAGAAATCTCCTTAATGAAATCTACATAGCAAACTTATCGTGGGTATTGCACATGCCATGCCATCATAAGAGACCATTAATGGAGGCTTTAGGTTTTGTTTAGGGACCTTCTCCCACTTAATATTTTAAAAACATGCAAGGTTGTAAATTTCTGGTTTCAGTCATGTATGATCAATATATGAATGACAAGTACATGTGATATTCTTTCCTGAACTATATGGTATTCTTATCTCATGTATGCATGACATGTTATGAAATTTTTATAATATTCACATTCATTTATTCACAAGAGTCAATCAAACAATTTTGATTCTCCACAGTTTTTCTTTTAAGGAAAAAACCGAATAAGTGAATGTGAATCATGCACTAGGTAGATTCCTAGGAAAGGGAGGTAAGTCGTATTTGACCACTTAAAAAACCAAACATTTCCTTGCCAAATCAAATCTTAAACATGATCTTTCTCATTATCACACTTCTCACAGTAATTGAATAACCTAAAGAAGTGAATGGAACAATACAACACATGTATTTTCTCATTACTACACTTATTATCTTTAATAGATCAAATATGGATCATCTCACACATATATATCACAATTATATCATAAATAATTATTAAACAGATATATAAAGAGTTATTCCATGTGTCTTCAACTGTCATCAGTCCATCATCTCTTCGTCATGGACTCCTTTTCGAAAAAATTACATTTATGTCCTATGTTTATTTTCGATTCACAATAATTCTATAAAAAAATAATCCTATGTTGAGATAAAAATCCACGATCTATTTCCTAAGAACCACAAAATTGGCTAAGAAAAATTAATTATATAATAAATATATAATATTGCATTCATTCATGTACATTCCCCTAAACATGAAAATAATTACAAAAATATCACATTTTATCAAATATTAATCAAACACGATGAAGAGAGAGATTCGATCTCGATTTACATCGTAAACATAACACAACCTGCACTCTGATACCAATTGTTAGAAAAAAACCCGATTTGAAAAAGGTTTTTTTGCACAGTGGAAAATTATAACTTCGAAACCAACCCGGTTTGTGATATCTATAGAAATAAACCTTAATTGAATACGTATATGTGTTTTCGGATAAGCGAATCCTTGATTTTGTTGACTTTCAACCAAATGATCTTCTCCGTTATTCTCGTACAACGAACTACTTTGAGTGTGGGTTCAAACCAATTGATTAGAAAAAGTTTTCCTTTTGGTGTGAAAATAGAAATTCTCTCTTCTTTAATAAAAATCGGTAAAATTGTTATTTTAAAAAATATACTAAAAAGTTGAGAATAAATTCTCTCTATTTTTCGGCAAAATAACAATCTCTTAAAAGTTGTGTGAATAGCTCTACTGGTGCAGAATATACAAACTTTGACGAGTTCGGGATTGCTATCTTGATGATGAAGTCGTAGTTCAAATATCTTGAATTATATCTAACCTGCGCACGAAAAATAAATCGTATGTTGAGCAATGGAACTCATTAGTATGTTTATGGTTCACACACACACATATCTGCACAATTGATTCCATAACATTATACTATTTCAATTCGATATCTTTTATCAAGTCACAAACTCAGACAAATTTTACATAACTCATTTCATTATCATATTTTAGTGTGAATCTATTACATTACATTTTTAAGTTTTTAATTCCAATTATAATATCATGCCCGATGAAACCATTCATATTTCCACATATCATATCCTGTAATTATTTTCAATTACATATCATACCTTGAATTCGATCGTATTTGCATACTCGTACCCTGTAGACTATTCTTATCGTATGGCATTGATTTCATTACAATTCAATTCAATTTATATATATATATTCACATTCAATTTCAAAATCACAACTCAATTCATGTTTTAATATGAACAATTAACTAGTTTTGGTGATAAGTGTCAAAAGTAAAATGTTTTAATCTCGTTCTTAAAGCGTTTTTGAATGATTATGCTATTTAAAATGGTGAATTTTATGCTTCTATTCCTTTAAATTCATGTTTCTATACTTGGGAGAGCATTTGGAAGCAAAAGGAGCAAAAATCAAAAAATCAAAGCAAGATCCAAGAGCCACATGAACCGAGTCATTCCGCACTGGTTGGACACACGGTCGTGTGAGCCACCCGAGCTGCCACACGGCCATGTGCCAGACCATGTGAAAATCGTGAATTGCACCCTTAAACCTGCGAGAAAATGAGTTTTTTAGGTTTTTCGAGCATTCTAAGACCTATATATAACAAAGATAAGAAGATAAGAGAGAGATGTCATAGAATACTCGAGACAACAACTCGAAAAACACCATTGAAGTAGACTCTGAAGCTAATTTCCATCAATATTGAAGATCTCCTTTTGATTTCTGAGAAGTTTATTACAAGATTCTTTGTTTCTTGTGGTTATATTATCTTTTGGATGTTTTTATTTACGATTATAAACTTTCTAAATACCTAAAGGAGATGAATCCTATGATGAATTTTGTATTTTGATTTTTGTTTTACGCAATAAATACTTAAATCTTGTTTGCAATTATGTGTGCTTAATCATTGATTTAATATTTCTAGGCTATTAATTCATGTTTGATGTGTTTAAATGTGCTTAAATCAGAGGATGAATACCCTGTTTAAGAATAAATCTAACATAATTGAGTGGAGTTGCATGTAATACTAGAAAAAGATGACATAAATTTATTGAATTAGAATCAAATCTAATAAGGAGATCCATAGATCGAATTAATGCGACAATATGAGTTTTAATTAGAAAGAAATTTCAATTAATCAACCTAGAATAAATTGCTTTCTCTCGAAAGAGATATTAACATAATTTAGAAATTTTTACGGATCAAAATTCTAAGTGAAGAAATTATTTAATTTAGATTGATAATGATAGATGAAATTTAAATGAATTTTTTTAAGGTATTACGTCGCTTTTTCGTTGTTAATAATTTACTATCTTAATTTGTTATTTGTCGTGTTCTTTAGTTAATTTAATTATTTAATTTTAGTTTTTAATAAATCACTCCAATTTGTCTATTAAATAATAGAAAAACGATAATTACTAATAATTTTAATCATCGTAAAAATGATATCTTTACTAATCGTAAATATGATATTAATTGATAGATGTGTTTGCCTTGATCAGCTTTGTAGCTAATTTACGATTGCATCATTCGGAATATATCATATTAACATGCCATTTCTTGAACTAAATCATTGAATTCGTCACAATTTCGTACCAATCTTCCGAACTTATAAATCCAATTTACAAATTTCTTTCACATTAACAATTATTTACATCATCATTATAAATTATATATATATATATATATTAAATCCTTATTAACTTGACTTGGACATGAACAGGTACAGAAATCCAACAAACACCCCAATTTGGCATTCGATGACTCATCAGATAATTTTCGAAGAAAATAGATTGCGCTCAACGCTGATCCGTATGGCCGAAGTAGAAATTGTGCCCAGCACTCGTCGACTTGTAGTCGAAGTAATCATTTGGGACCTAGTGCCTCATCAGAACGTCCAAAGTAATTCTTCTATGCATCCCATACCAAAACCAATTCTATTACCATGCCTTAATTGGCACCAAGATACACCATCCAAATCTAATAACACAAGCATTAAACCAGAAATAATCTCAATCAGTAGTTCTCAACTTTGACAACATAGATGCAATCAAAACTAGCATAATTAGGACCCATCAACAACATAACTAGTATTCATTAATTGCTAAGTTTAGGTATACAATCAACATAAATGATTCTACTTACAGCAGGGGACGAGACACAGTATAACCAGCATACGGACAACCCCTATTCTATTTCGAGCAGCACTTATCATTTCATTGTTAAGACGATAAACATCAACCACATTTAGCATTTAAATCAATAATTATTCTTCCATTCGGACAACAACAACAACATTCAGCGTTTAAATAGTAATAATAATAGAAAAAAACAGCAGCAACATTTAGCATTTAATTCAATATTTATTCCTCCGTTCGGATAGCGGTTAAACCACACAATATGACAGCATAACAACATCACAATTGGTCAGTGAGAATCATCTCATTTGAACAGCTTAATTAGTTAAATAAAACCACATAATTAACAGCACATTTGAACAGTGAATTCAACACTTTCGGATAGCTTTATTAACTAATAAAACAACATAAATGGGCACATTAGGGCCGTAAATTTAACAAATTTGGACAAGCATTTAAATGAGATAAAACATAGGTAACCTACCCTGTTTTTTGGACAGCATTTACACTCCATTTAAACAACATTTACACTCGATAATCATAGGAAACATGTCCTGTTTTGGACAGCTTCAACCCTCCAATTTATCATGCATTCTAACAACATTAATTTCAAAAAAAATTAGACAACATTTTTTTTTTGGGTGAATAATTAGACAACATTAATTCACAGTCATTTGGACAGCAGTAACAACATTCGGATAACGTTGATTTGCAGCATTCATGCATCATTAGTTCACAAGTATTTGGACAACAGTAACAACATTCGAACAACATTAATTTGTACAAAATGAACAGCATTTAAGCACCAATTTAGACAGCAATTATATGCTCAAAATTGGAAAGCACCTAAGCATCAGTTTAGGCAGCTTTGAATTTGTAGTAACCAAAATTAGCCATTACAAGACAACATGAAGCCATGCAAATTTAAAGTACTTTCCAACCATTAACCCAAAAAGGAATCATCAATGTTGACCTAATAAAAAATTTTAACATGAAATAAATAGAAACTAATTCAAAGAAAACTCACAGAAAATTTTCCCCAGCTGATCCTAGCTTCTAATATGCTCATACACCTTCTTGCTACCGCCTTCTTCCTCTCCTTTAGCTAACAAAATCAGCTTTGTGTAACAAAAGAGAAACATTTACAGCCGAAAAAATATATATCAAGGCTCTTGCTACCACATTTAAGAAATTCATGCACTAATAATCCATGCATCTAAGCAATTTAACATTTTCAGCCAAGCTTTACCGTCCATCATCCATCAAAATTTCCTTCAAAAGCAACTATGCTCTAGAGAAGAGCTTTGAGAAATTACCAAATCATTTGCAGAATATACTCCTCGCCAAGCTAAACATAAAATTTATCCCCACATGCAATCGGCTTTGAGGTCTCTCCCTCCCTTCCAAAGCATCAGTAAGAACAAGGAAAGAAAAATGGAAGAAATGAATCCCCTCTCTATTTTTTTTTCCCGTTCAACCCCTCGTAAGGGAAAGTAAAATAAGCAAGTAAAAAAAAAAATCATGGTAATAGTCATCATCAAACTGACACTGTCACCCATCTACTTTCATCATTAACCTAACACCCATCCACTTTTAAGACATCATTAAACTGATACCATCACCATTTACTTCCATCATTTGTTTTACTATATTCTTTTATTCATTTTTACAAATAAATTAACTAATGTTTTATGTAATATAAACATATATAATACTTAGTTAGCCAGCCATATATTCACATATTTAATATTTATTTTCCATCTAAGTCTCTTATATTAAGTTCTAATTATAGATTTTTTAATTGTTTATACTTTTTATCACTCATGCGATTTAGTCTCTGTACTTAAATTAATCATTGATTCAATAAAATTATCTAATCAAAATTCAATTCACCTATAACATAACTTCGTAAATATTTAATAAAAATATTTATAGCATCAATTTATAGAAACGAGGTCCCAAAAGCGAATTTTTTTTATACCATTGATGTTCGGGTCGTTACAGTAAATATATATGTAATATATATATTTGCATATGGTTATGTAATGCTTGTGAATGGATATAAGAAGTAAATATTATGATGTGGAGTTTTATAACATGCGAATTTTATTGATAATGCACATTTATGCATGCATGAACTCGTAAGTGAATTATGAGTTTTACGATATTGTGAGCTTTGATTAGTGTAAAATTATATTATTGTGAAATGCTAGGTGCAAGCTCAACAGTAATGTGAGTCAGTTATATTGTGTAATAAAATGTGATTAAATACATATGTTGGCAATGTGAACAGTTTAAACTGTTGGATATCATTGGCATGCCATAGGTTTGCGAGTACTCACCCTTTTTATTATGTGTTGGGCATTGTGTGGCCTAGAGATAGCATTGGAGAGATAAGGGAATGTCGAGCATAGCTCCATTCACTGCAGCTAGCGTGGTGTGTTTGGAGAGTGTGAGCATTCTTGCCACACTTACATGGAGATAGCGTACGACTTTATAAGTCATGAGGAATGTTTTGGAGATTCGTTTATCCAATGAGCATATAAGTTGATTATGTTTCATGTTCAAAAATTTCCAATATATCACTGTGTTGAGTATAAAAATTGTGTTATATGTGAATTGTTTAAGTATGTTTAAATCCTAACATGTTTGGTGTGTTTACTTGTGTTGTATGCATGTGTACTCACTGAGCTTTACCAAGCTCACAGTCCTTATTTTACCTTATAGATAAATAGTTCTCGAGTTAGCGAGGAGGGTGGCAAATCGGTGATCCATCGCAAGGCAATTTTTTAGAGTATGTCTGTTGAGCTTTTAAACTTTGAAGTGAAGGCAATGTGGGTCATTCCAACGGTTTAGTACTAAAATTAGACTTAGATTTTTTAAATAAAATTTCCAACGAATGTTACGGACTGTTTGATTTTTGGGAATTTTTTAACGTTATAATTGCTTGTTTAATTGCTTATCTGAATAGTTTTGATTACTTTTTTAATGTGATGATAATTAAATGAACTAACAAATTTTTGCAGACTAAGGGAGACCGTCGAGTATTAAGGTACGCCTTATACCTTCTGATTGTGTGAATGAAATGATTAATTTAGAAAAGCATGGACTTAGGACTAATTTCCTATATGAAATATTCTGCAAGTGTGTGGCATGTACGGTTGGTTGGTGTGGTTCGTAAAGCTTTAAATGGAGAGTCACTTCGATGGCTAATGTATCGTTCGAAACTCGGGTTGGACCGTCCCGATCGAATTTGGGGCATCACATTTAGTGGTATTAGAGTTAAGCTTCGATCTTAGGGACCTGTGGGTTATGGGCCCACAGTTGCTAGGGTTTAGTTTTCTTCAATCTTCTTCTTCTTGTTCTTCTTCTAGCCACATCACGTGTCTCATTAGATCTGTAACCGAAAATGTTAAAGTGACTAATTTGTCATTTTTCAATAACGTTAGTGATCGACTTATCACTTTTCAAAAGTTGAGTGACTGATCGAAATCAAAATGATTGTTTTGTCGGTTACATCAAGATTGAGTAACTGTTGGTGTAATTTATTCTTATTGTAATACATTGCCATTTACGTTAATGATATTCCAGCCTTTGCGTTCAAAAAAACTAAATAAGAGTAGACTAATATTTTTAATTTTAATTTATTTAATACGTAAGTAAATAAGAGTAGAATTATAGTGTTGAATATTTATTTAATATTTATTACTATTTCACTATTTACAATTTTAGAATTGGTGATTTTATACAAATATAGATTCTAATGTGAATTTATTTCCTCGAAATGTGAAAGGGAATTCTAAGAAATCAAATCAGATGAGCATTTTCTTCATCTTATTTGTGTAGTTTTACGGTTTATTAAATTAAAAAGTCAAATCAAATACTATTTTGATTTCTTGATAATTCATACCCCTAACTTCTATGAAAAAAGATAAAAATATAAACCAGAAAATCTTATTTAATGGAAACTAAGAATAACAGAGAATGAAACTGAAATTTCAGAAGTGATGAAATATCAGACGGAAGTAAGAAGAAAACCAAAGTTAGAAGAGTACTGGTATTATACAGCCAAACTTTCTGCAACTCCAAACCTAGGATGATTCAAGAAGATAAAATGAAAGGGCTAGATTGGAGATAAACAAGACCAATGGAAAAGATGCCACTACTACATAACCTCATCTTGGAATAGAGATTTCAATGAAAAAAGGGCAACCATGATTTTCATCTTGATCTTGACAGACAACGAACTAGCTTGATCGCCTTCTATTTTCCAACAGAGGAATCTGGTAAAACTGTCAAAAGCAAACAATTGAATAAAAATGAAGCTAAAAGCTACGGTCCTTTGGCCTTTTCAGGACCTCCCTCGGATATTTCACTTGTGTCCTGTAGCCCCTTTTATTTATTCAATGTTGACTTCTGGTTAAGTTGTAAAAATCCTCTCCGAGCTAAGAGCTATAATCCAACTAGTTAAAATTCCAAAGCATGAAAATGCAAATGCAAGCTATGTAATGTTGCAGATTAGACCAAGAATGATGACAGTCCGACTTTAGCAACTAAAAATGACATTTGCTATAAGATCAATTTCCACCTTTCTTGGAACCCCATTTTCTTAATTCTTTCTGCGGCAATTACAACATATCCCATAAACCTTTTATCCTATGTATATATCACATACACTGCAGCAATGGCTTTTAATACACAAGGCAGAGAAAAGGAGGGAAGGAGTTGGTTTTCACAGTCCTGTGAGAACTAATGAATGAGCAGCCATTGAAAACCAAACAGCTTGAAAACTGTGGACCTTAGTAGGAAACTGGAACAAAAACTATGAACTGTAAGCAGCCAACATCAGACCTGATGTCGGAACATTGGATGCTTTGCTGGACAATCGACGCTTGTAGCGTTTAAGGACAGATGCCAAGTTCTCTTTTCCCTTTGGAAAAGCTACATCACCAGCAGCTGTACCCGTTCGACCCTTCCGGCACGATATAGCAATCTCAACATCCTTAATCATATCCAAGAGCGTGACTGCATTTGTACACTTACCCTTGCCAGGTTTTGAAGCTGGGGGCAACATTCCATTTGAAACTGGTGGGCTTAACCTCTTCTGATATTCCTGGGGGATTTGAAGGCAGAAGCACGGGCACATTGGGGTTCGAGGCTTTGAAAATGCAAGATCTATCACACCCTGTTAACGAGAAGTAATTGCTGTTAATCTAATCAAAATAAAGGAGAAACCACCAAAAAGTATCACAAATTCTTCAGCTAAAACAAACAAAATCTAAAATTAGACTTGCAAGTATTTTTGCAACTAATGCGTCATAAACTTGCAAACCAAAAGGAAATCAATTGCCAAATAAGTAACAATGCAGGAAGAAATTTTTATAATGCCATTCAATGAAAGGAATTCCCACTGATTGGAGATAAGAATGGTGAAAGAAGTCAGAAAAACCGAACCTACACAACTCTTTGCAAGGTCAGGGTAATCTTGTACACTAAGTGCAACAGATGAAACAACATAACAAACTTAAAAATTAAACCAACAATGTCACAATACCCTGAGAACAACATTCACTCCTTAATAAACTGCTAGAGGAATAATGATCATAGTTAAGTTATGCAAAGCATACAAGCATTATCAGATGAGAAACAAATAGAAACAATTATACCTGAAGCCGATTAAGCACATATGTGTATTTTCCCCACAGCTCTGGTCGGCTTTCCATCAGTGAAAGATAAAGGATCCGGTGAATGCACCACACTCCAAAGCTTATTATCAAATCCGCTTTCCATATACAGCCCTCCCAACAATGAGGTACCGATGAAATTGAAAAGTTGGCAACATTTGCTTCATCACTCTTCTGTGTAGAACCATACCTCCTTTCAGAAGACGAGTATTGAGGATCACGCATGTGAACAACCTGGTTCATCTCTCTAGCTTCTGCATCATAAAGAAATCTCTCTCTTGCTGCTACACGATCAATTAACTCCTCATCAGCTCCATCATTTTGTCTAAACAACCAGTCAGACCCATCTAATTTCAAAAGCCTTACAATACAGTGTCGAAAAGATTGAAGAAGCTTGGACTCTAAATCCACACCAGAAGCAGTATCCCGAGTTACCGAGTTCAACCCACTTCCAACTGTTTTATTGCCAGCAGTGTGACTGTTGTCAGCTACACCAAACTGCTCAAAAGGCTGTCTAGACCAAAGGGATCCAGTGCCAGAACCTGAACTCAACTGTGAAGGCAAAGCATCTCTATAACCCTTTAAATGAGAAAGCTCATCAAATGAAAATGGAATGCCAACCCTTGACCCAGCATTTGAATACATGGCTGTTCCATAATTTGTCCGTCCAATGGACAAACCATATCCGACTGAACTGTCCCACTGACCACTCTTCTCAGACACTCGATGAGGAACAGAGAGCCCAGATATGTCCGGTAAGCTATGATACTTCTTTGTATTGACTGATATCCCAGAATTATCATTTATCCCAGATAAGTTCTTGTCATGATAAGACCTTTCAGATTGTAATGCACTACTTCTAGCAACTGCAACATTCTCAAATCCAGGGGGCTGAGCAGGAGTTACACCATTTTGCGATTTTTGCCTTAATGCAGAAGCCAGGGAGCCTCTATAATTTGTACGGCCCATGGCAGGAGAATCTGATGCTGGTAATTCAATTTGATCATTCATGCAATTGGAGCTTCTATCCTTATCAATTCGATTAAGGTAAGATGCAATCCGATATCCATGCACTGTAGCTGGTTGATAATCCCATGCCTCAGCAGATGGTGCAGCACGCAAACTAGAGTACCTCCTTTCACCAGAAACGACATTACAGCTAGAATTTTGAGCATAAGCATCTAATAGTTGCGTCTGATTTGACCACAATGATGAAGATCCTAAAGGATACCCATGTGATAAATCAATACTATTTTGCATCTTCAAATGCTTTGGAGAGTCATACAGGCTTGAACCATTAAGTGCATCAGATCCTCTTCCTCCCACCGAAGTGAAATACCCACCATATTCCTTCCCAGTTGTATCCACTTTTAATGGTTTTGAATCGACACCCAATAGTACATCTAATTTCTTCACCTTTGCTTCTTGGGTAGGTTGCCCGTGAAAATCATACAATTGACCCCAAAATTCATCAAGAATGGCAGCTAATTGACGCCTTGCAGCACGACCCAATCCTGCCAATCTAGAGAGACTTCCAGTACCATTACCACCATCATCACTTTTCCCGCTGAGGCTCCTGACTGAAGGAGGGCCATCTGGTGTCAAAGAGGAAATACTTCCAGGAGGTTTGGATGGCTCTTCAGGCTCCCAAGAATCTCCATCATCATCTTTTTCAATATGCCGATCTCCCTCAGAACTCACTGTTTTTTCCAGAAGGTTCATTGATTCAATCTTCAGAGTTTTCGTGCCCGGCACATCATCCGTTACCTCATCAACTACAGCAGAAGCTAACTCAGGTATGGATGCTGGTTCCTCAGTGTCACAGATTGAGGGGCTAGGATATTTACCACTACAAGAGTTCGGATTAACAGTTGTCAAACGTATTTCCTGCTCAGACTCCATGATTGTCTCAGGCAAATCCAGATTATAATTTGGAAAAGAAAAATCTGAATATCTTTCAATGGAGTTTTCTGGTGCTAATGATCTTTCCTGTATATGAGCAGGTTCCTCTCCACAATATATAGTTTCACTTAACTCATTTCCCTCTTTTTCTATAGCTGTCTCAGAGACAGTTCTGTTCTTATCCCATTTCCATGCATGAGCTTTACTTTCAGAACTGGCAGATTTTAAAGGAGTAGCTGCCAGCCAAAGCATCAAAGAAAACGATGCACTAGCAGTAGCCAGAAGAAGAACAAAAGGAACAGACATGCTAATCCCAGCATTCAATCTCAAATTCCCAGCCCAATCACTACTCCCAAATATCATTTCTACCACAAAGATTATCTTTAGACCCAGAATTCCCATGAATGTTACCAGTGATAGGAATTCCAGAATTGGAGAAACTTTGTAAACACCCATAATTGATCTTGATGAGGCAACCCGAAACAGAGGGATCACTGAAGATGGCAACAGAAGGGCTACAATCACCTGCGCAAGGATAAACATCTGATATACCCCCTCAGGTCCAGAAGTCCACACACAATAAATAGCTGGAACAATTGCTACAATTTTGATTGTTGCACGATGAAGCCAACCCGGTATGTCAAGCCCAAGGAAATTGTGCAAGACAACTTGCCCGCTAAGATTCCAGGTTGATGCAGTAAGTTGATTAGATAAGAACATAACCAACAAAAAGACTAGGGGCAGTATACCATTCCTGAATACCTGTTTTAATCATTTACAAAAGGTATTTGTTAATATCCACATATTAACTCAATTGTTGAGAAATACATGATTCTTGAAAGGCATTATAAACAATAGCTTATCAGAAAAGCAAATGAAATTAACCTGCTCAATTGCATCATGAAAAGTAAATAAGACGAGGCCTGCATTGTAGAACACATTTGCAGCTGAATTCATCAGCACATAATTTACTAGATAAATTCCACCAAAGACGCATAAGATGGCAAAAAGATGGTTGTAACATAAGGCACTCTTGGAAGTATTTGGTGGTCCCAGATGCTCCTGTGGACAGGAGAACAAAACTTCAGAGAGTTGAGAATGAATAGCATAAAATTGAACTCCAAAAAGCAAAAAGGCAGGACCATAAAACAAAACCAAATGATATTGTAAGCATAAAAGAGACAAGGTGAACCAATTTGTCCCACAGTTCAAGAATTGTATGCCCCATAACATTTAAGCATGGTGCAATGAACATCAGCCTACCCTATATTTGAGAACAATGTCATAACTATAAAAGACCACTAACTGAGGAAAATTATACATGCATTTGACTCGGATTGTAGTGAATGTACAAGGGCAGCATCCACATGCAAAGATTCTAAAGAGGCTTCTAAAATCCAAGCATTGACAAAGAAAATGTCATATTCTTAGTGAAATAAATTTCCAGATAATATAGGCGTCTCCAATCCATTAAAACTGAAATATAAAGGTCCATATACAAGACTCATGTACATACATGCATATACAAGTCCAATCCCAGATACCTGAACAATAGAAGAATGTAGATAAAAATTGTGAGGCATGATGCTTGCTCCAAGAAGACTCATCAGGGCAAATGCACTCTCCCCACTCAACTTTGTTGGCATCCCAAGCATGGAAATAGAAATTTCTGGTTGACCGAGGAGCACTCCAAAAACATAAGAAATCAATATGAAACCTGCTGCATATATGCATAGGAAACTTGCCCTGCGGTGATCCTGATGTTGAAAATTGTTTAGACTGTTATGATGTTGCAAGAGAGAGATTGTGCAATAAAACAAAGCAGTTTAGCATACCAAGGTGGAGGCAAAAACTGGGAATAAAACAGCATCAACAGCAGCTAGAAAAACACCAGTGGACAGATCCACCCCAGAGAGAAGATTAATCCCATGTGCGACACCCAGGACCTGGTAAAATATAGACATTTTTAATGAGAATAGAACAAATATCACTATATTAGGTGCAAATAAAAAGAAATATAGCTGCCTTTCATCATAGTTTAGAAAAGAAAGCTACCATGGTAAGGTCCAACACAACCACAGAAAGCTCTGCTTGAACTCCAAGGAATAAACAAGTGGACTTGTCATACTCATCGCTGCAAATCTATCATCACCATAAATTAAGAAATAAATATGTATCATGAAAAGAGTAAAAAACTCGTCCACAAATAAGCACAAGCACCTTTGCACATAACATTCTGGTTATATATAAGCACTTAATTAAAGATTAATAAGCATGTATTTGTAAAAAAGGAGTTCGTATGCTTTTTAATCAAGGTGGAAAAATAATTAAACAACTAACATTGGAGAAATTAACTAAATCATGTTGTTACTTTTTATAGAGTTCTACAAGTACACAGGTCAGTATAATAGTTGTCAAAGAAATTGTCTTACAAACAGAATAATTCCTAATCTTTTTATTATTGTAAAATGCACAAGCATGAAAAGAATACCTGAGCAAGACCACGCCCAGTCACCACACCAATTCTAGCTGACAGATACTGACACAAAATGGCAGCACAATTAAAAAGAAGCATGGGAACTACCAGATCAAAACCAAACCGTGCACCGCCTTCAATGGTGGCAACCCACTTCCCAGGGTCAACATATCCAATTGTTATTAGAAGAACAGGTAAAACAACAGGGAGCATCTGATGAAGGGCACCTCGTTGGTGGTTAGCATTTCCTCCCTCAGCTTCCATTTTGTCAACTAGAAATTCAGAAGATATGGAAGTTACAGTGCAGTAACGCTTCAAATTCCCTCTTCAGAATAGCACAGAACCTCCAATGCTCAAGAAGTACTACAATTACATGGTTGTTCACAATGATTGAATCTCGTAAGAATGAAGCTACCCATCATAAGATATTCAGCCAGATATTAGCAAGTTATTTGATTAAACATACTTTTGCAAGAAAAAGCAAACAGTCGAGGCCATTTCCTGCAAGACTTGCTATCAAACGAATGTACATTAAACAAAAGCCCTGGCACAGCAGGACTAGCGTGCATCTAAAATGCACTTCCCAAGAATCAGTGCCACCGCAGCTGCTGACAGTCAAAATTGCAGCCTCAGCCACAACCGGATACGGGTTGTGGGTTATTCCAACTCTCGCAGGACTTTTACCAAGAACTTGAATCAGTATCAAAGGGCAGATACACTCAGCTCCAGTCCCTGAGAAGAACAACAAATAATCCAAACAAATTCCTCCAACGAAGAAAGCACCTACAAAGTCAAAACCTGAATCAAATCAGTCAAAACCATCAGCCTTGGAACATAACTACAAGAAAAAGGAATTAAAGCATCAAAACCAACATGTAAAACGAATCAGAACCAGATTCTAGCATAAAACAAGATCAAGCCATTTGGTCAAGCTTCAAAACAAAATCATCACAGTCCAATATACAGTGAACACCATAAATTTCACAAACCGGTACAGTGAACCAGATTATTCGAAAAGAAAAAAGTATAGTGCGAATTAGTCAAGGATGTAAGCCCTTCGCATCATCACAAATTCACTTTGCAAACTAAATTTCAGCATCAATGCTAATCAATAGTGATAAAGATCAGTACACAAAAACAAACCAAATAAACAAACAGAAGACAGAATAAAATACAGCTTCATACAAAATCACAAACCCCAAAAGCACCCCCACACGAAAACTACGAAACAAAAACCTTTAACTTAAAAACAAAACTCAGATCTCCCTAAAACATCCCAAAGCAAGCAAAAGTGTAAAACCCCATCCAAATGAACAAAGCATTAAGGAAGCAATATGAATAAAAATCAAGACCCTGGATCTGATTCAGCTCAATAACTTTGAAAAAAAAAAGGGAAAAATGTTTGCACAAATTCCAAGGTAGATTACGCATAAAGCAAGAAAACAAAAAAACCAAAATAATTAAACAAAAAAAAATGTAAATCATAAGGAAAAAGTAAAGAGTAGAACTGGACTAGGGTTTAGGCCTTTGGGGAAGTAAAAATATTTGTTCTTTGATTTTACCTTATGTTAAAAAGTGGGAGAGAAGGAGCTTATCTGCTATCCTTTTCTCTGCAATCTCTATCTAAGTTTGGGTATTAACAAAAGTAGATCTACAAGAAGAGGGATTTCTCGGGCCACTGGGTTTTATTTATATATTTTTCTTCACAAACAGAGCGAGAGAGAGAGAGAGAGAGCGAAAAAGAAAAAGAGAGCTCAGTTTTCAGAAAGAGAAAAATAAGATAGATATATGGTCATCTCAGATATATAAATATTTATAAATATATCTTCAAGGGTGTGGGGGCTCTTTCCAAGCCATGCCATGCCATGTTGAAGAAAAGTGTACAATATAAAATGTGAAACAGATGTTTCACTACCAAATACAATTCAAAGCGCAGAAGAAATGTGTTAAAATGAAAGACAAAACAAAAAGCTAGAAAAAGTTACAGACAGCTAAAAGTTTTTTTTTTTTTTTTTAAAGTTACAAGCTTTATTGACATCAAAAGACAGTTCCAACAAATCTCGAGGACATCCCCAAAAATTTCAACATTACAATTAATCCAAGAACCTCTCATTTCATTTATACACGTTTGATGGATTATTATTTATATGTATTAAACTTTTATATTAATAATTAGGGTTTATAAATTTTATAAAGTTTAAAGATTAAGTTATTATCACACAACTATCAAAAGTTACGATGTGGTCATTCACGTTATAAATGACATCAAATTATTAAATTTAATCGATTTAACTTTGTTACCTCTTTAGCAAATTGATGACACGACATACTAACTCAAAGCTTAGTAATTAATTTAACTTCGGAATCGATCATTTTATCAATTTAGTATTTTTTATATTTTTTAATCATAATTTAAAATATATATAAAAATTCTTTAAAAAAAACTTGAAAGTTCATTACTTACTTTTAGAAGTATAATTATGCAAAAAAAATTAAAATTTTATAAATTTCTAAAAGTTGTAATCAAACTTGATGAGATTGTAATTTCACTTTATTATATTTTTCGGATTTAATTGTTTGTTGTATAATTATAGTGAAAATAATTTGATTTGGGATCCGATCTAAAATATTCATGATTTAACTAATTCCAGACACTTCATTTTAAGAAGGGAAAAACACGCTAAAGAGTTCATGATTTATCTTCTTCTTCTCCAAAAAGTCTTCTGCCTCCCTATTCCAGTCCCTTCTTCAAGATTGTTCTTATCTTCTCGTTTTTCACTCCCGTTGATACTGCATATCGACATTATTGTAAAGTTTTTTAATGAAATAGAACAAGTTTTGCTATTATTGTTACTATCAAATGAATCCACTTTTCGTTTTGTATGTTAGTGAAGAATAAGTGTGTTGAAGACCTCTAAAAGCATGCGTGTAAGGAACACTGAAGGACAAAACAATATAGAGATAATGTGGAAAAGGTTGATGAGTTATTTTGTCACAGATATATTAAATCTGTAACTGCCATTTGGTTTTTCTTTTTAACAAATAGATTTTTTTTTACTTGTAATTGATTTACAATTAAAGTTTCGTTTATTTCACTGAAAATGATTTCCGAAACATGATTTCTGAAAAATTACTTATTTTTTTGGAAAAATTAATATTTTTTAGTGTTTGAATGAATCAGTAAAAAAAAATTTTTGTTTGACAGATTACCTGAAAATATTTCATAAATTTTTTTTTCAAGGAACCAAACATACATTTAACATTTTATAATCTTTTTATTGTTTAATTTAGTTTATTTCATAAAGCTTATTTATATTTTAATTAATAATGTTTTAGTTTTAATTAATCTTAATTTACTTAATTAAGTTTAATTGTTAATTTCGTACATTAAAGAATATAAATTTATTGATATATATTTATGTGTAATTAAGTTGAAAGTGGTAAATATTTATTTTGAATATTATTTTTGGATGAGTAAGTTGAAAATGATTTAATTTGATAAAAATTGAAGTAAGGACCAAATTATAAAATTTTTAAATATTCAAAAAGGATTTGACTTGTGAAATCTAAAACATTGATGTAGTAACTAAATTATATGATTATGAAATATGAAAATTTTGAAAGTTGAGCATAAAATAGTAAAGTTTGAAACTATAGAGATTAAATTGTAAAAATTTCAAAACTTGAGTTTTAGGATTAATTTACATTATTTAAGAATTTACAATTTTGAAAAAATAGAATATGAAAGTTTAACTGTTCAAAAATCAAGGACTACTTTTTGGAAAATTTGACAATTTTAGTTTTAGGGGCTAAATTATAAAATCTAAAAATTTTAGAAAATTTATTGTTTTGTAAAATTGTACAAAACGAGGTTTAAGATTGAACTGTAGAATAAAAAAATCTATTTTTGAGGAATTAAATTATAGACTAGTAAAAATTTAGATTTTAGGGGTTAAATCATAAAAAAATATAAAATTAGAATATAATGGAATACTTTATTCTACAGTGAAGAGAGTTTCCTTTTTGTTGCTTTGAAAGCTTCGCCTTTTTGTTTCTTTGACAATAAAGATAATGCATAAAGTCTTATCAGTTTGGAAAATATTTTGCGGGAAAAAAGTTGGTAAGACATTTTCAAAACATTGATTTTACTCTTTTTTGGAGAATGATTTCCTTTGGTAATTCATTTTCGATCAAATAAACACTATAAAATAATGAAAATGTTTTACAAAAAATATTATGCATGTAAACAAACGGACCCTAAGTATATAATCAATAAATATATATATCCAAGAAAGTGAGTTTTTTTTTAATATTTGTAATTACATGATAGTATATGTTCATACTTTCTTAACCCTTTAACAACACATACACACCTTACACACACAGGCGCTCGAAACCGAGACCCCTAAGATGAACAATATCTTCTTTTCCACTGAAACTACTTGTTAAGTTCAAAAAAAAGGGTTTTCTAAATCATTTTAACAACTATGAATATTCTCATAAATAACCTTTTGATTATAGTTCACGGATCAAATTAATTATTAGTAGTTGAGTTAACATACAACATCATAATTTCATTAAGGGGTAACAACTGTACAGTTAACTAATAGGTGACCAAAATGTAATAACTTAAAAATGTAAGTGATCATAATGTAACTTTTGATAGTTGGGTTGCAAAAACATGAACTTGACCTTAGTTTAGTGACTGCAGAATTTTCCTTAATAATTAACATTATTTATTAATGAAGAATATTTGATGCTTGATATATAAGTCTCATACACCATCAACAAATAATAATACAACACATCATCATTAAATAAACAGAAAATAGTGAAGAACTTATAAATAAATACTAATAACTTTATTTAAACATAATTAATAATTAAATTATATATAAATGTTAAAACCTGAAACCTTAGGCCAAAAACCGTTAAACCCAAGATCATAAATCCGAGAGTTATTAATATTTTTTTATAATAGTAACATTTAATGTTTAATCATGTTTAAATAAAATTATCAATATTTATTTACAATTCCTCCATAATTTTATTTATTTTAATGATAATATATCATATTATTATTTAATGATGGTGCATGATATTTATGCATTGACGCATCAAATAATATTATTTTATTTATTAATTATTAATATTTATTTTTTAAATTTTATTAAAAAATAATAACAATGTTAAGTGTTAAAAAAATTCTAAATTTATATATTCATATTGTTTAAAAAATAATATAATTTCTCTCAATACAAATAAAATAATTTAAAGGAAAATATTTGATACACTGTCAATAGAGTTTTTAGATTCCACAAGTAGAATCGAGTTTTTAGACTATTAAAAAATAGCATGGGATGAAAATTGAAAATTGTTTTAATTATTTTCATTAATAAATAATAGGATAAAGAGTAATTTAATATCTACTAAAATAAAAGAAGCAATTTCGTCCGTATAAGATTCAAAAATGAGAAAATAAATATAAGTGATGTTAATTATTTTTGTTATTTAAGGGTTCCTTTAGACGAATGTTTATTTTTAATATAATGATATATATTTAATTTTTTTCTATCTTATACTACAATATTATTATAATATATAATCTCGTTATCATTATTATTTTTATAGTAACAGTTGATACATACCATCCATTAAAAAGTGTCTGAATCTGAAACTAAAGAAAAGTTCACTTAGTTTGACAAACAAAAAAAACGTTTGGTTGTGAAAAACATGCCCATGTTTGAATGTGTACTTTTGTTGAATTCTAAAAATAAAAGAATCAAATGATTAATAATTAGTTCCAATATTTTGAAAAAAAAAAAAAATTTATTTAATGTATTTTAAAATTTTCAAAAATTGAAAACAAAAGTCTTTTAAAATTTAAAAAAAAAACTTTTTTTAATTTTTAAAGTTCTGGAAATAGTTATTATTTTTTAATTTTTATAATATTTAGAATATTATATAAATTTTATTTTCTAATTTTTAAAATTCAATCAATTAAGAATGGATATGATAAGATATGAGTTCAAGTGATTGAAACGTATTATTTTCTTATTAATGGATTAGGAAAAGACTATGGATAATTCTAAGTATTGCATCAAAAAAAATAAATATGATCAAAATCTATAATAAAATTGTTCAAAATAAAAATAAATATTAATTAAATTACTTTAATCTTATAGTATAAGAACTGAATATTCATTCCCATGGAATAAAAACTCTATATATTACACATGATTTTCAAGAATTATATAAAAACATCTTCATGGAGGATTTTTTATTATTATTTGAGTTGGATTTGCATGGCCATGTGCTGCCATGTTTATGAACTTGGCCATCTGCAATTATATTTTAAATTATAAGCATTAATCTATTTGAATTAGAAAGATTAACGTGCCTTCTATTTCTTTAAATAAAAAAATATATATAATTTCCAAACAAGTTTTTATTTCAAAAAAAATCAAAATTTTTTCAAAGATCTTTAAATAACGTGTTGATGTGATTTAAACGGTTATCTTATAATTTTACTATTAAAAAATAATTATTTTTTAGTTATAAACAACAACTAGCACGACTCGAATTCAGATTATACTTAAAGCGATGAACACTCTTGATCATCAGGTCAATATAACTATTTATTTCTATTTCAATAATATTTCATAATTATATATTTAAAAAAAAACAATATTTATCATAATTATTAGATATTTTTTATAGTTATGAAATGCACTGTATAGATATTTTCCTCCAACAGGAAATACATTAAATTCTCCTATGCGTATTTTTAGTATGGAAATTAACATTTTTTCAACCCTTCATTTGAAAAATATCAGTAGGCAAAAGTTCAAACGCCGAATTAAGACAGAAGTTAAGATAGTTTGTACTGACTTATTACAGCAATAAATGTCCCAAAAAAATAGTTATCTTAGAAAAGTCAAACACTTCTGGATAAATGTTTTAACTTACATATTTAGGATCTACTTCATTTAGCCAAGTAGTGTTTTTTTTTTTAAGAGAAAACATTTTACAATACACTACAATAAGTCAAAGCATTGTTATCGGTATCGTACTTCAATAGATGTAAAAGCTTTATAGAAATTTTCTCGAAAACCTAAATATTATGATTTTTATCGGATGTCATTTTAATTAACGAGTCACAATTTTATTTTTTTCTCTTGAAATTATGATTTTTATCTGATGTCATTTTAGTTAGCGAGTCCACAATTTTATTTTTCTCTCTTGAAATATGTTTAATTCTCTAATATCCAATTGATTATAGCAATTGAAGAATCGTCCTAATTAAGGTTGAAGATGAATTTATCGATTAGCTTTTTTGAATGGTTTTGACAGCTTTTAAATTATCAGTTTGGATCAACACTTTATCTAGATCCTATTTTTGTACAATAACTAAGTCATCTAAAATCTCCCGGAGCTCTACTTAAAGCACTAAACAAATCTCCAAATAATAATTATTCCCAAAGATCCACTCTCTATTCGATTTTCATAACACACCCTCAATAAAAGCTATGTTAAAATTCAGATTAATCATCCCATTAATATTCAAAAGACAACAATTACCTGACTATGGTAGATGTAAATCAATTTCCTGTCGACTAATTGAGGTTTTCATATGCATCAAAATATAATATTTCACTCAACTAATCGAAGTTTTAACTATTTCAAAGATATTCCAAAATAGATTTTAGAAGATAAATAAATTTCTATTTTTTCAGATTCGCGAAACAAGCAACCAAAAATATGGTTGCAATTAACCCCACATTAGACATCCATAATGTTGGCTAGAACGCACAACTTGAAGCCAAACCTCTTTTGTAGTATTTTTTTAATTTTTTGAAATAATTTTGATTAACATAAGTGATTATTTTTATTAATAAAAATTAATTAAATTATAATTTTGAAAATCCATAATTCCCCAACCTAAATAGTTACTTTTCGCAATTCCAATGTGGAGATTATATACCTAAGGTTTTAAATTTTGAATCTCATAATTATTCAATATCAATTTTTTAGTGGAATCACATCCACTTTTAAATAAGATAGCATTTGATGTTAAAAGAATTAATTATTTAAAAATTAATATTTTCAGAAATTTAAATCTGTTTGATAACTCAGGATAGGACCTACTTAATACAAAAAAATAAATTTAACTTTTATTTATTTATTTTGATATTATATCATTCTTTATCAAATAATATAAATATACTAAAGTTTTTAATTTTAAATTTTATAATTTAAATTCAACATTTGATTTTTTTCATATTTATTTTTATACATATTTTTTTAGCACTTAATTTTTCAGTTTATCAAACAAATCATAAGCTTTTCGGTAAAAATTCCATCGAGGCCCTTGTATTAGGAGTAAGATTGCATTTTAGCCCTCCAACTAAAAAAATTGACAAATTAATTATTGTACGTTATATTAAAGAGCAATTGATCTTTCTGTTAAAAAATCAATTTACTTTTTAATCTAAACTATAAAAACTAATATACTCATTTTTTTAAAATAAAAAATACAAATATAATTTTTAATATAAAAATCTCTATAATACTTTCACCTAAATTTTAAATAAATAATAACAATATAGTAATAGACCCAAGAAAAAAGGAGGGGCTTTTTCTCAAAGGAAATTCAGTGCATCAAACAACATCTCTCCATAATCTGCAGTTCTGTAATTAAAACAAAAAAAACAAAAAAAAAGAAATAATATTTTATAACGTATAAAATACAAATGTGACAAAAACTGAAGCACCCGAGATTTAAAAAAGCAAAATGAACAAGTTCAATGAACATTTATTATTAATCGATTCAAGCAGATGTACTTACATCCCATTTTTTTAAACACTAGAATTACCATTGAAATTCACAAAAAAAAAAAAAAAAAGAAACTGTAATTTATTAAGGGAGACAAAATCTCCATTAGAGCCAACAGGGTCCACACCACTATGCTGCCACGAATCTAGTCTGTCTAATACTTTCAGATTTTTTGTGCTTTGGGAATCGTCGAAATGATGTTTTCAACTTACTTTCTTTTTCGATAAATTGTAAGAAAAAAATAAAGTTTTAATAATATTATAATTAACACGATTCGAATTTAAATTATATTTGAGATAATGAATATTTTTAATCATTAAATTAATATACGAGGTTCGAATTTATTTTTTTATTTCTTTCATATATCTATATTTGGAGATTAATGTCACTTAAAAAAGACATTGTTAATTCTCTAGGGCTTTGGTTCATTGCATCTTCATTGTTTAAGATGTCATTAACATGTGAACCATTTCATTGCTTTTGGCAATGCATTAACTTAATGAAATGTGAATATTAGTATTTAATGAAAGAGTTCATCACTTTTTTTTTTATTAAAACAGATTAATAATAAAATATTTAAATTCTTTTTTTTTTTTTACATTTTTATCTTTAAAACTTTAACATTTTGTAATTTTAATACCGGATCTGACATTTTGAATGTACTTTAAAGCCTTGTCTAGAATAAAACACATTTATTTTGATTTAATTAGTTTAAATTGTAACATATGTTTTTTAATTTATTAATTATGTTAGAGTCAATTTTATGTTCCAACTATAATGTAAATTACAACTTGAGATATATTTAAATTTAATAAATTGGTCTGATAATTAAGGTGTTAATCATTCTATGTGTGATTAAAATTTGAGTTGTGCTAATCGCGTTACTGTTCTTATAATTCACCAAAAAAAATATTGTTAGGAAAACCTACAAACATAATTTTAATAAACAGAATCAATGATTCTAGACGATTGTGTCATGAATACATCCTTGTCAAGCTTTCCATGTAAGAATGCATTTGAGATATCAACTTGACTAATGGACCGTTGACAAGCAATAACAATAAAGAATAAAGATTGAATGGTTGTAGGCTTAACCACGGGATTGAAAGTATTTTCAAAATCAATCTTTGGACGTTGGTGGCAACCCTTGGCAACTAAACGAACCTTATATAAACATAACATCAAGCCATGTTAAATATAAAAAAAATTTAAAAATTGTGAATTATAAAAATATTCATAAAAATTAAAAAATAGCACAAAATACATATGAATTGCGATGTTTTAGTCAATATTTTCGTTAAAAAACAACAATTCAACTATTTTTGAAAGATTAATGGTTAAATTCAAAATTTTTTTAAAATTAAAAGTCAATTTTAACTTTAAAAAAACTAAATTAACAAAATATATAAACATGAAAAACTAAATTTAACATTATACCTTAAACAATAAAAAAAAAAAAACCCAAATTCATAGAGTCCAATATATATTACACGATTTTCTTATAAACATTTGTGTTAAGACATGAAAATGTTGACACGAGTCTATCATGTATACTCATTAAATATATTTAATATATTAATATATCAATATAAATATTCACAAATAGTTAATTTTTTATTAAATGAACATAAAATAATGACAACGATGACTCCTTTTTTATGTAATTTCTATAGTTTTTGTCTTTTCTGTATTTAATTTTGTATTATATATTAGATTAGATTTTTCAAAATTTTCATTATCTATTAGTTGCATTTATATGATAATAATAAATGTCAAACATTTATTTTATTTCATTAAAAAAATAAAAGTGTCACAAATATCATATTGACTAGAAAACACTTTTATAGTTAATATTAGACCTGTTTACGAGTTGGACTATTCACTTAAGTTCGAAAACTTGTCTGAAATTTGGAAGAGTTTGAATAAAAATATTATACCCAAAAAATGAGTTTAGGTAAAAAAAATTAGGTTTGTTTAAAATATGGGTCAGGCTTGAGCTTGAATATTCATGACCTGAGTTCGGCTCAATTTTTAGTTTATAATACTTTATATTACGTTATTTATATTATGTAATGTATAACAAATAAAAAATAAATTTATACTAAATATATAATATTACTCTAAAGTAAACATTAAAATAATGTTAAGATAACTATATAAAAAATTTTAACAAATAAAAAATATATTAAATTAAAATAATATAAATATTTTTCAAAAAAAAATTAAAAATTAATATGGGCAGACTTAAATGAGCTTGGGTTAGTCTTTTGCAAATATGGACGGTGTAACGACCCGAATCCAGAATTGTCGAAAAATGTATTTTCAAAACTTCAAATTGGTGAAACGGACCCGTAAATATTTAATAAAAATGTTTACGGAAATAAATTGTACAATAATTGATTTTTGAATAAGTGATTTTAAGTGTATAGTGCTTTAATTAGGTGTGAGGACTAAAGTGCATATAAGGTAAAAATTGTGATTTATAAAAGGATTTTAATTGAAACAAAGAAGGAGGGACCAAGGGGGCAAAAATCCCCAACTAAACTCTTAGTGCCGAATTAGGTAGTAAAATGTGGCTGAAAGTTTATATGATAATTTGATTAAAATAAATAAAAGAAAAAAATGAATTAGAAATGAAAAAGAGTTTAAGTTATTGGGAGTTGTTGAAACAAAGAGAGAATATCTTTGTTCTTGGAGTTCCGGAGAGAGAAGAAGGATAAAGGAAAAGTTTAGAGTTTTCTTAGATTCAAGCTTCAAATTGATAAGCTTAATCAATTTTTTTTTGTAATTTTTATGTTTTTAGAATTTCGATATCTCATTCTTTACGATTCATGTCATATTTTTTATTATTGTTAAGAATATTAAATTCTACCATTGTTGGGTAGATAGAGTTTTAATGATAAATTGATGTATTATGGAGCTAGAAGTGAAATAGAAATAAATGGTGGGATAAATTGCTAACTTTAATAGTATAAGGGTCAAATTTGAAAGTTTGGTGAATTGATATAAAAATGAGAAAATAGAGAGTTAAATTTAATAAAATAATATGGATGTGTTTTAATAAAATATATTGTGTATTTAATTCCGTAGCTGACGTCAATTTGGATTCCTCAAAAGGGAAGGGCAAGGATAAGGTCGTCGACGAGTAGCTCGATATCTTCGGTTGGTGTTTCTATAACTTTAATTAGTTTATTAAATTGTCAAATTATTCTTAATTGCTCAAAGTAGAAATCAATGTGTGGAAATAAGGTATGAGATTCTCTACTTGATTGGGTTGCTTTGAATAAATTAATGGTATGAGAATTTACTTGTATATTCTCCATGTATAAATGTATGATGAAAAATTGTGATATTGGTGAATTTATGCTTATTATCAGATTGCATTTTAAATGCATTTTTTTGTTGTGAATAAAATTAAATGTGGAAATGTGATTTGATATTAAATGGAAAAGATTATCCTATTAACTGTTCGGGCCAAGTCGGATATAGATGACTTGCCATAGGATAGGAAGAGTTCAGGGTTACTTTGACTACGAGTTGATGAGGCACTGGGTGCCAGTTTACTTCGATTTAACCAATGAGACACTGGGTGTCAACTTTATTATAACGCAAAGCGCGTTTTACTACTTCGGATTTATCTGATAAGGCACAGGGTGCCAAACCGATGTGTTGGTTGGATTTGTGTATTCGTCAGAGTCGGAGTCGACTATAAATGATGAACATTATGATTATATGGAATGAAAATGTTATGAATGTTGTATTGAAAATCAATGAAATGAGAAATGATTATGCATGAATATAATGTGTATAATAGACATGAGAAATTCATTGAGAAATCAAGAAATAGTATATAAGACATATGCATTGGTATTATGTATGAATTGAATAAAAGCGAAAATACGAAATTAATTATGTATGGAGACCAAAGAAAAAGTAATGATACATGTCGTTAAATAAAATGCATGAATAGAATCTGTATTGAAAAATAAATATGATCAATGGTATCAAGATACTCATATAGTATGTGCCGTTAGTATATTTATTTATGAGTAAAATGATAGGTTTAACATGAGTTTTATTAGCTTAAATTCTATATAATGTATCTGTATGGTTTAATGATGGTTATAGAAATGGAAATAATATGAAATATCATTAAGGATTAAAATGAATTGATGAAATATATAATGTAGCTAAAATCTTTATGATATGGTATCATTAAATTGGTGTCGATATAGCATGAACAAAAATTGAATAAATTCCCTAAATGTATTTACGTCTGTTATTTATTTATTTACTTGAATATAGTAATGCCACTGAATTATACTCAGCGTATGTTTTGTATTACATTCGCAGGTTAGGTGCATTTTATATATTTACGCGATTCTGCATCCAAGGACGAATCCCGTACTCAATTAATTGTGAGTTTGATTTAATTTGGGTCAGCATGTACCTAAGTAGGGTCGTGATTTAGGACGTTTTGTATTTTGTTAGATTATGGTGGATTGTATATCCAAGTATCTTGGGAAATTCGTTATCTGATGTTTTAATGTGGCCTGTTATTTTGCTATTGTTTATGTCATGAAACTGTTGACTTGTTTCTGTAGTTTCACACTTGTACCGGTAGAACTTTGGTGGTTAAGTGTAGTATCGATAGAATCTACCATAATATCGGTAGAAGTGCAGGGGAAAAATGTATTTAGTTACTGACTTGTGTAGTATCGATAGAAGTCCCAATAGTATCGGTAGTGATATATATTATATCGGTAGAACCTTCGCTATTAGCAATAAAATTTTGTAGTAAATTTTGAGTCCTTACTGACTTTAGTACTACCGATACCTACCTGTGCAAGTATCGGTAAAAGTCCTTTTAATTATAAAAAATGTTTTTAAAAAATGAAGTAAATCAACTTGTTTTAATATATTTGATTTCATTAACATCTTTCAAATAAAAAAATAATAATAATAACCCCGTAATTAATACGAAAATATGTTTTTAATTAATTTCTTTTTAAATCAGAGTGGTTGTGACACCTAGTTGTTCGGGTTCGATGATCGAACCGGGTAAGGGTGTTAGGCGAACTTGGGCAAAATTTTAGGCTTATATTTTGGGTTGGGCCGAGCTTGAGCAAGCATAGCATGTTAATATCATGTTGAGACCCGACCCATGAACACCTCTAACTTATACTTGCACTATAAATAAGTGTCAATTTCCTCACTATTTTTATGAACTCTTTAGAGTTTCTTCATTTGAATAACTTCATGAGAGATGACTTATAATTTATAATTATTTATATATAATATGATATACGTTATATGAAAGAGAGAAATAATAATGTTCAAAGAAAAGAGATATTGGTTTCAAAATAACTCGAACTTAGCCACAAATACAACATTGACATTAATAGAGATTACCATTTCCATAATAAAGACCCTATATATATGCCACAATATTAGGACTCAATGAATATAATTCTACCAATTTGACGATAATGTGATGTTTGCTATGATCCAACTTTGTGAGTTCTGCAATCTAGAGATCTACAAGTAAGAAAACAATCATAAGTAAGCATTCAATTCTTAGTAAGTTCAAATGGAAATTATAACACTTACATTGCTCATAGGTGAGCATGTTAACTACCAGAGGCTTTAGCTAGAATATGACACGTAATGTCACAATAAAGCAAGCATAAGAAACCTGTGTATCCATGTGCATCAAACATTTTAAACATAACTTAAAGCATCACAAATTGGTACAAATTCACATATACTCATTTCAATGTTACATTCTATCATAAATCCACAACTTCATACCATTTTTATTGAATCATGTATCTTAATAGTTTATCAAATTTAGTTCATTTCATTATACAATTTCAAGATTCAATTTCAATGTTACGCCTAACAGAACCCTAGTAAATGGATTTAAACACGCGAGTGAACTACACTACACCAAGATAGTTCGTATGAACTTAAACTACACCACAGCAAGGCACTAAAGTGCAAAGCTCGTAGGCATCAAATGTTTAAACATTTTCAACTACATTCCTCCACTGCACTAAGGTCTTTGTAAAGATAAAAAAATACTCGATGATCTGCAACAAATGCTGGATCCCAAAATAACTGGTCATAGTCTCCATATCATCAACTATCCCATACACAAGCGCACATATGACCCTATTGGCATGTCAATTGTATCCTAACCTTTTATTAAGTTCACATGGGCATAAATCATTCATATTTGCATATTCATACCTTGTACTGTCGCATATCAATTTCCAAAATTCCGTCAATTGAATCTGAACATATATTAGACATACATTTAATGTTACATTTTGATATTCTTTCCATACTTCTAGTTTCATTCAATACATACAACGTCAATCACTTATTTCAATTCAATTCAGTTTAATCTCGTTTACTAACCATGTATGCCAGTTTATCAACATTTCAAATTATGTTCCAACATAGGTAAAATTGGAAATAACATAAGCAAACCTATTAAACAAGGAAGGGTAGTGAGTTCTATAAGAACTTACCTTTCAAAACATAAACGAGTAGGTTTCTCAAGGCTTATTTTGAAATTTTAGCACTTTTATCGAGTTCCGATTCTAAACAATTATATATATATATATATATATATATCACATATTAATACATAATAGCCATTCATTGGCTTACAACAACAATGACATGAAGTGCATGAATAAACTAATCCCTTTTTTGATTATATACATATTTTCCATTTTATTCAATTTAGTCCTTAAACTTGAGATAAACATAACTTTCGATTCCTAGCTTCGGATTAAAATTTGATTTCATTAGGGACTTTATACTTTCTATTTCTAACATAATTTCATGATAAATTTCATATTTATTCAATTTGGTCCCTAATGTTACAAAGCTAACAAACAAGCTTAACTAACTTTACAATTTAATCCTTTTCATAATCTAAGGTCAATATCTACCAATTTCAAGCCTATTTCATCAATCTATCAATAATTGAAACTTGCTAAAATTTCAAAAATTGATCAAATTGATACATGAGCTAACTAAATCAAGCTCCTATGATCATAAATCTATAAAAATTACAAGAAAATGACTTGAGTACCTTAATTAAATGGATGATAAAAATTAAAAATAAATAAAAAATAGAGAAGGCACCACTTGGTGCAAATATAGTCTATGTACCTTATTTTATATATATATATATTTCATATAATTTAATTTTCATATTATTATTTTGTTGAAACCCTAAACCTTATTTTTAAATCTACCTAATCTTTTTTCTTCAAGTTTGTTTTTCGGATATAATATTTTTATTCAAATCCCCTTAAATAATAGGGTGGGCTTTCGAATTTGAGCAGATAGCCTAACCCATGAATAGGTCTACGTTGGATGAATCTTACTTATTAATTTAAGTTTATTTATTTATAAAATAATACTATATTTTTTTATTAAATTGATTATAATATCAATTGTAATGCTTTTAAAATTAAACTAATAAATTATGTTGGAAACTCGTAATCACATTATTATTGAACTAACATTGAAGTGAGATCAATTATGAGTAGTTGAAAGATACAAAAGAATTCATGTGACTAAAATTGAAAAAGTTGAGGAACTTCATAACCAAAAAGGTAATTACATAAAGTTGCTTGATCACCAACCAATTGAAAAGGAAAAAAAAGTAGTAGCGACAGGAAGGGAAGTCATTCTTCTTCTTAAAAAATTGTCTTCTTAATTTAAGAAAAATAAAATTATTAATAAAATCATAATTTAATTTTAAATGTACTAAAAAGTAATTTTAAAAATAATTGTAGAAAAAAATAAAGTTCGAGTTTTGATTTTATTTTTTAAATTATGCGGAAAAAAAGAAAGGAAATACCATTGAAGTATTCGTTTGTTTTTTCTTTTGGTTCTTCTTTACTATTCGTTTTCAATTAAAAAAAACTTTTTATGAGTTGGACCAATTTAGATAAGGTCAAATTTTTTAAAATGTGACTAGTTTTATTAGATTTAAAATATAAAATATATTAAAAGTAGTATTTAATTGATTAAAATATAATCCGATTGGATTCTAAAATATTTTATTCCAAATCAGGCGCATTTCGTGTTGAATAAATAGTTGATTTTCTTCTTTCAGCTTGAGTAAAGTTGATTACTTTCCCTTTATTTATTTATAGTTAGATTTGTTAGGGTACTTCTTGTTATCGATTCAAAATTTTGATATAATTTTTAATTATTGACTCACAATTCAAGAGCTTACACTTCGAATCTGAGCCTCTCAAGAAAGAGGCATTAAGGTTTGTGAGGAAAGCTTGCGTGTTGAGCTCGCGAGCCAGATTTGCATATTTTTGGGTGTTAAGAGGTAGAGGGTGCGAAGTCAAACATGTGATACGAATGTATTAAGTTTAGATCAATATACGTGTTGACATGTATGGAGCTTACTTAAAACATCATTTTGATGAACAGTAACTGTATCTTATAAATACTCAATTCCTCTTCATCGAAAGCACACATCAAAACACCCAACAAGATTGTATCTATTTTTCCATTTTAGTATTTAAATTTTTATTTTTCATTTTGATATTTAAATTATTCTTTATATTTTTTTCTCCAAAAAATTAGTAGATTTACAAAAAAAATAAAAATAAATGACATAATCAACTAAAGAGAATGCATCATGACTTTCTTTTTTTCATGTGATCCATGATATCACCATTGACTGATTACGTGATCATTAATTGATTGATCATTGTTTGTTGTACATTGTTTTAATATATATTTTAATTATAGATTTTTTAGAATATTTCTTTTTTTATGAATTATTTATATTTTATATAATGTTTTGAAATTTTTATTTTTATTTATAATTGATATATTAAAACAATTGAAATTTTTAAATTTAATTAATTTTTATATATTGTTTTCAATTTTTATTTTATATTTTTGGAATTTATATATTTTTTACTATTCTATATTTTATATAATTATTTTATAATGTTTTATTTTGTATAATTTATATATTATAATTTTTTTATTTAATTTTTTTGTTTTTATATATTTTATAGATAATATATTTGAAATTTAAATATTTTTAATGGATGCCACGTGGTGCGTTCTCATTAGTTTGGTATGTTACTTTTTTTAGGGTAAATTGTTGGATCTAGTGCTTTTAATGTAATATTTTCATCTTTATATACTTGTATTTTTTAAAAAAATCGATTTAATAAAATATTTATTAATTACATTAATACTCTTTATATATTGTCCTCAATTTTTTGCACACAAAGTAAATTGGAAGTAAATATTAACTTACTGATTATTTAATGTTTAATTAATACTAAGTAATATGGAAGACAACATGTATTAGTAAATGATCAAAACACGTCCTTAGTTTAATTGGAAACAAGCAAATTGATTAAAAGACTAATATGCTGCCTATTAAGTCCAATTAGGGAGATACGTTGTCTTGGGTATTGGAGTAGGTGACTCCATAAAGATAGAGATATAAATGTGACTGGTTGGACTGACAATACATTAAACATGACTCCAGTATAATAGATTCTACATCCATTTGTGGATTTATTCATTTGTATGTTCATAATATGACATACTTTAATCCTGAGTGGATGGTACCAAGAGTAGATAAGGAATCAAAATTAGGTATGTTGGATATATGACTTCTGTAGTATATAACATCATTCCACAATAATAGAATTCATAGTTGAACTAAAGGGTAAATGATATATTTTCATCGAAGTTACATGATAGATGAAAAGTAAACATGACCGTGAGTCATTTGTCTTTGTCATAAATGATTTGATTACTATTTAATAATAATTGACTTTTCATGAAGAAAGATGTAATGATTACGATGAGATAGAATAAAATCAAATATGGAGAATGAATTCATCTAAAAAAGATTAAGAATATCTTATGAGAATAATACACTTATGACAATATCATTGGACAAACATTTATTAAAGTAGTTTTCGTAATGGTATATAATAAGGGAGAGCTTAATCATAATACTTTAGTAGAATGATTTCATGACCAAATTATAATTAATAGGCGAAAAGTCGAAACATAATTATAAATTATTTGACCATTAATTATATATGTCCAATTGATCTCTCATCTAGCTCGTTGAAACCAGAAATGAATTGCATGTAAAACCAAATGAATAGAAATTAATGGAAATGGTAAAGTAAGAGAAATAAATTGTGTTTGCAGTGAATGCATTTTTCACTAAGTACAAAAATGGCTTGAGAATAAATTTAAGGTTTTCAAATTATTATTTACTTAATTATAATTAATTAATTGAAGTTTGAAAATTAATTAGTCATTATGAATATATTGAATAAGGAAATTAAATATATTTCCTCATAGATTTTATTACAGTAAAGTTATTATAACTTTAACGAAATTAGAACTAGATTGAGAAAATTATTTAATTAATTTAATTAATTGATAAAATAACATTTATTTTGAAAAATAAAAAATAAATATTGAATTGGTATAAACTATAAAGCGTTGAGTCAAAACTCTAGGAAGCACATATAATTGGACTCAATATATGATAAGTCCAATTTGGCCTCATACTTAGTCTAAGAGGTACAACCCTAGTAAAAAATACTAAGGTGTGTCACCCCTTTCTCTCTCACTTAGAGTAAGATTATGTTTTCTATTTTAATAATATTATTTACCAATGACTTATTCAACTAGGATTCTTGTACTTCCCTCTTACATAGAGAGCACCGATTGACCTAAAAGAAGAACATTGATACACCGTTGTTCTACCAAAAAATAGTGGTAATTTATTGATTTAAAATAAAATCTATTTTCTTGGAATTATTAGTTTTTTCGGTTTATAGAGAGAGCTTACTTTCCCACTAAAAGTAAGTAAATTGTTTTCTTTTTTTGTGTTTTAGTTTGTGCTGCTCGGACCTACACTTGACGCGATTTGTGGTACGAGGATAGTGGAGAAGGCTATTAAGTTGAAAGTCAAGATCGATTTAAGTCAGTCTTGCACAAAGCACATGAATATTTTCGGTTAAAGATTTATTGCTATATGTTGAAGCCCAATTTTGACCGGGCTTAAATTTTGGGTCAAACTTTTAATTTCAAGTTTAGATGGGTTTTAGATTTATTTCTAAAATTAAATTTACTTTAAATTTAAATTTAAATTCATTTTTTAAATTAAATAATTATAAACTTAAATTTAAAATCAATTACAAATGAAAGTCTAAACTTTAAATGTCCA
Organism: Kokia cookei; assembly: GCA_039519145.1. Taxonomy (NCBI): domain Eukaryota; kingdom Viridiplantae; phylum Streptophyta; class Magnoliopsida; order Malvales; family Malvaceae; genus Kokia; species Kokia cookei. Next base: position 8,044,273 of record CM076900.1, on the reverse strand, counting down.
GTTACAAGCCCAATATCAAATTGGGTCAATTACAGACTCAATTCCAAATAACCCAAAGACTAGCCCAATTACACCTAAAAAGACCTAAACTTAAACCAAAAATTACATCACTAAGTCAAAGGTAGCAAGTTGCTACCAGCCACCTTCCATACCAACCAACTAGGGCCTACCACCTCAGCACCGACAGTGCCACCGGACTCAATTTGCTTCTGCCACAGCCACCGTCTTCACCAGCTGCTCCAATCGCCACTGTGAACCTGCAAAAGAGAAGACATGCATTTATTTGAGAAGGACAAAACATAATCATTGTAACACTGACTATAAAGCCAGATTCATTTTCCTTTGTAAAGGTTACACACAAACTTCTTTAGTATTGCAAATCAATACAACAAATAGATTCCCAAAGCATTTACAAATCCAAATAGGAAAAAGGTTAACAAGCAGAGGTATTTGAACAGATAGGGCATAAGACCACAGAAACAGGGGCAAATCAGATTCACAGCACTTAGGTATTAAGACATCCAGGTATTCTCAATAAATGTTTACCACCATTTATGATTAAAGTTTTCATTTAAAACCTTATCCAGTTTCAATGCATGAATTCAATACCCACTGTTGTCATTTATTTCTTTTTATTTTCAAAACGTTTCAATAACTATCAATAATATTAATAACTGTTTTAATAATAATAATATTAATGACATCATTAATAATAATAAATGTTTTGATAATACTAATAAAATTATTAATAATAATTAATAAAAAAAGGAGACAAAAAGTCAAAAAGACACTTCCCTGATCGCCGTTGCCGAAAGTCGAACCCAGCCGAACGATGCTTACACCTTGTCGCGCATGGACCTGCAAAACACAGAAGAAACGAAAGATTAATAAAGGGATTTCTTAAAAACGGTTTCATATATAAAAAAAATTTTAAAACAAAAAAAAAAGAAAAAAAAATCAAACGGCTTTTACCTTCGACGGAGGCGCGTGGTGCATGGGAGGAAACGCGACGACGAGGACACGGTCGAACCGACGTGCGTGACCAGACGCGGCGACGACACGCGATGACGCTCGGCTGCGGCCAGAGGCGCGTGGCGGCTACGCGCGACGGACGATGACCGGACTGACCGGTCAGAGCATGGCCGACCATGGAGGGGGGAGAGGATTTTTTTTTGAAGTGTTTTTGGTTTTTTTTGAAAAGGGGTGAAAAGTGATTTTTTTTTTCTGAGAAATGACCTATTTATAGCCATCCAAAACGGTGTCGTTTTGGCATGACTTCAGAATGCTCAAAACGGCACCGTTTCATCCCATAACCCATGACCGACCCGACCCGACCTAGGATCCGCGTGTTTTTTAAAGGAGGGGTTATTTATGCGTTCAATCCTTCCGCATTTTTCTAAAATTTTCAATCAGGTCCTTTTTGCACTTTTAATTAATTTTAAATTGACCCAATGATTTTCATAGTTTTTCAATTTAATCCCTCGACCTTTTGAAAGCATCAGGAGCTACCACGTGTCATTGTTTTGGTTTATTTATGCAAACAGTCCTCTTATTGTTAATTTATTTTAATTTAATCCTTAAATCGAGTTTTATTTAATTACAAAAATGACCCAAAATTTTTTCATGGATTTCAAACTAGTCCTCTAACTTCAAGATGCCTAAGGGGCTGCCACGTGTCACCTGCTTTTGGTTTTATTGCCTTGGAGGTCCTTAAACTATCAAAAAATTCCATTTTCACCCTCGAACTTCCAAAAATCCCATTTTTAACCCTAAAAAGTCCAAAAATTCCATTTTTACCCCTGAACTTCCAAAAATCCCATTTTTGAACTCGAAACTTTCAAAAATCCCATTTTTACCCCCGAACTTCCAAAAATTCCATTTTTAGCCCCGAACTTTCAAAAATCCCATTTTTGACCTCGAAACTTCCAAAAATTTCATTTTTACCTCGAACTTCCAAAAATCCCATTTTTGACCCCGAAACTTCCAAAAATTCCATTTTTACTCCCGAACTTCCAAAAATCTCATTTTTAACCCCGAAACTTCTAAATTTTCATTTTCACCCTCGAGCTTCCAAAAATCCCATTTTTAACCCTGAAACTTCCAAAAATTCCATTTTTACCCTCGAACTTCCAAAAATCCCATTTTTGACCCCAAAACTTCCAAAAATTACCATTTTACCCTCGAATGTCCAAAAACTCCATTTTCAACCTTGAAACTCTCAAAATAACCCTTTTACCCCTGAATGTCTAAAGATCCCATTCTTAACCCTAAAGTTTCCCAAAATTCTCATTTTACCCCCGAGTATCCGAAAAGTCTCATTTTCAACTCCGATTGTAACATTCCTCTTTCTCATCAATATTTGCATTTAATTTTAAATTATTATGCACTCGTATTTTTGCATTTAGATTTTTCGCAAATAATTTATCTTCTTATTTAATATCCATTATTAACTGCTTATCTGTATTAAACTCGCATGCTTGTTTTCAAAATTGTTTTTCATAAAAACTTTAAAATTGAGGCAATATTCTTTTATTTCTAGTTTCGAAAATTTACGCCTTAACTTTTTAGGTGCAATTTTTCTTCAAATTGAAATAATCGAATACCCTTAATTGAGGCAATGTTTCCTTATCTTTGATTCTGAAAATTTGCGCCTTAACTTACTAGGTGCAATCTTTCATCAAATCGGGATAATCGAACATCCTTTTCCAAAAATCCAAGAAGTTTTACGAAGGAAAACTCATTATTTCTGGACCCTGAAATGTCATGTCCTAACTCACTGGACGTAACTTTCTCGATCACTTTGAAACAACGAGATTTCCAAACAAACCTGTTTTGTTTTAAACTTAACTCATGCATTCAAAGATCGTGTTTTAAACTTTATTCGAGCTTATAAATGTTACAAATTAAGACCTGAAAATTATCAATACGGTACCAATTATGGGCGTATGAGGGTACTAATCCTTCCTCATGCGTAACCGACTTCAGAACCTATTTTTCTGGATTTCGAAGACCAACATGTTTTCAAAACGATTTTTTAAAAGCGTTTTGTGGTGGTCCAATCACACCGAGTAAAGGATTGGTGGCGACTCCCATTATTTTTCGATTTTGAAATAATTTTCGAAACACGTCGTTTTCCAAAAAAAGGGATGGTTTCGACAGCTGGCGACTCCACTGGGAACTTTTTAAAATAGACGAGAGTCAAGCCAAAATTGATTTTTTTTCAGGTCTTCTTTGGAAATTTTAAGCTTCAATTTTGTTTAACATGCGATCCTCAACATCTTTTGTGACATTATTATGTGACATTGCTAGTATAAATTTGCATGCATCTGCATATGATATTACCTTTTAAGTGGAAGCCAGAAACTACTCCTTCGTGAGGTCTTCACCTCCGTGCAGGATAGTGGATTGCTTTCGGGATTACAAAGTACCCTTGTTTTCGTGAAGTTTTCACTTTCGTGCAAACGTGTGGGAAATGCGTCCCTCTAAATCAAACTCGTCCGTGTGAGCCTGTAATGGGTGAGGATCGAGGATCTGCTGATTTGGGTACCCCTACTTTAGAGCCTAAAACCACATATAGTAAACCATAGGAACTTGCTTTAGAAAGAGTTGTACTAAACCATTTAGCAACTTTCCAAGACAAACTCTTAGGTTCTATGCTATACTTGTATATTGTTATTGTTGCGTTTCGTTAACTTGTTTATTTTGTCTCTTTTGCATTGTATTTCATCATCATATAAAGGAAAGGTATAGACTCAAAAGTTCAGTTACCGATAAGAGAATTAATCATGAAAAATAAGTATTTTGATAAAGTGGAGGACAATATGGTCGTGCGCATGTGGTAGGAAGAGACTCAGCGCCAAAAGGGAGACAGCTTATTGGAAAGATATGAGTCAAAACTTTAGGATTACACCAACATTCGCATGGCTCAAAACAATGTGCTAGAGTTGAAAGAGATATGGGACAGTTGAGACAACAACATGAAACAAACCTTTTACCAAAAATACGGAGATTTGTCATACTTGTGCTAAGTAAAGGTAAACAAATCTCTCTTTAGAGCCTTAATGCAGTATTGAAACTCAGCCTACAATTGCTTCACCTTCGAGAATATAGATATGACACCGACGATAGAAGAATATACCACTCTGCTCCGTTGTTCGAAGATTTCGGTATATAAGGCCTATTCTAAAGCTCTAAATCTCCCGACCATTGTTAAAAGATTAATAAACATCATAGGCATGAGCGAACAGTGGGTTGCAGCTCGAGTTAAGGTCAAAAGTGCATCACGTGGAAAAGTCTACGAGATTTGATACTGGCTCATCCAGATGCAAAGAAAAAGATCGACATTTTAACCCTAAGTATCTACGGGTTAGTCATTTTTCCAAAGGCTTTAGGGCATATAGAAGACGAGGTGATAGATTTGTTTGATAGATTGAGTAAAAGAGTGACACATGTCTCGACCATACTAGCTGAAACTTTTAGATCCTTAAATGCGTGTAGAAAGGAGGGAGAAGGTCGATTTATTGCCTGCGCACCGCTGCTGATGGTATGGTTTCATAGTCACTTCTGGAAAACAGAAAGAGTCTCCTATCAGTACTTGTCTAAAGATTACTTCCCTTTGAAAGAGTTCGTGGCCACGCAAAGATAAGAAAACTTCTCAGAAGAAAAATGGATGACCATACTCCAAAGCCTCAAAGACGAAGACATAGAGTAGCGAGCACCATGGTTCGTTCCTGATGAAATATTGTATCGGTGCGGAGATCTCGATTAGGTTCCATTGGCAGGAATATGGGGAGCAACCGGATATGCACCTTTGCTAGTTTCAAGACAATACAGATTAAGACAATTCATACCTGCGACTCAGGGGTTAGCTCAGTGTGAATTCACGTACCGAAGAAAAAATAATAAGAAAAAGATTCGGGAAATCTCAAATGCATGGAACCAAGTTCGAAAAATGAAAGCATTCGGCGCCAGTCCCATGATAATTGTAGAATATGATTGGTGGAGAAACAGAAAGATTAACGACAATATTCCTGTGCCAAACCCGGAGATTGTTCGCCCAATTGAAGAACACTTGCAGGTCGTCTCGACTGAATTAGAAATAATTAAACAAGATTTCGAAAATAAAAATGCTAAGATGGAGAAAATGATAGAAAAATTAGAGGAAGAGAAAGTGTTTTTAGGATTGGACGTCAATGTTTAGAAGCTAGAAGCGGAAAAATTGAGAAAAGGGAAGAGTAAGGCTGAAGAAGATCTTAGCAGCCTAAAAAAGGACTACAAAAAGCTTCGATTGTCAATGAGAACTGCTAGTTTAGGTAAGACGTCAGAGCAATGGTAGTAGGAAATCCGCGAAGAGAAAAATGAAACAAGTCACTGGAAAAACAAATTTCAAGACACCCAAGTTCAGGAAAATGCTATGAAGAGTAGCCTTCTGGAAAGTCAAGCCAAAGTGACTGAATTAAAAGCTCGAGTAGGAGAATTGGAAGAGTCCTTGTACAGGCATCGTAGCCGAAACTCAGTAATGGAGTTGAAAGCAAGCCGAGTGGAGATCGAGAGACTGAGTAAGAATGTGGAAGAATTAGAAGCCTCCTTGCAGAATTATGAAATACGAATTAAGATTTTGGAAAGGACGTTGGAGACAAATGATTGGCACCTTCAACAAACCCAAAAAAAAGTCAGAAAGAGGGATTATGTTATGGGTAAGGCCTTAAATCAAACCCGCGGAGTAGCTGATCATGTGCAAACACTGGCAGTTGAAGCAGAGGAGCTAGACATACAGTACGAGATGAAGACGGAACGAGGTCAAAAGCTATCAAGCCTCCTTAAAAAAGTCAAGGCTCTGAGCATCAAAGCAAAACCGTTTATGTAATTTCCTTTATGTTAAGGAACATGTTATCCAAATGAAGTTTTCTAAATGGAAAATGAATTATAAGTCAATACCTTTCTCTTGCATATATGCATCTTAGTCGCATTACATTTTTGCATATTTCTGCATAACGATCCTAACTTATTAAAAACTTACCATCCAGCTACATCAGTAATCATTGAAAACTCACATCCCTATAATACTCGAAAGAAAACTAAGACTTTGGAACAAAGACTTGAATAAATAAAAAAAGAATTACAAGACCAAATGCAAGAGCGCATCCAAGAGCAGATGACCATGATGTGTAGAGAAATGAAAAGTCAATTCATGGAGGTACAAAAGAGCTTATTGAATGAATTAGCGCAAGTAAAATAAAACATGGCCGATAAAGGAAAGAGCCTTGCTATTGAGGAAGAAGAGGACCCAATGGTCCCCCTAGGCTTTACACCTCGTCACAACCCTACTTTTCATGAGATGCCGACACGAGAGCCCACCATTACAATAAGGGAACAGCAGCAGGCTACGGGCACGTCGAGACTAGCCAATTATCCAATTGGATTCGGGTCAAACCCAGAAGAGAATGCTGCAAATCTGAGTGTCTCAGACTTTGACGAGATGATAAGAGAGGATCTCCCTAGACAAATAGAGGAAAAATATAGGCGGTTAGAGGAGAAAATCGACGCGATGCAAGGGATTGAAATTTCTTATGGGGTAGATGCCAAAGAATTAAGTTCCAGAATTTGAAAAATATAATGGAACGAGCTGCCCTGAAGCCCACCTGACCATGTTCTGCAGGAGGATGGCGAGACACATGCATAATGACCAATTGTTAATTCATTGCTTTCAAGACAGCCTGGTCGGGTCAACAATCAGATGGTACAATCAATTGAGCCGATCAAAGATCCATTCATGGAAAGATTTGGCACAGACTTTCTTAAAGCAATACGGTCATGTGATAGAAATAGCTATTGATCGGCTTACACTGCAGAATATAGAGAAAAAATTGAACGAGAGCTTTAGAACATATGCGTAAAAGTGGCGCGAGGTGGCAACCCAAGTACAGCTACCACTGATAGAAAAGGAGACAATAATGCTGTTTGTCAATACCCTCAAAACTTCTTACCTGAATCACCTGTTGGGAAATGCCACTAAGAGTTTCTCTAATATGGTCATATCGGGGGAGATGATCGAAAATGCGATCAAGGCCGGCAAGATTGAAACTGGAAAAAGCCCTAAAAGGCTTGCCTCCAGAAGAAGGGATAATGAAGTCAATAATGCAAACGAATACAGACCTAGCTACACTAAACCCTTCGTGACAGGTCAGCCCAAAGCTCTAATGGGCAATTACCAAAATGTCTCGCAGCAGGAATTGGACAACAGGCCAAATAGAGGAAGAGTTTAATACACTCCCCTTCCGATATCATACGGTGAACTCTATAAGATCCTATATGACGCGCATGAGGTAGCTCCTCAGCGTGTAAGATCATATAAACCGCTATTATCGGCTTGGTACGATACGAATGCTCATTGTGAATATCATGCAGGGGCAGAAAGACACTCAATTGAAAACTGCCTTACCTTTAAAAGACGAGTCGAATGACTCATAGAGCATGGAGTCGTAAAGTTAGAAGAACCCGCAAAGCCTAATATAGCTGGGAATCCTCTGCCTAATCACCCAGAGCAAGGGGTGAATGCCTAGCTGGAAGAAGGAACTCAAAAAATTAAGAGAAGTTTTGAAGAAATTAAGTCTCCACTTCAGTAGGTATGATAAGAGATGATCAGAGAAGGGATAATCGTGAAGGATAAAAAGAAAATGATAATCGATGAAGATAACCATTGCTAGTTTCATGCTGTTAAGGGGCATGAAATTCAAAGCTGCGTCGAGTTTAAAGTCGTGGTCCAAAGGCTAATAGACAATCGAGAGCTGAAATTTTTTGAAGAAGGAGGGGAAGCTAATGATGTTTGCGCCTCTGAGGACGGGACAGTTAAGGTTTGTGGAAGCAATCGCCCCAAGGTGATTATTTGTGGCACAGCAAGTAAACAGGTAACCCTTCGCATCATCATACAGAAGCCTGTAACGTTTCCTTACATGGATAGCAAAAAGGTGTCATGGAGTTACAATTACAACGTGATCATACCAAGAAAGGATGAACCGAGGAAGGACGTGAATCTTGTTACCCGTAGCGGTAAAAATTATGACCGCGTAAATAAATAAAAAGCTTGAGAATAAGTGAGCTTGAGAAAAAAATAACTAGCAAGCTTGAAGAACCTACGAACGAGCCCGTATACGAGAATAAGGCGAAGGAGTTTTTAAAGTTTTTAAGGCATAGTGAATATAGTGTAGTAGAACAACTACACAAACAGCTTGCTTGGATATCGATCTTGTCATTACTGTTAAGCTCGGAAGCCCATCGAAGCGCACTAATGAAGGTGCTGAAAGAAACATATGTAGCAAATGACATATCCGTCAGCAAGTTAAATCGATTGGTCAATAACGTGAGTGCTGACAACTTCATTTTCTTCAGTGACGATGAAATACCGACGGGAGGGATAGGGTCCACCAAGGCCTTACACATCACTACCCGTTGTAAAGGGTATACGCTACCTGGAGTACTCATAGACAATAGTTCAGCCCTGAATGTGCTATCGCTAGCTACACTGCAAAGATTGCCAATTGATAGCTTTCAAATGAAAGGATGTAATAACATACTAAGAGCATTTGACGGGACATAAAGGAAGGTGATGGGAAAGATTGAAATACCTCTTCAAATTGGGCCGAATACATACGAAGTGGATTTTCTAGTGATGGATATCAGGGCCACTTATAATTGTCTGCTGGGAAGACCGTGGATCCACTCAGTTAGGGTAGTACCTTCCTCTTTAAACCAGAAAGTGAAGCTAATAAATGAAGGGCTATTAATCACGATTAATGCTGAAGAGGAAATAATCGCGTCTATAACGAGTAATTCACCTTACGTGGGAATAGACGAGGAGGCTGTAAAATGCCCGTTCCGCTCACTAGAGTTTGTTAATGCAACTTTCATTTCGGAAAGGAGCAAGATACCTGTGCCAACAATATCATCGACCACCAGGATGGGCTTCCGATTAACAGTCGAAAAGGGAGCTATACCTGGGAAAGGATTGGGAAAATACCTTCAAGGGAGGGTTAATGTACCGATACATAGAAAAGCGGGATCATTATGGTCTGGGGTACAAGCCGAACGCGAGATAAAAGAGGAAGGAGCTTGAGAAAATGTAGGAAAGAAGGAGGGCCAAACTGTCTAGAATGAACATCTCGTGGGAACCCAAGGTCTTTCCGCACATCTATGAGACTGTCGTCTTAGGAGGGGTGATTAACCAACCAGAAAAGGAGCAAATGGCCATTGGAACCAAAGAAGGCATCATAGATCTAGGCATTAATGCTATATCAGATGAAGAAAAGGAAGGGAATTCATCAAGAATTGGTCCGTATGCACCTGAAAGTACCCTGAATAATTAGACCGTGGTGGAACTCCCTGTAATTTTTAAGATATCCTCAGAGTAATGCTCGAAAACACCTATTGCTTTAGGCTCGTAAGCAATATGGATCTTTTTGTAAAAAGGCCCATGGTCATTATTCAGTTATTTTGAATGACGTGCACTTTCCATTTATATTCTTCTCCATAATTATTCTTTCATTTCTTAATAAACCATTCGTACATATCCAATAAACAAGATTAATTATTCTTTAATCCATACATACTCATACATATACCATATAGTCATTCTTTCGTAAATTTATTTTGCTCTTTGGACATTCTTTTCATCCCTTGACAGATCCTCGAATATCAATCATATGAGCAACCCTGACTCTAACTTAGAACCCCATTTCGAGAAAGATACATGTTTGGAAGAGCTTCAGGACCTTGAAGATAATCAAGATTGTAATCTGCCTCCGGATCTATTAAGAATGATGGAACAGGAAGAAAAACAGATCCTACTTCATTCGGGCCCAGTGGAAGTCATTAATCTGGGGCATGAAGATGAAAAGAAAGAAGTGAAAATTGGGACAAGCATCTCCATAGAAACCAGAAGAAATATTATCGAGTTGCTTCAAGAGTTCCAAAATATCTTTGCATGGTCCTACCAGGATATGCTCGGTTTGAGCACTGACATTGTGGTGCATAAACTCCCTATAAAGGAAGAAAGCAGACCCGTGCAACAAAAACTCCGAAGGATGAGATCGGATGTGTTGATAAAAACAAAAGAAGAAGTCAAGAAACAATTTGATGTCGGTTTTTTGCAGGTAGTTAAATATTGTGAATGGGTAGCTAATATAGTCCCCGTTCCTAAAAAAGACGAAAAAGTACGCATGTGTGTGGAGTATCAAGATTTAAATAAAGCTAGCCCAAAGAATAATTTCCCTTTACCCCACATCGACACTCTAGTCGATAACACGGCAGGACATTCTCTGTTTTCCTTTATGGATGGTTTCTCTAGGTATAATAAGATAAAAATGGACCTTGAGGATATGATCAAAACCATATTTATCACGTTGTGAGGAACATTTTGCTACAAGGTGATGCCTTTCGGACTCAAAAATGCAGGGGCAACTTATCAAAGGGCCATGGAGCCCTTTTCCATGACATGATGCATAAGGAGATTGAAGTTTACGTCGATGACATGATTGCGAAATCCCAAACGGAGGAAGAACATGTGAGAATCCTGAGAAAGTTATTTTGAAGGCTAAGGAAATATCAATTAAAGCTAAACCCAACAAAATGTACTTTCGGGGCCACATCAGGAAAATTGTTAGGCTTTGTAGTCAGCAAAAGAAGAATTGAAATTGACTCGGATAAAGTCGAAACCATACAAGAGCTGCCATCACCCAGCACGCAAAAAGAGGTTCGAGGGTTCCTTGAAAGACTAAATTACATTGCTCGGTTCATTTCACAGTTGACTGAGAAATGTGATCTTATCTTTCACCTGCGTAGAAAACGTAACCCGGGTGTATGGGATGACGAATGTCAGGAAACCTTTAACAAGGTCAAAGATTATTTATCCAAGGCTCCTATCTTGGTACCTCCAATTCCTAATAAGCCATTGATCCTATACTTGACAGTATTTGAAAATTCCATGGGATGTGTGCTAGGCCAACACGATGAATCTGAAAAGAAGGAAAGGGCGATATATTATCTCAGCAAGAAATTCACTGATTACGAGACGTGGTATTCGCCAATTGAAAAATTATGTTGTGCACTAGTTTGGACTACACGCAGATTAAGACAATACATGTTATACCATACGACTTGGTTAATCTCGAAATTAGATCCTCTGAAGTACCTAATGGAGTCAACTGCATTGAATGGGAGATTGGCTAGATGGCAAATCTTGCTCTCGAAATTCGACATAGTCTACGTCTATCAAAAAGCAGTAAAAGGGAGTGCGATAGCAGACTTCCTGGCCAGTAGGGCTTTAGTGGACTATGAGCCGATAAACTTCGATTTCTCGAATGAAGATTTAATGTATATTGCGACTATTGAAGGGGTAATTACGGCAGAACGACATTGAAAATTGAACTTTGATGGAGCTTTAAATGCCACAGGCAATGGGGTCGGGGTAGTCTTGGTATCACCAGAAGGAGATCACTACCCTTTCACTAGTAAATTTGATTTTGATTACACAAACAACATGGTTGAATACGAAGCATGTATCTTGGGAATCCGTGCGGTCATAGAGCTAGGAATCAAAATTTTGGAGGTTTATGGAGATTTCGCATTGGTAATCTATCAACTCAAAGGAGAATAGGAAACAAGGGATTCTAAGCTAGTGGATTACCGCAAATTGGTCCTCGAGTTTATCATGGAGTTCGATGACATCACATTCCATTATCTCCCACGAGAAGAAAACCAGATGGCCGATGCTCTTGCCACTTTAGCCTCGATGATTAAGGTGAGGAGGAAAGAAGATGTAAAACTAATTCAGATGAGTATCTATGAAGCTCCTGCTCATTGTTGTGATGTTGAGGCAAAGGAAGAAGAAGAAAAGGATGATCGCCCATGGTACCAGAATATTCTTCAATTTGTGAGAGATCGAAAGTACCCTGAGCAAGCCTCAGAAAATGAAAAGAGGACATTAAGAAGACTGGCCAGTGAATATGTCCTAGACAGGAAAATCTTGTACAAGGGGAGAAAAGATTAAGTGTTGCTGAGATGTGTCGACACAGTTGAAGCTAAGAAGATCTTAGAAGAAGTTCAAGAAGGCATTTGTGGGACACACGCTAACGGTTTCATGATGACCCGGTAAATAATGAGATTTGGGTATTACTGGTCTACTATGGAGGGTGATTGCATCAATTATGCCAAGAAGTGTCATAAGTGCCAGATCTATGGAGACAAGATTCATGTACCTCCATCACACCTTCATGTCATGACCTCTTCCTGGCCTTTTTCTATGTGAGGCATGGATGTCATCGGGCCAATTTCTCCAAAGGCTTCTAATGGCCATAGATTCATTTTTGTGGTAATTGACTACTTCACAAAATGGGTAGAGGCGACCTCATACGCAAATGTTACCAAGGCTGCGGTTAGCAAGTTCCTAAAAAAAGAAATTATTTGTTGATATGGGATGCCTCATAGGATCATATCCGACAATGCCTTGAATTTGAACAATAGCATTATGGCAGAAGTTTGCGAACAGTTCAAAATCAAGCATCGTAATTCTTCTCCCTATCGCCCAAAAATGAATGGGGCTGTGGAGGCAGCTAATAAGAACATTAAGAAGATTGTGGCAAAAATGACTGAGACTTACAAAGACTTACAATGACTAGGGCAACACAATTCTCATTGGTATATGGTATCGAAGCAGTTTTGCCTGTTGAGGTTGAAATACCTTCCCTTCGAGTCTTAACTGAGCTTCAACTAGACGAGGCTGAATGGATCCAAGCTTGATATGATCAATTAAATTTAATCGAGGAAAATAGATTAAAAGCCATCCGCCATGGCCAGATGTACCAGAAAAGAATGATGCGAGCTTACGACAAAAAGGTTCGTCCCAGGGAATTCTATGAGGGAGATCTAGTTTTGAAAAAGATATTCCTATACATAAAGATTTTCGTGGGAAATGGATGCCCAATTGGGAAGGACCTTATGTGGTACAGAAAGCTTTCTCAGGAGGAGCTCTCATCCTAACAGAAATGGACGGCAAGGATCTGTACAATCCTGTCAATTCAGACTCAGTGAAAAAATACTTCGCCTAAAAACAAAAGAGGAATTGAGATGAAAACTCGCAAAGGGCGTCTAGAAAAAAAAAAAAAGGGGTTCAAGATTAAAACCCGTAAAGGGTGTCTTGGAATCTAGGAAATTTTGAGTTGAAAACCCGCAAAGGGCGGCTCAGGTCCAAGAACGGGTCGACGAGATGGAAGAGGGTTACAACTTGAAACATCAACAAAGCACTCTAGATCTTCCAGACACACATCTGAGCTAGGAATGATTCTCAAGCAAGTTGGCGCAGAATAGTTCATTTTGCGATACTTGGGGCAACTAATTATTCTTTATTGTATACTTGACAATTTTCGACTGATGATTGTTTCCATTGATCCTCTTTTTAATAGAATTTTCAAAATACGACTTTGTTTCTGCACAATTTTGTCCAAGCTTTTCGCATCTAAATAACGGGTAATGAACTAATAGATCATACAAAAAGTTATGAGCATTATTCTGGTGTTTTCAGAAATTACAAGAAGTTCGAAACAAGACTACCAATGGGAAGACAAGCTTAAAAACAAACAGTTCCAGAACAACCTATAAAAGATGGAGCAACACATCAAAGACAGAATTTGGACGGGCGACAGACCATGCCGACCTGAATAATAAATAAATTTGCCATTCATCATACACATTCATGTAAGTTAGGAGCATTTAAATCATGACTTTCTAATTTAGGCCTATATAGAGGCCCATAGAAGCATATTTCTTAGGTCACATCCCCGCCACATGACGAGATGAATCATTAAGATCACAGAGGAAAAGTTGAAGAGATACAGGAATCCAAAACTTTGCCCCGATTACGGGGCAGATTGTGACCATCCACAAACAGCGATGCGGTCATCTTCCTGATGAGATACAGAGAAGTATACCAACTCAGGACTCGATGTGAGCAAGTCTTCGAACTCAGCTTCCTGATGAGATACTGAGAAGTAGGTTGAAGCAATAAAACGGTTAGCTTCCTGATGAGATACTGAGAAGTGAACCAAATTCGTCTTCCTAATGAGATATAGAGAATCGGATTAAAATTTAAATTTACTTTGGGTCAAACTTTTAATTTCAAGTTTAGATGGGTTAGCTTCCTGATGAGATACTGAGAAGCAAGTTGAAGCAATAAAACGATAAGCCCAATTTTGACCGTGCTTAAACTTTGGGTCAAACTTTTAATTTCAAGTTTAGATGGGTTTTAGATTTATTTCTAAAATTAAATTTACTTTAAATTTAAATTTAAATTCTTTTTTTAAATTTAATTTTTTTTAAATTTAAATTTAGTTTAAATTTGAAATAATTATAAACTTAAATTTAAAATCAATTACAAATGAAAGTCCAAACTTTAAATGTCCAGTTACAAGCCCAATATCAAATTGGGCCAATTACAGACTCAATTCCAAATAACCCAAAGACTAGCCCAATTACACCCAAAAAGACCCAAACTTAAACCAAAAATTACATCACTAAGTCAAAGGCAGCAAGTTGCTACCAGCCACCTTCCATCTCAGCCAACTAGGGCCTACCACGTCAGCACCGATAGTGCCACTAGACTCAATTTGCTTCTACCATAGCCACCGTCTTCACCAGCTGCTCCAACTGCCACTGTGAACCTGCAAAAGAAAAGACATGCATTTATTTGAGAAGGACAAAACAAAATCATTGTAACACTGGCTATAAAGCCAGATTCATTTTCCTTTGTAAAGGTTACACACAGACTTCTTTAGTATTGCAAATTAATACAACAAATAGATTCCCAAAGCATTTACAAATCCAAATAGGAAAAAGGTTAGCAAGCAGAGGTATTCGAACAGATAGGGCATAAGACCACAGAAACAGGTGCAAATCTGATTCACAACACTTAGGTCTTAAGGCATCCAGGTATTCTCAATAAATGTTTACCACCATTTATGATTAAAAAGTTTTCATTTAAAACCTAATTCAGTTTCAATGCATGCATTCAATACCCACTATTATCATTTATTTCTTTTTATTTTCAAAACGTTTCAATAACTATTAATAATATTAATAACTGTTTTAATAATAATATTAATGACACCATTAATAATAAACAGTTTTTCTTAATAATCATTAATAATAATAAATGTTTTGATAATAATAATAATATTATTAATAATAATTAATAAAAAAAAGGAGACAAAAAGTTAGAAAGACACTTCCCTGGTCGCCGTCGCCGAAAGTCGAACCCAGCCGAACGATGCCTACACCTCGTCGCGCATGGACCTGCAAAACACAGAAGAAACAAAAGATTAATAAAGGGATTTCTTAAAAACAGTTTCATATATAAAAAAAGATTAATAAAGGTTACACACAGACTTCTTTAGTATTGCAAATCAATACAACAAATAGATTCCCAAAATTTTCAAATCCAAATAGGAAAAAGGTTAGCAAGCAGAGGTATTCGAACGGATAGGGCATATGACCACAGAAACAGGTGCAAATCTAATTCACAGCACTTAGGTCTTAAGGCATCCAGGTATTCTCAATAAATGTTTACCACCATTTATGATTAAAGTTTTCATTTAAAACCTAATTCAGTTTCAATGCATGCATTCAATACCCACTGTTATCATTTATTTCTTTTTATTTTCAAAACGTTTCAGTAACTATTAATAATATTAATAACTGTTTTAATAATAATATTAATGACACCATTAATAATAAACAGTTTTTCTTAATAATCATTAATAATTATAAATGTTTTGATAATAATAATAATATTATTAATAATAATTAATAAAAACAAGGAGACAAAAAGTCAGAAAGACACTACCCTGGTCGCCGTCGCTGAAAGTCGAACCCAGCCGAACGATGCCTACACCCGTCGCGCATGGACCTGCAAAACACAGAAGAAACAAAAGATTAATAAAGGGATTTCTTAAAAACAGTTTCATATATAAAAAAAGAAGAAGAAATTTTAAACAAAAAAAAAAGAAAAAAAATCAAATGGCTTTTACCTTCGATGGAGGCGCGTGGGAGGAAACGCGGCGATGGGGACATGGTCGGACCGACGTGCGTGACCAGACGCGACGACGACGCGCGATGACGTGCGGCTGCGGGCAAAGGCGTGTGGCGGTTACGCGCGACGGATGATAACCGGACTGACCGGCCGGAGCATGGCCGACCATTGAGGGGGGAGAGGATTTTTTTTGAAGTGCTTTTGGTTTTTTTTTGAAAAGGGGTGAAAAGTGATTTTTTTTTCTTCTGAGAAATGGTCTATTTATAGCCATCCAAAACGGTGTCGTTTTGGCATGGCTTCAGAGTGCTCAAAACGACACCGTTTCATCTCATAAACTATAGTCGACCCGAAATCCGACCCGAACTAGGATCTGCGTGTTTTTTAAAGGAGGGGTTATTTATGCGTTCGATCCTTCCGTTTTTTTCTAAAATTTTCAATCAGGTCCTTTTTGCACTTTTAATTAATTTTAAATTGACCCAATGATTTTCATAGTTTTTCAATTTAATCCTTCGACCTTTGGAAAGCATCAGAAGCTGCCACGTGTCATTGTTTTGGTTTATTTATGCAAACAGTCCCTCTTATTGTTAATTTGTTTTAATTTAATCCTCAAATAGAGTTTTATTTAATTACAAAATTGACCCAAATTTTTTTCATGGATTTCAAACTAGTTTTTTGACTTCAGGATACTTGAGGGGCTACCACGTGTCACCTGTTTTTGGTTTTATTGCCCTAAATGTCCCTAAACTATCCAAAAATTTCATTTTCACTCCCGAACTTCCAAAAATCTCATTTTTAACCCCGAAACATCCAAAAATTCCATTTTCACTCCCTAACTTCCAAAAATCCCATTTTTAACCCCAAAACTTCCAAAAATCCCATTTTTACCCCCGAACTTCCAAAAATTCCATTTTTACCCTCAAACTTCCAAAAATCCCATTTTTGACCCCGAAACTTCCAAAAATATCATTTTTACCCTCGAACTTTCAAAAATCCCATTTTTAAACCCGAAACTTCCAAAACTTCCGTTTTTACTCTCGAACTTCCAAAAATCCCATTTTTAACCCCGAAACTTCCAAAAATTTTGATTCACCCCCGAGCTTCTAAAAATCTCATTTTTGACTCCAAAGCTTCCCAAAATTACCATTTTGCCCTCGGATGTCCAAAAACTCCATTTTCGACCTCGAAACTCTCAAAATTATCAATTTACCCCTGAATGTCTAAAGATCCCATTCTTAACCCTAAACTTTCCCAAAATTCCCATTTTGCCCCCGGGTATCCGAAAAGTCTCATTTTCAACTTCGATTTTAACATTCCTCTTTCTCATCAATATTTGCATTTAATTTTAAATTATTATGCACTCGTATTTTTGTATTTTAGATTTTTCGCAAATGATTTATCTTCTTATTTATCTTACTTCGCGTTATTTAATATCCATTATTAACTGCTTATCCGTATTAAACTCTTATGCTTATTTTCAAAATTGGTTTTCATAAAAACTTTAAAATCGAGGCAATATTCTTTTATTTCGAGTTTTAAAAATTTGCGCCTTAACTTACTAGGTGCTATTTTTCTTCAAATCGAAATAATCGAATACCCTTAATCGAGGCAATGTTTCCTTATCTTCGATTTTGAAAATTTACGTCTTAACTTACTAGGTGCAATCTTTCATCAAATCGGGATAATCGAACATCCTTTTCCCAAAATCCAAGAAGTTTTACAAAGAAAAACTCGTTATTTCTAAACCCTGAAATGTCATGTCCTAACTCACTGGATGTAACTTTCTCGATCACTTTGAAACAACGGGATTTCCAAACAGACCTGTTTTCTTTTAAACTTAACTCATGCATTCAAGGATCGTGTTTTAAACTTTGTTCGAGCTTATAAATGTTACAAATTAAGACCTGAAAATAATCAATACGGCACCAATTTTGGGCGTATGAGGGTGTTAATCCTTCCTCATGCGTAACCGACTCTCGAACCTATTTTTCTGGATTTCGAAGACCAACATGTTTTCAAAACGGTTTTTTAAAAGCGTTTTGTGGTGGTCCAATTACACCGAGTAAAGGATTGGTGGCGACTCCCATTATTGTTTGATTTTGAAATAATTTTCGAAACACATCGTTTTCCAAAAAAAGGGATGGTTTCGACACTATAAATATAAAAAAAAGGCTCTGTTCTAAAGAAATTTTAAAATTTTTGTTGTAGCTGTAAAAAAAAATTGTGTTCTTAATTGATTTTTCCAACAAAAACTACACCTAAAGTCACTAAACTATTAGTAAATTTACTTTTTCAATGAAAGCTTGTTCATGAAGGTCAATCCATTTAAAGAAACTTATCTTGAATATTAGAGTGGATCAAATCTAGTGGTCGAACCTTTTAGATTATGGACATTGGACTAAGATAGCTTGGAAGACATATTGTTATATTGTATCCATTTATTTTAGCCGCTGATTAATAGGGGAATTGATTGTAATTGATCTAGTATATTAGCAAGTCTCAAACTCTTACATATTTAGAGAGACTTGCATATGTTTTGTATTGAGAAAATTAGGACTTAACTGTTCATTTAAGAACTTGTAATTGAGAGTGCATTGAGATGTAAACAAGTTTATTGCTTGGTTTACAACCTAAGTTTTCAAGGGGAGAACTTAGAGGTGAATGATCTAGATCTTTAGGTACAAAAGTGAGATTGTTATATCGGGGTATGATAAAAATTAAATCACTTATTGTTGTGATTAAAGCTAGTGAATTTACTAACTTAACCAAGGCTTGCAAATCTAGGAAAGTCGAATTGTGTAAATGACTTGTATTCTTGTTTTTTTTTGTTCTTATTGTAGTGCCACCTTAGTGGGCATTGTAGCCATCACTTCCATTTAAGAAATATTTTTTTAAGCAATTATCAATTACTCATTTCAATAATTAGTATTAGAGCTTTTCACTTAACATACCTACTGGTGTTTTCTAGTGTTATTAATTGCTTGTTATGGAAGGATGTTTAGTTACTCGTCCTCCTATGTTGGAAGGTTCTAACTATGTCTATTGGAAAGCAAGAGTGAAAGCTTTCATCAAGTCTACATATGAGAAAGCATGGTGCCCTCTTCTTACTTGTTGGGAACCACCTATGATTGAGAGAAAAATGAGAATAACTCTAAAGTCTAAGTTGGCATCGAGGCTACCAAAAGCATTCTAATAGCCTATAAACGCACTATCATTTGTAGCATAAATATAACACCAAAAATATAAGAATTGGGAACAACGGTGTCCACAAGTGCATGGGTCAAATGGTAATATAGTTTGTACAACGAAATACTTGAAAGTATTCTGAGGATTGTATCCAAGGGAGGATAGAATAAATAATGATTTTTTTACAATAATAAGTATAAGTAGTAGTAATTATTTCTTATATTACGATCAACCATAAAATAGATTAAGGGGAATAAAAAGAAATAAATAAAGAAAAATAAACAAACGAATTAAATCCATAAACCAACCAAGAAGATGAACTTGTTTCAAGGTTTGTAACAAATTTTAGATTATGGTTTTAGAGTGGATTAGTAATCTATTAACTAATTATTACCTCCCGGCCTCGAATTAACTAATTGACTAGTTAATACATACTTATCTCTCGACCTCACTTTCTCAACCTGAATAAATTACAATTTACTCAGTTTGACTTATCTTCTAACCTCGTCTAGCCTATGTAACTTATTTGGGTTGTCAAGCCTAACAGTTTAAGAACACAAAATTTTTACCAACTAATCCTTCTCGAAAAACCCTAAATCCTCCGTTAATCACATCCCCATCCACTCGTTAATCTCCCATAAGGGATTTAGACGCTCATGTTATTCATAATCCAAACTTCAATTGAATAAACTATGCGAGAAACACGATTGATTTGAAGAAGAAAAGAGATTTGAATAATCGTGAATTTAGCATTGAATGGAAAACAGAGTATCAAATCTCTTGATTGGAATAAATAAATAAAATGAATGCAAAGAAAAATATGAACGAAATTCTTTAATTAAATAAACATACTCTTGAATCAAAACTGAATTCAAGAGGAAAACAAGAAAGTATTTAAAAACTCGAAAAGAAAATAAACTAAAACTAATTCTAAACTATGAGGATTTTTGAAGGCGTCTAGGACGAGTTGATTACATTCAATCCCTAATGTCTTATTTATAGAGGTGTTGGCAGCCCAAATTAGATAATTGGCATGTCCCAGGTGTTCGCATAAGTTTGATTGCACAAACGAAGATAACCCCGAAATACTTCGACAGCACGTCGACCTTGTGTTGCGCCACACCCCTTGTGTTGCGTGACACGACAGCCAAATATTGGCTTGTCTCGTTTCTTTGGTGCTTTGACGTCTTGAGAAGCTTGTGCATCACTCGATCTTTGCTTCCACGTCAATTGAACCTTTATATCTTCATCTTACACACTCAATTATGCCAATGAGCACACCCTAAGGCCAGTGTCGTCCTATTGGGTTACAACACTTATAAAATGTGTTAAAAAACACTTATTTTATTAATTTTTGATTAGAAAACAAATTCCTTAAGTGCGAAATTGACCCAAATTGATTACCACATTTGATGGCAGGTCACATTCTCGAGAGTAAAACCAAAGGAGTGGTTATCAAAAAAGATGATGAGAGAGAATAAGAAAGAAATCTAATGCCATGAGTGTCATGAAATTGGGCACATCCAGGCTAAGTGTGCTAAGTCCCTGAAGAAAAAGAAAAAATTATTATGTGAGACCAAGAGCAATGAAGATTCAACCAACATTTTTTATTCTGATAAATAACACTTGAACAACTAGTGGCATTCACTTCCAAAGATAACATGTCTTATGTATCTAGTAAAGAGTCTGAAGATCAATTGAGGGAAGGTTTCTTGCAGAATTAAAAAAAAATTGCTTGATAAATTCTTATCTAAGCTTGTTCAAGAAATCCTCATCTAAAGGAAGAAAACTTGAAACTGATAAAACAAGATAAAGCTAAACAAAATCTTGACATCCCGATTCTTAATGATAAAACAAATTGCAAGTACTTGCTGAAAAAATGGTAATTTTGGGTAACTTTGAGGCATATTTTCGATAGGTAAAGGTGGAGAGTTGAATAATAGAATTATTGTTTTATATTCTACTCCATGAGACCTTTACAACGGTATATCATATGCTCAAAATGGATGAGTGATGAATGAGAAATTGATACTCAAAGTAAGTCACTTGTGAATAAGTTGAGGAAAAGAAAAGTTTAGATCCCACATTAGTTAAATACCAAAGTGTGGGATGTGCTTATATATGAAAATCCACCAAAAGGTGATTGAATGATTAAGCTTGTAGTTTTGCCTTGCGCATAGGAGTGTAGATCTAAACCTGTTGGGGTTGGGATGCACTCGCATGACGTGGGTGACAGTAAATATCAATATAAAAGGATAAAATGTTAATTTGATGTTGTTTCTAAATTAAATTATTCCCGATTTAATTTGATTCTATCATATTTTAAATCAGAAACACGCAACTGTGTTATTTTGTTTTTCACTCTCGAATTTTTTTTTATCTCTGGTTTTTCCAAAGGTTCCGGTGATAGAAAAAAGCTCGATTTATTCGTTGATCACTGCAGAGGTGCTACTGCCGCGACCCTCTTGTTGTTGTATCCTAGGAGACAAACGGCAAACGTTTCTCCAAGTACCGTAGGAGCAACCGAATCTGTCTTAAGGAAACTGTGAAAACAGGCCTCAGCATCTCGTAAAAAAATCAATTTTCTAAATCGACTTCTGGTATCTTCAAATCTTGTTTTTAATATTTTTTTATCTGATTTTTTTAAATGAATATGAATATTTATTTGATGTGAATTGTTTAAATCTGATGGTTTGAATATAAATATTTATTTATATTAATTTTATTGAGGTCTTGTTTTAATATAAATATTTATATTTATTTATGATCTCTAACGTGTGTCGAACACTTCTAACTTGTGAAATGTATATCAAATATAGGTTTACTTCTAATATATATGCAATGGAATAATTTTAGATAATATTTGAATCCATAACGTTATAAAAGCAGAAGACTCTGTTTTCCCTGTCACATTGTTAAACTCGCTTGTTGAAGCTTTTCAATTTCAAGCTCTCTGGTTTGTTTATCACTCACCTTTTTCTTTTAATTGTTTTTCCCATTGCCATGAAGGGGTTACAAAGAAGCTTGTAGGCATATTGCATGTGAAGGTGGTAACGGCGCTCAA
Source organism: Kokia cookei (assembly GCA_039519145.1). NCBI lineage: Eukaryota > Viridiplantae > Streptophyta > Magnoliopsida > Malvales > Malvaceae > Kokia > Kokia cookei. The sequence continues at coordinate 8,021,951 of CM076900.1, read as the reverse complement.
ATTTTTAAGATCCTCTGATCCTTATCTTAAACTCGGCCTCGTAGGGAAACACTCCCACCAAATAAAACATCTACTAAACTAATGAAGACTTCAAGCTTATATTTAAAAAAGATTTAAATGCTTCAAGCCTCAGGAGTCGGAGGCTCGAAGCAATAAATTTAAGTTTATATGCTTTTCTCCTTATGTTTATCCTAGTGTCACGGGCCATGATTTAAAGTTTGTGACCATTGCACAAAATGCGTTTTATGGAAGTCTATCGGTTAGATTCTCTTGTTTGACCTGATTCAAAGGACTTATGAAAAACTCTATCTATTTGAAGTCTGATTGGTCCAATAAAACAGATGTGAAAAATTAGGCTACCTTGATAAATCGAGAAAGTTAGCTTAGAATATACGTAATCTGATAAGATTTGATTTTGTAATCTAGGAGATTATATAAATCCTTAATTGTAGATATGCTTCGAACTCGTCTGTCGATGTAACTTAATGTATACCGTCGATTTTGGGGGAGCTCAACTATAAATAGAGAGTCTCCCCTTCATTTGTAAATCATTCATTGTCTCGTATTCTTTGAGAGTGAATACTAAATTGAGAGCATTTACTTGAACACCTCTCGTGCATTTTTTTCTATTACTATTATGTTCTTTTTAACATTCTTTTGGTTCGAGTTTCCTTCCGCTATATAAATTGTGTCTTGGAGGAATTCTGCAAGAATCTTCACTTTGTGGGAGTTAGATTAACTTATACGCATTTGCAGCAAAAAAATCACCTAAGATCGCACGGATTATAAGACTGGAAGTCTAGTCCAATGATACTAGTATGACCAAACATCATATTAATGCAGATGTTATAAATAGGATAAGTTTGTTTCTCTGATTAGAACATGTATATCATTAAATGGGTCCCTTTGAAGATCTTTTAAGTTTAGATACTACAAAATGGGATTGATATTTAGTTCAGACCAATCTCATTTTTCTTTGTTAATAGTAATTGAGTTTGGATCCAGGATAATGATTTTGTCGCTGGTTTAACAGGTTGGAACACATGACAAGCTGGGAACACAAATAGTTCCACTAAGATTGCTCACTCCTCATGAAACACAAGAAATTCATTTAATTTAGTCAGGAACACAAACCCGAGTGACTCTCAAAACAAGAAGCGAAGAGGATAGCTAGTGGTGCAGATGACATTTAATCCTTTCAAAGAGGATAATGAAAGATTTAGTGGTCGTTTAGAAAGATATGCAACTAATGAAAGTAGTGTCAGCAGGCTACCCATACCTGATGGGTCCATTTGTGGGGCCGCTTTTCTTTCGGTTATGATTCAAACACCTGAAAATTTAGATAAAATTTTAAATTTATTTTCGAATCAATTCACGTTCGAATCTAAATTTTTTACTTGACCCAGCACAACACAGCTATGAACGATTTTAATTGGCATAATGACAAAAATAATCCCTAACGTTTGAATATCAAGTTACTTTGACCCTTAATATTTTTTTTGGAGCATTTTCATACATAACTTTTATTTTTTGGTCAAATTGATCAGTTTTTAACAATGATGCTGACGTGGTCGTTAGTTTACTAACGGTCAACATAAATCGTTGATGTGACAATTCAAATGTATTTAAATGCTGACGTGACACTATTTTGTCTTATATGCCTCGTCAGTAAATGATTTTAAAATTATTAAAATTATTTTTAAAAATATAAAATTATTAAAATTATTTTTTTTTGAAATAATTATTAAATTATGATATTATTTTTTTTAGATTAGCAGATAAACTGAATCAAGTGGGCTTTTACTTTATTAAATAATTTGTTTATGTGACATACAAGATAAAATAGTACCACGTCAGCATTTAAATACATTTAGACTGTCACATCAACGATTTGTGTTGATCGATAATTAACTAACGGTCACGTCAGCATCACCGTTAAAAATTGACCAAAAAAACAAAGGTTAAGTATGAAAGTGTTCAAAAAAAAAAAAACATGAAGAGCCAAAATGACCCAAGAACCAAAGTGACCCAACACCCAAACATTAGGGGCTATTTTTGCTATTATGCCATTCTAGTTGCAAGGCACCTATTTGGGGTTGCTGTCAAGAAACTACTGTAAAGTGTCCAGTCATTCATAAGATGTAATCTAGAGCAGGAGTTGCCCAAGAAGTCCTTTGACATTTCATTCAATCAGTTTCATTTATTTTTCTTAATACGTACCACGATCAGACCATTATTTGTAGATAAATACAACAACGTTGAGGAAATCCAAGATATGGTGATGTTTGGAATTTTTTTTTATATAACCACAATTATTTTTATTTGTTTTACCGTCTAAGATTAGTTTTATTCGAGTAAAAATGGTATTCACATAAATTTTTTTTAACAATGACAAATTCAAGATTTGAATTTGATTCAAATATTTGAAGAAGTTTTACTTTTTTCAACTAATTATCACTCGTAAGACTGAACAAAGAAACAAAAAAAAAAAATCTAAAAATAAATTTGAACTGGTGTATTCGATTTAGTTTGGATTTTATAATGTTCGATTCAATTTCAAGTTGATGTTATCATCCAAACCACACAATTCAGTTCGAGTTCGATTATTATTAAAACTAGATATGATCATACAAAAAGTTAAATTTATGGAAATATTTCATAGTAAGTGAATCATTTTTTAAACATAATAATCATAATAATATGACATGTTGTAATGACTAGATTATAATTAATTAAAGCTAGCAACTATTATAATAATAATTTAATTGTTTAATTTACTTTATAAATATATAAATAAATTTAGAGCATGATTATTACAAAATAAAAAATTATATTAGAATTTTTCATTTGGGTTTGAAGGGCTGAGGCCCAATACAAATGTCTCTCAAACCAAAACCCAAAGCCTTTACCCTCAGGAAAATATCTAAAATCTATCGCAATATAATATCTTATCAACAAAAATCTAACGGCCCAGATTTCACGAAATGTAATCCGAAGTACCGGCGGCAAGATAGACAAGCAGGCAACTTCTCCTCCTATAAGAGTATCTATAATGCAAGTTGCTCTTCTTAAACCCTCTCTCCCTTTGCCGAAACCTTATCTTCTCTTTGGCTAAAATGTCTGCAACATCTGCTTCATCTCTCATCCTCCCATCTCTCAAACCCAAAACCATATCTTTACCAAACCCAGCTCCCATTTCACTTTCCCCCTTCTCTCTTTCCCACCGCCTCCATGCAAAGCCTCGCTTTTCTTCCGCTCTTCAAAGTTTCACGCTTTTAACCAAAAAGTCCTCTTCTTTTCCTTTTAATTTTGTTAGAAACGTTTCCGTTTCATCTGAGTATGGTCAGGAAGAGGGTTTATTTGGTAGTGATGATGAAGAGGCTACCAGTTTCTCCCCTGACTTGAAACTTTTTGTGGGCAATCTTCCTTTTAGTGTGGATAGTGCTCAGCTTGCCGGTTTGTTTGGAAGTGCTGGAAATGTTCAGATGGTTGAGGTAATTTTGTTTTTCTTCCCCCCCCCCCCCTTTGTTTTTTTTACCTGTAATTCACCGTGTTTATGTTTATGAATGACTTGCTTTGTGTTCATCATGTTTTGTTTTCACTGAAAGGTTTGCCCTTTAGTTTGAATTCAAGCATAGTATGAACCTTTATTTCAGATATGTTGAATTATAGTAGGGAAGAAACTTTTCATTTCGAGATGAAAATTGAATAATGAAGAAGACATTTAGCCAATTGAAGGGTCAAGACATACATTTAGTGATTTAATTGAGCATTCATTTGGATTGAAGGAAATATGGACCTTGTTGCTTCACTCTAATCATTTGGGAAGTTAATAAACTAGATGTGCACTCCGTTTTGATGTGTTGAAATTATTGCTTTTGGCAGGTGATTTATGACAAGGTAACTGGGAGAAGTAGGGGATTTGGTTTTGTAACCATGTCTACTACTGAGGAAGTGGAAGCTGCTGCTCAACTGTTCAATGGCTATGTAAGTCATCTTTTGGGGGGTTCATATGCAGATATGCTATGAACTTAAAGAGTATTTTGCACATTTAATAATGTAATTGCTTCCTTTACATTGTACTTAAACAAATATGATATCCTCTTTTGGTGTAGAGTTAGCATGGATGAATATTTGCATATTTGTCATCTTTAGAACAATTTGAGGGTTGACATTTATGTTCTGGCCTTGGAAACTACTGCTGCAAATGAATCTTTTCAACATCTGAAGATAAAAACTTAATTTTTATTTGTTCTAGTTTCCTCAACGTTCTCTTTTCCAGCATAGTGGATGGAAAAAAGGGGTTTTCGCAATATTGAGTATGCTTAACTTTTGACTGTATTAATATCTAATGCTCCATGAAGTAATCAGTTTCAGTATAAGCTTATAGTTTCTATCAGAAGTTTGAATCGAGGTTATCATAAAATTTTCTTGTGTTTACACTTGCTGATTGCAGGAACTTGAAGGGAGAGCGTTGAGGGTAAACTCTGGACCACCTCCTTCTCGTAGGGAAGAATTTTCTCCTAGGGCGAGAGGTGGTTCAAACATGGGTGCTTCAAATCGCGTCTATGTTGGTAACCTTTCATGGGGCGTTGATGATTTAGCACTGGAGACCTTGTTCAGTGAGCAAGGCAAGGTTGTGGAAGCAAAAGTTGTTTATGACAGGGAAAGTGGTAGATCAAGGGGTTTTGGCTTTGTAACTTACAATTCTAGTGAAGAGGTGGATGGTGCTGTCAAAACATTTAATGGTGTTGTAAGTTATACGTTACCTTGAGTCCTAATCCATGAATGTTTATAGTCAATTACTAGATGATGGATAAGATAGGTCATTTGACTGGTATATACTTTTTCAGTATCATTATTGATTTTGTACAAAACTGCTACTTACAGAAATCTAATAACTTCATTAATGACTGAATTGCTTAAAAAATTTTGGTTGATGCAGGAGTTGGATGGCAGACCAATTCGAGTCTCAGTGGCCGAGTCTAGGCCAAGGCGTCAATTTTGAGCGTGACTAGTATCTACCGGTACTGAGAACATGCAGCTTTAAGCCGGCGGCTGCCACCTCTTTGTGTTCCTAGGAATCTACAAACATGCAAAATTGTAGCAGCTGCATTTGAATGGTATTCGCAGTCTGTGCTTAGATTAGATTAGAAAGAGCCGATAAACGAGATGATAATATGAATTGAAATATTTTGGTTATATGTTGCAAAAGTATCATGATCCAGTGACTGACATGTGCCTTAATTTTGTTTATTCAAGTGTGGGATTTCCAGTTACAATATGATGGTGGCAGCATTTCTTTTAGCCAGGTTCTAGAGATGATGTGAATTTGTGCTTCCCTTTATCTGAAAGCTTCATTTCCCATTAAGGCCATGGCTTTAACATCCATGACTTGGGTGGGGGATTATATTGGGATTGCCTTACAATCGGCGATTATTGATTCAGAGATGATGTGAATTTGTGCTTCCCTTTATCTGAAAGCTTCATTTCCCATTAAGGCCATGGCTTTAACATCCATGACTTGGGTGGGGGATTATATTGGGATTGCCTTACAATCGGCAATTATTGATTCAGGGTGGGTTTGGATGGATAGTGCAGTGCGGTACATGTTTATTTTTTGTTTCATGTTATAATATATATTATCATCATCGTTGTTTTTATATTAATGTTAGTTAAATGCATTGTCTATCTAAATTTATCTTTGGTTTTGTAAAATAATTTTCTCAAATGATGTTAAAAATATACTATAAATATTCAATTCTATATATAAAATAAAAAAAATATATATATATCTATGAATTGTAAAAATATTTGCTCATGACTTAAGTTGTCAAATTGTTCCCACTCACTATCATGTTTAGGTTTGAAACATTATTATTAAATATCTTTTGTTATTGTCTCATATAAATTCTCTTTAAAATTTTAAAATTATTAAAAATATGTTATCTAAATATGTAATTTTTTTATTATTTAAAATTAAATCAAATTCAAAAATAGAATGCAAATAATAATTTACTTCAAATTTAATAAAAATTAAACATGACATTTTAATTAATTTATAAAATTTCAAATTAATAAAATTTAGGTTAAAAATAAAATAATTTAGTTTAATTAAAATATAATTTGTTAACCTATAATTTAGTTATTCAAATTTAAATCGACTTTAAAAAAATAAAACTTGCTAGAAGAAAGTTTTCAAACATTTAATAATCTACAAATAAAATATTTAAAATAAATCTAAGTATTAAAGTCAATTACATTGAAAATTTTTATCATTCAATTGTTATTCACTGTTTACTATTGGCAATATAGCATCTATCAATTATCACAACATTTAACATGTAAAATGACATTGTTGATTTGATTATGGGTCAGGTTGGGTTAGGTTTGTAATAAAATTTTAACCTCAATTGATATGCTTGAGTTTGACCTAAAAAATGAGTTTAGATTTTTGCCTAAATTCGACTCGAATTATAGATGTTAAACCTAAAAATTATTTTTTTTTATATAAAACGAATTTTTAAAAAATATAATTGTTAGCTCGATGGATCAACTCGATAATGACGGTAACGGAGGTTGAATCGACCTTTCAAAAGTTGTGGTGGAAGCAATTTAATTTTGCAATAAAGGACACAGAGATTTATAGTGGTTCTATCTCAAATGCCTACTCCACTATCTTAGCTTTTCACAGCTAAGGATTTTTTTAAATCCATTAGATTTGTATAACCTTTGCGGACAATGTTTAACCTTACAATCTCTCTTAAGACTTATACCCCAAAATCTTAAGATAGAACTCTCTTAAAGTTTCTACTCAAACCTTAAGTATCAACCCTCTCTCTCAAAGAGAAACAAATAAGCAAACAAAGAAACAATCCTTACAAGATTAGGATGTTTGTCAATTAAGCACAAATATAAAGGAGAACACTTGAGCTAAATGAATACAATGAAAGCTCACAAGTGTTTACAAGAAAATGTATAAAAGAATTAAGCTCTTGGTTGTTTTGATTGATCTTTAGGTTCTGCACATTGCTCTTCTTGATGCTAGACCTTTGGAAGATGATATTTATACCCTCTAAGTGAATTCCAACCATTGTGGTTATTGGGAAAGTAATGTAGCCGTTGCAGCCATAAAAACCAACATTAACTGCAGTCTGCAGCTTCGTTGTCCCGATAGAAGTATACTTGTATCGGTAGAACTGAAGTTGTATCGGTAGAAATGAAGTTCTACCGGTAGAAGTCCTAAGGTAGATGACTCTACAAAATATTACCGTTGAGTAGATGCTTTATTGTATTAATAGAACTTTGAGGATTTCATTTGGTATCGGTAGAACCATCAGAGTATCAATAGAAGTGCAGGGGATACTGAAGTTTGGCTATTGACTTGACTTGTTTCGGTAGAAGTCTTCAAGGTATCGGTAAAACTGTAGTTATATCGTAGAAGTGGAGTTCTACCGGTAGAAGTCTCACTAAAGTCTTTTTCACTAAGCTTTTATTCAAAAACACTTCAATTTGTTATATCAAAACATATTATCTAATAAGGCTTAGTTTAATAATAATATATCAAATACACTAAAAACATTAAAATAAATATTACAAAAGTTTTATAATATTCAAATAATATTAAAAGAGACAACGGAACAACATTAAAAATGACAGCAAAACAACAATGAAATAGCACCCAGAACAGCACTAAAAACAACTTGCAAAATGTAATCAACCAACCAAAATATCTATATATAAAGCAATCAACAAATTTGATTTTATGGCAAGCTATAAATTGTAAGCTAAATTATATACCTAGAAAAGAATTGAAGAATCGTCGTCCTCATCATCATTCTCATCATTCTTGCAATTAATTTCTAATATGAAATAAGAATAAATAGTTAGATAATCATATCGATAAAATGTTATAAAATTATAACAATAAAACGAGAATAATAATTATCCGTTGAAAATCTCTTAGCTCGCATCCAGTCATCAAAGCAAACAATGGCTTGAACCGTTTTTGGTTTAAGTGAACTCCTTAAAGGTGTAATAACTTTTTTCCCATGCTAAAAGTCAGCTTGGAAGTTACCGTTGTTATTGGACAGTTAAATCTCATACGATGGTTGATTGTACATGTCACATCATGTTTACACTTTCATTTTGGTTACCCAAATTTTTTTTTTTCAAGTATTGATTGAGATAAAAAAAAAAACTAATGATTAAAGTGAAAAAGGAGTAGAAACTAAAATAATACATTTAAAAAAACAGTCAAATTGTATTTGTTTATCACATTGTCAAAAAAATTTAATTTTCTTTCAATATAGAAAATTTAAATTTCAAAACATCAAAACAATTAAATATATTGTTGAAAAATTTTCATCCTTTGATAATGTCAATCAATTTTTTATTGTAATATTGAAATTAATTAAATTAATCTCCTTTTAAATTTTATTGTATGTTACCAAATTATTTTTAATGAAATCAACTCGATAACTCATATTTAATAATTTTCTACAAGACTTAAAAATTTATTTTGATTATATAATCTCGAATCTTCCATACTAAACTAAAAGAAAAGAAAAATAATAGCAATTAATTAAACTAATTTATTGTTCTTCATTTGGGTAAAGAAAGTAATAAAAGGGCACTAAAAATTGGGTGAATTATTTGTGAGGATTTCATTTTGAGGGGTATTTTATCTAAATGACCCAAAAAAATTTATTATTTACGAAAATAATTCAAATTAAAAAATATACACCATAATGACTTAAAATGAACAATAAAAATTCTAAAGGCCATCCAATGACAGACACCTCCTCAAATTTCATCCTAATGATTGGTGTCAGACATAAAAAATAGTATTTTTTTGTCTCGGCCATGCAATGGCCAACACCTATGTATTTTTAATCCGGTATTATATTAATATACAAAAATATGAGATTTTGAAAAAAAAATTTGGTGTTGGTCAATGCTTGGCCGACACCACCTTTTTTATCAGATAAAATTTTTTTTTGGTGTCGGTCAATGCTTGGTCGACATCACTTTTTTAATTAGATATTTTTTTTTGTGTTGCCCATGCATTGGTTGACACCAATATTTTTTTTATCAAATAAAAAAATTTTGGTGTTAGTCATGCATTAGTTGACCCACCTTTTTTATCAGACAAAAATTTTTTTGGTGTCGGCCAATTTTATCAAATAAAAAAAAAAATTTTGGTGTTAGCCAATACTTGATATACACCATATTTTTTATCTGATAAAAAATAATTTTTTTTAGTGTTGACCATGTATTGGCCGACACTACCTTTTTTATCTGATAAAAAAATATTTTTTTTGTGGTAGTCAATGCTTGGTCGACACCACCTTTTTTATCAGATAAAAAAATAATTTTTTTTTGTGTTGGCCATTACATTAGTCGACACCAACTTTCTTTCTTTTCTCTATATATAGGGTTTAAGTTTTGACTTTGAAATTATAAGTAAGAATTATTTTTCTTAAAATAACAATAAAATGAGAGTGTTTTTTTTATTTATCATTAGATGAGTGTTTTGTTTTTGGGGAGAGTTGTGAAATGTACAATCGAATTTCGGAGTTGAGCTATATACTGTCATGTATTGCTGGAGTTGAATTATATACTGTCATGTGAAGCGGTAAATATATGTCTTCAATGGTTAGACAACTTTTTGTGCCTTTGAAGACTATCCTAAATGTCCAAAGAAGATGGGCATTATCTACGTTCGAAGAATTGTTATCCTACAATTCAATAGTACAATTGTTGAGTTATTAATCCAACGTAGATGATATATTTGCCGCTATATGTAACTATGTGGTATAACCGTAAAGGTTATGCTATCAAAGGTCAGTTGATTGAACTTTGTCATCAAATGGTCGATCGAGACGACTTGTCTAGGAATTTCTTGAAGATGGCCCCTTCTTGCTCGAGGTTTACAAGAATTTCTTGAAGTTGCTAGGGATTCAAGAAGATGGACATTATCTAACTAAGACGAGTTGGGCAGGTTTTTGGTTATTTAGGTTATTTTCTATTATTGTTGTTCAAAATTTAAAATTTCGTGTATTGATATTAACGATTATTTATAATTTATTGTATGTGTAAATTTAATTTGTAGCGTTGTAATAATCAAGAATGTTTGTATTTTATTGTATTAATATAATTTCGATTTATAAAAAAATTATTAAATATTTTATTGTGTAAATGTTAAGAAATAATTATTATCGACAAATTAAATATATATTGAAAAAAAAAATTAAAATTAATGTTGAAAAATAAACGAAAAAAAAATCAAAAGAACACAAGTTTAGTTAATGGGAATAAAAAATTAGTTTTTAAGTTTTTACCATTCAAAAATATTTTTGAGTGATTACCTTCCAATGGTCGACACCCAATTTTAATCTAAGTAGTAGATATATATATAACTGTTAATACTAAATATTTTAGCTTTTTGTTTTTATTATCAGTACAAAATATTTGTGTTTTGTTTGTTGAGAGTAAATCACAAGTTTTTTTAAGATGAGTTTCAACATTTTCTTTGTTTATATTCATTTCGATGGAGAAATTATCAATACAGATGATAAAGGTTGTGTATTTCAAAGCCGAGAAAAAATTGGAATGAGATTGAACAAGCATGTTTCGCTAGAGAAATTGAAACAGAAGATCAGTACAAAGATAGCTACTCGTTACGGGAAGCAAATGTTGAGACTGTTTTATAAATTTCCGATTTCATCAGATCCGATCAAGTTCTCGGAAATGGAGCTTGTTGATGATGATATAGGGATAATGATTGAAATTTATTGTCCCTCTGAGATTGAAAATCCCTGTCTGATTGAGTTGTTCGCAGAGATACCACAAGTCGAACCAATTCAAGTTTTAAATTCAGTAAGCCAACGTTCTGAAATAGATATTGATATTAACGTATGCTGGGAAGATCAATCGGGCATTGGAGGGTCAACTCTAAAAAATCCAAACATTGGTGGATGTTCGTATAACATCCAAAACACGTGTCATCATCTACAATTTCATTCGGAGGTGTTGGCCCCTATAGAAGATGATGACGAAAATAAAGCTTTGGAAGACCTCGATTTGGATAACATCCCCGGAGACTTAGATGAGGAGGGGTCAGTGAAGGGTGATGATGTTAACACCCATTCGAGAGGAAATACGAGCCCAAGTAAAGTTATCAGGAATAATCTCGAGACCTTCATGAGCGACGTAGACCTAGATGCGACTCGAGCTCGTGAACTCAGGTACCTTGCCCGCATTAAAAAAAATGTATATACGGGTCGTTTTAATGACGGCCTTAGTCGAAAGATGGCGTCTGGAGACCCATACGTTCTACCTCTCGTGTGGGGAGGCAACTATTACGTTAGAAGACGTAGCAAACCAGCTCGGGTTGCCCATTAAAGGTGATGCAGTAACGGGCCCGGATTCTCCTTGTGGCACTTGCTATCGGTTACTTGGCAAGGTGCCTTCGGATATTGATAACGAAAAATTGTTGTTCTTAAAATTTACGTGACTGATAGAAAACTTTCAATATCTCATTAATAATCCAACGCAGCTGGACATTATCTACCATGCTCACGTGTTTATTCTACAGTTACTGGGTGGTATCCTCATTCCGGACACTAGTAATAACAGAATAAGTACCGCGTACCTCTCATTGTTGGATGATATGAAGGCAGCGGGGAAATTAATTTGGGGCTTTGCAGTATTGGCCACATTGTATCGGGAGCTTTGTCGAGTGACAAATCCCAAAGCGGACGCCATGGGTGGTTGCACGTATCTACTCCAATCATGGTTATTATATCGACTGCCTTCTATCGTGAACGTCGAACACATGCCATATAAAATGCCATTGATTAATAGGTGACTCAATAAATTGATTTTATATATTTTTAAATTTATTAAATATTATTTTTATTCTAATTATTTTTCAATTTTTGAGATGATCTTCATATTCGAGAATTGGGCGACCTGACAAATTGCCCCATTTTCGTATGTGGATAAACCAACATGGAGCAGATGATGTAAGATATATTTTCGAATTTTTAAAATATTTTTTTCTATTTTCAAAATGTTTTTTATATTTTTGAATTTTTTTAAAATAATATTTTCGAAATACTTTTTTGCATATATTTTTATATTTTCGAATTTTTTTAGCTTTTTGAATTTTTTTAAAATTATTTTTTATATCTTCAAAATGAAATTTTTTACATATATTTTTTATATTTTCGAAATATTAAAAATTACATTTTCGAAATATTTTTTACAAATTAAAAATCTTATATTTTTTATATTTTTGAAATATTTTTTTTTAGCCATGAAATATTTTTAATATTAACTAAACTCGTGTTGTTTATACTGTGTAGTTCGTGTGGAGGCATATATCTGGGATGAAATTGTGCCTATCATTCCACCGTTTGTTTACCAGGACGAATACCACTTGTTCTCATGTGGTGTGCCGGTATTCAAGTTTCATATGGTGGAATGGCACGCTCGGAATCGAGTCTTTCAACAGTTCCGTGCTATGCAACATATCCCGAACCTACCCTTCCAACTCGGTGATGTCCACTAGCTCGACAAAAAAGAAATGGGTAGAAACAGAATAAATTGGGCCCATTATCTTGAGCCATATATCATGCTTTGGAATGACCGGGGGAAAAGGTGTTGTACCTTGTATTCGTGTAACGATGATTTTTTCGGCACCCATAGTACAAGCAATGGTATATGGCATACGGGATGTCGTTGGTTTATATCGGGCAGAATACGTTGGTGCCAAAGAGACTTATTCTGGAAGGCAATCGATGGCATCCGGTGAATTACCCACGTCAACGCTGTGGTCGGATCTCTGATTTAGATTTCGAGCCCAAGGATGAGCCTGCGAACTAGCCCGAGTATCAACCCGAGTAATAACCCGAGCCCCAATATCAAGAATCCAGCTCTTTGTCTTTTTTGCCGCAAGACCAATATCATCATTCCATGGAGGAAATTTTTGGTGTCGACCCCGACCCTCAACGTTCATATTACTCCGATTCATCCTCATATCAACTGGAGATCCATCAGGAAGAATGTACATCGACAATGAAGGATATTTTTGGCTTGGCACCTCCGATCACTCAACATACTCCCGATGTCGATGACGATACGTACGACTTTACCACCTTTCTACGTATGCCGAACAAAACACCGAACGTTGACACCATCGATGCTGAACCGACAAACACCTATGTAACGCCTCCTCAACGAGGTGCACTACGGCCTCGGCCTCGCGAAGCTAGGAGGAACTCGATCCGTTACATGCCAGTACCGGGGACGTCGCCGGAATCTACTCAATTTTGAATTTTTTCATTTATTTTTTAAATTTAATTTGTAATTTCATTTATATTTTAATTTAATTTCTAATTTTGTTTATATTTTAAATTTAATTTCTAATTTCGTTTATATTTTAAATTTCATTTCTAATTATTATTTTTTCAAAATTTATATAATCTTTTTCAATAATATTTATTTCCCTACATTTGCCCAACAATATATTTAATACTTTTGTATATGATTCGAAAATATTTTAATACAAGAAAATACAAACATTGTTGAATATTACTAAGCAACAAATTAATTTTTATAGATACAATAAATTACAAATATTTGTTAATATTAATACACGAAATTTAAAAATTCAAACAACAATAAAAAAATTTATAGATGTAACAAAATACAAACATAGATAATGTCCATCTGCTTGAATACTAAGCTGCAAACATTAATACTGAGAAACTTGCTCGAGTTACCGCTAAACATGACCTTTTTCATTTTGTAAGACACAAAGCACTCGATCTCGGTTACTTATTAAATGCGGAGAAAGTCATCCAACCTTTGACAGCAGAACCTTTACAGGCTTACCACAGCGCTCGTATATGGCAACAATATATCTACGTTGGATTAACTACTCAACAGTATTTTTCCTGGTAACAAATTCTTACAACGTAAATAATGTCCATCTGCGTTGGATATCTCAGATAGTCTTCAATGATGTAGAAAATCGTCTTACCACTGAAGACATATTTTTGTCGCTTCACATGATAGTATATAATTCAACTCCGACAATATATGACAGTATATAATTCAACCCCGAAATTCGATTGTACACTTCACAACTCTTCTCTAAAACTAAACATTCATCTAATGATAAATAAAAAAAACACTCTCATTTTGTTATTATTTTAAGAAAAATATTTCTTACTTACAATTTCAAAATCAAAACGTAAACCCTATATATAGAGAAAGGAGGAAAATTTGATGTCGGCCAATGCATGACTAACAAAAAAATTTTATTAGATAAAAAAGTTGATGTCGACCAAGCATTGGTGAACACCAAAAAAAATTTTATCTGATAAAAAAATTGGTATCGACCAATGCATAGCCAACACTAAATTTTTTTTTGATCAGATAAAAAATATGGTGTCGGCCAAACATTGGCTAACATCAAAAAAATATTTTTTATCAGATAGAAAAGGTGGTGTCGGCCAATAAATGGCCACCACCAAAAAAATATTTTTTTATCAGATAAAAAAGATTGTATCTGCCAATGGATGACCAACACAAATTTTTTTTTATTTTTTTATCAGATAAAAAGGTAGTGTCGGTCAAGTATTGGCCAACACCAAAAAGAATATTTTTTATCCGATAAAAAGGTGGTGTCAACTAATGCACGGTCAAACACCAAATTTTTTTTATCTGATAAAAAAGATGGTGTCGGCCAATGTATGACCAACACAAAAAAATTTTATCTGATAAAAAAATACTGGTGTCGGTCAATGCATGACCAACACAAATTATTTTTTATCTAATTAAAAAGGTGGTGTCGGTTGGCCAACACCAATTTTTTTTTTATCTAATAAAAAATATTTGTGTCGGCCAATGCACGGGTGATGGGTGTCGAATCCAACATTACAACAAATAATATAAAACAGTAGTATAAGACAGTAGGGTCGATTCCATAAGGACTGGTTGCTATAATTTACTCTTGTGTCTTCCTTTTGAAAGTTGTGTCGAAAAGCGTGTCCACGACTTGTTAATGTCTCGTTGGAAAATAATAAATAAATTAAGAGGTGATTGAAAATGTCCAGAAAATAAGTGAACCAACAGAAATAAAAATTTAAAAATTCGCAAAATAAAACGAGAGAATAAATATAAATTTATAATCAGAATTAAATAGCCTTAGCCTTAGACTCGGTGTACTCCGGTTTTTGATTTGATCTTTGAAATGATATTTTCTCCTTCGATCAATAAGTTGGTTATAGTAGCTAAGAACATCCTAGCCACCAGTTCTTCCTTTCGTAGCTGATTTCTGTACGACCTGTCAAACCAACCCTTACCGATTGTCTAACCGCGATACACGTGTTTGTGATTCAAGACCTCGATAGCCTTGCGTTCTGAAGAACCCAACTCGGATTAACGGCCTCAACCGCACGGGACATTTAAACCCGATCACTATCTCCCTTGACGAAAATCTCACTAGTATGACCCCGCCAAGACCCGTCGATTTGTTCGTGGGAATCTGAATACAACACAGCCGATTCTTCTTCCCAACTGTATGTCAAAATGACTCCAACCCAACGTGCACTTTGTGTCGAAAGCGAGTTAATTTTTAAGGGACGAATTGGATTATCCCCAATATTCCGGAGAGATAATGAATATCGTACGAAAGATATTTAACTCAAATTCGTATCTCAAGATTCTTGACCGGAAAGAATACCGGCCTAAGGCCAAGATGGAAGTTTAGTGGAGCATGATTTTAATCATGCTTGATGGATGATGATGATGAGTTGCTTGTATTTATGAAAGATGGAAATGATGAATGATTGAGAAAGCAATTAGACAAATTTAAAAAATGAATTGAAATTGGAATGGAAATGGTAGATTGTTTTGCATGAAAGACAAAAGAGAATGGAGAAAGGAGAATTTCTTAATTGCTTCAAAAAATTCAAATACATCTCAATTGAATCTAAGTAACCTTTTTTATACATAATTGGTTACTAAAAATAGCTTAAGTCCTACTAAATTACCCTATTCACTTAAAATAAATAATTTTAGTCAAAATAAAATTAGGAAAATAACAAATTTAATCAAAACAAAATTAATAAAATAAACAAATTTGACTAAGCATATTTGACCATTTAAACAAGAATTCCTTTTGCAATTCAGCCCTCAATGTCCCTCAAATTCGAATATAGTCATCTCTTCACACATGTCTTCAATTTAATCCTCTTTTGCTTGCTTTTAGGTGGAGAAACATCAATTTATGTACCTGATAAAAAATTGTAAGAAATTAGAAGTATTTTTCCCTCAAAATTAATCAAAATACACAAATAAATTGCTTAAATAATTTACTTATCAAAATTCCCCCTACTTAGCCCATACTTGTCCTCAAGCATAATGTTTATTTTATATTAAAACTATTTGACAAAAAATTTAATGAATCCAAATTTCTTTCCTTAACAAAGTGTCATGCAACAATTAGAGAAATCATGAATAAATAATTACTTATGTCTACTCAAACCACATTTTATAAACTTTCAAATACTATGAAATAAAATCAATCACTTTACAAAATTGCAACTTAATTACGCTTGCTAAATAATTGTACCCAACTTTATTTAATATGTACACATTTTTTTTCCTCGATTTTTCTTGTATTTTTGTTTGAGACCTAATCAAATCTTTTTACGCGAATTGAGATAACAAGCCAAGCACCTCAATCCGGTTACTCAATTTGAAAAGTCGGTAGCTTATTTTTCAAGGTAGCTCGGTTAGTGGAGTGTTACAAGCTTCGCTTCGTCACTCGAATCTTTTTACGCGAATTGAGATGACAAGCCAAGTACCTCAACCCGGTTACTCAATTCGGTCATATTTTCGAGTCTTCACTCGTAACCAAGTCTAATTTATTTATTCACAACTAATTTTTATTTAGTCACATGATTTGGGTACATTCTTAGGCAAGTCTAAAAAGTCTCTAATATTGTGAAAATGTTTGAGTTTTTTTCCATAATATTCTCAAGTTTATAAAATGCATGTTTGATTAAAATAAACAACCATTTATTCATTATTTCTTAATTATTTAAATGGACCTAGCAACAAAAGAAAGATGCATTTGCAAAACAAATTATCAAATAGAATTAACATAGAATAAACATATTGCAAGAAAGAATCTAGCATGACATTCAAATAAATTCCCTCCCCCTACTTAATTCACATTGCCCTAAATGTGTGATTTAAAAGAATAGAAAAGAAAGGGCAAAGTGTACTCTCCGTGTAGCTTAATGAGGTGGAGGGAAACGTCGATGCTCGCGCTCTAGTGTCGAAAGGATGCGCTCGATGTTAGCTTTCATTATGTCCAAGCGAGCTTCTAAACGTCCATTCTTTCCTCCATGGTGGAATAGAGCTGTTCATCTCAATCCCTTGGAGCGAAATTTCGTGTATGCCGAAACACTCTATTGCTCCAAGGTGTGTATGTACTTGGAGGAACAAAATGAAAAGAAGAAGGGGTGCCGGCAAGCAATCCCATAGAATCCAAGCAATATTCATCTAATGGATCAATGTTATAAGCATGTGTAAGAGACGAAAAATTGAATGAAGGAAACAAATTCATGGCTAATTGTGAGATTTATGTACCTAGGATTAAAGGTCTACGTGCTCTAATTACCATATGAAAGTTGTGTGCAAACCAATATTCGAGGTTGACTCTATGACCAGAGAACATGCACCACAAAAAGAATAATTTAGTCCTAGTTAAAACAACAGAAGAATCATTACGGCTCGAAAAATTGAAAGCTAGAAATCGATGGATATAACTAAGGGTCGATTCATGCACCAACAAAGATTTCGCAATTAAAGAATTATAAGTTCGATTACTCGAGTTAGTTAAAGCCGAGTAAGCTGCATTAGCATCAAAATCACGAGATATGTCTAATAATGCACGATGGTATGAATCGGTGTTAGCATCTATAGGTTCAACAAATCTGATTACAATGTTAAATTCGAAAATGACATATTGAATGTTTTACCTAGTAATCTAAAGGAAACGATATTCGGAGATTCCACTGTCCTAATGGCATACATGTCAAAATTAAAAGTGGCATAGAATTCATATACAAGTTCATAAAATGTACCACATTTAATTTCAGCATACAACAACCAGCCAATAGACTCAAAATAGTTATCTATGGTATCATGCAAGTCAAGTGTCTCGAGAGTATTTACCTGAATGAACTTACATACTGGCATGGGTTGGTGTTGATTCTTCTCGTACCTCAACTGATGCTCCGCTGTCGTGAAATTGAGGAAGCCTTGAAATCTTGATTCCAAAGGCATCGTGTAAGTGCGCTTTCGCTGTCCGTGCTTATTTCGTCTTTGTCATTCTACCGACAGACTGTTTGGAGGGCTCGGTATATCAGTGGCATCGGTATCGCAGTCCGAGTTTAGTTTCGATTTATCTTCTTGTTGATTTCTCAAAGTCTATCTAAGACATTTTGCTCTATTCGACGGTGGCTCATTCCGATTTGGTGGTCTTGCTTCCTCATGAGACGAGGAGCTGGTCTCGTCCAATACATCTGCATGAAGCATTATTAGTGGTAAAATCGAAAGAGATGTGGAAGTGTTATACCTTACTGTTTTAGGTGCATTCGACTGATTTTTCGGCTCTTCTGGTTCGACTGGAGTCGGACTCCTACGACGTCGGCATTGAGTCGGTCTAGAAGTGTATACTGGTGGCGGAGGTGGTGATGAAGGCGAGTCGAAATCATCATCATTGACGTTGATGACCGGAGGTATTGTGAATTGATTTCGACGTCGGTTGAGGATACTGGAAGCACATCAGCCGAGTGGCTTCGTGTTCGAACCATGTTTCCTGTCGTTTTCCTTATTTTTGTCCCTAAGGTGATGCGCAGCATCGAACGACGACGGGTGCGACGACGTACGATGACGGATGGTGGAGGTGTGGAGAAAGTGTTTGGACAGTGAGGTTTTGTATTTCGATGGTGATGATAAGTTTTGGAGTGGTGGTGATATTTTCTCTGTGAGTTTAAGAAGAGAGAATGGTGGATTGGAACGAGATGGAGGTTAGTGGTTGTTTGAAAATCCCGGTGGTATGAATGAGGGTGGAGGGAGAGCACAGAAGGTGGTTGGAACAAGACGGAAGAAGAAGGAATGTCGAGCATGGAGATGTTGTGGGTTGTGAACGGTCGGTTCGACGGTAAGGATTTAAAAATGGGTTTTGGTGTTTGAGTGCTTTGTTGGGGTTTATGGTACTTGGGTTTTATGGTGGAGGTTGAAGTGCATCATCAATGGTGAAGGAAAACTCGAAAGGAGACGGCTTTGCAATGGTGGTCAGCGGTGAGGGTTTAAAAATGAAAAAAAATGTTGAAAGAGAGGGAAAATGGTGGTGTTTCGTGATGATGATGAAAGGAAAGAGAAGGGAGAGACGAGGGGGCGGTGACCGACTGTTGGCGAGTGCGAATGGTGGCTGCTGCTGGTAAAAACCTGTTAAGGAATAAACAAGATATATCAGCCCATGTGTTAACAGATCCTTGAGGTAAATAAAACAGCCACTCTCTAGTAGAGTCGGCTAATGAAAAAAGAAATGCGTGAAGTTTAATTTGGTCTTCTGTTACTCCCTGAGGTTTCATGCTCGTGCACACCATATGGATTTCCTTCAAGTGCTTGTGTGGATTCTC
Source organism: Kokia cookei (assembly GCA_039519145.1). Taxonomy (NCBI): domain Eukaryota; kingdom Viridiplantae; phylum Streptophyta; class Magnoliopsida; order Malvales; family Malvaceae; genus Kokia; species Kokia cookei. The sequence goes on along the minus strand of CM076900.1, from coordinate 8,002,218 downwards.
GTTTTGAATCCCGTAAAAAGTGGGCAATAGATGGATTAAGCCTGACTTTAACTCGAACGGTGTTCCTCCCATTGGATAAGTTATACACAACGGCTGTTGTTCGTCCGGTGTTGCTGCAAGTTATCGAATAGTCTGATTCTGATCTTCCATTTTCTTTGCTTGCTCATCACCGAATATTTCTTTAGTGAAAGCTTCTTCTTCAAACTCTGTCTGTAGACGTTTACCGTGAGCTTTCTTCCTCAACCTTCGGGCTAATTTCTCTATCTCCAAAACAAAATCGTCGAGAGGCTTCTGTTCAGACCTTGTCATAAAGCGAACACACAAAAGTTAGATAAATGTTACTTGTCCCCAGTAACGGCGCCAAAATTTGATGGGTGTCAAATCCAACAAATATAAATATTCCTACGACGAATAATACAAAACAGTAGTATAAGGCAGTAGGGTCGATTCCACAGAAACTGATTATTGTAATCTACTCTTGTGTCTTCCTCTTGAACGTCGTGTCGAAAGGCGTGCCCACGACTTGTTAATGTCTCGTTGAAAAATAATAAATAAATTAGAGGGTGATCGAAAATGTTCAGAAAATAAGTGAATCAACAGAAATAATAATTTGAAAATTCGTAAAATAAAATAAGATAATAAATATAAATTTGTAATCAAAATTAAATAGCCTTAGCCTTAGACTCGATGTGCTCCGGTTTTTGATCCGATCCTTGAAATGATATTTTTTCCTTCGATCAATAAGTTGGTTATAGCAGCTAAGAATGTTCTAGCCACCAATTCTTCCTTTCGTAGTTGATTTCGGTACGACCTGTCAAACCAACCCTTACCGATTGTCTAATCACGATACACGTGTTCGTGATTCAACTTGAAAACATAAGTTTTTTTGGGTTAATAGGTTTCAAAGATTCAAGCTTTCAAACAGATTTGTAATTAAAGACGTTGAAATCAAAAGGGAAGAAGATGAAGGTGAAGAAGAAGAGAGGTGTGTGGGAATGAGTTTAGGAATTTTTTAGCTAAGGTTTGGGTTTAAAAATTTTAATTAATTAAATTTATTTAATTAAAAATTTATGCTCATTTCATTTGAAAATCCAAATTGGCACTTAAAATCTAATTGGATTGTCATGTAAGATTATCGTCAGTGAGATAACGGAACTTAACAACATAATGATCACTTCATAACAAAATAATAACATAAATAACTAAAACGTAATATTTCAAATATAAATAATTAAAACATAACATGAAATAAATAAAAGTGACTATTTTTATTATTTATTTTTCTATATACTCACTTTTTTATTGTATTTAAAAATGATAAAATTCGTTACTCTAATAAAGACTAGTGAAAGAGAAGATGTCAAAGGGACCCGGAAACCTAGTCAGACATCAGTTCCAAATTTCTATGTGCTTAAAACCATTTTGTCCTCTTATATCTAATTTTCTCCTTTTTTTTATTTTAATATTGATTTTGTTGCAACTTAATTACATGGCATGACGATTGCTTTTTGGCATGGATGACTGATCATGGATCCTTTGGGATGAATCTTTTTGTCCATTACCTTACCCAAAATGCTTTTTTGGGTCAGCAAAAAAATGAAATTAAGAAAAAAATGTTAAAATAATAACAGAAAACCTTAAAGATATTATTTTATTAGCTAAGCTTAAACTTGTTCAAAGGTTGGTTCGTTGGTCCAAATCTAAACACCGTCTTAATGTAAGAAAATTTGAATAAAAATATTAGATCCAAAAATAAATTTAAAAGAAATATATATTTATTTAGAATATGAGTTAAGTTCGAGTTTTAGAGATAAAAATTAAATATATTTTTAAATTTATAATATGTTATTATTTATTTTATATATTAATTTATATTATAAAAATAAATGCACTATATTTTAATGTAAATATTAAAGAAAACTAAGCTTATGTTCAAAATTCTAATAAAAGTAAAAATATATAATAATAGTAAACGATATATAGTTAATAAATATCAATAAAAAATAATTATATTTTAAAATTAAAAAAATAATATGGATGGTCTAAACAAACTATGTTAGCTTTTTATAAATATAAGTAGTATTGGATAAAATTTGATATCCATATTTTAGGTGCACCGGATTTGGATAACTATGCATGATATTAAAATAATGCATAAACCCAATAAAAACTCAACCCATGAATACCGCTATTAGTCTTTAAACTTTAAGATTGTAATCGAATAAGTTCGTACTGTTTAATTTATACCTAAATAAAAATTTTAATCTTTACTTATTACTATTTAAAGCTTTGATTAAATTGATGTCACCCTCAACCAGGTCTCAACTTAATTGTAAAATTACAATAAACTCAATATTTTTGGAAAATAATAAATATAATTTTGAGGATATTTTATCTTTTTTACCGATAATTTAGCAAAAATATAGGATTTGAATCCAAGACTTAAAAATCTTCCTACACTCAATTTTTCCATTTCAACCAAATTCACATTCTATTTTCATATAATTCTTTTTATAGATTTTATTTGGGTTGATGTATCATAATTTAGTTATAAACAAGGTTGATACAAGGGGACTGGCAGGGGCTCAGCCCTCCTAAAATGAGAATTTTTTTATTTATTTTAGCTCTTTAAAATTTTAAAAATTTTAAATTAATAAAGGTAAAATTGTACTTTGGCTATTCTAAAAATGATAAAAATTTAATTTAATCATTTAAAAGTTATAAAAATATAAAGAAATTAATTTTGACCACCTAAAAATTTTTCATGACTTCGACCCTGATTATAATTTTTTTTTATTTAAGTACAATTCAAAAGATTAAAAAAGAAAGTGGGGAAAGTAGTTAGTGTCGGTTAAGGCAATGAGTAAAAGGGGAAAACATTAAGATTTGGAATCCAATGGCATCTGAATAATGTCTTTGACCAACCATGTGGAAATTGAAAAAAAAAAAGATAATTTCAGTTCTTGCTAAAAAAAACCCTAAAACTAATATTATTACTTTTCATCATTGTATTGTGTTAAAAAGATTTATAATGTTTTACGAAGAGAATAATCTTATTATAGATTCTGATTATATTTGTTCTTTTTGACATAATACTTAAAACTATTCATATTCTCTTCTTAGCTTATAAATAAATGAATAATGTGCTTCAGCGCACACGAACTCACATCCTCATGTATTAGTAACAATGTCTATGCTAATCGAGCTACTCAATCAACTAATCAATTAATGAATTAAATCTAAAAAATAGTTAAATATTAAAAGATTACTTATGATGCAAACCAACTTATAACAGTCCTTGTCAATTAAAACCATTGATCTCAAACGGTTTAGTTACTATAGATGATGATTTATGGGGCCATACAATAATTTTCCCTGTGCAATATAATATATGGATGTTGATTAAATTTGGGTTTGGATAATTATCTTTTAATACATACATTTTAAGACATTTCGATCCAAATTTGAGGAAAAAGTAAGAGACTGAATTATGAGATTCAACATACATATGATCAATTAGCCTTACGTATCCTAATCTTCATCAAAGTCAAAGTCTATAAAGGAAAAGAAATGTCTGTCTGCATGCATGCATGCTTTTCCATGAAAAAAAAAACAACAAATTTAGTCAAAAGTATATTTTATAAATCCTTTGGAAATAAATTGCATATGCATGGTTCAATCTAAACATGATTCTTTGTTTATTTTGTCCTAACATGATTAAAGTTTTTTTTGAATAATTTCATTATAGATTCTGATCATATCTGTTCTTTTTGACACAATATTTAGAACTACTCATAGTTTCTCCCCAATCCATAAATAGAAAGATAACGCGCTTCAACGCACTCAAACCTACGTTCTCTTACATTGACAACAATATCTATACCAATTAAATTAAAACTTAATCAACATTATTAAAATATTTTTAAATGTGTAGACCAATATTATTGAATCTAGATGAAAGTGAAAGAAAAGAAAAAACTTTCGGTTGGAAGCATGAAAGTGAAGAGTCAAACCCCACATTATTCAGAAAATTTTATATTAATTTTTACTCTTCTTGGAATTCTACATTTCTTAAGAAAACATCAACCCATGTTCTACTTTGCCATTTTCGGTATTAAGGAGTGACCAACATTAAAGCACCTCAAAATCAGGCTTTTTTTCTTTTCTTTTTTTTTCATATCCCATGCTTGAATTGAATGCAGACATTTTTCAAATAAATATTTCCCCCTCGAACCTACCCTATCTTATACTTAATTTAGGCTTAATCCATAAAGCATTCAACTTTATATATTCATTTTCAAAGAAATATTTCTCCCCTCAACCAAAGTTAATCTCGCAAATGAACTTAACATCAACTCAAGATTGATGATAAAATAATGATAGATAATTATATTCATTTGATATTCTTAATACGATGTATTTAAATATCGTTATACTCACAATTTAATCTATTTTTTCGTTTTATCATAGTACATATTTTATATGTTATTATTAATTGCTTATAAATCATACTTTTCATAATATATGATTTCCACACACATACCTATGTGATAGGATTTCTAATATTTGTAATGCTTTTATAATTTATATATATATATTAATTTTAAAGATTTAAAAAAAAAATCAGTGCGTTTAATTTTTTTTTTTGTCTCATGTTACAATATTGTTACAATATCTAATCTCATCGTCACCGTTATTTTTACACTAACAATAGGAAGCACACCGCCCATCCAAAGAAACCCTTAATTACCATGTGTTCTATTTTTAAGCATGTCAATATTTATCTAATTTTGTACTACAAATTGATATGACTTGTGTAAAAAATTCTTATTCGAGTACAATTGAAAATTTTTATCATTATTTGATAATTTTAAAAGATGCGATCCTAAATTTAGAATTACACAAGCAATTCGAGCAATTCGTACAATCCATGGTCTCAATTTGAGCATTTAGCCGGAAAATAAATGTATGGAAAAAGAAATAGGAGGAGGAGGAGAGTAAAATGGAAGGAAGGAGAGTCATGTTTTGGTCAGGGGAGAGTAAAGGAAAAGAGAGCATCCCCTTGTGGTGCAACATGCCAACCACTCTTTGCCAAATAACTCCCGATGCTTGTCCTTATTTTCCACCACTTCCATTCATTTGTGGTGCACAGTTTTGGAGGATAATAATTACTTACATTATTGCTTCTTTTGGTAATAATTCTATCCTCTTTCCTGCTTTTTTACTTTTACCTCCTTTTTTCCTTTTCTTCTTACAAATACATATAATAAATTTATATGAATAAATATGTAAAGATATATTTATAAAAAAATAATGTAAAATACAAATGAAAATACTTGCTATGTAGAAATTTTAAATTTTACGTAAAACTATCTATAAATTTTTTAACGTAAAACATTTTAAAAAACATATTTATAATAAATTTAATGATAAATATATTTATATAAAATTTACTAGGTGAAAAGGGTTCATGAATCGAACCAAGCATAAACAAGATATTTTAGATTATTTTTTTGAAGCTCGAGCTAGTTTACTTTTTTGTTCAAGCCCAGTTCGATTCAAGAAAAATAAACTTGGTCTGACTTGACCCGCCAATATTTGATTTTTTAAATTAATTTTATTTAAAATATATAATACTGTACTAAAAAGGCTAAAATAAAAGTTTTCTAACATATTATTAAAAACATTTATATTAAAAAAATACTATCATAAATATAATAAATATTCTATTATATTAAAAAACACAAATAAATGTAATAAATATTTTATTATAAAATTTTATATTTTGGGTTGGATTCTTTAACTGGATAAGTTTTTTTTTTTTTAAATATTAGACAATAAATTTAATTGTTATTGAATTTATGATTTAATATAAATACTATTTGACATATAAAAATACAATCCTTAAATTTTACTAAGCACATTTTTCAAGTGAGTTTTCGAGCCTAGATAAATACCCGAAATATAATCAGATTTAAGTGAAAACAAAAGCATAGTCAGACAACTCTAAATTTATGAAAGTACCATTATATTATACAAAAATTTAAAATACCAAAATACCCTTATTATATTATTTATTTATTTATAAAAATTGAGTATTTAATTTTTTCAAATTAAGTTAGTGATACTAAATCAAATTACATCAAAGTAAAACTAGTACATCGGTATATATAGTATACACAAATTAGTTTTTGACAAAGCTAGTTATTAAAAAAAGTTGTTTCTTTAAAAAAATATATAATATATTAATATTTAAAATGTAAAAATAACATTATGTATTTATTTATTAAATATTGGAGTTCTAATCTTTTTCAATACCTTTAATCAAAATGAGACTAAAATTCAGTGAAGTAAGTTATATAAATGAGGATTGACGTTCCCAATACATAGAGATGTCAGAAGCCTAAGTCGACCTATCACAAAAGGACCCAAAACCTATTACACTATTCTATGAAAAATTAATGTAAAATAGCAATATTATGTATTACGCGTATTTATTTTGGGTTCGCTTATAATATATATATATGTGCGAGCATTATGTATATACAAATTTATACAAAATACGAATTAGAATTCGACAGACTTACAGATCAATGCGGTAGATAATAATGAATATAATAATATTAATAATTAATTTAATTTTACTTATTAAATAATAATCTAAAGTATACAAATAAAGAAGATTGATAATGTATAGTGGTCGTGCAAGTTAACTTGAATGACGTCACAAAAGAAATGTGCTTGTCAACATCTAAAATGTAGCCTTGCCTTAATTTCCATGTAAATGTCAACCTATCCATCCTGATTATTGATTCTTAAACACGATTTTAGGTTAGGTTTGTGTCACCTCCACTCTTTTTCAGCATTAACATTAATAGACATTGATCATATTCGAATATACAAAAGCTCTTTTAAAGATATATATAGATCGGTTTATGTCGGTTGCGTTGTTATTAAAATTTTACTCTTTTTATATAATTCATAAAAAATATATATCTTTGAGTATTTTTGACAGTTATTCATTGAAGTTAAACACAAACAAAAAATCGATATTCTCACCATTAAGTTCACCCTTGTAAACTTAGAAGGTAAAACCACAACACACAAGTTTTCTCTTAATTATATAGAGTTTTTCGAGACTTGTTAATATCAAACCTTATAAAACAACAACTAAACAAGCTAAATACAATAGAATAATAGTAAACAAAGTAAACAATGACTCTTAGCAGCTAAGATATCAATGTTCCAATCCGATCCAGTACTCTTGATCCAAGGGATTAGATAAACTCGATCTAATCCAATTTGATTCTCCAAAAATATTTCCCAAAGTGATACGATCTTTACTAATAAGCTAAATACATTTCACAATATCAACACAATCCAAAAAACTGATTCAATAAACTGCCAATCTCACAAATATGGAAATTGTCCTGCCTTATCGCAGTACTTTAGAAAGTGGGCACTTCCTCGAGTACATCTTATGCATTCCATATTTTTCAACATATTTCTTCATGACTAGCTAACATATCAAAATTTTTCGAGGGGGAATTAATTATATATTTTTACGATAGTTAAAATGTAATTCATTATATTATAGTTTTATATTTATTTAAAGGATTAAATTAGAAATTTATTATTTTAGAGAGATAAAATGTAATTTTATGATGTACTAACATATAATTTTATAAAATTTATAGGGCCAGACATTTAATTTCCCATTTTAGGGGGCTAAGGCACCTGCCAGCGCCCTTTCACCACCTCTGCCGGCCATTCTTGATGTCCATTGGATGACTTTGCAAGGTATTTTTGGCTCATATACCGCTCTTTGGTTGGCCATTTGGTCCTCTCAATCATCCATTAATTGGCTTGCAAAAATCATAAGAAAACATGACTCCATTAATACAAAGTATGAGAATCAAACTTAGTAAAATTTTAACCCTCTAAAAACTTCATCAAACATAGAAAATTTATCGATAATCCATGTCCATAATGATTACGGTTGGCAAAATTCAGACCGCATGATGGATTTCGAACAGAGTGGATTATTTTGTTTAAAAAGTGGATGCAAGCATAGTGGAATTTTTTCTTTTAGATAGTGGATATGAAGCGATTATGATAATTATTTGCCCGCCCTAATCCACTCCACTATATAAAATTATCATTTTATCTTTGTATATATAAACTATTAAAAGGGTAAAAATATAATAACATAATATTAAAAAAATCATTATGTTATGTTTACATTTTTCTGATGAATTATGTTTAAATATTTACTTGATTTTAAAAAAATTAAAAAAAAATATAATTAGCAAAAATTAAATTAAAGTGAAGCGGACTGGGGTAGGGCTGGGATGGATGCATCTAACAATCCATGGAAGCGATAATGATTTTCAAGATTAAATATCCAGAGTGGAGCAGAGTAGGTGGTGGAGAAGAACGTGCCAATTGTGAAGTGATAGTGGATTTAACATTATCTACCTTGTCCCTGTAACACCTCAAATCTGACCTATACGTTATGGTCGAATTTGAAGAATTTACATTAGTTTGTTTTAAAAAAAACTTTTGGTTAAAGAGGATGTTGTTCATCCTAGGAGACCCGAGTTCGAGCACCTGTGTGTCCAAGGTGTGTGTGCGTTGTCAAAGAGTTAATAAAATATGAATAGATAGTACCATATAACCACACCAGTATATTAAAAAAACTTTTGATTAAATTAAATTTAGAATATATTTCGTAAACATAAAATTTGGTAAATCTTTTCTATCTATAAGGTAAACGTACGTTAAAACTATCTGTTTATTTACAGAAAAACTTTAAAAATGTTACTTAATTTTTTAGAGGAAAACTTTCAGAGTTTTAATTTTGAAAATCAAGTTTTAAATTATTATATGCTATGTGATTATACAGTTTCATTTTTAAAATATTCAAAAACCAACAAACATAATAAAAAAAAAAACAAAATCTAAACAAATTTACAGTCTAAAATAATAAAAAATGTAAATTGTTTTATTATCTTAACCGAAGAACAATTCAAGTTCCCGCACGCTATCCGATCCTAAACTCACAGTTTACCTAAAAAGTCAGATAAAACAAAGGAGTGAGCTATAAAGCTCAGTGTATTACTAAACTCAAATAGAGATCATAAAAGCACAATATATAAATCAAAATATCACAGAGAATTTCATAACGGTCAAGTAAACAGAACTTAGAATATATGATTATGCCAATGCGGTATTTATAAGAAAATCATAATACAAATTTTCAAAAAAATTTCTATCCAACACCGCTACACACCAAAATAGAGTTATTTAGAACAAATTCAACCAAATCTCACCAACGGATAATTGTGAATATTGTCATTAGAGTTGCAATCGAAACTACCAAATCAAATATATGTGATCGAGCCATTATAATTGCAGACAAACTATCAAAAAGAAAACTCATTTGAAGTAGACAATTATCACCTGAACATCAACTACACCAATAAAAAAACAAAAGAAAAAAAAGATAGATCTCTTGATAGTCGTCATTTGAAAGAAACTCATGTCATACCTTAAACGATGAACATCTTTAATTATCAAGTCAATACATGAGGTTAATTATCAAGTCAATACATGAGGTTTCAGTATATGAACTTTTATAATAATTTTACCTAAGATTGTTATAAGCAAACACTAAAATTAATTTTAATATGACAACAACTTAAGGGAGAAATTATATTTTTACAAATTTTATGGTGTTATTTTTGGAGAGACAAAGTGGCCCTTGATTTTTCAGAAAGCATTGAAAGAGAAAAAAAAGGTTGTAAAATATTAGAAGAAAAGCGCAATGGGTGCATGTCATTTCCTGTTGGGAAACCAAAATAGTCAAACACTCCCCTCCAATGGGGAGAAAAAGTGAAGAAAATTTACATTTATTTTCCTGGAAAATATTGGAAAACAATGGTGATGCAACATCCACTTTCATGAAGCCACATGTCACCTCAGGGAGATGAAGCAAATTATGTCACTGAAGAATCCAAAGAGGGTGCTCCACACTTTATCAGGAAAAAAAAAAAGCAGCCTTTTTTTTTTATCTCTTCTGGAAAACTAAACAAAAACGTTTCAGGGCATCTGATGGTGCACTTTAATGTGTGTGTGTTTGATGACAAAAACAAGTTGCCATTTACTGGAAGCAAAAAAACAAGAAAAAAAAGTTGAAATTGAAAGCTTCTTTTGACATTGTGAACCCAAAATGTCAATTTTTTTTTATATATATAAAAATGAAGTTTTCTGGATTTCCCGTAATCTCTTTTCTGTTTTTGTTGGGTTTTGCTTTCTTTTCAGTCTTCTATTCTGATTTTAATTTCATTTCCGTGAATATTCGCGTCTACGTGTACGGTAAATCAAAACAAAATACTATTTCAAAAGGGATGAGAGCGGTATTGAGGCTAAGATGCTTAAACGTCGGTTCTGTTTTCATTGCATCGGGATATTTATAGGGTTAGATGGTGTTGGCATAGTGAAGCATGTCTGCATGGGACGTATATTGAACCATGATGCAGAGTGGTTAGGTTCACATGGAATGTAGTGGTCGATCAAGGTTTTTTAGAGGAAGACAAAAGGTCAACTAGAGCTTTCACGGCCTTCGATCTTTGGGTGACCAAGCGGGTGGAAGGGCGTCTTTCGGGTAGCTTGTTGTGTTGCCACGTGTCCGAGGTTGGAGGAGCATAACAAGTATAAATATAATGTTATGCTTTATTTGCTTAGTTTAATTATGCCTTAGTCCCTGCACTGTTTGAACATTTAAACTTTAGGCCTTTAGGATGAGTTGAGAGTTTAGACAAAGGGCTCTGCCAATTGATACCGTCCATAATTGGTTGCATTGAAATCCAAGACAAAAAAATCTTTCAATAGTTATGGGACTCTCTGAAACAAAGATGCAAAATTTGCACATTGGGAAATGTCAATAGGAGGGGTAATTACAGAAGGGGTCGGATGGTGGCCCGACTGGATCGCGGTGACAGATCCACCATGGCTCCTCATCTTCACTGCACTGCACTGCACACACATACGCAGACAAACAAACAAACATATATCCCAAAAGAAAATAAAAAAATTTCCCCATTTGCAGCTCACTGAAACCTTGGTGTTTGATTGAGATGTGGGTGTTGATGGGGTCTCAACTTACATAATCTCATCTCTCTTTTTTTTCTTTTTCCTTGGAAGCATTAGATGAACAATGGTTGTTATTAGCTGGCTGATAAGAGAGATTGATAAACATTGCCTGAAACTAATTTTAGATTTAGAGTTGGTGGGGATGCCCTCTACAGGTTTTTCTGTCTGCCACCTTTTCTTTTTCCCCCTCTTCTCCTTTGCTTTCTATCCTATCATAAATCTCAATCAATTGTGGAAATAATGTACGTATGTAAGACCATGAATTATAGGTCAATGGAAGTTGCTGTTATTAATCATCTACGGATTTGTTTTTGTTTCGATTTCTGAATCCATTTTAGGCAATTTTTACAACCAAGTGCCTGATTTGCCATGCACCAATGTCTTGTTAGAAATGTTGTCTGTAAACACACAAAAACACGAGGTAAATGCGCATGCAAGCATGCAGAAGCTCAAAGATATACTTAAATGAAGAAAAAATGAAAGCTCAAACCCCTATTAAGCTATAGTAATTATGTTTTATAGTCTCTAAACATAGGGAATGGGCAGGGATTAGGGCAGACAAATAATAAAAAACCAGAAACAAACAGCTAAAAGGGCCAAGTTTTTGGGATTGGGGATGTTAAAATAATTAGACCCACATTAGTTTAAACACCATAGGTTCATTTCCTGCTATATCCTGACAATATGCAACCAAACGACCAGATTAAAACTAATGAGAAATCAACAAATGGGATTTGATTAAAATGGGTGCAATTAGTGAAAGAGAAGATGAGAGTTGGGGGACAGCATGCTTGGGGAGGTTGAGAGCTGAGGATGGGAAGGGCCTGCATATATGAAATAAAAACCCAATGTTTCCTTCGAAAACAGCAAGTTTGTCTAGCAATGGAGGGTGGATGAGGGTACAAATAGGTGCATTGGCCATCACCTACTTATGTTTTTATTCAATCATAAAATGCACAATGCTCTATAACACCATCTGAATCCCTCTGAATTTTTACCCATAACTTGCTCAGATAATTATGTATCTTGTGTGTGTGTTGCAAAGATAAATATTTGCAATATCCATGTTAAATAATATTATTTTGACCATTTCACTAAGATTAAACAAATTATACACCATCTCAGATTGTCCATGTCTTGCCTTTCCTGGGTGTCATAAAGTGTGAAACTGTTTGTCTCTATATGGTATATAGAAGAATGACAAACAAGGTGATTATTGATTATTTGAGCCCGGCATTCATACCCGATGCATAATCAAACATGAGTTCTTCAATATATGAAAATCTTAGAAAGAAAAAATTAAATATCTCATATCACACACTCCTACTTGAATTCGAGTTTCCAAAGGGGGAAGCGTTGGACAAACACGGTCACATAACTTGGGAGTAGTAAAGACAAGGGAAGCTGCATTTCATTAAGGGGCAATTGGCAACTGGGCAAGGGGATCATATTGTCATTTAAATTACCAAATTTTTTTGCTATATTATAAAAACAGAGAGAGGGAGCTTAGAAAATATAAATGAATAAAACTAAAAGAATGAAGTGGTCCACGCGTGCCAAGATTAGCTGCGTATGTGTGAAGAAGCGTGCTATGAGGCACTCACGTGTGGCAAGGTTTTATATATACGCATGAAGAGTAGTAGTAGTAATCAAGCAAGGAAATTTCAAGCTTCTAAGCTTTGCTACTTTGCATTGCTTTCACATTCATATGTGTGTATACCTTAGGAAGCAAAGAGACAGGTCTAGAATGAGATATTCTTGCAATAATTAGCCCTTCCTTTTTGTTCTGTAAGAAGCCAAAGTACGCACACAAGAAAAAAAAAAAAACCTTGTGACCAAGAAAGAGAGATTGTTAATGGAGATGGAGAGTGAAACACAGCAGTCAAAATTTAGGAGGATTTGTGTGTTTTGTGGAAGTAGCCAAGGCAAGAAGGGTAGCTACCAGGATGCTGCTATTGAGCTTGGCAGAGAATTGGTATTTAACAAAAAGCTCTGGTTTTTTCCCCAATGTTTATTGTGGTCTTTTACTCAAAATGATACTTGTTTTGGTTACGGTTTTTGTTAGAAACTGCTTCTTTTAGTAATACGGAGGAAATGGGTTCTTCAAGAAAACTTTTGAAAGTTGCTTAAAGCCTTGAACTTTGTTTCCATATGGTCGTATTTCGTATATACTTTTCCTTTTTTTTAATGTTTGTAACTTGTTTGTTAATTGGTTCATATTATCTTCCATTTTCAAAACACCTCAAGCTTTTTGGTTGTCTCTAGCTATCATCTTTCTCTCTCTTCCGTTGTCAAAAGTCTTTGATAGGAAACTCCAATGGTGTTTCAGTGTTTTCTCAATGCGTATTGAAGAGGTAGGAAAGAAGGGCACTGTTTTTCCATGAAATCTTACCAGTAAAGTTACTGAAAGTTCGTAAATTTTAATGTACGGACAAGTATTAGTGTGTTGAATGAACAAGGAGCATCCTTTTCAATCTTATTGTTGACAATCTTACGAATGTACACTGAAGAAACATTGGTTTTGTCAAATGAGATCATTGTAGATACATGCTTGAAATATGAACTAGAGTGACACAGAATCTCCCATTCCAAGACTTTTTTAGTCTGTTTTTGCTGTGAGAGCTTACTTGTTTCTGTTCATTTTGCAGGTATCAAGGAACATTGATCTGGTCTATGGAGGAGGTAGCATAGGTTTAATGGGTTTGGTTTCACAAGCTGTTCATGATGGTGGTCGCCATGTCATTGGGTAAGACTTATGACATTCCTACAAGCTTAAGAAACAAAAATTCAGTGAACTGGCTTTGTTTGTTGTTTTGAATAAATTGTCATTCTCATAACAAAACTATTCTTCTTAGTTTTGGTTTCCATTACAGCTGAACTTTTGTCATGTTATTGTCTCTCCGCAGAGTTATTCCCAAGACGCTCATGCCTCGAGAGGTATGTCTGTTACTGTTACAACCAGGGGGGAAAAAGTCTCAAACTTTTTTATTATTTAAATCCATAAAAAATAAGAAGAAGAAATGGACCTTTGCCGACATACACCTTTCCATTATTTTGTTTTTCTTTTCACCATCCATGGTGCTAATATTTTTGTTTATTTCTTTTCAACCCTCACTTCCTTTCTTTCTTTCTTCTCAGATCTTGTTTCGGGTATTTGCTTTTGCTTCTGGTTCTGGTTCATTGGCGAAGACTTGATAACCTTATCCACAATATTACTAAGACAGTTTCAACTTGCTGCTTTGCCATTTTTCATTTTTGTAAATATTTTCGGATCATAATATTGGTTTCTTCTATGGCCAAAAGAAAGTTTTTTTTTTTTTTGCTAAAAAAAGAAGTTGGTTTCTTCTGTTTTTGTAAATTTTGGGGTTTTTTTTTTCTTTTTTTCATTTATGTAGCTAAAATATTGACTGGCTAGGGAGATTGCTCAGTTTTGAAGTCTTTTAAGTATACTATTCCTGCAACTCTCATCATTGCTTCGCTGCACAAAACTCGAAATCTCTTTCTTTCTTTCTTTTTCTCTCTCTCTCTCTCTCTCCATATTTCACTGTTCTTATTTGTTTTTCTGTGCAACACTTTGTAGTTAACTGGTGAAACAGTAGGGGAAGTGAAGGCTGTTGCAGATATGCATCAAAGGAAGGCAGAGATGGCTAAGCATTCAGATGCTTTTATTGCGTTACCAGGTTAGTATAACCAGATTTACACCAAAATATCAAGGAAACTTAAAGGCTATCAGGTGCTTTTTACATCAATTTTAGCATGCAAGATTGACCATATCTCATGATTCGATCCACTTGAGGCTCTGTTTTATTTATTTGTCACTTCATAACAGTAAGTAATTTAAGATCCTGAATGCAAAGGCTGTCCTCCTGCTTTACCTTTACATTGCTCATTTGATGTAAGTAATGTTTTTAAAAAAGTTGCTAAGCTGTGGAGTAAGGGAAGTCAAAATGTTAACTCGTGTGTCTGTTACAGTTTGACACTAGTAGCTATTTTTGGTATTTTCTATAGAGTATAAAGCAAGTATGTGCTGCCAGAATCATTACAATTTATGAGTCTTTCTCTTACAAGACATAGACCCCAAGTTCAGGACTAGAGCAACCCTTAGAACCCTAGTTCTTGAGGCATCAACTTTTTTCACTGAAAATTAGGCCCTCTAAGGAACTCTCTGTGGTGTTACAGTGCCCCCTTACCATGTTAAGAGTGAGGGAAATCCTTAAAACTTTCACTAAAAAGTGCATGACAACTAACAGGAATCCTATTTACTTCTCTCAAAAGGCTACTCCTTTTGGTTCTTTTTTAGCTGAACTTTTGACTTTTATTTTACCTTGAAAATTTATTCTGAATTGAATGTTAGAGGATATGCAATGGCATATCTGTCATTTAATTTTTATAGGGGTTTGTCCATTGCATGGAACCTACCAAAAGTTCAAAACCAAAAAAAGAACAAAAAAGAAAGGAAAAAAGCTTTGTAAGGTGGTAATGATTAATGAGGTAGAATGAGAGCCATAATGACATGAATGGGTAGGCAGAGAGGATTGTGCCTCTAATTTCACAAAGGATGGGAGCAATAAATACCTTGTTTTTGAAATTTGGAGAAAGTGTATATAAATCATAATCTAGAAACCTCTTTGTTATGCATGCCATAAATGATAAAACCATGGCACATCAAATAACAGGCAGTTAAAAGAACTGTCTGTTTGCTTTATCTTTTCACACTTGGATGTTAATAATCAATTCCAACCTTACATCTAGTAGTAGAGTTTTAATCTTCTAATGTCCCCCTTTCACTTTTCCTTTTTTGAATTT
This sequence comes from Kokia cookei, assembly GCA_039519145.1. Taxonomy (NCBI): domain Eukaryota; kingdom Viridiplantae; phylum Streptophyta; class Magnoliopsida; order Malvales; family Malvaceae; genus Kokia; species Kokia cookei. Next base: position 7,986,258 of record CM076900.1, on the reverse strand, counting down.
GACTGGCTAATTGGAATCATAGATGTCATTGCTTTTGAATACTCTTTGTCCATTCCTGTCCCTCAATCATATCGAATGTTGTACTAAAAGAGTGACATGATCATTTCTACAATGAAAAGGCATCAGTAATTAGGTACTAAGTTACCTCTTTTGCAGCATCACATGATTTGGTTGGATAAGACTCATATAAACTGCATGCAGGTGGTTATGGAACTCTTGAGGAACTACTTGAAGTCATCACTTGGGCTCAGCTTGGAATACATGATAAACCAGTAATGTCCTTGCTTTTATTTTTTCCACAAATGTTGATTATCACTCACAAACTGATTTCTGATCCATCAGACTAGTAACCTATAGATGCATAATTTTCCCACATTGTTTCAGGTTGGATTGTTGAATGTTGATGGATACTACAACTCATTGCTTTCGTTTATCGATAAAGCTGTGGAAGAGGGGTTTATTAGTCCAAATGCACGCCAAATCATTGTATCTGCACCCACAGCAAAAGAGCTAGTAAAGAAATTGGAGGTATAGATTAAAGAAACTTCATCATCATGTAAAGTGAAGATATGTCTCTTTCAAGCTCCATCTTTCCTATGGAGCCATAGATGTTCCATGGAATTATAAAGTAAAACGTGTATATATATTATATTAATTCGAAGGATTTGTTTGTGTCATGTGAAAGTGTAGACATGGTGTATTATTTCCTTAACATCACATCTTAATGTGAATAAAATTTCCTCTGAAAATAATGGCCTGTTTTTTCATGTCTACTTTACTGTAAACAGGAATATGTCCCCTGCCATGAAAGAGTTGCTTCGAAGTTGAGTTGGGAGATGGAGCAGCTTGGCTATAAAACATATGATATATCTAGGTAATGCTTGGACTGCATGAAGGAGAAGAAGGTAGATGGAATTTGGAAGGCTTCAATTTAAAAAAAAAAAAAAAAAAAGAGTAAAGACTCAAAATTTCCTTCAATGTGGAAATTCTTCGTTTTTGTGTAAATTACTGCTATTGACATCAATATATGAACTTCAAGTCTTCAACCATGTTCTCTTTTACTGGAAATTTGGATTTTAACAGTGTCTTTGATTTATTATTGATCTTCATCACCCAAGCTCTTATCCAAAATCCATCACAGCAATAATATTGATTGCTATTTTCAGATTTTTTTTTTTTTTTATAAAAGCAGATTAACGTTGTTTCCTATTTGAGTGGCATGAAAAAGCTTGGACCTTGGACACGTGGCAGTTAAATGAACCAAAAAAAAACAAAGACAGTAAGTGAAAAATGAAAGGGGAGTGAATATTATGCATGAAACATGTTCCAAAGTCGGTGCTATCAAGTGTTTGGTTTTGGTGGCAAGGGAGGGAGCACCACGACAGAATTAAAGCTAGAACCGGCGAGGGAAGGAGGCAGCCAGGCAAGTGGGTAAATGAAGGAGAAGTGAGGTTTGGGGTCCATTACCGCCCCCAAGAGAGTGGATGACATTCATGATGTGCAGGAGGAGGGGGAAGTGAGGACCATGTGTCGTGGACATTTCAAGACAATATGATTCACTTAAGTTAGGTCCCAGTTTCACTTTCATCTCCAAAAGCTTGTACTGAAATGTGACAATGGTTGTGGGACTGTCACTTCCCGAGGTTTTCTAATGTTTTGGATCCATTTCAAATTCTTCTTCTTTCAGTCTCTTTTTTTTGGGGGGGTCTAATGGAATCAAAAACTCAAACAGGTTATTTCTAAAACTGTTTCTTTATCAGTTACTCATGGTTTGCAAGCTTTCATTAGAGGACCTGAATCCAAGTTTCGGGTCGATTTATTGTCTTATCTAGGCATAATTGTTGAAAATACCCTCAACGTGTTTGAGCCTTAACTTTTTTGGATTGACACTCTAAATATTATGATTTTTCTGGAAATCATTTTAATTTTAACAGTAAATGTGAGTTGATCTTCATGTTTTTCATTGTTTCAATCTTCTTTGTTGCCGCCTTTCCTCTCACTCCTCACCATCTCAACCCCCATGAACGTTTATGAATTTTAGATTTGAGCCTTTAACTCTTTTTTTGGATTGACAGCTTAAATGTTACGATTTTTTCAAAATCAACCTAATTTTAATGGTAAATGTGAGTTGACTTTCATTTTTTTCATTGTTTCAGTCTTCTTTGTTCTTCTCCTCTTTCTCTCTTACCCTCTAACTGTTGTCACTGTTGTATCCAACCTCCGCCGCCGCCGCCTTCCCTCACACTCCTCACCGTCCCAACCCCCACCATTGCTCCCTTCCCTCTCACTCCTTACCATCTATCTCACCAAACGTTTATCTTTCTTTATTATCCATAATCTATCCAGCACTTATAGTCTTTGTTCATCTTTTTTTATTTACCTCAGCTCCCTCTCCTTTTTTTTTTTTTTTTTTTTTTTTGTCTTTTAATCCCCCTTCCAGATTAAAAAAGCTTGTATGTGTGTGTGTTTTGTTTGGGTTTCCTTTTTCTTTTTCTTTTTTTTCTATAGAAAACAAACCCTTGAGGAATTGCTGTGTTTGAAGCTAATTCTTTGGATTTCATCGAAGGGAGTTGTTCTAAAGAATGATTTTGGTGTCAGTTCTTTTGGAGATTTTTAAGGAAACCCACAATTGGGGATGTTTTGAAAGAGCTAATGATTTTCATAGCTCCTTTATAGATTGCTGTAATTGTTGGAGTTTTAGTTGGATTGGCTTGGAAGCCAAAGTGGGCAAATATAGGCTGAGAAATGATGATTGATTGCTTTGTCTCCAAAGACTCAACCCCTGCATCTTCAGATTCTTCATCTACAAGTTTTTATTTCATTTCAAGCTTGAATTCGATCAAATTTCTATTTCTTAGTTGCATCTCTTGGATTACAGATGATGAAGCTCAAAGCGATACAGTTTATTCCAATTGCATGTTCGCAAGCTCATCATTTGATTTCTCCTTTTAATGTTGGATTGGGGTTTGAATTACAATGAAATTTGGGTTTATCTTTGATTTTGTTAATCCAATATTTTTTTTTTCTAATTGGGGTACAGTTCATCACAAATTCCAAAGAGGTAAGTTGCAGTTGTCTTCTTCTAAGCATTGTTATCCGGAGTAGTGCTGTGATGAGATTGACGGTCAGGAGTGAGAGGGAAGGGAGTGGTGGTGGAGGTTGGACACAACGGCGACACAATTAGAGGGAAAGAGAAAAAAAAGGAGAAGAGCAAAGAGATTGAAGCAATGAAAAAAAATTGATGATCAACTCGCGTTTATTATTAAAATTGAATTGATTTATGAGAAACTCGTAATATCAAGGATATCAATTAAAAAAATTAAGGGTTCAAACTCAAAAATCTATAAACGTCAAATATATTTTCGATAATTACACTTATGTATTAAAAAAACAAGGACGACATAAGATGGTGATGGGAAGGACTTTATAAATATAACAACATTTTGTGATAGATAAGAAAGATATCAACATCCATGCAAGACGGTTGGAGGGAAACTCCCACCGGAAACATGGCATGTGGGATTTCAGGGTGAAAACAATATCCATGTTCTTTCATCTTCTTCTTCATCTCAATTTCTCTTAGGGTAAAAAAAAATTATTAAATTATCCTTTAAATATTTTCAATATATTTAAAGGTAAGTAACTATTTCAATATAATTCTTTAAAATAATTTAAATATAAAATATATACTATTTTTATAATAAGATAAAATGGTAACTTTATATAGTGGGATAAAGATGGGGCAAATGATTCTGATAATGGTTTCGTATCCAGTATCCCCCAAAAAAAAAAAAAAACCATCTCATTTGGAGGTGTTTAAATTTCAGTTAAAATCGAATTAATTGATTGAATTGATTTAATTCGGTTAATAAGTCGATTAATGATTTTTTGAAAGTTTGATTATCGGTTAATTCGATTCAAAATCGGACAATTAATCGAACTTAATAATTAATAGTACAATTTATATGTAGTTTTAATTCAATTAATTCAGACAATTTGATTAATATTTACAACGTAAAGATATTGTGTGGCAATATTGTTCTCTATTTTCTCTTTATTTTTTAAGTTATGAGGGTTTTAATATATTAAATCTAATTAAGTTTTGAAAACTCACATTTACCTAATTCAACTCCATTTAAACTCTCAAAATTATCAATATTCTCAAAATTTTCAAAATTGTAATTTTATTATTAAGGGAAAATCAATGTTTTCAAATAGAATCGGTCATGTCATCGATTCATCTGTCCGCTAATTAGATTAAAAAAATATTAAAATTTTAACTAATTAAAAAGAAATTCGAAGTAACCACCAATCCAAATGATATTTTAACCAATTCAACTAGTTGGTACAAACTTGAGCAGTATAGTCTATCAATTAATATTTTTACTTTGTTAAAATATGTTCTTAGTCCCTGTACTTGGACTAAAGTTTGAGATTTTAATTTCTATATTTTAAAAGTCAAATTTCTTTTACTTTCTTGATTTAAAAAATTGAGTAATCATTAAAATTGTAATTATTTTCATTAAATTTGGTCAATTTAGCATACTGATTAGGCTGCCCTCTTGTGATGTGGTTTATGATGGATAGGAAGTAAATATGTCAAGTTGATAAATTTTAATTACAACTATTAAGGATGATAATGCTTGGACTAGGATTATTAAAGGGTAAAAACAGGGGCGAAATAATTTTTTTTTTAAAGGGGATTGAAATTAAATTATAACTTTTATCAGAAAATTTTAATTTTAAGAATTTTTAATATTTTGATTGAAAATACAAAAAAATTATCTTTCAAAACATTTTTTATTGTTTATGTATTTTTAAAGAATAAGGACCAAATTGACATAAAACTGTAAATAATGAGAGATAAAAGAATTATTTTACCTTTTTATAACAACGAAATCAATCATTCTAATGACAAAACTAATGGAGATGTATCGGGACTCAATATGTCAAAATTAAACTATAAAGACTAAATTTTAAATTTTGAAGGAGTACAAGAACCTTTAATAGATTTACACTTTGAATTTTTAATTTTCTAACTACATGAACTAATCAAAGTACAAATCTAACTACATATTTTAACTTTGACTCCTTTTTAAAAGGTTTACAAGCGTACTATGAATCACACGTTAGAATAAAAATCAAAATATGATCAAACTAGATTTCACGCGGAGACTTAAAACTTAATTTTAAATAATTTGAGAGAATATATGCTAAGGTTTTTCAAAATCGGACTAGTAGTCGAACTGATCAAGTTATTATTTCGCAGTCCAATCGATCCGAACAGTGCGATTAAATAAATTATTAAAAAATTATAAAATATTAAAAATTAGTTCAATCTGTCCATAGCAGTTTGTAATTCAACCGATCTAATTTTTTTTTCTAGATTGACACTCCAACAGAAAGATTAGGTCTGGTCCAATTCAAATAATTATGACCTATGCCCAAAGTCCAAAGATTTCAAACTTTACTAACATTATCAAAATATAAATAAGTTATAAACTTAAAAATACGCGTATTGATTCAAACATTCGTCGATAATCAACAAGTTATATGTAGTTTGTCTCTTGAACTTGTCAAAAAGTATCTAGTTGGTATTTGAATTTTTTTTTAGACCTAGTTGATACCTAAACTTGTATTCCATCACCCCAATTAATACGACATCATTAGTTTATGCTGGTGTGACATTGATAGTCAACCCTGTGATGTCACATGAAAGCTTCGCTATATGCCATGTGATGGATATAAATTAAAAAAAAATTGAAAATATAAATTAATTAAAAAGAAGTATAGTTTTTCACATCAATACTGAATCTGGACATATGGTTATCCTTATACATCTAAATTTGGACAATAATTTGTCGAGATTCATTCCATATATGTTTTTTTTAGTAAGTTTATATATATTTAATAAAATATCAGGTTATTTATGTTATTATTATTTTGAAATAAAATATATATAAAATTTTAAAAAATTAAAAAAATATAAATTAATGATAAAAATATTTTAAAAAATTACATCAACAATGAACATATATAAAGTGTTATTTAGGTTCAAGTGCATATGTGCTTTTTAGTTCTTATATATATTATAAATTTATAAATTTTGAGTTCTTCTAAATTTATATTTTTATTAATTTATATATTATATATTTTTTAAAATACTATAGGTTTTTTATATACTATTAATTGTATATATATTTTTATAATTTATAATTTATAGTTTATATATATTTAAAATAATAATAACAACAACAAAACTAATATTTTATAAAAATAAAAAAATAAAAGAATATGAACTGACTAAAAATACATATAAAATTAATCAAGACATATGGACATCCAGGTTCGGATGTATCTAGGAAATAATTTGTTTAAGCAAATTCTTATGTGAAAAAAATTATATATTTTAAAGATTTTTTATATTTTATTTTTTTGTCCGTCACATGGCATATTAACAGGTTTCCATGTGCCACCACTTAATTAGTTATCAATAAACATGTCCAAAAGCTAGGTAGTCAGCCCGACCCAATAGGCTCGACCCTACTTGAATCGAGCTTGGCCAAGGATGTTGGTACATCAAGCTAAATTGGTTTGAATTAAATTTAAATTATAAAAAATCAATTAAAAATATATTTTTTAATATTTTATTAATTTTTAACCGTAAAATGAGTTTCTTGGGCAAGTCAAGCTAGCTCGAAAACGGGTTTGGGCATGAAATTTTTTTTTGGAACTAGGCCTCGACCAACTCGGCCCATGAATAACTTTAGTTATCAGTGCCACGCCAGCACAAACTAACAATGTTAATACAAATGTACCAAGCTGGGTGATGGAATACTAATTCAAGAATCAACTAGGTCCAAAAAAAAATTCAGATACTAATTAAGTCCTTTTGAATAAATTCATAGGCAAAGTACGTATTAACTCAATCAAAATATAATCAAATTTGCAAGGGTTAAATTTAGTTTGCTCCTAAAACTTGTCCAAAAATACGTAATTGGTACTTGAACTTTGTTTGGACTTAGTTGGTACATGAACTTGTATTCTATCATCCAAGTGGGCACTTCCGCACTAATACCGTTAGTTTGTGCTGGTGTGACATTGATAGTCAATCCCGTGTGACATGTGGCAACCTCTCAGTATGCCACATGGTGAACATAAACTTAAAAAATTATAAAAAATCTATAAATTATAAAAAATATATATAAGATTTTTTCACATCAAGAATGAACCTAAGCAAATGATTGTCTAAATACATTTAAATCTGCACCCCCATTTGTCTAATTTTATTTTAGATGTATTTTTAGTACGTTTATAATTTTTATTTTTTTATAAAATATTAGCTTTTATGTTATTATTATCTTAAAAATGTAAATATAAATTTATAAAAATATATAAAATTAAAAATCTATAATATATAAATTAATAAAAATTTTAAAAATTATATAAACATACGAGAGAATTAAATAACTCGTCTAAAATAAATATGGACAGATGATTTTTCAGATGCATTTAAATCTAGACACTTTCTAATTAAGTTCATTCTTGTTGTAAAAACCTTTTTTTTTTTAATTTTTTTTTATTAATTTATATATTTTAATTTTTAAAACATATGTTTTTTAAATTTTAAAATAATAATATAAATGATATGATATTTTATAATAAAAAAAACCTCTTGTCCAGATTCATTCTTAAGGTGAAGAAATATATATTTTTATTAATTTTATATTTTTAAAGGTTTAAAAAAATTATTTATATTGAGGAGTTGCTGCATGTGACTATCAAATTATCTATCAATTATCATGTAAGCATTAATTAATCCAAAAATAAGTTTAAATGCGAATACCTAGTTGAAGTAAAACTACATGTTTTCCCAATTTGTAAAAGAAAGTACATAAAAAAAACCATTAATTAATCCACAGATAGATAGAATCAAGTTTTTTTGTTGCATTAACATGGCAGGAAAAGAAGAACAAGTTTTGGGATCAATTGACCTTCAAAGTTCCAGGAGGAACCACCTCAAAATTTTCACAGTTTTGCTGTCTGTTCCCGGATGATGGGGCGACTGCTCTTAGCTTCGAAGCCTTCGATCCTTTTGGGCAACAAGAATTCGATTTCCTATTGAAACTCAATCTTCTGGTGAAATTCCTCCAACTCCTTTTCGTCTTCATCAGCTTCTGGATCTCCTCTTTCATGCTTGAACAATCCTTTTCAAGCTCTGAAACTCGTTGCTTCACATCATCATCGCCACCATTATCACGCTGTTGTTGTGCTGCAGCCGAGTTTATTTTATTTTGTGAGTTTTCAAGATTGTCAGAGACGAAGAACCAGCCCGAAATTGACGTACGAAGCCGTAGTTGTTCGAAGAAGAGGACTTGAACGATTACCCTAAGAGGTAACCTCTCATTTTGGGCTGCATGAGTGCTCGCTTCCAATGACAGCTTTTGGCAGTTCATTAGTCTGCAAAGCTGCTCTCTTTCACCGTCTGCAATCCAATGATGTGTCTTCATGTACACATCAATGGCATGATAGAGTCCATCATCAACAGGTCTTGCGTAATCAGGGATTGTAGCAGCCAGTGCTTCGAACTTAGGAAGCTTGAAATTAACATCTGATGCAACTTCTGCTAAAAATCCATCTATTAAATTGGCCACCATCGTAATCGGTGTCAACGAATCCGGTGATCCCTTCACTATTTGCCCCTCCTCCGCTATGCCAGGAGGAGTTGCTAAGGCTGCAGCCTGCTGTACTAAAATGAAATGATCGAGAATCCGCTGAACACAGTCGACATCATAAAGCGTCTCCAAGTACCCCATATTCGGTATTAGCAAGTCCATGAGTGAAGCTTGATCTAACTGAGCTCCCATCCTCATCTCCAGATTCTCTCTGCATGAAGGACTTGTATGTAACACCAATGCTGTACGAAGCAACCTAATGAGAAACTTGGTGGATGTGACTCCCTTCTTATTAGGAAGTAACCCTACAATCTCCTCTAAGAGTGCCCTTTGATCTGCTTCGCAAGTATTCGGCATGTTGGTCACGGTACTGTGCGCATCATCAAAGCTTGATTGTCGATTCATCAAGGGGAGGTACCTCCTAGCATAGTGCACCACTGATGCAGCAATTGTTTCAGGCCTTAAACCTCTTGATTCAATGGCTAAAATCAGTCTTTTATATAATGGTAAACTAAGGAATGATACATCTTGGTACCACCAATCCTCGTCTGTATGTTGCGTCTTGGTCGCAGTCGATATTCCGTTCCATAAGCCTGAATCTTCGGGACTTGGCCTGTTTTCGCGTCCCGCCGACAAAGGCCTGCTGAATAAGCTCGGATCCGCGCTAGCCTTGGTTGCCAACGATTCGATGCATCTAGAGACAATGTGAAGCTCTTCAGCTTGTGGCATAACTTCTTCACATGCTTCAAAAGCCCTGACTGAATCTGACCAATTCCCCAGCACTTCATTGAGGAAAGCTTCTGCCTGCATTACAAGATTTCTATCTCCATAATCTTCTGTCATTTGAAGGTACTCGGCTGCACATCGGACGCTGACTATGTTATACGCGGTGAGCTCCATACGAACACCATAGCAGAAATTTGATATGAGCTCGAAGGCTTTAGCTCCGCCAGGTATATCATCAAGTCTCAAACTTAAACTTGATCCTTCCCCATTGCTATACTCTTCAATAAGCTTCTTTAGTAGCCCACTTCTTGAAAGCAATGGAAACTGCAATAAATACCCCAAATGAGATTACAAACACTTTTGCATATTCATTTAACTCAAATTAATAACACACCTTGTGGAGATTGAAAGACATTTCTCCAATGTTAATGCAAATGTCGCTTGGAAGTCCAGATGTGCAAACCCTAAAATGGAAAGAACCCTAATTGAGATCCTAGAATCTGAATTATATACATAAAGAGGAACAAGTGGCTGTATCATGTACTAGTTGAATTGTTGTTTGCATAATCCACCATTTTTGCAGCTCAAAAAAGCACTTCATCGCATTGGGGAGTAGACAAATTTACACAACATTCTAGTTATAAAAATTAGAAGAAAAAAAAAAGGTCTGATACAAGCCAGAACCTCTAGAAAGTTGTAACATATACCCCCATTTTATCACCAAATTAAAGCATAATCGTGGGGTTGTCTTTTCAAAAAATTCAGAATTTGATAAAGTTTCGAATTTATATCTAACTTAAAATTCATAAATATACAATAATCGAATTCAAATAACATAAACAACCCCTTTCCCATGTAAATATACTCACCAGGTATGACCTTCACGGTGAAATATTTCAGACTTAGAACCCAGCCTCAAGAATGCCATTTATTTACTTTAATGAAATGTGATTATGAATTAGCAGAGAGAACATGACAGAAATGAAAAGAAAAGCCGGAAGAGACCAGAAAAATTAAAAATAAGAAGAAGAAGAAGAATGATGCAAAGGAAAAAGATAGCGAGTCTAAAGCAATGAAGTTAAGGGAAGTGGTTTCCACTTTGACTGTGATTGGATCTCCTTTATTTTCTCATATAACCCTCTCTTACTTTGCAACCTCTTACATTTATATTACATGTTATCAAAAATATTTATCTTACACTATTGCAACACCATCAAAACTTTGAATCTTCAACACATTTGTTTTCAATTCCCACATGCAATGCCTAATACAGGGGTAAAAGTATCGTAGAGGTCCCTAGACTAGGAATCAGATTGCATTTACTCCTCCTCTTTAAAATATGAGCAAATTAGTCCCTGTATGTTAGCATGAGATATATGTGACACGTCACATGTCACTATTTAATTATTCCATCAACCACACTAGTTTTTAACAGTACAAATGGATGAAATTTTTAATAGAAAGGACTTGTAATGACTCGATTTTAAGTGGTGTTGAAAAATATGATTTTGGAACCTCATTTCCGTAAACCGAGTTCGTAAAGGTAAAATAGGAATATTTACAAAGATAATACGAAATATATTAAAGATCGATTAAGTAATTTAATAGAGAAAATCGTTAATTAAATATTAGAGACTAATTTGTGAAAGCCCAATCACTATTTAATTTTAATTTAGAAAATGTTTAACGACCTAGATAGCAATTATCCAAATGACCAAAATGGTTATTTAACCATTCAATTAAAATGAATTAGTGGGATTTCATGAAAGGCTTAAACAACAAAATGGTACGTAAACTATACTAGTTTTCTTAAATTGGTACATAAACTCTCTTTTTTTGTTAGAACGGGTACCTAAATTATTAAACCGTTATCCATTTTACCCCCAACTGTTAGTCTCGTTAGAAAAAAAAATTTAACCAATCATAACTTGTCACGTAAATCTCTATTTATTTTACCCATTTTATTATATTTTCTTCTCATCAATCAATTTTTACCAGATTTTCTTACAGATTCTCATCAACCAAACACCCAAAAAACTTCCATACAAAAAATTTCAACCAATCATAACTTGTCACATTTTTTTTGTCTCCATGCATTTTCCCGAGCTAATAAATTGGCTTAGCTCATTTGACCCCTTTCCTCCATTTTAATCAATTGCAATTTAAAAAATATATATGAAAGAAAAAGTCAAGCTCACTGGTTTCATTTAATTGTTCACTTGAGTCAACTCGAAACTGAGTCAAAATCCCCATGCAAGAATCCAAGCCTTTCCTTTCTATTCCCATTATATCATTATTTATCAGTGAAGTCATGAAGTAATGGTCGAGATTCAGTGATGAAGTCAAGCTTAATTCTAATTCCCATGTGGGAAAAGTCGATGTTCACAAAGCAATCCGATTCTGACCGGGAAATAAACCAGACAACTTCTTTGAAAGACGACCTGTCGCAGGGGATGGCTAATGTTCAAATGATAAAATGGTGGAAGCTTTGTCGGTGTTTGGTTGATGAGAAAATGTAAGAAAATTTGGTAAAATTCGTTTGATAAGAAGAAAATATAAGAAAATGAGTAAAATAAATAAAGCTCTACATGTTAAGTTATGATTTACTGAAATTTTTTTTACTAACGAGACTAATGGTTGGGTTAAAATGGATAACAATTTAAAAGTTGAAGTACTAGTTCTGACAAAAAAAATTTAGGTACCAATTTGAGAAAATTAGTATAGTTTAGGTACCATTTTGTTGTTTAAGCCTTCATGGAAATCCACTTGTTTTTAATTAATCAAGATAATTGGTTTAATAATTATGATTAAAGTTGAAAAATTATAATTAATTAAGCTAAATTAAAATCTTAATTATCGTATATAAACTAGACTTGTTCATGGGTTGAGTCGGGCCAAGTTCGGGTCAGGTCTTAACAAAAATCTAAGTCCGATTGATAGGCCCAGCCTGACCTAAAAAACAAACCTAAATTTTTGTCTAAGCTCAGCCCAAATTATAGATACTAAACACGGGTCTGGCCTGACCCATATTAAATTTTTTTAATTTTATTTTTTATAAAAAAATTTAAAATATATATATAATACACCAAAGATACTAAAAATATTAAAAAAAATATTTTTGAACAAAATATATAATACACCAAAGACACTAAAAAATTAAAATAATATTTTTGAACAAATTGAAAATAAATTTAAAAAAATCTTTATACTTAAATAACACTAATATATATGCAACTTAACAACCAAATTGCCTCTAAAATAATAGCAAAATTAACAATAAAACAAGATTTATACAATATTCAAGCAATAAGAACAAAACAGTAACAACATAATAGTGCAATGACAACAAAACAACACTTTTTTTTACAAATTTGGGTCGGACTAGGCTCGGGCCAAAAAAAACTTACCCGAGGCCTAATCCATTTTCTAAACAAGCTTTATTTTTTTGTCCAAATTCATTTTTCGAACCTATATTTTTGTCTAAACCCTCTCACACCCGACCCGACCCATAAACATGTCTAATATAAACTAGTTAGTGGAAAGAGAAAGTAAGAAATAGATTTAGCTTCATCTTTCTAGTTCTCTTCTGCCGTCTTTTAGTAAAGGAAAACTTTCTTCATTTTTTTTCATTGTCGAAGCTTAATTGGAAAATTTGGAGTTTTTTCATTAATTTTACTTGAATTTTTTTATGAATAATACCAGATAATCAAAGCCCATAGATTTAAGAATTAAGGAGATTTTAGTTTGGGTTTCATTGTTATAAAGCTTTAAATTTTAATAATAATTTAATATATAAACATGAGCATGTTAGGACTAAGTTGTAAGGTAGTGAAAAGTGATTGAATTGATTAGAAAATTTAACTAAGCTTGATAATTGGTTTTGTGCTATTTGGGACTAAATTGAAAGATATTGAAAAATATGAGTATCTCGAGTAGGGGGACTAAAATAAATAAAATGCAAAATATATTTGAGTATGTAAGTGAATGTGAATTGGATGGAAATTGATATTATTTTTATTATTGAATTTTTAAATGTAGCTAAAGACGACATTGGATCATCTCGAGAGAAGGAAAAAACGAGAATCGTAGACGAATGACAAAATAATACAATTTGTACTATGATTCGAGTTCAATATCTTAACACATATACATATGCATACATACATAAATGATTGTTGCAAAACTACATGTTGAGGTAAGTATGTTACTATCGTATGACATGGTTTATAAATGATGATATCATATTTCGAGAATTGAATTGATAATAGTAAAAATGAGCATGAAATGTGATACGAATTGATGATGAAAATGGTATGAAATCATGATATGTGAATCAGGTTATATTATGTAATTGAAACACGTATTATCCTATTAGTTGTTCAAGCAGAGTTAAATATAATTTATATGTCATAAGGTTAGGTATAATAATTAAAAGCCATTTTTTTCGGGCAGCCTGGGGTGTTAAAATATACATATTCTAGTAGTCATTGTTGCTTCAATAATCTTATGATTCTTATCACCATGTATTTTGAAATATATTAAATGTAAGAAAATGTGATTTTTTTAATAAAAATTATTTTAACAAAAATTGATAAAATTCAGTAGGGTTAAACAATTCAATAAAATAAATATTACATAATTTGAAATTTAATTCAATAATATAAAAGTTTTTGGGGAAAGCCAAAGGAAAAAAATTAAGGGTTTGAAAAGAAGTAAATTTTGGGGAGGGGGTAAAAGGGTTTGATATTTAATTTATTCGAATTATTTGAATTCAAAAAATTCAACTCGATTCTAACTCGAGATTCGAAAAAAATCGAATTGATTCAATTAAATTGATTAATTCGATTTGAATACTTCAAAATTCGAAAAAAAATTGAATCGAATCGAATTTTACTCACCCCTAAGTATAGGAGCATATTTGAAACATGAAAAGTTGAAAACTTTTCTCTAACAAGTTCTCATCAATAATATTCTCCAATATAATTTTAATTGAGAACTTATCCTAATTACTTCAGAGTTATACCCGCTCACAATTTTAAAATTTTACAGCTTCAGGTGCATTCGATGATAATGAGCTTTAGATAAGAGATCATGCAACTTCGGATGCCATAAAATTATCATAGTTTGATGGCCCTATCTTTCAGAGTTAAATATTTGTATGGATAAAGTTTACATCTGAAATATAAAAATCCAACATGATTTTTTTTCATAACCACCATCGCAAACATACATGAATTTTTAATTCAATTTAAAATTTATCTATCCATGAATCTGTCATGACTAATCTCCAATTGTAATAAACATGCTATTATCACGATAACTATTACAAATACTAAAACAACTTTACTTTCATGATAACATTTATATATTAATAATAAAAGCCATTATAAAACAATCTATTTTTTTTTACTACAATACTTAAAGTTATTTGATACACATTGCTCCAAATTTAATGCCATATATTTTATAGAATCAATCCAATCATTCAACAATGGTAGGTTATTTAAAAATATAAAAATTATATATAATATTAAATTCTACTTCTAATAACTATTAGAGTCTTAAAATAAATCAAATTTATCTTGATTTTAATGGATATTTTCTTAATAATAAAATATTCATAACAAAATATAATTATCATGAATTATTATTATTTTTAAAATAAACTTACAACTAATGATGCCTTAGTTTAATGGAGGTAACGGTCTTGAGACTTTTAAGATCTTATATTTAAGTCTCACTCAGTGTATATCATATGTGGATTTTCCGTCTATATTTATTTTAATTTATACCCCACATATATAGATTTTATTTTGATATAAGTTTTCGTATTTTTCGTTATCAATCTAATCGTGTTTTACAATGATTAATTATGGTTACATTTATTTAGATGTATTCTTTATTGTTGCAAATGTAATTTTACTTATAATTTCCACACACAAAAAAACATATATTAATGGGTTGAGGTGAATATTGAAATTTATTATTATTGATATTTCTCATTGTACTTCTGAACTAAAACTAAATTTACAACTATACTTATATATTGAATCTTATCACTTTACTTTGTTTGAATGAATTTTATAACTAAAGTTTGATTTTTTTTATTATTGAATTTTGCTATGCAATTTTAATCTAATTAAATGATTTGAGACAAGGTTTGATAAAAAAAATATATTTTATTTTAATACATAACAACAATAAATTATTTAATGTAATATTAAAAATTATTAAAAACAAGTATTTTATAAAAAAGAATTATTTTTTTTCTTTTTATATAAATTTAGAAAAAAAGATAATGCTCATATTAAGAGATTTAAATTCAAACACCTGTGTATGTAAAATGTGTGCGTCTGTCAAAAAACCCACAACTAAAACAATATCTGTTGCAGAAGTAAAGAGTAAATATTTGTTTTGAACAGTGAAATAAATAAAGTTATGCTTTACTTGATAATTCCCATCCCCATCTGCATTGCAATTTGCAGGTCCAAAAAGAAAGCATTTATGCCCTTTGAATTTTGACCTCCTTTTTTCTAAAGAGATCATATCAATGGTGGCTTCGTCTTGCTGGTAGATTAATACAAAAGGGCCCAGATTCAAACTTCGTAACTAAAGTGGGTGAATGAGAGCTGAGTAGCTCCACACACACGGGGGAAGGGAACTCAACCCCAGACTTTCCCCCCTTCCCTTTGTAAGCAAAGTTGATGAAAGATTAAATCCTTCTTCAGTTCTATAAAAATCCCCGACTTTCCCATAAAGAGGAAGGGAAGCAATGAACGTGAGCCGTCCGGCGGTTCACCCGGTGGAGGTTCCACCGATGACGGTGGCGGCGGTGCACGGTCCTAGAGTAAGGATGAAGGACATCCAAGGCATGCCTGGGACTAAAGGTGGCCTCTTTCTTCGTCTTTCTCAGTTCATTTTCTCCATCATTTCTGTCTCTGTCATGGCCACCACCAATGACTTCCGCTCTGCCGCAGCTTTTTGGTGATTGCTCCCTTTTTCATTTCATTTCCTTTTCTTTTTTATTTATGTTTCGATCTTTATACAAACACCCAATAGATTGTAAACTTTAGCTATTGAAATGATATTCAATTTGTTGATCTTTGTCATACGATGAGCTCGGCTCGAGTGATCTATGTTACTGGGGAGTGAGTGTCGGATACGGGTACAGGTACTTTGAATATTGAAGTTTTTTCGAGGACTCTTGGAGGGTTATATATCCTCGTACCATGTCCGAATATGCGTTGGACATGGTCGAAGTCATACTATTTGGCCCTACAGAATTGAAAACAACATTTATCTCTTCACAAGCTACATTAAAGCGGTTCCATATTTTCTTTAATAGTGCATTAAACCACCCTACGAATGTTTGTCTCTAGCAGAGGATAGCTTCTCTGTGGTGATAGGAACCCTGAATTTCTAGTTCCATATCAGCTATTTGCTTTCATGGGTGTATGTTTAGTTCCAGTTTATCGGTGTAAGGCTTTAAATTCCCCAATGTGTAAAATTGCAACAAGCCCAGGCGAGTTTTTTTGTTTTATAAGCTGAGATTATGAAACAGTCTCAACAGTGTTTGTCTTTTTAGATATATGATGATGGTGATGATGATGATGACGACTTCATGGATGAATATTTCATTGTTTTCATTGCATCAGTTACCTTGTTCTTGCTGTTGGCCTGCAAAGTTTGTGGAGCCTGTCCTTGGCATTCGTTGACATGTACGCCCTTCTAGTGAAACGAAGCCTGCGAAACTACATGGCAATCCGTTTGTTCACCATTGGTGATGGGGTAAGAGACTCTTGATAAAAAAAACCCATGCTGCAAGGCTTATCATAGATCATTTTTTGTTTGCCATTTATTTATTGCTTCAACTATAGGAAACTTGTACAGTTCTTGCTGTTCCATCCTTTCTTAAATTTATACCTAAAGTTGAGTATGACATTATTTATCGCATGCCATTGCGCTCTGTGGACTGTGGGGATGTTTTGCCGTTGCCTTGAATGGGATGTAAGATTTACTTCATTTGGTAGTTGAACTAAAATGGTGATGTTTCGGTGCAGATCACTTCGACACTTACTTTCGCCGCTGCATCTGCATCAGCCGGCGTAACAGTCTTGATTGACAATGATCTTGATAAATGTAGTGTGAATCACTGCACTAAGTTTGCAACAGCTACAGCAATGGCCTTCATCAGCTGGTTTGCAATGTCACCAACCTTTCTGTTGAATTTCTGGTCATTGGCTTCCCACTGATAGTTGTGTTGCACTTCTGCTGTAAGACTTTTGCAGACTTTCCGATCTGCTGTATTGTTGATTACACCAACTCTGTATATATATATTTTTTGCTAGGCTTCAAATACTTGTATCTTTGAGGGAACAGGGTATTTAAATTATAAATTACTTGCTTCCCCTCTATTCTCTCAATCCCCAACACTTGTTGGCTACTGATCACGGATTTTCAATGATAATGATTATTGAACTTCAAGCTTAGTCCTTTGTACCAAATTCTTCTGAAGAAATTATGTATCTGAATTGAAATCAAAATTTCACGAACTACAGTAAGATAACAGAGGACTCCTCCAACTCCAATGTAATATTCAATAAGTTTTATCATATCAGTTCAATGGCTGCAGAAATGGGAAGTAGTTACAGTTAGTAATAGAGCATCAACAAGCTGTAAGAAACTAATCCCAGTCTCCACCCACCATCTAAGGAAAGAGAATTCCTAGTCCTCAAACACCTATTGGCTAATACATGAAAATTGAGGCCTAAATTATGCATAGGGAGAGAACAACTTAAAAAGTTCCATCACCAGACTTGAATAACTCGAGAAGCCGCAGACGCCGAACCAATTAGTTGTCAGCACAGGAGTCAGGTGAAGTAGTGCTCAACACAAATATGAGCTAAGTTTTTTAAGTTTGTCTGCTATGTGTGACACCTCCGTTTCTCCGCCTCAAGCTCATTTTTTAACGTTTCCACTTGCTTGAGTAAAGCAGCATTTTCCTGATAATATTGCAAATATTAATAACTGAAGGCATATTTGAGGCATTCTTAATTTTTCTCCACAAATCCGTTTCTTAAGTACTGTACCACTATCGATTGTAGTTTCACAAAGTTTTCAATGATTCCTTACTGATAAGGAAGTCTGTCTCACTTTCATTTTAGTTTACGACCGTAATGGAAAATCATGATAGAATGGCTTAGTTCTAGCATTTCCATTGAAGAAGAATACAAAGAATGACAAATAAAACATATAGGATAGTGGTCATAAGAACAAAATAACAAGAAACAACTTTCAGTAGTGTACAAGTTACCTTTTGCAGCAGCATCATTTTTTCCTCAAAGCCAGTGGAATCTCCCTTCTTTCCTATAGACTCTTTGATCTGTGAAAAGGACAAATATTTTATCCATTATGAGAGCTGAAAAGCTCAAATAAGGGGTTAACATGATAGAAATGAAAAAGGTTTCTTTCTTCCAGCATGCATGTAAAACTTGAAACTCCCCTCTACAAGAAACTTGCTAACTAAGCAGAAATGGTGTAACCTCTAACAATATGTTGGTTCAAAAAGCATGTCATTTTCTTTTTTTCCTACTCTTTCTGATTTACTTACCGATTTTTAGTTAGTCCTTATGAACATAAAGTACAGAGAAGTTCTGACCAATTTATCGTGCAGAACAACATAAATAATACAAGAGGGTTAAAAGGCAATATACCAGGTCAGGCAAATTACTCCAGGAACAAGTCCGAAATTATTCGTAACAAGTAAATAGTATCAGTACGAATGGTTATTACATAAAATTTCTATTAAAGGCAGGAATAGTGTAGGAAACAAACTCCAAATTATAGCTTTTTAATAAAGTAAAATTCTGCAGAGTGTCATTAAGAATTTGCTTGAAAAATCCTTATAAACACTAGGCAGATAAGGGATTCTCCCGTCTTATATATTAGTCACTGACTCATGACTGAAAGTAATAAGCTCCGAATTTCAGCTTTTTAAGGAGGAATCTGAACCCATGATGGCAAGATAAATCCCCGCAGTTTCGTATATGAATTTAAACTGCCAATGCTACTTAATTAGCTCTAAATTTGAGCTTTTTAAGCCATCTAATTTGCAAGATCGACTACATTGTCTTATTGAAAATCTATTCCAGTAGTTTTCTTTCAATCCTAAATTTTTCCCATAAAAAAACCATGAAATAGAAATAAATTTTCGATCTTACAAATTGACTAAAAACCAAGAATAGCAATTCTATTAAAAAAAGGATCCAATAAAAGCAATTCTAAACCCTAAATCACTAACGATCCAAAAAAATAAATACGAAAATGAAAATGGCAACAAGCAAGCAGCAACCTCGTCTAGTTCCTTGGCACACTTGGAAGCCTTGTCTGCCTCTTCATCAAATCTCAGCCTCCACTCTGCAGATTCATCCATTGCCTCTTTGTTTGCAATATCAAACTGTCTCCTTCTCTCCAAGACATTAACAAAATAAAATAAAATAAAAATCATTTTAATTACAAATGAAGCAGAAAATTGAAAACCCAGAATTCAAATCAAGCTAATTTTAATCAAAACCCAAAATAATAATAATAATAATAATAATAACCTTAGCAACTCGGCATCATCAGAAGAGATAGAGTAATGAATAGCCCAAAGCCTGAAATACACTGCTATTCCTAAAAACATAGCCACCGCTAATCCCACCAATATTCTCCTTCTCCCTCTTCTCGCCATTTTTTTTTTCCAGATTTTCTTTTTTCTTATAGTTGAACTGTTGACTTATTGATTGAATGGATTCAGTGTTAGCAGAATTTTACGTTTCCGAGCCTTTTGAATGGGTTGCTTGGTTTGTCGACATTGGAGTTACGATGCCTGTCTATTTGGATGACTCTTTTCTTTTGACACAACGTCGTACCTTTTTACTTGCCCCTTGCACTTGATTTTGGGAGAAAACACACAATTTAAAAATTAAAATATGTTATTAGTTATTGTAATTTAATAAAAAATTTAAGTCATTTTATTTTTTTTATTTAAAAATTGTAGTTCGATCAATGGGCTTACCATAAACAATTGTTTGATTTGTTATAATAGTCCATTACAGGTGAATAGAATAAGCCTCTATTACGGTACGGCCCGAAATAGCAATTCAAGGGCTTGGGCTCTAAATTGACTATTTAATACCACCCCTAATTACATTTTTTTACTTTTTAGGCCAAAATATCTTGGCCCTGCATCGTTTTCACTCTACTTGAGGTCATTTCATTCCTCCTCAACTTTTTCCCTTGGAGTGAATCCTAGGAATTAGCTTCTTAGTGACGACAACTCAAGCATCTTCATCTTCCTTCTGGTTGAATCTCTTTATTTACGGTAAGCGATCATCTAATTTGGGTATTTAGAAGTACAAAATTGACTTGAGCAAGCATAATCAATGTCATTCTTTTGTTTTGTTTTTTTTTGCTTCCCCTTTTTTAAAATTTCGTCCTAAAATTTGTTTCTGCCTCGATAAAATCTCTTCCTTTCTTTTTACTTCTTATAGAGTTGTATTTTTTTTTTCTTAAATTATATTTTGTTGAGATCGCATCTCCTTCAATTTATTAACAACAATGAATCTTCAATTAATAAATAACAGAAGAATCAAAAAGAACGAAAAGAATTAAAAAAAAAAAAACCTCCGATAGGAAGAAAAGGGAGGACTAAATGAGCGGAGTTAGTAGCTACGAGATGAGAAAGCGTCGTTGAAAATACGTTTGGCCTATATCCAATCGTACTACACCTCTTGCGTATGAACGCCAATTCCTGTTTCGAGAATTGTTTTTTCGATAAATTCATTCGTAATTTGACGATGAAAACGATGATTATTGGGATTGAAAATTTGGGTTCTAACCTTGCAGTCATCTTTAGTGAGGAAATTGTGTAAAATCAATTTGGGATACTCTTTCCCCATATTTATGTTTGCCATTTTTCTTTTTGCTCAGTCCTATGATTTTTTTAGCTTGATTTATATTTTATGGGTTTCCAATGAATTATTTAGGTTTGAAATTTTTTTGGGGGATGGGGGACGTGTTGCATTTAATTTGATCTAGGTTTGTTTTTTTTTTTTTTTGTAGGTAAGTTTGATTGTGTGCTTTCAAGATATAATTTTGCTTTGTAATTTTTGTAATTTCTGCAATTTATGTAAGTTGATCGACATGACGTGTTGCACTCTTGTGGTCTATAATTTTGATCTATATTATGGTCAATTTTGTTATAAAGATTGGATATTGTAATGAATTTTAGGGTAGTTAGGGGGCGGGGATGAGCAAAATTCGATTCGATTCGAAAAATTCGAAAAATAATTCAAATTTTAAATTAAATAGTTCAAATTATTTGAGTTAATCAAGTTATTCGGATCAACTCGAATAAAAAATCAAGTTTTTCGGTTTAACTCGAATATGAATTACACAATTCGAGTTATCCGAAAATCCGAATAAGAAAAGACAAAATTACATCGTTTTGATAAATATTTACCTTTTTTAAAGTTAAAAATCAAAATCATTAAGTTAAAAGGTAAAATTACATTGTTTTAATAAATGTTTACTCATTAAGTTAAAAGTGAAAACCATTATATTGTTTATATAGTTAAATAATCTTATACTTCGTTTTCTAGTTAAACAATCGGTCCATGTGAATGCAACATTGGTTATAAATAATAAGATTTATTAACTTGACTCAATTTGACTCGGATTCTTTTTACTCGATTCGAAAAAAATTCAAATTGAGTTCAGTTGCTAAAATAAAATTCGTTAACTTGACTAACTTGAAATTTTTTTACTCGATTCGACTCAACTCGATCGAATACTCACCTCTAGTTAAGGGTATTTGGCTAGAGTAAGAGAGTAGCTAAAACCATGTTTAAGAGTTGCTAAGAAATTGTGCTCAGCACAATTCTAGGGATTTTATTGCCTACTACGTTATGAAATTGAATAGGACAAGTTATTGATCATATATATGCATCACATTCTTGTGTTGCTTAATTCTCATTCTTTATTCATAATTTAAATTTATGCATCACATTCTGTTTTGAGATTAATTTATATTATGATTTGAAGATATGCAACATATTAATATCTTGCAGTAATAGCTCATTTGCCTTTAATAGTACAAAATGATAGATAAAAAAGAATTGATCCTACACTAACAATACAATTGCAAATGTGTACAGTTGCAAGTTGATTCTTAGTTATGATGGATGCCCTTTCTAGCCTACAAAAATTATTTTAAAAAATAATAAAAATGTTCATAATATCGAAATACAAAAACAATTTTTACCTATTTAAATATGTATCAACATAAAAATGGCACAATATTGTTTCGTGATTGTATCAATCTGATGAGTATGCCATTTTTTTTTTTATCTTGGTACATATTTATACCATAATAATGGGTCCAAATTCAAATTCATATATTATCTTAGATTTATTGATATTTCTTTATATATGTATAATTTAATTATTAAATTTTTAATAATATTTATGTACATAAAAATATATTTCAATTACACACATAAATATTTATATGCAAATATAAATTTTAAAATAATCAATTATGCTCAATAATTTAATTTAATAATTATATTTTAATTTTAAATATAATTATAAATATTAAAATTGTTAAGATTAAAAATTAAAAATTAGTTTAAAATATTAAAATCTCATACCAATATCAACCAATACACTCAGCTACAATTATTTATGGAAATAAGCCAAAACACATGTAAAAATAAAAAGCCCAAAACACAATAAAATTTTTACAAGAACGAAATTTAATCTACTTGATATCAATTTAAGATCGGAATATTATATAATTGATTATACAATATTACGTCCACTGGCTCTTGTTGAGGGGGAATCGATTCTCTTATTGGAAGAAGTTTTTGAAGTGTCATTCTTTAAGCAATCAACTCGGACCTTGAATAATAGAAGTATTGTACTCAAGGTGTCTATGCTTGTTTTTAGCCCTAGGGTTTTCTCTCTCGACTTAGAGGAGAGCCCAAAAGGGTTCATGGTAAGTGGTAGTGTTCGAACCCTTTAAGGGCTTGGGTTCAAACCCCACCAAGGCCAAAATGATAAAATATTTCCTTGGTGCACCCTAAGCACTTCCGATAAACTTCATAAATCCCTTTGGACTCTCTTCAAAATCAAGAGACAAAATCCCGAGCTAAAATCAAGCATAGACATTCTAGATATAATACCTCCATTGTTCAAGGTTCAAGTTGACTACTTAGAGGACAATACTTCAAAAATTCCTCCCAATAAAAGTGTTGATTCCCCTCAACAGCTCCAAAGCTTGATGTCTACTAGTTTGTTAGTATAGCCCCCTTTATTAAAAAAATTACTTTCAAATTTTCATGGTCATGGTTAGAGGTGTTTATGAGTCTGTTCGAGTTTTAACGTGATGGGTGAGCAAAATTCGATTAGATTCAAGAAATCGAAAAAATTTCGAAATTCAAGTTAATCGACTCGAGTTATTCAAGTCTATTTGAATAAGTAATTCGAGTTTCTAGTTGAATTTTACAATTTGAATAATTCGAATAACATATTAGTGTAAATACTCTTTTGATCCCTATAAAGTTTGAAATAAATAAATTGGTCTTTCTCTCAACAAAAATTATAAAAATTTAAAATTAATTTTAAAATTCAAAATATTTATAAAAATTCTAAAATTTATATTTTAAAAAAATCATAAAAATAAAATAAATTAATAGCAAAAGTAAAAGAATCAATTAAATATATATGTATAAAGTTTACGCATTTTAGAACTTGGAATCTTATGTTAGAGAAAAAAAACACTTGGAATACTGAAGTTATTTTTGAGTGCTACTAGTTGCATCATCAGTTTTAACTCAATAATCGACGTGTAATTTACCTGATTTTTTTACCTTTCTTACATGATTTTCTTGCGTATTTTGTTAATATCTTTTTAAGAATATTGAGCAATAATTATCGAAATTATGATTGATGATGATATTTTGTGAATTTGTTGAAAAATATGAACATCACATATATATAATAAAAGTAATTTCGTGTTATTATTTACTATCATAAAAAGTTAGCTTAAATTAAATAAAATATGAATTAAATATGTGTAGATATTCTAGTAACTAATTTTTAATTGGTGATAAATTGATTAGAAATTAGGGTTGTTGTGCAGAAGTTGTTAAGGTTATGCGTGACCAAAATTCGATTTAACTCGAAAAAATTTCAAATTTTGAATTATTCGAATCAGATTAATCGAGTTAACTCGTTTTTTTCGAATTTCGAGTTAGAATCGAGTTGAATTTTTGAATTCGAATAAATCAAATAGCAAACTATTTTACGTCCCTCCCCCCCCCCCCAACCTCCCTCAAACCCTTTTATTTTTCCCCAATTTTTTTTTACTTCTCCAAACCTCTAAAACCTTTTCCCTTTTTCTTCCTCTCCAAACTTTTATTTTTCCCAAACCCTAAAATTGTTTTCCTTTTACTTTCTCCTCAAAATTTTTACTTTTCCGCTTTTATTTTCTCCCCAAAATTTTTATTTTTTCCGAATTCCTAAAACTTTTTTTTAATTTTATCCCAAAACTTTTACTTCCTCCCAAACTTCAAAAATTTTATTTTGAATTTACGTCTATTATATTAAATTTCAAATTTTGTATTATTTATATTATTGAATTATTTAATCATGTTGAATCTTTATCAATTTTTGTTAAAATTAAATTATTGATGATGCCATAAAATATTCGTGTTAAAATTTTATGTTGGTATCAATTTCACATTTTATCTTTAAAATAACTTTTAATAAAAAACACAATTTTAACATTTAATATATTTTTAATTTCAAAATATATGGTGACAAAAATCAAAAGATAATTGAAGCAACTAAGTAAGCAAAAAAGCTAACCTGCATATAAAATATTAATAAATAAATTATGAGAGGATAAAAGTTAATAAAAAATTTGATTATGATGGGTGACAGTAGTTATAAGGACTCAAAATCATTTATTTAATTTAACTCGAATAAATATATTCGATTCGATGCGAATCGAATTTCATCTCACTTGACTCGACTTAAGAAAATTTGAAATCGAGTTAAGATGATAAAATAGGATTCGTCAACTTGATTAACTAGAAAAATTTTCATTCGATTCGATCAAATACTCACCCCTAATTAGGGTTATGATACCCAAATTACACGTACGCAACTTTTCTAAGATTTCATCTTTAAAAAAGAGAGTCGCCTTCTCAAAATTATTTGTGTACTAATTTGGAAGATCAAAACGATAAGATTAGAAGATTTTAAGAAATTATACGCTTTCGCTCCGCATCCAATTTTATTTTTGATGATTTGACATGACAGATCCTGATTTACTATGTTAAATTTATATAAGATATTGTTTTTACTATTCTAACAAAATTATAATATTTTAATAAGAGCGATAATATGATCTATTTGCATTATTTAAAGAAATACTAGATTTGCATAAATTAAAGTGACGATGGTTTCTTTTTATTTCATACCCCATCAAGTACTTGAATGAGTGGAATTTAACGATTAAATATCTAAAAAAACCGACAATTTAAGACATCATTAATTATCTCCTTTTCTACAAGACACATGTCTAACTACAATTGGTTGAATCTTTAAATAAACATAAAAATTATAAACTATATCTTGTATCGGCAAAAAAACTAATCCATTTTCATTAGCCGGGGGTTTTTTTAATAGAGAGATTGAATTTTTGTGAGGGACAAAATTCTTGATCATCAATATTTTTGGTATTTATTTAATTTAAAATTAATTAAATATGAATAAAAGAGGGGCTAAAATCTTGAATTACAAGTTTTTAGTAGCAACGCTAATTGAATGCGTAGGATTTTCGAGGGAACAAATTCCAATTCAGTTAATAAACTATTATACCAATATCATGCTGGATTCATTTTCTACCTAATAAAACCTCTCAAAATTTTTTATTAAACAACAAACATATAATTGTTTATTAAACAGAAATCAACCTGGTTTTTTTAATCTTCAAAGCCTGTTTTTTTCCAGACAGCATTCCTTACGCAACGCAAGTCTCTTCCTTTCAAAGTCCTTCCAAGTCCTTCGTGAACCGAGAACGAAGCCCCTCTTCTCCTCGCCAAGTATTCATGTGGGGGGACCCTCCCCTCCCCATCGCCGCCCTCTTCATCATCCTTACAACCATGTTCCCTCTCCTCCGCTTTAACAATCTTGGACCAGTCGGGGATGTTGACTGCCAATGAAGCTGGGACACCCATTTTCGGTGTCTTGTGACTTTCCATCTTTCTCGAAAGTTTCTTAGACCAAGCTCTTAAACTCGGCAATGGCTTCTTCCCTTCCTGGATATTCGTTGTCGCTTCATTGGAATTATTATTATTGTTATTCCATACATCTGCTTCATCGAACTCGAAAACGTCGTTTTGGTTGACGATGACATCATTTCCATCGTCGGCTGGGTATATATAGCTTGGTTTCGACCCGAAAAGGAGCTTCCTTGACGCCATGGATTAAAAGGGTAAGAAGATGATTCGTTTAGAATATTGGTTGATTGTGTTAGATTGAATTTTTATAGTGGCCCTAGTGGATAAGTTCTCCATTTTACAAGTAAATCAAAACTTGCTATACAAAGAGGGGGAAAATTCTAGCATGCTTGCATCCCCAACAACTATCCATGGGGGTCATCCACTATGATCATAAATGGACGGTGTGATGATCGAACCTCAATTGGAAAGTTTCCGATTTCATTATTAAGTCAAGTCTTCGTATCCATTAAGAAAAACAGAACACGTGACTTGTTACCTTATTAGAATTAGCCTTAAAACATTTAAATAAACCTTCAACTTATTATTAACCAGTTTAGTTTTGTCTTTAGATGGTATTTTTATATTTAAGGCTGAACTATATTCAAGTAATTAATCTACTAATAAATTTATGTTTTGATAAACTAATTTCAAAAAGTTACAAAATAAATATTATATTATTCTAAAATTTTTATTTAAATTACTAAATTTAATGACTTAAATAAAAACTTACGAACAATTAAAAGATTGTTTTGTAATTTTTTGAAATTTAATGAACAACACATAAACTTAGATTATCCAACCAATTTTTTAAGCTTTATTTTCGTTTAATATTTTTTCCTCAAATAATTTTCAGAATCCATTATCTCATATCAACTTAATTTATTCAAAAATAAATAATGAAATAGATGTAAAATTATTTTATTAATAACTAAAAGAATTTAATAAGACTTAAAAGAATTATCAAAAATGACTGTTATGAGATAATATCTCATGATATATAAACTCTAAATCCCACCAACAACTCTTGACATAAAGCAAAGCTTAAAATAGTTAATTTCAAATTTCATTATGCGTAATTATAATCGAGTCAAAATTTTTTTTAAAGAAATTGAAATTAAATTATAATATTTAATAGTTTATATCTTTATATTTTTTAAAAGATTAAATCAAATATATATTATTTTAAAAAAATCAAAATATAAATTTATCTTTACTAATTTAAATTATTAAAATTTTTAAAAAATTTAAATAAATAATTTTTATTTTAAGAAATACCGAAATCCCTATCAATCTCTTATTTTGTATTAGTTTTATTTTAATTTATAGTTACATAAGAGCCGAACTTTGAGGGCACGAAATAACACATAAGATTAATGTTTTTAATGGATAGAAGCGTAGGAAAGGCGAACCAATGAGAGCGGGGTAGGGGTAGGGGTAGGGGTGGGTTATTCATGAGTCCAAAAAATCAAATTGCTGTTAAGAAACGCGCTTTGGAGTAGACTTTGAGAATCAAGAGATCAGAACGTACACGTCATGTCCGATCTTCATCCTGCGAATTTTTCGTCCGTAATGACGTGGCACACAACAACAGCCACCAGATTTATCCTATTTTGTCATCAAACCAAACGTGCCAAAGAAATCGCAAAGGACTACTGGAAGGGTTTACGTGTCACCGTCAAGCCAAAGTGACGATGGTTCCCTCTGTTGCCGCTTTGGTTTTTTAATCCTTTTACAAGACACACATTTTACATATATAAATATTCAAATTTGAGATTCTTATAATAAACAAACATTATTTTTTTCACTAAAATCATTCATTGAGTTCAAATAACATGAAAAATTAACTAATAAAACTTAACATAATTTAATACATGAATTTATAAACTAAACTATTAACTTAATACAAGTCATTGTAAGAATTTAAGGATAAAGTCATAATTTTAGTAAAATTTTGTAAACAGTTTACATTAATACTCGAGATTTGGATCCTATAAATTGGGCGTAAGAAGACGAAAGCTTTGTTTAGTAGTGTTTTTTTAAAACATTTTTGATATGAAAAACACTTTTAAACCAAAAGCAATGCTAAACAAGTAATTTTTAAAGGAAATTTTTGGTTTTTCAAAAGTATTTTTCCTTAAATGAAAAAATTAAAATTTTTAGCATTTTCATTTCAAAAGCACTTTTGACAGCTCAATTATGTTTTTATCCCTTTAACACATGATATTTTTCCCTTTTTTTGATTAATTGCTTAAAAAATATTTAAAATTTATATTTCATATATTAAAATATTAATAACAAAATATAATAAATTATTTTTTATATTCTTATTAAAATATCATAATATTAACTAATTTAAACATTATTTAAATGTTTATTTATTACTTTATAACACATGTTTAAAATGAACATTTTATTCCTTAAAAGTACCTTTTTATTCACTATAATAAACACTTAAATCAAACTTTTTAAAAATACTTTATAAAAATATTTCTAAAAAACAATACTAAATTAGTCCAAAGAACATAAAGCATAATGGGCTGTGATAGACAGTGCGAGAGTGATGAGGCCCAGATCTATGGCTAAGGATATGAGAGGAACGGTAAAGGAGATATTGGGAACTTGCGTTTCCGCTGGGTGTACGGTTGATGGGAAAGACCCTAAAGATCTGCAGCGGGAAATTCTTGAGGGGGAAGTTGATGCTCCCTTGGAGTAAACATTGAAAAAAAAGGGGTTTTTTTTGGGGTATATCTATAAATATTGGGATGGAATATCTTTTAGGACTGAAATGGATATCTTTTATCGACATTTATTTCTTGCATTAGTGATGGTCTCCCTTAGACCCTAAAACAAATGGACATCTTTTATCGACACTTATTTTTTGCATGTTTAATAAATAGATCATCCTCAAATCACATCAAAATTCACTTAAAATTTTTTATGACAAAACAACGGTCTCTCAAATTACATTTACATTCAAGTATGCTTGTATAAAATATCATTACATCCAATTTCCCTTAACAAGTAATCAATCACAACGACTCAAATTAATATATTGATAGTATAAGCTATCCCAATTGCTCGAATGATACCAAAACACTATTTTACATATTATAGTGCAAATTGAATCTTAAATCGAGAATGGTAGAATCGAATTCAAAAGAATTACAAATGTAAAAGTGTTTGTAATAAATCATGCAAAAAGATTTTTTATTTGGTGAATTGAAGGGGGTATGGGTGAAATCAAATTTGAGTAATAGGAATGCAAAAATAAATGAAGTGGGAGGGGAGGTTAAATCCCATCCAAGCAATGGGAAGGTAGGTATAGTTGGCATGTGCAATTGACAAGTGTTGTCCCATTGTTTACTTCATCTTCCACATTTTCCACATGGCTTTAGCTTCAAGGGCAGGCAACTTGCCCCCCATTTTCCTTCGTCTTTCTTGGTATTCCCTTCTTATAAAAACCGATCCACTGCCCGATTCCCGTCCATCAACCCACTTCCAGTTTACATCCAGCAAGGTAGCTCTACTATAGTCTTTGCAGACAAGTTCGACAGAACAGGTGTGAAAGCAAAAGCAAAAGCAATGGGAAAGGAGATGAGGCATTTGAGTTCATGGATTGAAGTTGCACCTCCTCTTCTCATTTCTCCCCTTAGGCTCAGAACATCTAATTCTCCTGTCTTGGAGACCATCACTGAAGATGAAGCTGAGGACTCCAATGACGACTAGCATTCCTCACCCATCCTTATTTAGGACTGAAATCCCCCTTTTTGTTATAAATTGTAATTTTGAGGAGTTAATGGAATGTTCCAGTTCAATGGTTTTTTCTCTTATTTCATTGTTACTTAGCAGGGTTAGGGTTGTTCATCAAAGGAAAACTGTATTTTGCAGAAACAAAAGATAATCCTCGTACTTGCATTAAAATTTTGTTCCTTCTTTAAACTATGTTTTGCTACCATTCTTACGGGGGAAGAAAATTAAGTCCATCTTGTGCAAAAGGTGGTTGATTAAAATTTACAAGTCAAGAACTATGATGGTCTCTCTGAAGGCTTGAGATTATGATTTTGAGTATTAATTTTTGCACATAATTAAAGTAGGAATCTATACGAAATTACTTTCCAATGCTTAAAAAAATTTCAACTTTTAACTGTTGTGATATTTCTTGTTATCCACTCGAAATTAGAATATAACTCTAAATTATTAATTCAAGATTCGAATATGGATCTTACAAGATTGATGCATTAAAGATTTGTAGAGAAAATTCACAAGTCAATATTACATATTTTTAGGTGTTTACATATAAAATGTGTGAAGTTTAGCAAGTGAACAATATACGCGTTAACATGAATAAAATTTTTTTATAATCAAATAATAAATGAGATTCAAAATTAATAAAAAATTTACACCAATTACCAAAATAATTACTCAAATTAAATGATCAAGGCGGTCATTCAAATCATTAAATATAAAATGATTAAAAAAAAAAACATATGTTTAAATATTATTAACAAAATTAGAAAAATATACATTAAAAAAATGGGCAATGCGATTAGGAAAATATTGTGGCCGTATTATGCTGTAAACTGAGTGAATGTGATGAAAAACCAGACCAACCATGAAAGCGGTGACGGCATCATAACTAATGTACTGACAAATGGGTAAAGGAAAGCCTTAGCAGACGATTTCCAAAAAAGATGGATCCACGACCACGCGATGCGATTTCTTTATTTAATGATTGGTACGACGTGGCGGGATAAGAGTGGTTGAAAGGATCAATGGCGGTGCTTGGTGGGTCCGGCCTTGAAAGAGACGGTTCTAGTGCCTACCGCAAATTTAAGTGTTTAGTCGGTACGCCTTTTTGGATCACGCCCAACACACCATTTCCGTGTGGGTTCTATCTCTCCATTACATTAATGAAACCTGGCGTATTATTAGCCACTTATCATCTATTTTGTCTTCTTTTCCACACTATTTTTGGCCTTTTTATTTAAGTATCACAAATAGTAATAAAAATCTCATTCATTATTAAAAAAGTAATTTTATTTCCACCAATTAAATTAAACTATATTTATAAAAATATAGTTAGCTATAATAATACTTTCAAAAAAATATTCAAATATGAATATTGAAAATGATATTGTTAGAAGGGGCAACTACGAACCCTAAACATAGAACGTAAACGGACATGAAAAATTTAAAAAAATTCTTTAAATCGATTTTTATAAATGTTTATATTTGATTGAATGGTTGAAAGTAAAAAGTAGAATTACTAATCTCTATTTGTTTTTTTAGTAAATTACAAGAGAGAGGTAAAGTCCTAATAACAATATGATTAATACGATTCAAACACAAACCATATTTAAAACGATAAATACCCTAACTATCAGGTCAATACATGGTTCTAACCTCCATTTGTTTAAGTTAGAGGTTTATAAGATAAGAAAGTGTATTCCAAATAAATGCATAATTAATGAAGCACATTAAAAATACCAAGTGGGATTAACATTAATTTTAAGGAATACTGTCCCAAAGTAGTCCAGCAGCAAAGAGCCACCCTTGGTAGGGTCTGATTTTCTGAAATGGGGCGGCAAAACAGCTACGTTTTGTTGACACCACTCGACCACCACACCCATATATACCCTTATTCCAAGGATTTTCTTCAAAAACAAAGGCTGTAATCCAAGCTTCTATACAGTTTTGTAAGAGCTATGGCTAAGGACATTGAGGTTGGTGGTGAGTTCCAGGCCAAGGACTACCATGATCCTCCACCCGCTCCATTGGTCGACTCTCAGGAGTTAGCCAAGTGGTCTTTTTACAGGGCTGTCATAGCGGAGTTGGTGGCCACTCTCCTCTTTCTCTACATCACTGTCTTGACTGTGATCGGTTACAAGACCCAGACCGACCCTGCTAAGGGCGGTGAAGATTGTGGCGGCGTTGGCATTCTCGGCATTGCTTGGGCTTTTGGTGGCATGATCTTTATCCTTGTTTACTGCACTGCCGGTATCTCTGGTAAGTACTCAAAATGGGCTACAAACGGGATACGATTTAGCAAATGACTGACAACTTAGCTCAATATTGCAGGGGGACACATCAACCCAGCAGTGACCTTCGGACTTTTCTTGGCTAGGAAGGTGTCGTTGGTTCGAGCCATATTTTACATGGCTGCTCAGTGTTTGGGAGCCATATGTGGATGTGGGCTGGTCAAGGCCTTTCAAAACTCATACTACAACCAGTATGGAGGAGGAGCCAACAGCCTGGCCGAAGGATACAGCACTGGAACCGGTTTGGCGGCTGAAATCATCGGCACCTTTGTCCTTGTCTACACTGTTTTCTCTGCAACTGATCCCAAGAGGAATGCAAGAGATTCCCATATCCCTGTATGTCTCCAACTTTAGCCATATCACAAACGTAAATTGTATTGTATCAGTTATGAATTGTTGTGTATTGTTGTTTAAGGTCTTGGCACCACTTCCCATTGGGTTTGCTGTGTTCATGGTTCACTTAGCCACTATTCCCATCACCGGAACCGGTATCAACCCGGCCCGTAGTTTGGGGGCTGCTGTTATCTTCAACCAGGACAAGATATGGGATGAGCATGTATGAACCTTTTGAGTTATACAACTTATTTTATTTTATTTTTGGCCCTCGTCTTACGACACCTTGTAAAAAAATTGTTGTTTATTTGGAATGGATGCAGTGGATATTTTGGGTGGGACCTTTCATTGGAGCTGCCATTGCTGCAATCTATCACCAGTTTATACTGAGGGCATCAGGTGCTAAAGCTCTGGGGTCCTTCAGGAGCAGCTCTGCCATGTAAAATATGTTGAAGCAAGAATTGTGCAGCCATAAGTTCGAAGTAAAGGGTGGTATGCATGGATGAATGAAATGAAGTTTTCTTCAGACCATTGAATTTGTAGAGAGTAATCAAAAGTGTGATGCTTCTTCTCTATGTATGTGGCACTTATTTTTAATGTGCCTCTTAACTTTGCTTTTTTCAAATGAAGTTCAGTTCCTTTTCCTTTTCTTTTAAAAAAATGGATAGAAAATATTTTGGATTACCGGGTATAATTAACGTCTAATCCCTTAATGGATTTAGTGAATACAAAGGACTGATCATTCCTATAAAAAAATAAAATTATAATATTTTGCCAACAAGAAAGTGGCTGTTAAATGACATCCCCTTCCCTCAATTTGTAATTTTTCGAAATTTATATATAATAATTTCCCAAATAATATTTGAAGAAATTATATAAACTCAAAAAAATTAAAATTAAATAATAAAAAGATACATAATATTAAAAATATTCTAAAATAAAATATTATTACCACTTGAAATAAAATATTTCGGACTGTTCATTTGAAACTAAAATATTTGTTGAAACTAATTATTTAAGAAAAAAATTAGTAATTTATAATTACTTTTAAAAAATAAAATATTTAAAGAAAAAATTATTTGTTGAAATAAAATATTTGTTAAAATAATTATTTTTAAGAATTTAAATAATTTATAAGGTATGAAAAAATTGCTTAAAACATGAAAATTTCTACTAAAAAAAATAATTTGACGTAACATTTTTTTTATAATTATATATCTCCTTATATGGTTCAAGAATTCAAATGTAAGGGGTGATTGTTTGATTGAATCGAGTTAAATTGAATGAAAAATTTCGATTTAATTGAGTTGACGAGTCTTATTTTATCATCTTAACTCGATTTGAATTTTTTCGAATCGAATCAAGCAAAATAAAATTCTATTCTAATCGAATCGAGTGAAATTATTTGAGTTAAATTAAAAAATTAAACATATCAAATTAAATTCTTGTTATAATATAATTAATTCTATGTTATAGTACATAAATTTGAAGCCATATATATTTAAAAACTTTTCCAAAGTAAATTAATAAAACAATAAGATATTTTAATATGATAAACTTGAATCATTAATTAACTTATTTAGGTTCTCAAAATTTTTATTTTAGAAAATTTTAAAATTTTTATTTCTTTATATATTCCTTAGAATTTTTTAAAAAATATAAATTTTGGAATTTTTATAAATATTTTGAATTTTTAGAAATTATTTTGAATTATTTTGTATTTTTTATTAAAAGAGAGACAAATTTACTCATTTTCAAATTTGACAAGAATCAAAGCACTATTTTATAAAAATCTATTATTCGAATTGTAAAATTCAATTAGATTTGAACTAGAAACTCGAGTTACTTATGCTAATTAATTCGAGTTATTCGACTCAATTAACTAAATTTTTTTTTTTTTTAATTTTTCGACTCGAATCAAATTTTACTCTTTCTTAATAAATCTAACTCAATCGATATGGGAAAGAAATCCACGGAACTTTTTACAACTCAGCTTTAATAGACAAGCAGAAAACGACATCGTTTGTATTTTCCCTGTGTAATAATAAAAATGCTTCTTTTCCTCTTTCAAGATTAGTCAGATACGCGTTCTTCAATTTTCAACTGAAACCTTACGACCAGAAAAAATAAAGGGAAAAAAATCTCAGATTTCTGTAAAGGTAACCCCAAAATTTCTCTCTTTCACTTGATTTTTGTAGTATCTCCATTATAATTCGTATGGGTTATTAATTTTCTGTCAAAAGATCAAAGCTTTGTCTTCTGTTTGTTCTTTGGAGAGAATACGATTCTCTGAAGGATCAAATCAACAAAACAGAAAAAAAGAAATACTTTTTTTTTGTAAAAGAAGAAAGTCTTTGCAGTTTTAGTTCTTAACTTCTTATAGTTTTGGTTGGTTAGTTAACTTTAGATCTCACTTTCATGTCTTTTATTATTGTATTTGAATTACTTAGAATTTCTTTAAAAGCCCTATTTGCTACTAATAATACTATAAGATGTTTTGTTAAAAAAAAAATACTATCAGATGTTGATGGGATTTGTGGAAAGATCTTTAATATGAACTCTTTTTCGTGGTATTTAACAACTACTTTTGATTTTTATGCTGTTTTTTTTATGATTATTTGAATTATAACTGTTTGGGGTTGTAGTTTTCACCTTGCCCAGGAACCTTTTGCAAAAAGTAGCTACAGATCTTTCATCGAAATGAAGTTTCCAGGCCGAGCAAGAAATTTTCTAGGAGAATCAAGTTTGAATTTGCATTAGAATTTGTGGGACAATTGACTTGATCATTCCATTTCTCTTGAGAGCTTAGCATTAGCCATTAAGTGTGATGAAGTATAGTTTAACGGTCTAATTGGCCATGTTCCATAGTAGTTTATCTCTATATGATCGGCTAGCCTGATAAAGCGGTAGCGTTTTTTTTCTTTTGTTTTTGAGATCAAGGCTATACTCATGAACTTTGGACTTCGCATTTACTTAAACCTGTTTGGTATATCCATGTCATGTGCTCCAAATTCCAAATTATTTCAGACTTCATAAGTCAGCGGTTAGAAGTGTGATTCCTTTATAAACTTACAATCAATGGTGTTCATGGATAGTGGTTTTGTCATTGTAGGAAAATATGGAATCCAGTAGGGGTCAAGGTGGAATCCAGCAGTTGCTTGCTGCAGAACAAGAAGCTCAGCACATTGTCAATACTTCCAGAAGCGGTAACTACTCTATTTGTTGTGTTCAACAGATTTATAGATTAAACCATTTAAAGCCATTTATCTGGATTTATCCTTATAGACTGATATCTATGCTTGTCCGTGTGTATACCCGGAAGAATTGGTGAGAATAAGGAGAAAAGAAAAGTTATCCTCTTAATGACCTCGATGGAGGAGTTGGCTTTGTCATTTTCTCTCTTATTTTTCCTGTGTTTGCGTGTGTGTGCATGCATGTGGTCATTCGCATTGTGTCCTGATATGCATGGAATTGCTTCTGCATGCATTATTATTATTTTTATTCTCAAAGTAGTCCTTCGGGTTTGTTTTGGTTCATTATTGTAACTTTGCATTTTTAGCTCTAAAGTAATTTGTCTCATTTCTTTATGCTTTTTTTTGAATTTGTGCCTTTAGCCAAGATGGCTAGGCTGAAACAAGCCAAGGAAGAGGCTGAAAAGGAGATTGCTGAATATCGAGCTCAAGTGGAGAAGGAGTTTCAGAGAAAACTGGCCGAGGTAAATACTTCTTGATGTTTAACTAGGCTGAGCATCTGGCCCTTCTTCATTTAGCTTGTAAAGTGTCTTGTTATTGCTCAAGTTTGTTAATGAGGGTTGCCTTGCATAATAGTAGCATCAATTCATTCTATTTCTTAAATCTCTTTCTTATGCCTGTCTCATGTTCATCAAACAGAGCAGCGGAGATTCGGGTGCTAATGTGAAACGCCTTGAGAAAGAGACAGAAGCAAAGATTGACCACCTGAAACATGAGGCTGCAAGAATATCAGATGATGTTGTCCAAA
Source organism: Kokia cookei (assembly GCA_039519145.1). NCBI lineage: Eukaryota > Viridiplantae > Streptophyta > Magnoliopsida > Malvales > Malvaceae > Kokia > Kokia cookei. The sequence continues at coordinate 7,949,151 of CM076900.1, read as the reverse complement.
TGCTTCTCAAACATGTAACAACTGTAAAGAATTAGGCCCCTTGAGATGGCAAACATTCAATATATCTTACTGTTGTTTCCCAGCATGATGTAATATTTGCTTTGTTGCCCTCACCTGGTTTAGACTCTGGTGAGGAAATTAGACCCTTCTGATCAGATACATCTGTTTGAGAACATGTAGGACAAATTGTGTGCCTATCTATTTATGCTGGGGAAAAGAGCAATAAAGTTTTAGTAATGTCTATATTTTAGCATTCTGAACCTAAACTTAATGGCTAAAGATCAGATTATCATGTATATACATGATTTTGCAATTATAACAGTGTTGAAACCAAATTCCTTGGAGACAATTGGTTTGGAGCAGCAGGTGTATGGTTATGGGAATCCAAGTCATCCAAGCACTCCTAGACAAATTATTTTCAGAAGTGCAAAAGAACCCTTGCTTTATGATCTAAAAAGAGGAAAAACGGATGCCAAAAACCAAGCAATGTGGGCACATTGAGCTTTGTGTTACATTCCTTGGGCTTCTTTCTTACTCTTTCCATGTCATTCAAAAACCCTGCTACCTTCACCAAGTTAGTTCAGAGACAAAGAAAAAGTAGGAAAAGAAGTCGCCTTTTTCAGGTTGAATTCTCTGCCTGGAGCTTGTGTTTAGCTATATGCCAAATTTGACAACTCAAAAGCAAGGGCGAAAAGTAGTATGGGAGAATAGTCAGCTTGAAGCCAACTTGACTGTGACTGACTACAGCTTGATTCAATTAGATATCTCCCTCTTTTTTAATCTTCATTTTACACACACGCAGACTTCCTTTCCTCCTTTCTCTTAACATTTCTCTCAAGTATGCAAACTACAGTACTCATGTTTTGACCTGGAAAAAGAACACACAATTTGCAGATCATTTTCAGGACAGTGATGGAACTGTTTGAATAGTACCCCAAAAGAATCATTGGTTGTTTCCCCAGAGGAACTAAAAAAAAATGATTCCTTCCCTTTTTATCTTTCACTGTTGCGACCCCATCATCACCCCAGAAGAATAATAAGCCCAGCAAGTCAAGAATATGTGTGTGTATATGCTGAAAATAGATAATTGAAAGCTATAGTTTTTTTTTCACATCAACGTTGGATTCTGGAGTTACTTTCAATAACATACAACCGGGTAATATTCACCATGTTCTAAGTCAAAGGTGACACCTGATGATTTCCAATAACTGTAAACATCGGCATTTCCTTGTCGAACACCCACTGATGCCATGTTCTTCACTAACATACCCTCTGTTTCATTCACCATTGCATGGAATTCCATTAGCTACAGACCCAAGCCACTTCAAGGAGTACAAATTTAAAAAATTATATCCTTTGTTGCTAAAACAAAATATTTTTAATGCTGAATGATCAATTTTTTGCTATTTTATGCTTGCCACTTTGGACAATCCGGGGTTGACTAATATATTATACTTGAGTTGTGATAGAACTAATTGTCAATATGTCATAATATTCTATTAATGTTGAAGCTGAAGTTTTTATTATGTTGATAGAGCTTATCTTTTTGAGTGTATAACAGATATATATATATTTTTTTCGAATTATATAAACTCAATTATTAAATGAATTGACGAATTTCAAAATAATTATCAAAGCAAATATGGTTGGCCATTATACACAGAAACTTCAATTATTAATTTGATTTTGATATTATTATATGAATGACTTCCCAAAGATTGTCCATTCTTATTTTAGATACTAATATTTCTCAAAAATAATCATAAAATTCAGGAAAATAAAGCCAAAAAAGAAAAAAGAAAACCCTGATTCTCGGCAACTACTTAGATTTAAAATTTTGATTGCCTTTGCAAATTTCATTGTCCAATTTGTGGAACAAGCCATGTTCTGAGATAAGCAGAAAAATGGTGGTGGTGGTGGTGGAGAATACCTGTAAAGCATGAAAAAGAAAAAAACTAATCCATTTTTTTCAACATAAATTGGCTGCCTCGGACTTTGAATTTACCCAAAACAAATCTTTCTTTTAAAAAAAGAAAATAAGATTCAAGCTTTCATTGCTTTGTTGACTTTAATCATTAAAAAAATTCAGGCCGGCCAAAGTTTGGGTATTTTTGTCATCAAACAAGAAAAAGAAAAAGAAAAAAACTGCTCACTTTAGCACAATTTCTGTCCCTTCATCAAAGGTGGTTTCGGTGGAGCTCTCCGCAAACCCAATACTCACCCAACCAAATATTCTCTCTCTTATTTTTCTTTTTCTTGTGATAGAGAAATGAATGGGAAAATCAAGTAGTTAATTTTTTTCTCTCGTCTAATTTCATTTTTTTGGGTTTTTGAGGGAGAAATGGAAAACCCAGAAATTTTTACATGAACTGGATCGAATTTGGTTATAAAGTCTTTCCTTTATAAATATTTGCAAAATTTCCGGTTTATTTTCCTTTTGTACTCCAAGAACCGGGAAAATTTCATGGGGAACATCGGAAGTAGCGGAGTAAGTGGCCGGAGAAGGCGCGGAAGCAGGCGAAATCATCCTCCGCCACCACATCCACCTCCTTCAGCTCAGCCTCAACCTGAAATCTCCGCAAACCGTTACGTCTTTGCCGCCGCAACGCCTTACCCGCCACAATACCCGAACACCAACCCACCCCAGTACTACCAGTATCCAGGGTACTACCCCCACCAGCCGCCTGTGCCGTTGCCGCTTCCGGCGCCTTACGATCATCAACACCGTCATCGAGGTGGACCCCACATAGAGCCCGCCAATTGGAGTAGATATGCTTGTGGACCGATGATGCCTCCACCGCCGCCGTGTATAGAAAATCAAAAGTCGGTTACTATAAGAAGTGACGTATTTTTGGAGAAGGAAACTTTGAAATTCGAAGCTGATGAGCTGAATCCTGGGAAGTTCTTGGTTTCTTTCACGTTCAATGCTACTGTTGCTGGAAGGTATAGAACTTCAATCTCTTTATTTAAAATTTTTCACTTTTTGGATATCTGTGAGATCCAATGGTTGTAGCTTAGACTATGAGTTGCTTTTGATTAAAATTTTGTTCCTCGGATATAATTTATATGATGATTATTGCTACACTTTTTTTGAAAGCTTGCGATATAAATCCTGTCTAATCATATGATTGCTGTATTATACTTGGAGAGATGCATTTTTAGAGGCATAAAAATTTAGCAAATGATTTGGAATCCAATGAAAGATTGTTTGTTTTTCTTGGGGGGGTTCATTCAGGTATAGATTTGTATATTTCAATGGGGTATGAATGCAATCATTAGAGGTGTGTGTTGAGGTCCTGGATTTTATGTTTTCTACTTGATATAGAAAATGACAATAGGTTTACCACGACGAAGACTAGAATGATGGTGATTTTTTGTTATCCTCTTAAATTTACACATCATAGATATAATGACTTCTGAACTAGGGTAAAATGATCGGAAAAGAGAGTTTTGCGCTTTAGTTTTAGAGAGTTTGTAAGTATAGGTAAAGAAAAGATTGAATGATTTGTTGAAGTTCAATACAACTTACGTTGCATGCATGTTGGTGGCTGAGTATCTTGTAAAAATGTTCTAATGTATTTGATATTCATATCATCAGTTTCCTGTGTGCATTCGTTTTTATCATTGGTACGGGCATTGCTGTACTTTGATTCATTTATCTAACAATATATTTTTTGCTGTGTTTTTTCATTTCTCTGGCATCATGAGAAAGTAATACTTGTTTAATGGAGCATGTACATGTAACCCTTGAACACAAGCCTTCTCTTTTTCTTCTTAGAATCAAGTTTCTGTGTTGAGGTTGTGTTGCATCTTATATGAAGTTCAGATTTGCTAGTTTTTATGTGAATCCAATGTTATTTCTTAACAAGATTATTTGGTTTGTGCTGCAAAAAGGATTACGGTTATTTTCTTTGCAAAAGAAGGTAAAGACTGCAATCTGACAGCGATGAAGGAAAGTATTCTACCCCCAGTAATTGTGCCTTTCGAACAAGGTCTAGGACAGAAGTTTCGACTGCCGTCTGGAACAGGGATCGATTTCTCTATGTTTGAGGAGTCGGAATTACTGAAAGTAGATGAAGTGGATATCTATCATCTGGTTGTGAAAGCAGAGGCATTGTCTCTCAACCAAAATGTGTCAGATGGAAACCAGGAGCCAGGACTCATGAATTCTCAGCTAATTCAGGCGGTGTTTGAGAAGGAGAAGGGTGAATACCAGACAAGAGTATTGAAACAGTTTCTGTGGGTGAATGGGCAGAGGTATGAGCTGCAAGAAATATATGGGATCGGAAATTCAGTTGACAATGATGTTGATCCAAATGATAGTGGAAAAGAATGCGTTATTTGCCTTTCAGAACCTCGGGACACTACTGTTCTTCCCTGCAGGCACATGGTAAAAGCAGCCACTTGTTCTTTTCTCGTCTTAAGTTCATTTAATTTATTTTCCATTGTTTGGTCTTTTGCAATATTGATCTAATAGACCAGAAGCAAAGGGCAAGACTGCAGTAATAACTTAATAGGTTGCAGAGATTTGAATAAATATTAACACTAGAATTAGCTGAAAGTGAAAATGCTTTAAGTAACAGAGAATCTTTCCTCTCACCTAAGTGGTCGACAGAGGCTTATAGTGGTTGCTGATGTAAATATCTTTTGGTTCATAATGCAGTGCATGTGCAGCTCTTGTGCAATGGTTTTGAGATGCCAGACGAATCGGTGCCCAATCTGTAGGCAACTGTTTGATAGGTTTTTGGAGATAAAGGTCAACAATGGCCTCGATAAATAAGATGAGAACATGTTTGTTGAACTATCTTCCTGTATAGTACTTTGTTGTTGTCATCATGTCATGCCTTTCTAATAATCAAACAGGAAGTTATAGTCAATTATACAATACATGGTACGAACGAAATGCCGGAATTCGACACAAACTATGTTCAGACAAATAAGTGCCATCTTGTAGATGAACATCAAATATATCTCTATATTTTGTGTGTTCTACTCTATTCTTATGTGTGAACGATAAAGGAGAATTTACTTTTGTTCATTATAGTATTACATAAGTAGCTGTATAACTGGTATGTTTGACATTGATTCTTGAATTTGCACATAGCGGCCTAAATACTATTGGCAGCTAACATTCTTCTAGAATTCACACCTGTTATAACCACCATAAAGGGCACTGTAGCTTGCATTAACGACAAAGTTGACCTAATCGCTGTCATTCTCGACTTCAGTTTGTCCCAAACAACCAGAGGCACCAGCACACGCCGTTTCTGCTACCGCTCTTCTTTGTGGTACCATAAGATTTGTGCTGAGCTAGTACTCTTCTGGGTTTCTTTTATTTCTGTATGATCTTTATATGAAATGCGAAAGATGGTTCCTTTTGGGAATTTTTTTTTTACTAATGTTCTTGATGGTATAGTTGGAAGTTGGTAAGTTTTGTCGATTATTTATGAAAAATTGACTTAATCAATTGCTCACCTTTAACAAGCTTGTTCTCTATAAGAGAATGGTAAATGGAGCTTCATGAAGCTTAAACACATGATCCAAGTAAACTCGTGTAACCTTTAAAGCAATAAATGGATCCAAGTAAGTTCATGGAGCTTCATGAACCCCATTTCCATAATTTGAGATATTAATATTTACGAGGTTAATATAAAAATCTATTACAGTTTGGTGCCGTAATTTTGCCGAATTGATAGTTAATTAAGGTACATAGATTAAATTATAAAAGTTTATTGCTATAAATTTTTAATTCGTCAAAGACTTAAGGATTCAAATCGCAATTAACCTAAGGTCTAATTAGGCAAAATAACCATCTTGAATTAAGAATACTGGATGGTAAGTGAAATGTTAAGTTTGTTTATTATTAAAATTATAATTAAATTAAGTATAATTATATAATATATATTATATAAAACAAAACAAAGTGGAAAGAAAGAGAATTCATCTCCTTCATTCACACCCGAATTTAGAAGCGAAGAAAAGAATGAAGAATTGCCTTTAGGGTTTCAAACTTTTAGCAATCAATCGGTGAGTTCAATTAAGTCTCTTTCTTGTGATTTTTATGTTTTTAGGTCATGAGAGCTTAATTTAGCTAGCACATGTACCAATTTGCAAAATTGTTAAGTTTTTGAAAGTTGCCATTGTTGATTTCTTGAAGAATTTGGTCTTAAATTGATAGAATTTAAGCTTAGATGTGAAAAACGACTAGATTGTAAAATTTAAATGTTAGTTTTGTTCAAAAGGACCAAAGTGTAAAAATTGTATAATTGTTGTGAAATTTCTGTAATAATAGATAATAGAGGGTCCTAGAAGGATGTAGTTGAGATCAGTTTCGAAACCAAAGCTCAAAATTGAAAGATATTGTTATTTCGATTTTAAGGACTAAATTGAATAAAATGAAAAATTTTAGGAGCATTAGAAAAATGAAATTAAAGTGGTTCATGGATATTATGGGATGATAAAAAACATTTTTTATTGATAAATTGAATTGAATAATTGTATAAATCGAAAATTGAATCAAATCAAAGATAATTGAAGAAAAGATAAAATTGTGGAATAATCCTTAAAGATACAATTTGCTCGTTGTTTTTCCAAGTAAGTTCATATGGAACTTACTATTTTTTATGCTATTTTGTATTGTATTTATTCTACCGATGCGTTTAATCTCAAATGAAATTGGTGAAATCGACATAATTGGATTATTTTAGACTGAATTGTAAAATATGAAAATGTTGGTTATTATGAAAGGGTACAAGGTATCAATATGAATGTTAAATGTTTACATGATATGTATGACATGTGTATGTTGATACAAGATTTGAAATGATACGATTACGATAACGATGTCCGTGTGAACTTAGTAAAAGATTAACATATGTATGGCATGCCATTAGGTTTAAATACGAAATTGATCGGGGATTTACATGATGATATGAGATCTAGCATTTTTTTTCGAAATCTTGGTTTATATGTATCGTTGGTTTAGCTCGGCCTAGTAACCTCGATACGATGTTAGCTTGTGTGAGCCAAATAGTTTCGTGTATCAGAATTCGATTTACTAAAGTTCTTTTGGGCAAAACTTAACCTAATGAAATTGGAAACATTGAAATGGTTTGGATATGAATTGAATGGTACATGCTTCTAAATCGAGTTGTTGTATATGATCATTGTTACAAGTTATTGATATGCAAATTATACTAACCTATTGGTTGTATATGGTGTTATGCATTTGCCATTTCAACATATGCCAAAGAATGCCATATTGGTTGCCAATGTGTTAAATGTTTAGCTTACTGAATTACTAAGGTAATTTATATGACACTTTATATCTGACCTAGTTGTTGGATCCGAACATAAAATATCACATTTCGTTGCCAAACAACTTACTTTTCTATTATTATTATTTTAAATGAATATGTAATGGCAAAATTATTTTATAAAAATTTCGACAGTATTTCTGTTTATTAACGTAAAATCCCCCTGTAAAATTTACATTTCATGATATAGTCACATTCAAATAATCTCCCAAATCAATTCCCAACACTTCAATTTCTCAAAACATTTCAATAAATTTGATATCTACGTTTAACCATTTCATCAAAACATTAGTTATAAAGTACTAGTAAAAGAGATATAATAAACATATTTAAATTTAATTTATAACACAATATTATATATATATAGGTCTAGGTACATGCATAAATATGAACCAAAAAGTAAACTTTTCACCAACTTTGTTTGAGCTGATTTTCGGATCTTCGGATGCTGTTGGAACGATCTACCGAATCTAACTACTTACGTACGGAAAAAAAAATAAACAAACCATACGTTGAGCAATTTTATGCTCAGTGGTGCTAATATCATATAAATCATTACATAAGTATTAAATATAGATCAATTGATAAATAAATAAATAAATACATAAATACATAAAAATAAGCTTTTTAATCAAATTTAAGATCACATAATCAATTTAATTCACACAATAAGGAAAATTCAAATATATTCAACTTTTGTTTTTGCTTTTCTTTCAATCTAAACCCCGTACTAAAATTTAAACACATAACCAGATACACGAATCCGTCACCCCGAGTTGTTCGGTAATGATAGCTATTAGAATAGTCCACGACCCTTTGGGAATTGGGGTTAACAATAATAAAAATCGACTAATTTGACCTTTTCTCCCTCGACCCTCTGGGAATTGGGGAGATCTAAATTTTTTGATATAAAGACTCTATGGCATGCCAATTATATCTGATCTAGTCTAACTTAGTGTACTGGGGTAAAAATCAAGTTTCATAATTCGTTTCACCTCAATTCTATTTTCATATCACAACCAAATCATATATTTTGCCTAATGTAAAATTAGGCTTCCAATTCAAAAACATATAAAATATTTTCTTGCTCAAGCATTCAAAATCATAATACTCAAGCTCAAAATATAACCATGAATTTACTAATTTAATCATTAGAAAAACATATTCCATCTCAATACATAATTTTATAAATATTAATTAAATAATTTAAACTCATTCAAAACTCATAAAAAATAATATAAAAATAAAATTAATATAATTAATCATAATAGTCTAATTATTCTAAAGCTTTATGTAATGAAAATAAAATATTAGCACAAACCGAAATTTTAATCGTTTTACTTCTTCTCTTCGTCTTTCTCCTTCAAGATGCTCGCTTCGTTTTTAGTTACAATATAAGCAACTCAATACGAAATAATATAATTTACCCATTTTAATACTAAAACTAATAAAAACAAATATAAATATGCACGATTAATCAAGTTAATATACTAAGCTTCTAAATCCGAAATTCTCATATCTTTCGACTCGATTATCCGTTTTCAATTCCGTCTTCACCGGAGTACTCTCTAGTTCACAAACTATCATTTAGTACCAGTATTACACAAAATAATCAATTTTCTCTACTACCCCTTCACCATAGCCAAATAAATCAAATAAACTTCTCATCCAATTTCATTTTTTTTTCTCACTTCTAACAAGCTAGAATTCATCTTTTAGTCATTTTCTATCAAGAAAATATACCTATTTCACTTAAATTTTCTAAGCTTCCATCAATGTTCTTTAATGGTAACTTTCAAAATACTTGATGAAATAAAAAATTATTGATATATATATATGTAGAATAAGCTTCAATTATTCAAAATCTATGAAAAATTTAAAGAAAAATCATACCTTATACTTGGATTTTGAAGGAAAATGGTGAAAGAAAATTTTCTTTCCCCCTTTCGTGAGAGAAACAAAGAGCAAAGCAAAAGAAGTTTTGAAACAGAACAAAAGAAGGATGAGAACAAAATGTTCTCTTTCTTTCTTTTCTTTACATTTTATAATATAAATAACAAAATATTACTATTTATTATAATAATATTATTAATTAATATATCTTTTGAAAATATACAAAAAATCATTGATTTTTTTTAAGTAATGGTAAAATTGTCGTTAGATCCTTTTCATAAAAAATAAAAATAGAATATTTACACTTTAACTCCTATACTTTTCCAACTTATTCAATTTAGTCCCTAAACTTAATAACGAATTTTTAACTAACCACATGCTCCTAATAATAGTTCTCTATATTTTCATGTCTGACAGTTTCCTCTAAAAACGATCATAACTTCTTATGCTACTATTTATTATAAATATTTTATTCAAGGACTTCTACCATAAATATATATTTTTAAAATGAAGACGTTACAATTTAAGTAAATTTCATATGAACTTACTAAGCATTCATTATGCTTACCCCATTGTTTTCCCTTCTCTTGTAGATTTCACGTTGCGGAAAAAATGTCAAGCGAATCATTCGAAGCTCACACTATATTGTTTCTAAATCGGTGGCTTTTTATTGTTTTAAGTCTAGATTTGTGGCATGTACATAGGTGTTTTGTATATGTTAACTTTGAATGTTGAACATAGCTAAAATCTACCTAATGCACAATTTTGGCAATGTTAATGTCTTGATGAAATGGTATGTTTTGGTGAATGGTTTGAGATGTGTATGTGGCAATTGAGTTGGAATCTTTGGATATGAATTGGTGTTGACAAGTTGGTATTTAGGTGATTGTTTGATATATATATGCCATGGTAATAAGATGAAATGTCTAATGGTTGATTAGGTGATATAAATTGATACGAAGTTGATTGTGTTATTTGCACTTGTTTTGGAATGGGTTTTGAAGTGTTTTGGTGCAGATGAAGTTATACATTTGTGCACAAAATGATAAGTTTGTGTGGAAGCTTGAAATAGGTACTAAATGACTTAAATTTTATCAAAAACAGAATCCACACCCAACGTGCAATTTAGCTTGTCGCAATGTCGACCAAAATAGTGAGGCACATTGCGACGTCGAGTGGCCTAAAGTCAAGATGTAACATATTGTTTTGACGATGTCACGACATGAAGAAAGTGACGTCATGACTTTGGCCCTAAAGTTTTAAAACATTGCAATTTGGTCCTATTTCATGCTCGATTTATCATAAGAGCTTTTGTAAGTTCAATTGGGACTCAGATTTGATTGTTTGTCATAATGTAAAGGTAATTGGCTCGTATTAGAATTTATAAATGATTGTTTTACTATGAACTTGACAGTAATTGCTCCAACAATGAATGTGACATCTTGTAACTCGAACCCGACGATCGGGTCGGGTGAGGGTTGTTACAAAACTATTCCAAAGTTAAAGTGTTATCAAAGAACTTAAAAATTATAAGGTGAATTGAAAACAATAGAGATAGTCAAAGTTTCTCAATAAGTTTGACATTAAGTTAATTACTAGCTTATCTCTTAAAAAGCTTTAATGGATAGAACAAACAAAGTAAAAAAAGAAAAGAAAAGAAAAGTAAAGAAGATGATAGAATGTGCTTAAGAAAATAAGACCCCTAAGAACACTTAAAAATACGAACTTCTTAATTAAGATGTCTGTACAAAGTTTTTTTTTGGTAAATTACAATAAATTTGTGCAACGCTCGAATAACCAACACGACTCGAATTCAAGTCACATAATAAATAGCGAACACCTTTATCCATCAGATCATTACATGGGATTCAAAGTTTAAAAGCACGTAAAGTGGACAAAGAAGCATAATAGTTAGTAGGTAGGGGAAGAAGAGAGAAAAAAAATAAGATGATAAAACACTCACTATCAAAGAGAATAAAAAAACTATTATGTACTTAACAATTTTATAACATTGAAGATATGTGGGATTGTGGGTTAACCAGAGAGAAGCATAAATAATTGTAGCATTCACTGTGTGGGTGAAAAATATATAAAAATTAATTTATACAAAAATTGATGTAAAAGATAAATGAAGTTGTAGCCTTGTTGATAAAGATGTTAAAAATTAAAGTGTTTTTAGTTAAATTCCATAAAGTGTGATTATTATTCTAAATCTATTTTGGGTTTAAATTATACAAAAATATTTAAAAAAAAAAAACACAAATTTACAGTTATATTTATTATTTTGTAAAATGAATATGACATTTAGTCATTTTTGATGTTACCAATTCAGTAAAGAATTTAAATATATTAAAGATATAATAAATTTTTATTATAAACAAAAAAAATATTTATGATAATAAAAAGTAGAATATGTATTTAAATTTTAAATTCTTATATAATAAAATATATTGAAGCCATATAAAAGTAATACAAAAAATAAATAAAAAAATCATTTAGAAAATTAAAAAAGGTATAATATCAAATTTTGCTCTCAACGTCTGTATCTTTTGTCAATTTGGCTCTTTTTTTTAAAGTTAAATTTGACACTCAACTTTTCAAAAAGAAGCAAATCACTTTTTTTTTTTAATGAAAATGTCGACTGAAACATTAATTTTTAACAATGATGGCATGACAACCTGCATGCTAATCCATATTTATTTCATGATGACATGACAATATTTGTCTTATATGCCATGTTAATAAATAATTTAAAATTATAAGTGTTAAAAAATAAAAGAAATTTAAAATTTTAAAAAATGATAAAAATTTCAAAAAAAATTAAAAAAAGAAGAAGCATGAAGTGCATGTAAATTATCATGCAGGTTATCATATTTAAAAAACTAACATTTTAGTCAGTATTTTCGCTAAAAAACAATAATTTGATTCTTTTTGAATAGTTGATGGTTAAACTCTTTTTTTTTTAGAAAGGTTAAGAATCAAATTTATCTAAAAAATGAATAAGGCGCAAATTAATAAAATAAAAAAAAAAAAGTTGATCGCTAAATTTGATATTATGTATAAAAATTATGATAGTAAAATTTTATAGAGATAACAAAGATTATAACATTATATATATAAAAGACATAACAAAAGACTTTTATATTAATTCATTAAGGTTTTATTTTTTTTGGGTTGAGCCAACTATTTGTGGTTGCATCAATCAATACGCCTTCATGAAAATATTGTTGATTTCCACTTCCTTTGTTATTTCGCATTGTTCATGATACACCTCGATTTCTTGAATCACCTTCTATTGCAAAAACTAAATTAATTAATAAATAAATTTAAGTTCGTAAATTCTTGAATAAAATTTTTATAAAATTAAAATAATTTTTAAGTTTTGGATTCTTTTTTTTCTAACATATCAAGTTGTTGGAATTATTCAACTGGTTCTTTGAAGATGACTCACATTCTATTGCTAAAACTACTAAAATTTGAAATAAATAAAAACAATAACATAACTTGAATTGATTCGGGTGAAGTTTCTAAATTTCTAATTTTTAATTGGATAAATTATTAAAATAGTCATTCATGTTTGAAATGTTGCGTTTTAGTCACTTACATTATTATTTTGTTACGAAGTAATCACTCCGTCGTTAAGTTCCATTTTAAATGTCAGCTTGAATGTCCAATTAGAATGAAAATAGTTTTTTAAGTCAAAATAAAAAAGAAAACTAAAAGAATAAAAGGAGAAGAAATGAACGGTCTTTCTTTCCCGGTTCAAAATGCAATTACTTTAAAATTTTCAATTAATTAAATTTATTTAATTAAAATGCTATTATTGTCCCAATTGGACATTCAAGTGACTAAAACAATAACATAAATGACTAAAACGTAACATTTTAAATATAAGTAATTAAAACGTAATTAAAAGCATTACCTATTTTTGTAGTTTATACTTTTTAATCTGATTCCTTGTAATTTATATGCAGTGTAAGGTATTTCAATTTTTTACTTTTAATTGTTGTTTGTAATTGAAAAAGAGTCAATAATAATACTTTTTTTTTCCTATTATTACATTGTAATATTTTTAGTAAAAATCACTCGTATATATACACATGCCATAATAACATCAAGACTATCAAATTTTTATTGAATAAATTCATGAAACAAATATATTAACTCATTTTAATGCAGAGGTGAGTGAGGATTGATCATTGAAAAGCTCAGGCAAGTCTTTGGAGGATCCAACAAAAATCATACTCATGTATTAACCACAATGATGCATGCCATCACCAATATCTCAACTGCAACTCTTAAAGATATACACATCTCAAGGCAGCAATTTCAGGTTATTCCTGTCACTGTCACTGTCACTGTCAATGTTTTTTTCTTCCTTTTCTTTTTATGTATTTTCTAAGAAAAGCCGTCTGTACTTACAATGGAGGTTTGTTTCTTCCTCCAGACCTCTTTTGTTCCTCCATATACACTGGATTCAGATGGTTAAATCTCATTCCAATTCGGTTCCTTTTTTGAGAAAACCCAACTTCATAAAGAGATGAACGGCCACACTAGCAAACAGAAATGCAGAGAAAAAAATATTTATCTTTCTTGTCTTTTGCCTCTTTTTCATGATGGTCTGCTCATTGTTTGTAGCTAGAACTCCCAATCTTGCTGGATACAAATGGCTTATCCTTCAAACTGTTACTTAGCACTGTTTCACTGTTGCTTGAGTGGCTTTCCCCAACACCGGGTCTCATCCAGATTTTTATGTGTCCCTCTCGACAAACACTAAGTACTGATTCCTGGGTAAAAATCAAGCCCGACATTGGTTCGGTGTGAACACGATGGGCAACCAATGGAGAAAGTTTTGGAACATCTCGGATACTTGGCGCAGGTTGCAGGGTACCCAAAGAGCTTGTGTTGTCCCAGTGGGAAGATTGGCTCCCAGTGCTGTAAGTGGGAGACCCACCAGGAGGGCATCGACGCAATGGCACTACAATCTCATCCATTTCCAGGTCCCACAATAACAACTGTGTGTCCTATACAGAAGAAGGCAATAATGAGATGTGAATGATATTGCAGTTGCTGCAAGGAAAAAGTACATTCCTTTTAAAGGAAATAGTGCAAACAAAAAGGTTACCTAATTTCATTCTAATGTATTAAGCTTAACACCTGCAGTTAGTTGTCCCCCTTTAACAGAAAAGTGATAATCCAAGGAAAAAGAAAACCATCTTTAAACCTTTACAGTCCGTGTGTCTTGATTTTCGGGGGTCTCCTTTCCCCACATGTTGAAGGAAACAGGTAAGGCAAAGGATGATCATAACTGGCTTTATAACCATGTTCCTTGACCACAAAATGTTTATGAACAACAGTATGTTGTCGTTCCATAAAAATGACAGCAGCTATTCATCAGAAAATATTCTCAAAGTATTCCGTGATTCTTTGCCAACATGTTTTGGTTTTCATTGTAATTCTTCAGTTCTCCCCATTCAAATGCTAAATATATATGATATCCCTCATATTAACTGTTCGAGATACAATTTAAACAAGAACCTAAACTAACCTACAACATATAGTAACCGGACGACCTATAATTTCATAAAGTTACAATTAAAACGTTTCCTATATAGTCTACACTCGATATATAGAAAGAGAGAAGCACTACCTCCAGAAAGGTTGCTACAACATTAATGCAAGTGTGAGCATTTATAACTTGTAAAGATAAGATAGAATTAGCGGAACATAATAGTTAAATGCATATAAAAGATCAAAATACATGAGCATGAAAGATAAATGGGAAAGAGGGGTGTCAGATAAGAGTGACTATAATTATTTTTATCAGGCTAATAACATCCTTATACCTGACCAACAGAACCAAACCGGTACATCACAGTCTCCCCTGTGCCGTCAGAATTAGGTGATGACCAATACGAATCAAATGCCACTCCACTAACCTGCCAGCACCATTTAGAAAGAAATGAGTACAGAGCCATCATCATTCACAACAGATAAACAGAAGCCTTCTAAGGTAAGAATTGTACCCATGAGTTGTGCCCCTCACCCCATGCCACAACCTTTCGATCTTCCATACTCCAAACTTGAACCAAGTCATCTTCACCTCCAGTCAGAATATATTTCCCATCCATACTGTTCAGTGGACATTGTTGTTAGTACCAACGTTTATTTTCTCCAAGGGCCAAAGGTGATGGCTTATATATCATATACAAAGAACGGAAGGTGACAAATTGAAAACACAGTATATTTAAAAGAAAGCACAAAATTGTTTGGACAAAAGAACAGAGCTTTGGAAAAGAGAACAGAGCACCTCCAAGCGCAACATAGTAGAGCACCATAATAACTTTTGCCACCACATACGAGCTGTTCTTTTGAATAGTCAAAAACTCGCAGATAACCTGAACTCAGTAAGTGAAAGAGAGAAACTCAAAGCTCAAAAAAGCTAGAAAAGAAAAACAGCCAAAAAATGCAGATGATGTCAATTTGAGTTGATACCATCTCTTCCAACAGTTGCTAAGTATGCCCCATCATGGGAGAAAGCAACACTATTAATTGAACCTTGACAAACATGCCATCTTGCTATTGGGTTACTCTGCAAGGAAATAATGGCAAGTAAAAAAACCATAACAATGAGGAAAAATAAAAAAAATATTCAGTTTCCGCATTGATGTCAAAGAACAGTCAAACTACCAAATTAACAGTCAGACCAAAAACATTTTCTGTTGCTAAGGCATGCTCTATCTTGCCAGATATCAAGACTATCATGGCATTAACTGTAATAAAAAAAGGAAATATATATAAACACGGGCATATAAACCAGAAGCCAAGCACAAGAGCACATCTAAATGCATTGAGTAAAGGTTTTGAGAAATCCTTGCAGCTCAGCCGAAAAAAGAAAGGAAGGAAAAAAAAAAGAAAACATGTGCAAACTTTCCTGCAGCTCTCTGAGAAATTTGGGTGTCAAATCCCATTTTTGACAATCAAAATCATGCAAAATGCAGCAACACATGCATCATCTAATTTAAACAGATTGCCTTTTGGCTAGAAACTAGAATAGTGATAAGCCATGCAGCACCTACTATAAATATACACACAAATCATTAATGGCTTTACATTATACAACAAAGGTAAACACCACCAATTTTAGGAAACATACACAAATAAGAAAAAGCCTAAAATAGCTCTTTTTTCCCAAAAATAAACACTGACCAGTACCTTACTGTAACGTGCATGTGAAACTGAAAATTGAGTTTGGTCTTTTACAACAGGGAATGAAGAATCACCAGCTCCTTCCTTGTTCTAGATGGCACAAAAAGAAAGAAAGATAAAAGCTTAAAAAACAGCTTGATGCATTTAACATAATGAAATTTGTAAGTTATACCTCCAGAAGTTAAAAAAAATAAAAATTTAATTATCAGAAACTTGCCTTTTCATACACGTACATATTTCCATCAGCATGAGCCACCACAAAAACACCATCACCTCCAGGAACCCATGCAATACTAGTACAGCGACTGCTAACAAGAATAGATAAGATAGGCAGCTGAGTCAACCAAATTAAAACATCAATTCAGCATAAAGGCCAATTAGAAACAAAAGTCAGTGCCCCTTTCATCATCCTAAGGGGAAGCCTGAGAGGAAAGCAAGTTCTATAAGTTGCAGCAGATGACAAGTCGAATATTGCTAGCGGGTTTAACAATCAACCCAGAGAGAGACCAAGTCAGTTGCTTTCTTGGTGGCCTTATATTTGGTAGTATTGATACCTTAGAAGTACAGGTCAAATATTGAAGGTTAAAGAGAAAACAAATGAAGCCGCTCTGCAGCAAGGTCTCTAGGTGGATAGCTCAAAATTACAGCAATATTGCCCCATTAAAATAACAAAAACAGATTCAAGAAAATGATATCATAAAGTGGCGTAAGCTTAATATGCACCATTTAAAAGAAAAACAAATCTAAATAAGATGTCACAGAAATTATCCAGCTCCAAGCCATTGGGTACCACAGTTTATCTTTACACCATCATGTACTAGTTTAGCCTCTAAAGCACAAAATTGTACAAATCACATGCAGGAAGACCTAAGACAAAACATTTGAAACTCAAAATTTTTAAAAAGTACACTCAGAAGGCGAAGAAGTTAGGAAATGTATGATGGATGTGATAATGTAAATCTTGCCTGTTATTGACAGAACCATCTTTGTTGTAATGTTGCGCCCCAACAAGCTTCTTTCCAACATCCTGTAACTGCTGTCTCAGTGACACAGAGTAAACTACAGTAATACACACAGAACTGATAAATTTGCAGAGTTTAAACCTTTGGGCTAAAATTGCAAACTAGAATAAGCTAAGAAGAATTACCATCACCAGAATTCAACCCGATAAGCAAATCATGGCCATCTTTGGCATCTTGATCGAATGCGTGGCAGATAGGGTTCGAATTACTGAAATTGATAGACTTTATTGGATCCTACATTAAACACCAAGATTCTCAAAATACCACCACAGATGCCTTCTCTTTCATCAAAAACCGTAACAAAAAAATGCTAAATTACCTTGTCCTGAGAATTCAAATCACTTATAAAGATAGCATCACCAACATTAAAGATTAAATAAGTCCCTTTCCCATCAAAATTCATATTAGTGATTGAATTACTAGAACTTGAAGCACTCAATGACCCAATCCTACTAGTACTACTAATACTTTTACTCCCACCATTCCCTCCAGCAAATCCAAGTGTGCGGCTCCCGTTCCCAGCACCTAGCCACCTTGCTGCTGCTGATCTGACCCCACTGCTGGCACTGTAGCTGGACGATGAAGACGTCGGAGTTGATGGAGCTGGCTTCTCCTTCAAATGCGCTAGGGTAACCTGACAGCCGAACTTAATAAATACAATCTCAACAAACGAATAGTACATAAGTATAAGCAAAACAATCAAAATTTGACTTTATAATTAAGGGCATTGATTCGAACTCTTTGAAGATTGAACTTGTAATTAATAATACTTAAACACTGATGATACAAAATGATCTAATAAAATATGTTCTTCAAGTGCTTCTAACAGATGGGTACATGTGAAAAACCCTCTTTTCACTAATAAATTGGAAATATTCTCATTATCTAATTATAAGATTAGTGTATCAAAAACACCAAAAGGAAAACCCACACTAAAATAAAAAGAAATGAATAAAAAGGAAAGAGAGTAATTTAAAGTGAAATCGGATGATTGGTCTTGATCAAAACCCAAATAAGTAACACAAAAGATAGTCTTCTTTTCAATAATTTAAGAAAAAAAGGGACTTGTTTTTTTGTTTTCTAGAAATAAAAAAAGAGAGGAAACCCTAGGAATTTGAAGTTACCTGAGTAACAGTTTTGCCATGAGCATAGTGAAGAAGGCTAGAAGGGTGAGTCTTTTCATAGTGAAGCTTATATCGACCTTCTGGGGTTTTAAAATAAGTCTTCAAACCCGGCGATTGAGCGTTAGCCGAGGGCGATGAGGTCGAAATCGTACCGTTGGCGGTGTTGATCATGGTGTCGCTTATCTTACACCCGATAACATCTGATCATGACCCTCTAGGGTTTCTTCTACTTCTTCTCAATTTTGAAAATTTCTTATTTCCTAAATCCTAAGACCAAAAGAAAACCCAAAAAGAAAATAAGTCTTTCATGGGTTATTTTCTGTTGCTGAAATGGGGAATGGGGGATCAAAGGAGGAGAAGGGCCCTGTATGGGGGGGAGGTGTGAGAAGAGGTTAGACTTTTCGGGAAGTTTAAGGGAAGTCAACGGAATAGACGGTGATGGATTCAAGAGAGTGATTTTTTTCGGTCTTTGTAGATATAAACTGAGGGAGGGATTGATGATGAAAATGGGAAAGATTTCCAGGTTTTCTTTATTATAATTGAGTTTGATATATTTTTTCACCTCCATTTTCTTAACTTTGGGCTTTTTTCTCTACTTACCGTTTGGCCCCCAATTATGTTCTTTTCCATTTTTTTTATTATTTAATTTTGTATTATGTTATTTTTGGCATAATGACCTTTTCCGTTCTCCTATTTTATAAAAAAAAAAAAAAAAAAAATCATTTTAATTTTTTATTTAAATTTTCATTTATTTTTGTCATTGAATTTGTATTTTTTGTCAAATCATTCCAAATAGATGGAAAGTTTATGTTTATTAACTTTGTTGATATGACATACACATGGATCACCACATAAATGACACAT
Source organism: Kokia cookei (assembly GCA_039519145.1). Classification (NCBI taxonomy): domain Eukaryota; kingdom Viridiplantae; phylum Streptophyta; class Magnoliopsida; order Malvales; family Malvaceae; genus Kokia; species Kokia cookei. The sequence continues at coordinate 7,929,723 of CM076900.1, read as the reverse complement.
AATCATTTAATTATTTTTAAAAATTTTAATTTTTAAAAATAGTTTTTATAATTTTTTAAAATTTTTAAATTTAAAAAAAATTAATTAAACACCAACGTGACAATCCATATGTATATATTGTAAACAAAGTTAAAAAAATGTTAATTTTTTCATTTATTTTGGGTGATTTGACGAAAAATATAAATTTAAAGGTTAAAAAAAGTGAAAAGATTAAATTGAGGGCTAAAATGACTTTTTTTTTGTAAAGTTAGAAGATTAAATAAGTCGTTATGTCTTTTTTTTTGCCAAAACCAAGATGTCCACTGCTGGTAACAGTGACTAATCCTATACCCTCTCCAACCCGACCTAAAAATTATGATCGAATTTAGAAAATTATATTGGCCACCGAAATGGTCTAGTAAAATTATCAAAGTTTAAAATATTCTTTTTTAAACATTTGCTTAGTTTAGAAGAAAAGCTTAGTGTGTTTCCAAAAGGTATAATTTCTTTCAAAAATCGATTGATTCTAATGGTTACCTGGATTGTTCTACTGTGCCCCAGAATTCTTTGTCAGAACAAAAGATATCCATAATATAAAGCTAGGAATGGTATCATCAGGATATGGCAGAATAAACCGAGAAAATTTAGTAATAACCCTTGGCTTTGTTGGAAAAGCCACTCAAAATACTAATATTAATTATAAATGTGAAATCAAAGATGTCATAGAAGCAATAGCCTCAAAAGGAGTGAGGTTCATAAAACCTCCAAAATTTTCTGCAGAATTACTAGCAGGAAAAAAATGGGATCTAAATAAACTATTTGAAGAACAGAAATCTAGACTAACTCCTCAGGAAGGAGAAGTTTTCCAAGATCCGATAGGAAACATAAGTGTAAGATTCTCAGACTATAACCATAGCCATTTAATATCAACAGAGTGTCCTGCCTCTGCTAAAAGTTCAGGCTTTGAGATACACAATGATCAGTAGAAATAGACCTAGTGGAAGATGATAAAGATAGAGAAATACTACTAATGGATGTTGATTGCAGAATGACCACCCGAAGACAACGAAGATTCCTAGAATCTGCTCTACCAGAATCTACAAAAGCCATAATTCCTTATACATCTTCAGAAGAATATCCAGAAGGAGCCAAAAATCTCTGGAAGCCTACAGGAAAGCCCCTTATACCGTCGGATAAACTTTCCTTCACAGAGTATAATGGCTCTAGTCAAGAATTTAACTTGGCAGAGAATACGGTCATAACATCCGCAGAAAGAATACTTATCGATAATATATTCATAGCACATAAAAGGGGAGACGTTAAACATCAAATAGCCTGTCTTAATGGGCTCTCCCTATGTCTCCATAACATTCATAATAATGAGATATGTTACATCTTGTTCACAGGAGATAAATAAAGGAATATACAAAGAATGGACTGAAATGATCCATTATACAAAATCTCAGAAGAACCCAAAATATAAAAAATACAACTCTCTGTCAGCAGCATATAAAGATGCCCAGATTTACCTAGGACGTAAATACAATGTATCAGAAAAACTTAAGAGAAAATGGGCAGAAATCTATGAAAATCCTCATCTAGAAATGGAGACTTCATTAGAGAAGGCAGCCCTTCAAGACCAGATTATCAAGCACAAAGAACAGCAACTCCTCCTGGAAAAACAACTGCAGACCGAGCGAGTAAGAAATGTAGAACTTATAAAGAGACTGGAAGATCTCCAAAAAGAAGCCAAGAATAAATAAGACATGATTTCATACGCGGGAGCAGCCGCCGGACAGCCCATAACTAAGGAAGACAAGATAATAGAAAAACTCTCAGAAATCCAACAAGATCTGTCTACTGTTATAACTGGGCTAAACCAGCTTGATGAAAGGCCCTCTGAAGGATGGGACCAATGGTGGCTCGATATGGCATGCCGAGCTAATATATTAGAAAAAATTCCAGACTGCCCAAAAAACTCAGATGCCCAAGAAGAAGAATATCAAGACGGAGCCCTAGAACAATATGTGGCCTCTATTAAAATGTAAAGAGTGTCACGAGAAAAAAGTTGCAGATGCTCAGTTTAAAGCATCTTATCTTTATTAGGACATCGATAGAAAAAAGATCAAAACCTATCAGTTGCGACTCTAAGGCTTTGTAATTTCTTTGAAGTTATAAAATTTCTAGTTCTTTGTACTCTATTGTTTCTTTTCGAATTTGAGATATAGAGAGAAAAGTGCAAGGCCTCTATTTAGTAACCATAGCCAAGAGAGGGTGTGAAGGTGAAACAGAGAGATCAGGCTCTCACGAGATTGAGACTATCATATCTGGAAGGCGACTTGGAGGACTCAAGCATTAACTTATCAGGTATAACTTTTTTCTCGCAGAACCAACTGTGGATTTTTTATCAAAATAATACAAAAAAATAATAATTATCTATAAAAATAACATTCTCGCATTATTTATCAGAATGGTACACTTGAGGGAATGGTGCATCTTAAATAGGCACCACACTGTGAAAATTTTGATAATTTTTTCTTTTTTATTATTATTTAAAAATAAAAAAATAAAAAAAATATGAATGATATAAATTTAATAAAAAAATACGAGTACAATATAAAGGAGTGATGCTTACTTGACATGCACCACAAAATTGTTGCTCCCCTAAATCTTTAAACCTTAAACTCTAAATTTTAAACCCAAAATTTTAAATAATAAAAAAAAACTAAAAAAAGCCACGATCAACATGAAACCATTAAAAGTATATTTATAGGGATTTCATATTTTCTTTTCCCTAGTAAGAGGGTTGGATCATCTTAATATCTATACTATTAACCTAAATTACCAAACAATACAGAGATTAATTAATTAAATAAAAACATAAAAATTATTAATTAAATATAAATTTAAACATAATTAATTTTAAATTCACTCATAAACTTAATTAATTTCAAATGAAAAATATTCAATACAAATAGCTTAAGCCCTATCTGATTCGAATGATTGATCAATATAGTAGGTTCGTTGGGGGCAATTACGTCGAGTATGCTTTACTAGCCTACATAGTTCACACAACTTGTCTCTGTCTGTTTTCTCCATAATTACGGATTTTGATGACATGCGAACGACCTTTCGGATTCCTTTGCAAACCTTTGTTCGGGATAAGTTCGAAAGTTATCGAAGGCACCTTCCATGTGGACAAGTTAGGCAGGACGAGAAACTCGTTTTCCCAAATATGTAACGTGCACTCGAGAGTGAAAATGGGGTCGATGAACTGTTCAACATTGAGTGACACTTTAATATAAGCTGCAATAACATGTTCATAGGGATAACGAAGTGTATCGAACCTCCTACAATCGCGGTGTCTATTCTGGAGATCAACCCCGTATGACCTAGGTGGAATACCAAGTCGATGCCCAATGGTCTCCGTAACTTGAAATCGTTGAAACTGTCATGAATATATTTCAACATTCATCGTCCTCGCTCTCCGACGGTTTGCATCCATTGCATTCCTGAAAGTTTCTACAAACACATGTCCGACGTTCATTTAATCGATTTGTCGCATCCCCATTACTGGCATCAAGGTAGCCAACTTGTAGAACGTAACCGAGAACACGGATGAAATTGGAAGATGTCTTATTCTCTTGAACACGCCGTTAACCGACTCTACCAGGTTGGTCGTCATTTGACCATATCAATACCCGTCATCGAAACTTTGAGACCATTGCCACGACTCGATGGTACCCAACCACTCTTGCAAAGGCTTGTTCGTTTGACCTTTCATGTCACGCTTAAGTCTGGTCATTCTTAATTGGAATAATTAAGAAAACATAAGTTACAGTGTCGAATTAAAACATTAAAAATATAACTTGAAACTAAATTTTTTACTCATTTTCACAATTCGTCTCTGCTAGTTTGCATTTCTATATTCTCATTGGAAGTTAGCCGCAATATGTCGATTACAGTAAATTGATCTCTATGGTACACCGGTACACCTAGTGGCCGCAATAATCCCCTTCTTTCTATCGGAGATGATGTAAATATTGTCTTTATGAGCAACATACCTTCGCAGGTTCGTCAAGAAGAATTCCCATGATTTCATGTCTTCTTTGTCCAAAATAGCAAATGCTATTAGGAGCACGTTCCGGTTCTCGTTTTAAGCCACCGTAATTAGTAGGATCTACGTATATTTCCTATATAGTCAGGTCCTATTTACCTGGATAAATGGCTTGCAGTGAGGAAATGCTCGAACGTAGGGATCAAACGTCTAAAATATATACTAAAAAAATCTTCTTCCTAGTTGTATGTTGTTATTCGGGCCATAATAAGGTCGTGTCACCAACTCAATCGTAGTCCTCGACACGTACTATCGCATTGTAGCTATCCATCCCTGCATCTCATTATACGATGCATCCCAATCACCGAACAATTGTTCCATTACTATCTGTTTCGCAATCCATGCTTTCCGATATGAAACCCGATAATGAAATCGTGCTTGCATATTGACAATCAATTTAGAAACTTTGATGGTCGGATCGTCCTTCACCATTAACATGATATGTGTGTAGATAGTTCTAAAATCGAGTTTTCGGTGATCTTCTGAAAAATGTGTTGAACTGCATGTGTGAAGCCTATCAAATTTTCATATCTCCCACTTTTGCTACTTCTTGATAAATGCAGCTCATACCCGCCAATTACAACTTTCTGTCCAACACTCCCCAATATATAATGTCGGTTTAGACATAACATCTTTGTAGTCTACTGACACATTCATGCTATATCGCTTAATGGCAAAGACGCACTCTTCCTTCGTGTCAAAACTTTGACCAAAGAGCCATTCTTTAGGTTCTAGTGCTACTGCCAATCGATGAGCAAGTATTATATCAGGGTACTCTGCGAAATTGGTTGCATATGCCGCATTAGGGTTTATAAGTGACATGTGTGCCCCAGCAAGATTATCGTGCATCATAATACGTCGACCATTCGAGACCTCTTCATTCAAACCTTCCTCATCGATATCATTCGGGACCTCGTCCACGTCAGGATCACTATCAATATTGACCTCGTGATAAAAAAGATCACTAGTATCATATCCATCATCACCAACCGCATCATTATCAGTTACAACATTAAGATCGATGCTGATCTCGCGAGCTACAAATCAACTATCAACGTACGATGTCAGAGTCACCATACTTAATGGAGTAGGATCTTCAACTATCTTAACATCAGTTAGCTTAGCAAATAATTGAATCAGTGCATTTTCGTTACTTGATTCCTATAATAAAGAGCGATCATTGTCTCCACGTCTTCATCATCTACGAGTTCCATCTCGGTAAATTTGATAGGATCTGTTGAAACTGAAAACTTATAGAAAAGTTTTGATATCCTTCTCCCACAACTTCTAGCAATTCTTTTATTAATCTTTGCCTTCATATTATCAACCGAGACATTTCTGTTAAATCTCATTGCTAGTTGTTGACAACATTCAAATACACATCCAATTGTTGTTGTCAAAATTTCTCCATCGAAATAAACACATATAAAAAATTGATTTTCCATATGTTAAAAAAATAATAATAGCAATATCATACCATTTCTATCAACAAATAAATTATTGTAAATAAAATTACTGTTAAAATTTTATACTAACCTTCCTTCTTTCTTCTCTGAACTCTTCTATTTTGTTTGAACAAAATTTGCTTCATTCTTAAAAAATTTATGTTTAAACTGATTTGGTTCGGGTGTTTAAATAGGCACAGGTGTGGCACCATTAGTGCCGCTTACCCAATAGGCATCACTAGTGGTGCCTGTTAGGTAGGCATCACTCAATATTTATTATTTTTTTATACTATACCCGTATTTTAATTATCGATTTATACTATATACGAAAAAAAATTGAGTGTCGCCTATCTAAGAGGCACCACTCAATATTTTATATATTTTTTTATGTATTTTGGTATAAAATAAAAAAATCTGTTTCAGATTTTTCACAGTGTGGTGCCTATCTAAGAGGCACTAAGGGTGAGCAAAATCCGATTCGATTCGAAAAACTCGATAAAAAATTCAAATTTTGAATTAAATAGTTCGAGTTATTTGAGTTAATCGAATTATTCGAATAAACTCGAATAAAAAATTAAGTTTTTCAGTTTAACTCGGATACAAATTACACAATTCGAGTTATCCGAAAATCCGAATAAGAAAAGGCAAAACTACGTCGTTTTGATAAATGTTTACCCTTTCTAAAGTTAAAAGTCAAAACCATTAATTTAAAAGGTAAAATTATGTCATTTTGATAAATGTTTACCGATTAAGTTAAAAGACAAAACCATTATATTGTTTATGTAGATAAATACTCTTGTACTTCGTTTACTAGTTAAATAATCGGTCCATATAAACACAACATTTAGTATAAATAATAGGATTCGTTAACTCGACTCGACTCGATCCGAAAAAATTTCAAATTGAATTCGATTACAAAAATAGGATTCGTCAACTCGACTAACTCGAAATTTTTTGACTCGATTTGACTCGACTCGATCGAATACTCAACTCTAAGAGGCACCACTCTCCCAAGTGTACCATTTTGGTAAATAATGGGGAGATTGTATTATTTTGGTAAATAATTATTTTTTTATATTATTTGAGTAAAAAATCCACCAACTGTCTTGAGGAACGATTTACAGTGTATATGCTATTTTCTTGCAAGATTATTTCGATTTGGAAAATCATAACAGATCGCTTGCATTATTGTTGAAGCCCACATTTGTCTGGGCCCGTTGAAAATTGAATTTATTTCAAATTTAAGTTTATTTTAAATTTAAGTTTATTTGAAATTTAAATTTATTATAAAATTAAATTTAGAAAAGTCCAATTACAATAGTCCAAAGCAAGTATAGACCCAAACGGCCCAATTACAAACGGCCCAAATTCCGGACGAAAATTTACTTAAACTAAAATGGCCCAAATAGGCCCAAACTTTAGCCTATTCCTAATCTGCTTGCACCAGCCACCTCTTCTCCAGCCACTCAGAGTGCGCCACGTCAGCCTAAGCAGTTTCTGCTTCAGTATAATTAATAAAAAAAAACACGAAGAGTCGGAAGACTTATCTTCGGTTGACAGCTATCCTCGACCGTTGACGCCGAAAATCGAGCCCCAACCGAACGTCGCCTACACCCCGTCACACTCGGACCTGCAAAAAAAAACAGAGGAACACAAGGGATTAAAAACAGACTTAACATGAAACATGAACAGTTTTTTTTAAAAAAAAAAACTTAACAAATCTGGAGTTTTTAAAAAAAAAAAGGAGAATGATCTTTTTTTCGTCGAAAAAAGGTAGAACCCTTTTAGATCTAGGCTAGATCGGGTTTGATCTAGACCTAGACCCCTTTTTTTTTAAAAAAAAAACAAAGAGGAAAAATGAAGGAATGAAACTCTTCTTACCAGGAACGACGGCGCGTAAATGGCGAAATCCGGCAAATGGTGAACGACGCAGGCCGTCAGGGTACCCGGTGACCACGCGTGGCTGTGGGTGACGGGGTCGACGACCGCGCGAGATCGATGAGGGCAGCGGTGCGTGCATCGGAGAACCCCAGGCGACGAATCGCGATGGCCACGCTCGGGGATCGACGGCTCGCGTAGAGCCCCACGCGACAGATAGCGACGGGTTTGGTTGCCCGGAGTTTGGCCGGCCATGGATGGCTGTTGAGAGAAAAGGGGAGAGGCTTTGGTTTTTTTTTTTTTTTTGAAAATTGAAAAAATGAAGGAGGGACTCAGTTTTCAAAGGCCCGAGGGTTTAAATACCCTTGCCAAAACGGCAACGTTTTGGCAAGAGTATTTCATACAAAACGGCGTAATTTTTTTGAAGTATTCATGTTCGACCCAAACTCCGACCCGACCCAACCTAAGATCCGCGTGTTTTTGAAGGAAGGGTTATTTATGCATTCGATCCATTCGCTTTTTCCAAAATTTTCAATCAGGTCCTTCTCATACTTTTAATTAAATCTAAATTGGCCCAATAATTTTCACGGTTATTCAAATTAGCCCCTCGACCTTTTTAAAGCACCAGGAGCTGCCATGTGTCATGTTTTTGGCTTATTTGGCAAATAGTCCCATTTATTCCTGATTTGTTTTAATTTAATCCTTAAATCAAGTTCGCTTTAATTTCAAAATTGCCCCAGAAATTTTCCACGATTTTCAAAATAGTCCTCTGACTTCATGATGCCTGAGGGGCTGCCACGTGTCACATGTTTTTGGTTTTATTACCCCGAAGGTCCCTAAACCTTTCGAAAATTACCATTTTACCCTTAAACTTCCAAAATCCCATTTTTAACCCCGAACCTTCCAAAAATTACCATTTTACCCCCGAACTTCCAAACAATCCTATTTTTAACCCTAAACCTTCCAAAAATTACTATTTTACCCCTCGAACTTCCAAAAATCCCATTTTTAACCCCGAACCTTCCAAAATTACCATTTTACCCCCGAACTTCCAAAAGTCCCATTTTTTACCCCAAACCTTCTAAAAATTACCATTTTACCCCCGAACTTCCAAAAATCACATTCTTAACCCTAAACCTTCCAAAATTTCCATTTTACCCCCGAACGTTTAAAATTCCATTTCTTTAAAAATCTCAAATTTTCTCGAAACTACTATTTTGCCCTCGTGCATCCGAAAGGTCTCATTTTGAACTCCGAATGCACCTTTTCTTCTTTCTCATCAACATTTGCATTTTTTATTACGCACTTGTAATTTGTATCCTTGGTTTCTTTCGTGAATAACTTATCTTCTTATTTATCTTGCCTCGCGTTATTTAATATCCATCATTAACTGCTTATTCTTGTTAAATTCGCATGCTTGTTTTCGAAATTGTCTTTTTTTTCATAAAAACTTTAAAATCGAGGCAATATTCTTTTATTTCGGGTTTCGAAAATTTGCGCCTTAACTCACTAGGTGCAATTTTTCTTCAAATCGAAATAATCGAATACCCTTAATCGAGGTAATGTTTCCTTATCTTCGATTCCGAAATATTGCGCCTTAACTTACTAGGTGCAACCCTTCTTTAAATCGAGATAATCAAATATCATTTTCGCAAAAGTCTAAAAAAGGTTTTACAAAGGAAAACTCATTATTTATGGATCTTGAAATGTAGTGTCCTAACTCACTGGACGTAGCTTTTCTTCCTCGATCACTCTGAAATAGCGGGATTTTCAAACAAACTCAATTTCTTTTAAACTTAACTCGTGCATTCAAGGATCATATTTTAAGCTTTATTTGAACTTTTAAATGTCTCAAATTAAGACCCGAAAATAATCAATACGATACTAATTTGGGAGCATGGAGGTGCTAATCCTTCCTCATGCGTAACCGACTCCCGAACCAATTTTTCTGGATTTCGAAGACCTACATATTTTCAAAACGGCTTTTAAAACGTTTTGTGGTGATCCAATCACACTGAATGAAGGATTTGTGGCGACTTCCATTATTTATCAATTTTAAAAATGATTTTTTCGAGACACGTCGTTCGCCAAAAAAGGATGGTTTCGACAGCTGGCGACTCCACTGGGGAATTTAAAATAAACGAGAGTCAAGCCAAAATTGATTATTTTCGGGTATTCTTTAGAAACTTTTAAAAGCTTCAGTTTTGTTTGATATGCGATCCTCGACACCTTTTTGTGACACTATATTATGTGATATTGCTAGTGTATATTTGCATACGTCTGCATATTGATATTACCCTAATAAGTGGAAGTCTGAAACTACTCCTTCGTGAGGTCTTCACCTCCGTGCAGGATAGTGGATTGCTTTTGGGATTACAAAGTACCTTTGTTTTCGTGAAGTTTTCACTTCCGTGAAAACATGTGGGAAATGCGTCCCCCTAAACCGAACTCATCCGTATGATCCTGTAATGAGTGAGGATTGAGGAATCTGCTGGTATGGGTACCTCTACTTTAGAGCCTAAAACCACATGTAGTAAGACATAGAAACTTGCCTTAAAAGGAGTTATGTTAAACCATTTAGCAACCTTCCAAATTAAACTCTTAGGTTCTATGCTTCATTTGTACTTTGATATTGTTGCGTTTCGCTAACTGAGTTATTTTTGTCTCTTTCTGCATCGCATTTCATCTTCATACATAGAGAAGGTACAGACTCAAAAGTTCAGTTACCGATAAGAGAATTAATCATGGAAAACAAGTACTTTGATAAAGTAGAGGACAATATGGTCGTGCGCATGTGGTCGGAGGAGACTCAACGCCAAAAAGGAGACAGCTTAGCGGAAGGATATGAGTCCGAGCTTTGGGATTACACCAGGATCAGCATGGCTCAAAACAATATGCTCGAATTGAAGGAGATCTGGGACAGTTGGGACAATAACGTGAAGTAAACCTTTTACCAAGAATACGGAGATTTACCGTACTTGTGCGAAGTTAAGGTGAACAAATCCCTCTTTAGAGCCTTAACACAGTATTGGAATTCGGCCTACAATTACTTCACCTTCGGGAATATAGACATGACACCGACGATAGAAGAATACACCACTCTGCTCCGTTGTCCGAAGGTGTCAGTAGATAAGGCCTACTCTAGAGCTCCGAATCTTTTAACCATGGTTAAAAGATTAATAAACATCACAGGCATGAGCGAACAGTAGGTTGCAGCTTGAGTTAAGGTCAAGGGCGATAACAAGTGCATCACATGAAAGAGCTTGCGAGATTTAATATGGGCCCATCCAGATGCGAAGAAGAAGAAGATTGACATTTTAGCCCTAAGTATCTATGGGTTGGTTATTTTTCCAAAAGCCTTGGGACATATAGAGGACGCGGTCATAGATTTGTTTGATAGATTAAGTAAAAGAGTGACACCTATCTCGGCTATACTAGCTGAAACTTTCAGATCCCTGAATGCATGCAGAAAGGAGGGCGAAGGTCGATTTATCGCCTGCGCACCGCTACTGATGGTATGGTTTCATAGTCACTTTTGGAAAACAGAAAAAGTCTCCTATCAGTACTTGTCTAAAGATTACTCCCCTTTGAAAGAGTTCGTGACCACACAGAGATAAGAAAGCTTCTTAGAAGAAAAATGGATGGCCATACTTCAAAGTCTCAAAGACGAAGACATAGAGTGGCGAGCACCATGGTTTATTCCTGATGAAATATTATATCGATGCGGAGATCTCGACTAGGTCCCATTAGTCGGGATATGGGGAGCAACTGGATATGCACCGTTGCTAGTTTCAAGATAATACAGATCAAAATAGTTCATACCCGCGACGCAGGGGATAGCTCGATGTGAATTAGTGTACCGAGGAGAAAACAATAAGAAAAAGATTCGGGAAATCTCAAATGTGTGGAACCAGGTCCGAAAAATGAAAGCATTCGGCGCCAATCCAATGATGACTGAAGAATATGATTGGTGGAGAAATAAAATGATCAATGATAACATTCCCATGCCAAACCCGGAGATTGTCCGCCCAATTGAAGAACACTTGCAGGTAGTTTCGACTGAATTAGAGATAATTAAACAGGATTTTGAAAAGAAAATTACTGAGATGGGGAAAGTGATAGAAAAACTGGAAGAAGAAAAGGTGCTCTTAGGACTAGACGTTGATGTTCAGAAGCTAAAGGCGGAAAAATTAAGGAAAGGGAAGAATAAGGCTGAAGAAGATCTGAGCAGCCTAAAGAAGGACTATAAAAAACTTCGATTATCAATGAGAACCGCCGGTTTGGGTAAGACATCAGAGCAATGGCAGCAGGAAATCCACGAAGAGAAAAATAAAACAAGTCATTGGAAAAACAAATTCCAAGACGCCCAAGTCTAGGAAAATGCTATGAAGGGCAGCCTTCTGGAAAGCCAAGCCGAAGTAGCTGAATTAAAAGCTCGAGTAGGAGAGTTGGAGGAGTCCTTGTATAGGCATCGTAGCCGGAATTCAGTAATGGAGTTAAAGGCAGGCCGAGCCGAGATTAAGAGATTAAATGAGAGGGTGGAAGAGTTAGAGGCCTCTTTACAGAATAGTGAAATACGAATTGAGATTCTGAAAAGAACGTTGGATACAAATGATTGGCATATTCAACAAACTCAAAAAGGAAGTCAGAGAAAGGGATTATGTCATGGGTGAAGCTTTAAATCAAATCCGCGGAGTAGCTGACCACGTGCAGATCCTGGCAGTTGAAGCAGAAGAGTTAAGCGTACAGTAAGAGATGAAGACTGAACGAGGACAGAAGCTATCAGAACTCCTTAAAAAAGTCAAGGCACTAAGCATCAAAGCAAAACCGTTTATGTAATTTACTTTATGATAAGGAACTTGTTATCCAAATAAAGTTTTCTAAATGGAAAGTGAATTATAGTCAATACCTTTCTCTTACATGCATGCATCATATTTACGTCACAATTTTGTATACTTCTGTATAACAATCCTAACTCATTAAAATTCACGATCCAGAGCTACATCAGTAACCATTGAAAACTCACACCGTTATAATACTCGAAAGAAAACTAAAGCCATGGAACAGAGACTTGAACAAATTCAAAAAGAATTACAAGACCAGATGCAAGAACACATCCAAGAGCAAATGAGCATGATGTGTAGAGAAATGAAGAATCAATTCATGGAAATACAAAAGAGCCTGATGAACGAATTATCACAAGCAAAACAAAGCATGACTGACAAAGGGAAAAGCCCAGCCATTGAGGAAGAAGAGGACCCGATGGTCCCCCCAGGCTTTGCTCCCCTTCATAACTCAGCGTTGCAAGAAATGCCGGTACGGGAGCCCACTGTTACCATAAGGGCACAGCAACCAACCACAGGCACGTCATGACCGGCTAATTATCTAACTGGATCAGGGTCAAACCCAGAGGATAATGCCGCAAATCTGGGTGTTCCGGACTTTGACGAAATGATAAAAGAAGATCTTTCCAGGCAAATAGAAGGAAAATACAGACGTTTAGAAGAGAAAATTGACGCGATGTAAGGGATTGAAATTGCCCTGAAGCTAAGTTTGGTTCCAGAATTAGTGCTCCCTCCCAAATTCAAAGCTCCGGAATTTGAAAAATATAACGGGACGAGCTGCCCTGAAGCTCACCTAACTATGTTCTACAGAAAGATGGCAGGGCATGTACATAATGACCAACTGTTAATTTATTGTTTTCAAGACAGCTTGGCCGGGTCGACGATCAGATGGTATAATCAGTTGAGCCGATCAAAAATCCATTCATGGAAAGACTTGGCACAAGCTTTCTTAAAACAATACGGCCATGTAATAGAAATAGCCCCTGACCGGTTTAGACTGCAGAACATGGAAAAAATGTTAAATGAGAGCTTTAGAACATATACGCAGAGGTGGCGCGAGGTGGCAACACAAGTACAGCTACCGTTAACAGAAAAGGAGATAACAATGTTGTTCGTCAATACACTCAAGGCTCCTTACCTAAATCATCTGCTGGGAAACGCTACCAAGAGTTTCTCCGACATGGTCATGTCGAGGGAAATGATTGAAAATACGATCAAAGTTGGTAAGATTGAGACCGGAGAAAGCCCTAAAAGGCTTGCCCCTAGGAGAAAGGATAACGAGGTCAACAATGCAAGCATATACAGGCCTGGTTACACCAGACCCTTCGTGACAAGTCAGCCAAAGACTCCAATAGGCAATTATCAAAATGCCTCGCGGCAGGAGACAGGCACTAGGTTGAATAGGGAAAAAATCCAATATACTCCCCTTCCAATGTCATATGGGGAACTCTACAAAATATTATACGATGCACATGAGGTAGCTCCTCAGCATGTAAGACCATACAAACCCCCATTTCCAGCTTGGTATGATGCAAAAGCTCACTGCGAATACCATGCAGGGGCAGAAGGGCATTCGATTGAAAACTGCCCCGCTTTTAAAAGACGAGTCGAAGGACTCATAGAACATGGGATCGTGAAGTTAGAAGAGCTAGTAAAACCTAATATAGCTAGAAATCCTATACCTAATCACCCAGAGCAAGGGGTAAACTCCTTACTGGAAGAAGGAGCCTGAAAAATTAAGAGAAATATTGAAGAAATCCAGTCCCCACTTCGATGGATATGACAGAAGCTGGTTAAAGAATGTATAATCTTGAGCAATAAAGAGAGTGTGATAATCGGAGATGATGACCACTGCGAATTTCACGCCATCAAAGGGCATAAAATTCAAAGTTGCATCGAGTTCAAAGCCGTGGTCCAAAGGATGATGGATAACCGAGAGCTGGAATTCTTTGAAGAGGGAGTGGAAGCTAGTGATGTTTGCGCCTCTGAAAACGGGACATTTAAGACTAATGGAAGCAATCGTCCTAAGGTGATTATCCGTGGCATGACAAGAGAACAAACAACCCCCCGCATTATTATACAAAAGCCCTCAACGTTTCCTTACAAAGACAGCAGGAGGGTCCCATGGAGTTACAATTGCAATGTGATCGTGCCAAAGGAGGGGGACCATATGAAGGACGTTAACCTTGTTACCCGAAGCGGTAAGAATTATGAGCTTGAGAATGAAGAAAAAGAGGTCAATAAAGAGAAAGCTAGAATGTGTGAGCCTGAGAAAGGAATGACCAACAAACCGGAAGCACCCATCACCGAGCTTGTGACTGAGAATGAGGGAAAGGAGTTTTTAAAGTTCTTAAGACATAGTGAATACAGTGTGGTAGAGCAACTACACAAACAGCCTGCTCGTATATAAATCTTGTCATTGCTTTTAAGCTTAGAAGCTCATCGAAGCGCACTAATGAAGGTGCTAAATGAAACCTATGTAGCAAATGACATCTCCGTCAGCAAACTAGATCGATTGGTCAATAATGTGAGTGCTGATAACTTCATTTCTTTTAGCGATGATGAAATACCAACGGGAGGAATAGGATCCACCAAGGCTTTACACATCACTACCGTTGTAAAGGGTATACGCTACCAGAAGTACTCATAGACAACGGTTCAGCCTTGAATGTGCTACCACTAGCTACACTACAAAGATTGCCAATCGATAGCTCTCACATGAAAGGATGTAATAACATAGTAAGAGCATTTGATGGGACAGAAAGGAAGGTAATGGGGAGGATTGAAATACCTCTTCAAATTGGGCCAAACACGTATGAAGTAGATTTCTTAGTAATGGATATTAGGCCCACTTATAACTGTCTGCTAGGAAGACCATGTATCCATTCAGTTGGGGTAGTACCTTTCTCTTTGCACCAGAAAGTGAAGCTGATAAATGAAGGGCTGCTGATCATGATTAATGCCGAGGAGGAAATAATCGCGTCCATAATAAGCGATTCACCCTACGTGGGAATAGACGAGGAGGCTATGGAATGCTCGTTCCACTCATTGGAGTTTGTCAATGCAACTTTCATTTCGGAAAGGAGGAAAATACCGGTGCCTACAATATCATCGACCACCAGGATGATTTTGAAATTAACAGTTGGGAAAGGAGCAAGACCTGGTAAAGGACTGGGAAAATACCTCCAAGGAAGAGTTGATGTGCCGATGCTAATAGAAAAACGAGATCGTTATGGCCTGGGATACAAGCCAGACGCAAAACAAAAGAGAAAAGAGTTGGAGAAGAGGCAAGAAAGAAAGAGGGCCAAACTAGCTGGAAGGGACATCTCGTGGGAACCCATGATTTTTCCGCACATCCATGAGACTTTCGTCTCAGGAGAAGTGATCAACCAGCAGGAAAAGAAGCAAGGGACAATTGGAACTAAGGAAGTCATCGTAAAAGACCTAGGCGTTAATGTTATATCTGATGAAGGAAAGGAAGGGGATCCATCAAGGATTGGCCCGTGTGCTCCAAGAAGCACCTTGAATAATTGGACCGTGGAGGAACTCCCTGTAATTTTTAAGATTTCCTCAGAGTAATTCTCGAAAACACCTATTGCTTTAGGCTCGAAAGCAATATGGATCTTTTTGTAAAAGGGGCCCATGGTTATTGCTCAGTTATTTTGAATGAAGTACACTTTTCCATTTTATACTCTTCCCATAACTACTCTTTCATTTCTCAAATTCGGCCTAATAAACCGTTCGTACGTATCTAATAAACAAGGTTCAATACATGCATACACATACATATATCACATAGTCATTCTTTCGTAAATTTATTTCGCTCTTTGGACCTTCATTTCATTCTTTGACAGATTCTCGGATATCAATAATATGAGCAAGATATGTGTTTGGAAGAACTTCAGGACTTTGAAGATAAGCAAGATTGTGATTTACCTTCGGATCTGTTAAGAATGATGGAACGGGAAGAAAAACAAATCCTACCTCATTCTAACCCGGCGGAAGTTATTAATCTGGGGCACGAAGACGAAGAGAAAGAGGTGAAAATCGGGACAAGTATCTTCGCAGAAACTAGAAGGAATCTGATCGAGCTGCTTCAAGAATTCCAAGATATTTTTGCATGGTCTTACCAAGATATGCCCGACTTAAGTATCGACATTGTGGTGCATAAACTCCCTATAAAGGAAGAAAACAGGCCTGTGCAGCAAAAACTTCGGAGGATGAGACCGGATGTGTTGTTAAACATAAACGAAGAAGTCAGGAAACAATTTGACGCTGGTTTCCTCCAGGTGGTTAAATACTCTGAATGGGTTGCTAATATAGTCCCCGTACCTAAAAAAGATGAAAAAGTGCGTATGTGTGTGGACTATCCAGATTTAAATAAAGCTAGCCCAAAGGATAATTTTCCTTTACCCTACATCGACACTCTAGTTGACAATACGGTAGGACATTCCCTATTTTCCTTCATGGATGGCTTCTCTGGGTATAACCAGATAAGGATGGACCCTGAGGATATGACCAAAACCACTTTTATCACGCTATGGGGAACATTTTGTTACAAGGTGATGCCCTTCGGACTCGAGAATGCAGGGGTAACTTATCAGAGGGCTATGGTGACCCTGTTCCATGACATAATGCACAAAGAGATTGAGGTTTACGTCGATGACGTGATTGCAAAATCTCAGACGGAAGAGGAACATGTAAGAATCCTAAGAAAGTTGTTTGGAAGGCTAAGAAAATATCAACTGAAGTTGAATCCAGCCAAATGCACTTTCGGGGCTACTTCAGGAAAATTGTTAGGTTTTGTGGTCAGTAAAAAAGGAATTGAAATTGACCCGGATAAAGTCAAAGCTATACTGGGATTACCATCGCCCAGCACTCAAAAAGAAGTTCGAGGTTTCTTAGGAAGACTAAACTACATTGCTCAGTTCATCTCGCAGTTAACTGAGAAATGTGATCCTATCTTCCGTTTGCTTAGAAAGCGTAACCCGGGTGTATGGGATGATGAATGTTAGGAAACCTTTAATAAAGTCAAAAACTATTTATCCAAGGCTCCCATCTTGGTACCTCCGATTCCTAATAAACCATTGATCATGTACTTAACGGTCTTTAAAAATCCCATGGGATGTGTACTAGGCCAACATGATGAATCTGGAAAGAAAGAAAAAGCGATATATTATCTCAGCAAGAAATTTATTGATTGCGAGACACGATATTCGCCTATTGAGAAATTATGTTGTGCACTTGTCTGGACTACACGTAGATTAAGACAATACGTGCTATATCACACCACTTGGTTAATTTCAAAATTGGATCCTCTGAAGTATTTGATGGAGTCAGCAGCATTAAATGAGAGATTAGCTCGATGGAAAATCTTGCTCTTTGAATTCGACATAGTCTATGTCAATCAGAAAGCAATAAAAGGAAGTACGATAGCAGATTTCCTGGCAAGTAGGGCATTAGAAGACTATGAGCCTATAGACTTCGATTTCCCGAATGAGGATTTAATGTATGTTGCGACTACTGAAGAGGACGACACGAAAGAACGACCTTGGAGGATGAATTTTGATGGAGCTTCAAACGCCACAGGTAATGGGGTCGGAGCAGTCTTGGTAACACCAGAGGGAGATCATTACCCTTTCATCAGCAAGCTTGATTTTGATTGCACGAATAATATGGCTGAATACGAAGTATGTATATTGGGAATCCGTGTGGCCATAGAACGAAGAATCAAAATCTTGAAGATTTATGGAGACTCTGCACTGGTAATCTATCAACTAAAAGGAGAATGGGAAACCATGGATTTCAAGTTAATGGATTATCGTAAATTGGTTCTCGAGTTGATCACCGAATTCGATGACGTCACATTTCATTACCTCCCACGCGAAGAGAATCAGATGGTAGATGCTTTTGCCACTCTAGCCTCAATGATTAAAGTGAGTAGGACGGAAAATGTAAAGCCCATTCAGATGAGTATCTATGAAGCTCCTGCTCATTGTTACGACACTGAGACAAAGGATGGAGAGGAGAAAGATGATCACCCGTGGTACCAGAATGTTCTTCAGTTTGTGAGAGATCAAAAGTATCCCGAACAAGCCTCGAAAAATAAAAAAAGGACATTACGAAAACTGGCCAGTGAATATGTCCTGGACGGGGAAATCTTGTACAAAAGGAGAAAAGATCAAGTGTTGCTGAGGTGTGTCGATGCAATTGAAGCAAAAAAGATTTTAGAAGAGGTTCACGAAGGCATTTGTGGGACACACGCCAACGGTTTCACGATGGCTCGGCAAATAATGAGATTCGGGTATTACTGGTCTAGTATGAACAGAGATTGTATCAATTATGCCATGAAGTGCCATAAATGCCAGATCTATGGAGACAAGATCCATGTACCTCCATCACATCTGCATGTCATGACTTCTCCCTGGCCTTTTTCTATGTGGGGCATGGATGTCATCGGGCCAATTTCTCCAAAGGCTTCCAATGGCCATAAATTCATCTTTGTGGTAATTGACTATTCACTAAATGGGTAGATGCAACCTCATATGCGAATGTTACCAAGTCTGCGGTTAGCAGGTTCTTGAAAAAGGAAATCATTTACCGATATGGGATGCCTAAAAGGATCATATCCGACAATGCCCTCAATCTGAACAACAGTACGATAGCAGAAGTTTGTGAACAATTCAAGATTAAGCATCATAATTCTTCTCCCTATCGCCCAAAAATGAATGGGGCTGTGGAGGCAGCTAATAAGAATATCAAGAAGATTGTGGCCAAAATGACTGAGACTTACAAGGACTGGCACGAAAAATTACCATTTGCCCTCTTTGCCTACAGAACTTCAGTCAGAACTTCTACTGGGGCAACGCCATTCTCGTTGGCATACGGTGTGGAAGCAGTCTTGCCTATTGAGGTTGAAATACCTTCCCTTCGAGTCTTAACGAAGCTTCAACTTGACGAGGCTGAATGGGTCCTAGCTCGATATGACCAGTTGAATTTAATCGAGGAAAAGAGATTAAAAGCCATTCGTCACGGCCAAATGTACCAGAAAAGAATGATGCAAGCTTATGACAAAAAAGTTCGTCCCAGGGAATTCTATGAGGGAGATCTAGTTTTGAAAAAGATACTTCCCATACATAAAGATTTCCGTGGGAAATGGATGCCCAATTGGGAGGGGCCCTACGTGGTAAAAAAGGCCTTCTCAGGAGGAGCTCTCATCTTAACAGAGATGGACGGCAAGGAGCTGTACAACCCCGTTAATTCAGACTCGGTAAAAAAATATTCGCCTAGAAACCAAATAAGAATTGAGATAAAAACCCGCAAAGGGTGTCTAAAAAAAAAAAAAACCAGGATGAAAACTCGCAAAGGGCGTTCTGGAACCAAGGGGACTTCGAGTTGAAAACCCGCAAAGGGCGGCTCAAGACCAAAGAACGGGTTGACGAGAGAAAGGAAGGTGACAACTTGAAATATCAACAAAGCACTCTAGATCTTCTAGGCACACATAAGAAATTAGGAGTGATTCTCAAACAAGTTAGCGCAGAATAGCTTATTTTGTGATAGCTGGGGCAACCAATTATTCTTCCTTGTATACTCGATAACTTTTAAACTAATGATCGTTTCCTTGGATTCTTTTTCTTAATTTCATCTCCTTTAAATTTTTGAAATACGACTTTGTCTCTTGCGCAAGTTTGTCCAAGCATTTTTGCATCTAAATAACGAGTAATGAACTAATAAATCATACAAAAGTTACAAGCATTATTCTGGAGTTTTCAAAAATTACTAGAAGCCCGAAACAAAACCATCAACTGGAAGACAAGCTTGAAAGCAAGCACTTTCGGAACAACCCAGAAAGGATGGAGCAACACATCAAAAGTAGAATTTGGGACAGGCGACAAACCATGCTGACCTGATTAATAATAAACAAATCTGACATTCATCATACACATTCATGCAAGTTAGGAGCATTTAATTCATTCTAAATCATGACATTCTCATAGAGGCCCATGGAAGCATATTTCCCAGGTCACATCTCCGCCACATGATGGGAAGAATCATTAAGACCATCAAGGGAGATACGAGAATCCAAAACTTTACCCCAATCACAGGGCAAATTACGATACCCACAAAACAACGCGATCATTTTCCTGATGAGATACTGAGAAGAAGACCAAACCAAACCCATGCTCGACATGAGCAAATCTTCGAACCACAGCTCCCTGATGAGATACTGAGAAACGTGTCGAAGTAATTAGCTTCCTGATGAGATACGGAGAAGTAGACCAAATCCATCTTCCTGATGAGATACAGAGAAGCGGATTGAAACGAACAACGCGGTAATCTTCCTGATGAGATACTGAGAAGAAGACCAAACCAAACCCATGCTTGACATGAGCAAATCTTCGAACCACAGCTCCCTGATGAGATACTGAGAAGAAGACCAAACCAAACCCATGCTCGACATGAGCAAATCTTCGAACCACAGCTCCCTGATGAGATACTGAGAAGCGTGTCGAAGTAATTTAAGATACGGAGAAGTAGACTAAATCCGTCTTCCTGATGAGATACAGAGAAGCGGATGAAACAAACGACGCGGTCATCTTCCTAATGAGATATTGAGAGGAAGTCCAAATCGAACCCACGCTCAAAGCAAACAAAATCTTTGAACCCCCAGCTTCCTAAAGAAGATATTGAAAAGCAGGTCGAAACAATACAAGGTTAGCTTCCTGATGAGATACTGAGAAGTGAACCAAACTCGTATTCCTGATGAGGTATAGAGAAGCGAATTGAAACAAACGATGCAATCATCTTCCTGATGAGACACTGAGAAGAAGACAAAATCAATAAAACCGAACTCAAAGACTATAGGCAAGATGGAGTCCTGATGAAGAGATAGATATGACAAAACCAAAAGATTAAACAAAGCGGGAAGTGGGCCAATTGAAGGAAGAATCGTCGAAGAGATAAGACCAGACAAATTGAGCATCCTTTTGAGTCTTTGCTCCGTTCTTGTTACACAACAACAAGCAAAAAGGGGCAGCTGTTGAAGCCCACATTTGTCTGGGCCCGTTGGAAATTGAATTCATTTTAAATTTAAGTTTATTTTAAATTTAAGTTTATTTGAAATTTAAATTTATTATAAAATTAAATTTAGAAAAGTCCAATTACAATAGTCCAAAGCAAGTACAGACCCAAACGGCCCAATTACAAACGGCCCAAATTCCGGACCAAAATTTACTTAAACTAAAATGGCCCAAATAGGCCCAAACTTTAGCCTATTCCTAATCTACTGGGCAACTTGCACCAGCCACCTCTTCTCCAGCCACTTAGAGTGCGCCACGTCTGCCTAAGCAGTTTCTGCTTCAGTTCCAACTTGCCCTGCCACCGATTGCTTCTACCGCCACTACCATGGCCAAACTTGCAAAAAGAAAGAATGGACATGCATTAAATACCATAAAACAAAACAGAATGATTGTAAAACAGGCTATAAAAGCCGAATTGATTCTCAGTTGTAAGGGTTGGATTTTGAGTATTAAGAAATCAGCATACAGTATATACTAATATTTCCAAAGATCAATTCAAAGCAAGGTTACTTGAATAGGCACAAAGGCAACATAAGGCAAATCAGATCACAACACTTAAGCGTTAAAGCATCCGGGTATCCTCAATAAATATTTACCATCATTTAAAGCCCTTTCTAGTTTCGATGCATGCATTCAATACCCACTACTGTCACATATTCCTTTTTATTTTTCAAAACGTTTCAATAACTTTTACTAATATTAATAACAGTTTTAATATTAATAATAATACTAATGACCCCATTAATATTAAATAAGTTTTTCTTAATAATCATTAATAATAATAAATGTTTTGATAATAATAATAATAATATTAATAGTTATTAATTAATAATTAATAAAAAAAACACGAAGAGTCGAAAGACTTATCTTCGGTCGGCCGCTATCCCTGGCCTCCGGCGCCGAAAATCGAGCCCCAACCGGACGCCGCCTACACCCCGTCGCACTCGGACCTGCAAAAAAAAAAACAAAGGAACACAAGGGATTAAAAACAGACTTAACATGAAACATGAACAGTTTTTTTTAAAAAAAAACTCAACAAATCTGGAGTTTATTTTTTAAAAAAAAAGGAGTATGATATTTTTTTCGTCGAAAAAATGCAGAACCCTTTTAGATCTAAGCTAGATCGGGTTCGATCTAGACCTAGACCCTTTTTTTTAAAAAAAAAAACAAAGAGGAAAAATGAAGGAATGAAACTCTTCTTACCGGGAATGACGGCGCGTGAATGGCGAAATTCGAAAAACGGTGAATGACGCAGGCCGTCAGGGTACCCGGTGACCACGCGTGGCTGTAGGTGACGCGCGTGTGACGGGGTCGACGACCGCGTGTGACCGATGAGGGCAGCGGTGCGTGCACCTGAGAACCCCAAGCGACGACTCGCGATAGCCACGCGCGGGGATCGACGGCGCGCGTAGAGCTCCACGCGACGGACAGCGACGAGTTTGGTCGGCCGAAGTTTGGCCGGCCATGGATGGCTGTTGAGAGAAAGGGGGAGAGGCTCTATTTTTTTTTTTCTGAAAACCGAAAAAATGAAGGATGGACTCAGTTTTGCAAAGGCCCGAGGGTCTAAATAACCTTGCCAAAACGTTGCCGTTTTGGCAGGAGTATTTTATGCAAAATGGCGTAGTTTCTTTGAAGTATCCATGTCCGACCCGAACTCCGACCCGACCCAACCTAAGATCCGCGTGTTTTTTATGGAAGGGTTATTTATGCATTCGATCCATCTGCTTTTTCCAAAATTTTCAATCAGGTCCTTCTCATACTTTTAATTAAATCTAAATTGGCCCAATAATTTTCACGGTTCTTCAAATTAGCCCATCGACCTTTTTAAAGCACCAGGAGCTGCCACGTGTCATGTTTTTGGCTTATTTGGCAAATAGTCCCCTTTATTCCTGATTTGTTTTAATTTAATCTTTAAATCAGGTTCGCTTTAATTTCAAAATTACCCCAAAAATTTTCCACGGTTTTCAAAATAGTCCTTTGACTTCAGTATGCCTGAAGGGCTGCCACGTGTCACCTGTTTTTGGTTTTATTACCCCGGAGGTCCCTAAACCTTCCAAAAAATACCATTTTACCCCCGAACTTCCAAAAATCCCATTTTAACCCGAACCTTCCAAAAATTACCATTTTACCCCCAAACTTCCAAAAAATCCTATTTTTAACCCCGAACCTTCCAAAAATTACTATTTTACCCCGAACTTCCAAAGATCCCATTTTTAACCTCGAACCTTCCAAAAATTACCATTTTACCCCCGAACTTCCAAAAGTCCCATTTTTTACCCCAAACCTTCCAAAAATTACCATTTTACCCCCGAACTTCCAAAAATCCCATTCTTGACCCTGAACCTTCCAAAATTACCATTTTATCCTCGAACGTTTGAAATTCCATTTCTTTAAAAATCTCGAATTTTCTCGAAAGTACTATTTTGTCCCCGTGCATCTGAAAGGTCTCATTTTGAACTCCGAACGCACCTTTTCTTCTTTCTCATCAACATTTGTATTTTTTATTACGCACTCGTATTTTGTATCCTTGGTTTCTTTCGTGAATAACTTATCTTCTTATTTATCTTGCCTCGCGTTATTTAATATCCATCATTAACTGCTTATTCTTGTTAAATTCGCATGCTTGTTTTCGAAATTGTCTTTTTTTCATAAAAACTTTAAAATCGAGGCAATATTCTTTTATTTCGTGTTTCGAAAATTTGCGCCTTAACTCACTAGGTGCAATTTTTCTTCAAATCGAAATAATCGAATACCCTTAATCGAGGCAATGTTTCCTTATCTTCGATTCCGAAATATTGCACCTTAACTTACTAGGTGCAACCCTTCTTTAAATCGAGATAATCAAATATCCTTTTCGCAAAAGTCTCAAAAAGGTTTTACAAAGGAAAGCTCATTATTTCTGGATCTTGAAATGTCGTGTCCTAACTCACTGGACGTAGCTTTTCTTCCTCGATCACTCTGAAATAGCGGGATTTTCAAACAAACTCAATTTCTTTTAAACTTAACTCGTGCATTCAAGGATCGTATTTTAAGCTTTATTTAAACTTTTAAATGTCTCAAATTAAGACCCGAAAATAATCAATACGGTACCAATTTGGGCGCATGGGGGTGCTAATCCTTCCTCATGCGTAACCGACTCCCGAACCAATTTTTCTGGATTTCGAAGACCTACATATTTTCAAAACGGCTTTTAAAACGTTTTGTGGTGATCCAATCACACCGAATGAAGGATTGGTGACGACTTCCATTATATATCAATTTTAAAAATGATTTTTTCGAGACACGTCGTTCGCCAAAAAAGGATGGTTTCGACAATTATAATGCGAACACATCACATTGGATGCGAACACCCCACGTGCAAACTCATTTTAGCGAATTATGCAGACTATTTTTCCTATAAATAGATGACACCAATAGAGCTATTAAAAAACTTTGAGAGATTGTTATTTTGCTAAAAAAATAGATAGAATTTATTCTTAACTATTACATAGATTTTTTCGGAAGAACAATTTTGCCGATTTCTATTAAGAAGAGATAATTTTCGTTTTCATCGTTTTCACCCCAAAATGAGAGAAATCTTTTTCTAGTTATGTGTTTTGATTCAATTGGTCCGAGCCCACACTCGAAGCAGTTCGTGATACGAGAATAGCGAAGAAGATTATTTAGTTGAAAGTCGAAAACAACGAACGTCCGTTAAGCCGAAAACACAAGTACGAATTAAGTTAAGGTTTATTGCTATAAATATCACAAACCGAGTCTATTTTAAAATTTTTAATTTTTTATTGTGCAACAAAATCATTTCCAAACTGATATTTTTCCAACAAAATCGACACCAACAAGTCACCTCAATTGACACACCAAGACAACAATCTTAAAGGCCTTCTCTTTATAAATCTTTCTTCAATAAAATGGGGACAATTGTTATATCCTTACGCCACAATCTCTAAATCCTCTCTGCAAGGATATTACATCTTAATGATGTAATTTTTGCGAGCAACATCAAAATACACTCATAAGAGCTATCACATCAAGTTTACCAACACTTAGGGTAGTCCCATCCAGCCCACTCCTTACGCTAATGGTAAAATCCAATCCTCCCTAAACAAAGCCTACAATTAGACTCTACATGAAGCTCACCATGAGAAATCAACTTGCTCCAAGCCTTTATTCGCCTATAAAAGTCTCCCCTCCCTCAAGAGAAAGGAAGGATGAGAAGAACCCTAAAAAACTACTAATATGACAATCTAACATTATCCAACCACCAAGACAAGTAGTTCTCTGCACATTCTTAATGTGAATTGCCGATAAACAAGTAGTTCTCTACACCTTTCCCGTGTGAATTGTCCTATCAAGCAACTCTTAGTGTCACGGGGCTAGAACTTTTGTCTCGTCATCCATGCTACCATAGGCGATTTCTTGGTTTCAAATCCAACTTCTATTTATAGTTGAGTTCCCCCAAAACCAATGTTACAGATTGAATTACATCAACAGTCGAGATTAAAGCTTATCTACAATTGAGATTGTCAAGGGATTGATTCAATCTTTTAAGATTAGAAAATCAAATCTTATTAGATTACAAAATCTTCTAAGATTACTTTCCATATTTACCAAGGTAGCCCTAATTTTCCATAAGTGTTTCAATTGGCCACCAAGGCTTCAAGAAGACGTGCTTCTCTACATATTCCACAAATTGGGCCAGTTCAAGTGGATCGAATGAGCCTCATTTAATCGATTGACCTCCATGGAATGCTCTTCGCGCATTCGTCACGAGCTTTGGTCCGTGGCTCGTAGCACTAGTATTTTGCATTATATATATATTGTTCCTAATTTAATTTGTTTTATTTTCAGTTGTAATTCAAAATTTGTAATTTATCTAGGTTTTGTTTTTTCATATTTATTAAATATTATATCTTTTATATTGTACATTTGGAAAAAAATAAAATCTTGAAAATAATGTTGTTGACGAATTAATATGCATAAGAAACAAAGAAAATTACCATCCAATAGAATCCAATAATAAATTAAAAATAGAACAAAATAAAAAAAATAGATCATTGTATGCTTCCTCAATGTTCTCGGAAATCAAATTAATAATATCTTTAAATTGAGTTTCATACCCTAAGCATCCAAAATTGATATTACCTAGTCATGTGAAATAAACTCTAATGCTATATTTTAGCAACAAAAAAAAAAACGAACTATACCACAACATTATCTTTTTCAAACTCAATTCAAAATTTCAATTGATTTAAATTATTTTTTAAAAACCCAAATTATAATATATATATATTCAAATTTTTTCTTCTTATAATGAAAAAGCCATGTCAAGAAATGAAAAAGGAAAAACTAGAGAACCAATAATTTTTTCTATGTTTTTCAAAGAAGATGTATTGGATATTTCTATACAGATAATACAAAGAGAAATATTTGAGGGTTCAAAATAATTTTCCCTCATTTTCTCTCATTTTATCTATTTTTGATTTTTTTAGAATTTTTAAAAATTAAAAAAAAAAGTTTAATTTTTTATCATTTTATATATAATCAGTACCAAATTGACAAAAATATAAAAATAAGGACTAAAATTGTTATTATAACAACTAAAAAAAGCGACACTTAACTGTAAGGTGACAAAAACAATTTCAAAAAGTTTAATAATCAAATTGTAACTTTTTTTAGTTAAGTAACCAAAACAAAAACTTCCATAATTTTGTGACTATTGGTCATATAGTTGCATTCCATTGTTCATACAGTTGCTCTCTTGCTGAAATAGAGTATGAAAACCAGTATCAGCATGTTGGAGCACCAAAATATGACTGTATTCTCTTTGGTAAGTGTGTCTTTCTTCAGTATATCAGATCCTTTGGAATTCCCTTAATCCCATTAACATTTCTGATTAATATATGTTTTATTATCAAATGTGGATGATACCCTTTATCCTCTGAGCTCTGATTTATCCAAAGCTTGCAGCACCAACATCCAAGGTACTGCATATGTTTGCAAATTTTACATCCTTTTTTCACATATCATGTGTTCTTAATGTCTGCATTTCTTTGTGAAGAATTTATGATTGAAAAGCTTGGGATAGAAGGGGACAAGGCCTTGGAGATAAATCGTGTGTTATACAGAAACTATGGGACATCAATGGTTGGTCTCAATGTAAATTCTTGACTATTCTTTTGGTTGATTATTGTGGTTCCAGAAAAAGGTGATGATTGAATATGAATGTTGTTGTGGTTTTCAATGATCATATGCAGGCTATTGGCTACAACTTTGACTATGATGAATACCACAGCTTTGTTCATGGGAGGTTACCTTATGAGACCCTGAAACCTGACCATGTCTTGAGGAATCTTTTGCTTAGCTTACCAATTCGCATAGTTGTAAGCCTTTTCTATCTATAAACAAGGTGTTCTTTTTTGGTTGGGCTAGAAATGGTGCTTACAGATCACCCATCGAATCAAATTTTGGTCATCTTGGTGCTTGCTAAGGTGTTAATGAGTACCCTACTAAGCAACCCATGTTGGCTATCTATTACCATTGAAACCTTCTTTGTGATATTTTATTACCATTGATTTTTATTGGCCACCATTTTTGAAACAGATATTCGCAAATGGGGATGAGCTCCATGTGGCTAAAGTTCTAAAGAAACCAGGGTTGGAGGGTTGCTTTGAACGGGTTATAAGCTTTGCTACCCTTAATCCTACTAATGGAAGCCATAGATCAGATGATGAAGAGAGCTCCAAGTTGAGAGAGACAAGTGCTGAAATCTTTGATGCTAACGGTGGCCCTTCCACTCCAATCATCTGCAAACCCTTCAAAAATGCATTTGAACAAGCCTTCAAGATAGCTAACATCAACCCCAAAAAACAGTAAGTCCATCAAATCTCTTCTCTAAGCAGTTCATTGTATTATCTATTTGGACCTACTAATTACACTAAAAGTACGTAATCAAATTATGTCAAGTAAAAGGACCAAACCCCGAATTTCAACACAGTATAGGGATTAAAACCATAATTAGGCGCTTATATATTGACCCTTTTGGCTTTAGTATTTTTTTTTGTTTTGACAAGTCTTTCTTGTTCACCACAGCTTTTCTTTGACGATAGCATCCGCGACATACAATCTGGAAAAGAAATAGGGCTCCATACTGTGTCAGTAAGTTCTGGCAAATTTCAGAAAAAGGACTTGTAATTTGTTGATTTTTTGAACAACTGGGTTTGATCCTTTTTTTTAAGCCAATGTAGGTGGGCACTTCCCATAGAACAAATGGTGCAGACTATGCATTGGAGAGCATACACAACATCAGGGAAGCACTGTCGGAGCTGTGAGAATCAGATACTAAGAAACCAGAAAGTGTGAAGCTTGCAATTCAGACATCAGTTATGGCTTAAGCTGATTTATAGATCACCCTAAACCAAGATTTTACAATTTCAGGATCCCTTCTAACAATTTCAAATTTTACAAATTTGTGTATCAATACTCAGCAAAAATAATAATACATTAATAAAGACAGTTAAACCAAAACTCGAAAATATTGAAAATAAATTAAATATTTTCAAATATTAGAAATACCTGCTCTTCCTTGACTTTGATATTAAATCATCTCGAGGATCTGAGGATCGAAGAGATGGAAAGTCGCAACGATATTAAGGCTCTGTTTGTTTGCCAGTAAAAGATTTTCTGAAAAAGCTTTTCAATCTTTTCCATTGTTTGTTTGGTTGAAAATAATTTTCTACTGTAAAATCAAATACAAAACACGAGAAAACTTAAGGCATTTTTAAGTAAAATGTCTTATCGACTTTAATTTCGTAAGACATTTTCATTTTCTTATTCACAGAGTCTCCTTTACAT
Source organism: Kokia cookei (assembly GCA_039519145.1). Taxonomy (NCBI): domain Eukaryota; kingdom Viridiplantae; phylum Streptophyta; class Magnoliopsida; order Malvales; family Malvaceae; genus Kokia; species Kokia cookei. The sequence goes on along the minus strand of CM076900.1, from coordinate 7,900,529 downwards.
ATTTTCCCTTCTCTTCTTCACAGAGTCTTCTCTTCACTGGCTTGAATAAAAGTCATTCCGCTGACGTCGTGCTTCACTTCCGACCCAATTCTTGCCGCCAGCCAACAGCGCTTCTCAACACCAGTTGCCAGCGTTCGTCTTCCTTTCTAGAAGGTAAAAAAAAAAATTCCTTCCCTGTTATTTGTTTTTCCTTTCTTGAATCTAAAATCTAGTTTTAAACATGTTTATGCCCAAGCATTTATTCCAAAAAAAAAAATCTAATCCTTCGTGATTAATTAAAGTTTCTCTATTTCATTTGTTTCTCATATGGTCAGTTGCTTTGAATTTCTTTTGGGGGTTTTTTTATTGTTTTTTTTCTCTGTTTTTTGATGTCTCAATATTGGCTTTGTTAGTTTTCGATTAAGGTTTCAATTTGCTCACTGTCCTTTTCATTTATACCAATTTTGGTTTTTTTCTCGTTTATAACGTTTATTCCGAGTTTAGGTAATTTATTTCATATAATTGCTTGAAGGGGAAGATTTTGAAGCATGTAATTGCAAACACACCAACCGAAGAACACATTTTTTTGCTGATTATGATTTATTTTTTTAATAAGTGTAGGGTTTATTTTAATGATTTATCATGTTTATTGAATGGAAACTTCATTTCTTGTCTGTGTCTGCGGAGTCTATTAAACAAATTTTTTTTTACATTAAAAATTACCATGCTCAAGAGTTTGCGAGGTAACAATGGTTTTTGAATGAATTGTGGCCATGTATCAAGGGTAGCATGGTATAGCCCTTAATGAAAAGATAAGGTTATGAATTATGGTGAAACCTTCATAATGGAAATAGGATGATCGATATATGTTAATTGCTATGTTGTTTAGGTTTGGATGGTTTCGGATATATGTTAATTGCTATGTTGTTTAGGTCTGGATGGTTTTGGATATATATATCATTGCAACATTTTATGATTGATACTGTTTGATATAGTGTGATATATGTGTCATTGCAGCATTATTCTTCTCTAGCTAGTTCAAGATCATGGAATAAGAGAAGGGTTTTGGAGAGTAGGAGAGGCATAGTTGTAAGGGCATCGTCTACTGACTCGGCTAACCCGTTTGATCCAATTGCTTCCCTAAGGACGGAGTCTCCAATTGGGCAATTTTTGTCTCAAATCTTGACAAGTCATCCACATCTTGTGCCGACAGCAGTTGCGCAGCAGCTTAAACAACTACAAACAAAGTGTGACACCGAGCAAAAGAAGGAAGAACTGTCTGCATCAGGCACGGATTTGGTGTTGTATAGGTTGGTAATTCATCTTACTATAGTGGACTTATCTTGAAAAAGTATATCTCATGGAAAAGGTTTGACTGTACAGGAGAATTGCTGAGGTTAAGGCGAGCGAGCGAAAAAGAGCTTTGGAAGAGATCCTCTATGCATTGGTTGTGCAGAAGTTTATGGATGCCAATGTTTCCTTGGTGCCTGCAATAACTCCCTCTTCCAAAAATCCTTCGGGTCAAGTAGATACTTGGCCAATCCAAGAAGAGAAATTCGAGCAGCTTCACTCGCCTGAAGCTTATGAAATGATCCAAAGCCACCTAGCTCTCATTCTGGGAAATCGATTGAATGATTCAAAATCCGTTGCACAGATTAGTAAACTTAGGGTCGGGCAATGAGCAAATTTGATGTGTTTTTTTTTTTATTCTCTGATGGTCAGTTTCTGGCTTTGTTAGTTCTTGAGCTCAAGCACAACTTGAAATTATTGCAATTTATGCAAAATCAATGTAAATTATAAATTTAATAGATATAAAATAAAGCTTAATTAAACAATGAAAATACAAGAAATTCTCAAATTTATGTTTCATTTTAAAACACTTTTTATGAAAAATTTTCATGAAATCTGCCAAACAACGAAAAATATTTTACACAGATTCATCCAAATACCAGAAAATATTATCTTTTCTAGAAAAGTAAATCATTTTCCAGAAATAATTTTCCGGAAACCATTTTACATGCGAACAAACAGATCCTAAAACTTGAAAACTTAAATTATAAAATTTGAATTTTAAAACTTAAATTTAATTTTGAAAGCTAAAAAACATTGGAGAAACTTTGGAGAAATTAATTTATTTTCTTTGTATTGGATGTTTGAAGTCGTCCATTCATTACAAAATTTGAAGCCTTTTATAGAGGGTGCGTGTCTCTTTACAATTTTGTTCTATGGGAAATTTAATCTCTTACAACATTACATAACTTTTTCAATCAGAATATAACTTTTTCAGAGAATATATTCTCTGATTAAAAATTAAAATTACAAGAGAATCTTGTCAGAGAATCTCAATATTCATGATAGGAAATATCACTATTCATGTAAGAGAATTTCACTATTCATTTTTGTTTTTTCTTGCAGAGAATATTGTCAAAGAATCTTACTGTTCATGCTAGAGAATATTACTGTTCATTTTTTTCTTTCATTTATTTCTTCTTCAAAATCATTTTTTCTTGGTTCTGGTGATAGTCATTGAGGTGGTATTATTTGCAAGATCCATCGTTTTGATTGAAAAATGTTGAAGATTTCTCGTCTTCTGATTCGAAGTCCATTGAATTGAGCATTTCAGCCATGAGTTTTCTGTATTCCTTCTTGGTCTTGGCTTGAGCTAACATTGCATTAACAGTTGATTTTGCTTGAAGGAATTTTGCTGTAGTTTGATCCGGGGCTGCGGACATGCGTAATCTTGGATTTTTATTGAAAAAATTATCCAAATACTTAGAATCATATTTTCAACATCAAATTTATCCCACTATTTGGTTCTGAAATTTCGAACTAATAGTGGAATCCCAAAACTTGAGTCTTGTTTATAAGAATAATTCCATGACACAATCCAAGAAATACATAAATTTGAGAAAAATGAATTGTTTGGTAAATGTGCTTTTGGTCTGGTTCAGGTTGAAATTTGTCAAAGAATTTGGACTATAGATTTTGGATTTTTTCTGTTAAGATTTTAAAAGATAATGATCTATACCAATTCCACCATTCTTGGAACCAATTTAGGAATTTGAATTGGGTACCATATTTGAAATATATGAGTCATGAATGTCTCATATGTTGATTGTTTATTAGGAAAGCATTGTACCAGACTATTTGGTAATCCCAGTATGTAAAATATTGGTGGTGATCTATTTTAGTGGTGAATTTTGCTAGAAATTTCTTTAGAAAATTTGGGTTTTCACCCCGATCTCTTGGTTGAAGAATTTTAAGTATCTGGGCTGTTGAATGGGTGATAAAATTTGAATCTTTTGAGTCTGTATAATGTTTGAACGATACTGATCCAATTTGAACCAGTATGATTTCATAATATTGCCGAGGTTTTTGAGAATCTAATGGCTTAAAATGTCATCTACTGAAAAGTTTTTTCACAAGAATATGTGGAGGTTTTTCACAAAATTCTTCCTCCATAATCATAATTTTTTCAAAATATTTATTTAGAAAATATTGAGAAGATTTTTTTGTAGCACTTTGTGAATATACTGCTACTTCTTTTGAGAAAACTTCCTAGAGAGATGTTTCTTTTAAAATATTTTTGAGAGATTTTGGTTTGTGTAAAACAATTTCTTTATTTTTTGAAATCTTTGCTGCTTCATCAACAATTTGTTTGAGAGGAGTATCCTCTTTTAATTGGGTAAAGGCTAGTGCCACTTCTGAGGATTGAGAAATGGACTGAATCTATTTTTTGATATGTGAACCAATTTCATTTGGATCTTATGCATCCTAAAGGGATGCATTTTTGGATGATTTTGATTAGGATGACAATCTCTAATTTTCTTCTTCAAAGCAAATTTCGTACCATTACTTAATTTGTTTTGAGAAAATTTGGGTTTTGGATGATTCCATTATTTTCCCTTTTCCTTTGTCTCGAAGTTTGGGTGACATTTTTGAAGGAACTCTCTGGTGAGAAAATCAGACAAAAAATTAGTTTCTCCTTTGATGTATTCAATATCAAAATCAAATATGTTCAAAATTGCTTGCCATCTTGCAAAAATTTGTTTTGAGGCAATATTTTGAACATCTTTTTGTAAAACTTATTTTGTTGATTTGAAATCAATTCTTAAAAGAAATTTTTGGTTTAACAAATCACTTTGGAATTTTGTGATGCATAAAACAAGTGATAAATTTTCTTTTTTAATAGTACTATAATTTTGATGAGTTAGATTCCAGTGTCTGGAAGTAAACTGAAATATTTGCTCTTTTCCTCCCTTAACTTGTTTTAGGATCCCACCATACCCTATTTCAGAAGCATCTGTTTTTACTATCTTGAGGGCATTTGGATCAGCTAAATGTAAACAAAGAAGTTTAATAATTTGATTTTTAATCTGGGTAATAATATTGGTGTGATCATTTGTCCAAAGTTATGGATTCTTTTTTAACCTATCATATAAGGACTTACATAATTTACTAAGACCTCGATAATGTTGGCATTTGTTGGCAAATTCTATACATCTTTCTATTGGAGTAATAGTTCATTGGATAATGTTATGTCCTAGAAATCTTACTTTGGTTCGGAAACTACTAAACCATTATTTTTATAACTTTTATAAAAATGAATAAATGTTTAAAGTGTTTTTTTAAATTTTCAGAAAATACTAAAACATGGTCAATGTATACTATTGTAAATTGAGAATATTGGTAAAAAATATCATTCATTATTCTTTGGAATTTAGATGGAGCATTTTTTAATTCAAAAGGCATCACATTCCATTCGTATTGTCCAAATGGTACATTAAATGTCGTTTTGTATCTTTCTTCTTCTTTTATTTGGATTTGTCAAAATTTTGATTTCATGTCAAAATTTGAAAAAATATTTACATTGCAAAGCTTTTGTAATAATTTTTTTTTATTTGGGATTGGGTACCTAATCCATTTTAAAACTTGATTGAGAGATTTATAATTAATTACTAATCTCGGCGCTCTTCTTTCGAGTTCTGCATTTTTCATTACACAAAATGCCGAACAACTCCAAGAAGAACTGTTATTCCTTATTAATTTTTTATTAAGAAGATCTTGTATTTCTTTTTTTTACAAAATTCTTCCATTTTTTTGTTCATTTGTATGAGTTTTTGCTTTTGTTGGTATTTGTCTTTCATCAAAATTATTTTCATATGGTAATGTTACTTCATGTTTTTCTATTCCAAAAAGCATTTGGAATATCAAAAAAATTTGTTATTTCTATTTTTTCTTTGATTGGATTTATTCTCTTTTGGACTTCTCTTTTTTCTAATTGTTCGGTCAATTTTTTAAAACATATTTCTTCTTTTAAAAAAAGAGATTTGTTTTTTTTTTTTGTGATTAATTAAATTATTTATTTGCATATTATGGATGTATAAAGAATTCAAATTAGTTGAGATTTCTTATTCTAGGTTTTTCTACAAAAAAAAAATCTACTTTGATGTTTAAAACTTTCGCAGAAATTGAATTATTTGTTACTTTATATGAATGGTATTTCTAATATGACATCTTGGGTAATATCTTTTACCATTAAAAAACATGTTTGATATTTTATACCTTTGTTGTAGATTTCTGTATTGAGGATTTTGCAAGTAATTTTGAATTTTTTACTATTTGTAGCTTTGAGAGATCCTGATGTTTTGTCCTAATATTTTGTTGGAATTATTCCTTCTTTAAAACAGTTTTGATTTGCTCTTGTATCAAAAATAGTGATTGTTTCCAATTGAAATTCATTATTTATAGTAAGATTTATTTTTAGTAAGTATCTTTGGATGGATACTTTAGTAAGAATCATCATATATTCTTGTGTGTTTTCTTCAGGTTCGGATTCAGTTTTTGAAAAACTATTTTCTGTGACTTCATGTTTTAAAGTTTGCATTTGTTTTTTCATTTCTTATTCAATTTTAAGTTGAGAAAGTTCTAATTTAATTTGTTTTATTTCCAGTTGTAATTCAGAATTTGTAATTTGTCTAGGTTTTATTTTTTCATATTTATTAAATATTATATCTTGTATATTGTACATTTGTGATTGACTAGAAATAATTTCTTTTTCTTTTTCTAGTTCATCTTTGATTGAAGATCTTAATTTTAAAAGATATTATCTTTTGAGTTCTGAGTCTTGAATTTTATAAATAACTTCAATAATGAATGCTTGGTCTTTAGTCAACAAACTAATTGAAGGTTCATTTTTATCAGAGGATGTAGTATGTAACTCGTCTATTTGTAATTCATCTGATTCATTTGATTTATCATTTTCGGATGAAGTTGTTTCTAGAAGAATTTCATTAATTTTTTTATTCTATTTCTTCATCTAAATTTAAATTATTATTCATCTAAATTTAAATTATTAATCTTTCTTTTAATCTTGCAATATTTTGAGATGTGTCCTGATTTTTCACATCTGTAACATTTTATTGTTTTATCTATTTTATTTTTGGATTTTTGTTGTTTCTTTTTTTTTTTCTCTATATTTTCTATATTTGAGTTTTTTATAATATTCTGAAATATTCTTTCTCCTATTTTTTGATTTTGCAGGGCAACATGTCTTTGAAGAAGAAGGTTCATTTATGATGTCAAATTGGTGACAGAATGATCCTAGTTCCTTTCTATATTGATATCTTTCTTTTTTAAGTTGTTTTTGTAATTTTAAATCTTGATAATTTTTTTTTGAATATACTGGTATAATTATATGGTAATATATGTTCATACTTTTTTAATCCTTTGACAACGCAGACACCTTGCACATACATATGGAATAATACCTCTTTAATTTTCTCTAATTTGATTTTTAACCTTTTCTCTTAATAAAGTAGGAAGTCCTGCTAGAAATTTTTCTTTTCAAAACGGTTGTTGGTTATCATATCTTTGCATAACTCTAATCATAAATACATCTTTATACCATTTGAAATCAGTTAATTTTTTGCATTTTAAATTTGATAATAATTATGAATTTTTATCTTTAAGATAAGAAGGATCTCATATAAAATGTTTAGAGATTGAGAAAATTAAGGTTGCTATTGCATCTTGAATTTCTCTTCCTTATTCATATAAAATTATTCTTCCTTGATCATATTTTTTTTATTACTTTCAAGATTTCTTTTTGTTAGACTTTAGTGAGTGCATGGTCCACCATCCTTTTAATTGATTAGTAAAGCCAACAACTAAAAGATTGGTTATAGCATGATCACTAATTAATCCACTTTGGTTTTGAGTTTTATAAATATTTGAAACCATTGTCATTTGTTGTAATAAACTGAGAATATTATATTCAGACATTTCGTCTATATTCCATTCATAAATTGTATTAGCATTGTATTTATTTTGAAAAATGAGTTTTTCTTCTATATTAAGATCAGTTGCAGTAATTTTTGGATAATATAATTTTTTTAGTTCTTTCCAAGCCATTTTATTAATTTGTTGTTCATCTGACTGGTCAGAGTCAGATTGTGAAGATTGGTGTAATGTATTTACTGAGTGTTGGGCTTGCATTAGGTTATCAGGTGCAATTAATTTAGACTTATAACTTTCCAGAACATCAAGTCTATTTTGGATTTCTGTCAAGAAATCATTTTCAGATTTTTGGAAAGTTTTGAAATTTCATAAGGCATAAATATTGGTTATTTATAACTTTTTCCAGTTATTTCTTTTACTGAATCTTTTTTTATTAGTTGACTTTTTACCAAATTTTCAATATAATCTAATTGTTTTCCTATTGTATGAAGATTGGTATTGGCATAGTTGTTTTGTTCTATTATCATTTTAATATCTTTTGATGAGATTTGTTCTCCTACATCAGGAGCTCTCATTCTTAAAGAGCTTGCTTTTATTCCAGTATTTTTGTGAAGATATTGAATCCCCATTAAAGGGGGATGTTGGGATTCAACTTCTTCTTTATTGGTTTGTCATCTAGTATTATTTTTTTATTGTATTAATAGATTCTGAATAATATTCTTCAAATCATTCGAAGAATTTTATATGAATTTCATGAGTATTCATGAATTCATAATATTCCTGAAGAATATTTTCTTTTTTATTTTTATAGTTTTTAAAATAGTCTTCTCTTTTTTGTTTATTTTTGTTAGAATAAAAGTGTATTCTACACCATTTTTTATTGATTTTGAAGGTCTTTTCTAGAACAAATATTTCTGAATTTTCTTCTTGTCTTGCATTATTAGTCATTGATGAATATGTTGACGACATGTTGGGTTAATTTTGAGGACTTTCATCCCGTCTAGCATAGATAGGTTGACCTGTATTTGAGGAATTATCTATTCCTTGTAAATTGGTTCTAAATGTTGTTGGGATAAAAGAGACAGAGGCTCTAGCTGTCCTAAAATCTACTGTTTGTGTTTTTGAATTGGATTCTTCTTCTAAATTTAACCTCCTAAAGGTTATGTTGGTACTTCCTATTTCAAAAGAATGTCATGGTGGCATTCTTTGTGGCCTATTGAATATCAATTCAACTGTGCCATCTTGATGTTGGGAAATTCTAATTAGTTAAGTGTTCCTAATTGGAGTTGGTGCAACAGAGTCTATAGCACCTTCTAGTTTCCACCTATCAGGAAGGTTGAATATGAAAATAATTTTGATGAAAGACAAATACCAACAAAAGCAAGACCCATACAAATGAACAAAGAAATGGAAGAATTTTGTAAAAAAAGAAATACAAGATATTTTTTAATATATATATATATCAATTTAATTTTTCATATTTCAAAACTGGATCGATAAACGACACATATTCACCCTACTTTTGAGCTAAAAGTTTGAATGAATTGCTTGTGTAACATGTTGTAAAAAGTAACGTTGAGCAAAGAAATTTTAAAAATTGAGAAATCGATTCGAATCAATGTTTTTGGTTCAGTTCAAGTTTTGTAATGTTTGATTTAGTTTCGGGTTGATATTGTCACCCAAACCGCACAATTCAATTTGGGTTTAGTTTTTCCACATGGAACTCTTTTATCCAAATCAAACCGAATGAAAAAAAAATTATATTTAAAGGAATAGTCCTGATAGAATAAAAAATGATCATTTCAATGTCTATATGGACTAATTTCATTTATTATTATTATTATTATTATTATTATTATTATTATTATTATTATTATTATTATTATTATTATTATTATTATTATTATTATTATACAAAAAATTAAAGTTATAAAAACATTTCATAAAAAAAAGTTATGAAAGTGTAGTTTTGTATTAGAATAAGGGGATCATTTCTTAAATATAATTATAATGATTATAAGCATAATTTCAATTTTAGAAAAAATGGTTTAATAAATTTTATAATATTTTTTTTATAAAAGAAACAATTATACACAAGTTATTATGAATTTAATCAATTATATTGACATATTGTAATGACTCGGGCTTTAGGTATGTAACGACTCAATTATAACTAATTAAAGGCAGTAATTAACTTGTCGAAACTATCTTTTTGGAAAACGACGTGTTTCAAAAATTATTTTTAAAAGTTGGGAGTCACCACCAATCCTTTTGTACGGTGTGATTGGATCACCTCAAAACGTTTAAAATCCGTTTTGAAAAATATTTTGGTCTTCGCAATCCAGAAAACAAGTTCGGAAGTCGGTTACGCATGAGGAAGGGTTAGCACCCTCATACACCCAAAATTGGTACCACATTGATTATCTTAGGGTCTTGTTTGTAAAATTTTGAAAGCTCGAATAAAGTTTAAAGTACGATCCTTGAATGCATGAGTTTCGTTTAAAAAAAATCGATTTTGTTTGAAAGTCCCACTATTTCAAAGTGATCGAGGAAGAAAGTCGCATCCAGTGAGTTAGGACACGACATTTCGAGATCCAGAAATAACAAGCTTTCCTTTGTCGTAAAATTTTTAACTTTGGAAAAGGATGTTCGATTATCTCGTTTTGAAAAAGTCGCACCTAGTAAGTTTAGGTATAAATTTTCAAAATCAGGGATAAAGAAACATTGCCTCGATTTAAGGATATTCGATTATTTCGATTTGAGGAAAAATCGTGCCTAGTAAGTTAAGGCACAAATTTTCAGATCTCGAAATAAAAGAATATTGTCTCGATTTTAAAGTTTTTATGAAAAAAAATTTTGAAAATAAATATGTGAGTTTAATATAAATGAGCAGTTGATATTGGATATTAGGTAACATGAAGCAAGATAATTAAGCAGATAAATGGTAAGTAAAAATAAAAAAAATCAAAGTACGAGTGCATAATAATTAAAATTAAGTGCAAATTATTGATGAGGAAGAAAAATGATGCAATCGGAGTTGAAAATGAGATTTTTTGGATGCCCGGGGGAAAATAGTAATTTTGGGAAAGTTCGGGATTAAAAACGGAACTTTAGACATCCAGGGGTAAAATGGTAACTTTTAGAAAAAAAATCGAGATCAAAAACGAAATTTTTGGACATTCGGGGGTAAAATGGTAATTTTAAAAGTTTTGGGGTCAAAAATGGAATTTTTTGGAAGTTTAGGGGTAAAATGAAATTTTCAAAAGTTTCGAGGTCAAAAAAAATGGAATTTTTGGAAGTTCGAGGGGAAAAATGTAATTTTTGGAAGTTTCGAGGTAAAAAAATGGAATTTTTGACAGTTTAGGGACCTCTAGAGCAATAAAACCAAAAAAGGTGACACATGGTAGCCTCCCAGGCATCCTGAAGTCAAAGGACTAATTTGAAAATCAAGAAAAAATTTTAGGTCAATTTTGTAATTAAGCAAAACTTGATTTAAGGATGAAATTGAAATAAATCACAAGTAATAGGGACCATTTTCATAAATAAGCCAAAATATGACACGTGGCAGCTCCTGGTTCTTTCAAAAGGTCAAGGGATTAAATTTAAAAACATTAAAAATTATTGGGCTAATTTACAATTAATTAAAAATGTGAAAATGACTAAATTGAAACAATCAAAAAATGCGAAATGAGCAAATGCACAAATATCCTTTTTTTTAAAAACACACGGATCCTCTATATGGGTCGGGTCGGATCGGGTCAGCCATGAGTCATTTTAAAGGAAACGACGCCTTTTTTGGTTTTAAATACTCATACCAAAACACTGCCGTTTTGGTAAGGGTATTTAAACCCAAACCCTCTTTACAAAATCATTTTTTCATTTCCCCCTTTTAGAAAAAAAACTAAACTCTCTGAAATGCTCTCCCTTTCTCTCCTCACGCCGGTCTTACTCTGGCCGATCACCCCGCCATTCAAGGTGCGTCGTCGGTCACGCGTCGTTGCCTGCTGTTACCGATCGATGCCCGACGTCAACTCCAATCACACGCGCGGTGCTTCTCCTTTCACGCGCTGTCGAGGTTCAAAGGTAAAACTCTTACCTTTCCTCATTTCTCTTTCCTTTTTATTTAAACCACATTTTTTCTTTTATTTCCTTTTCGAAAAACACTAGATTTGGAATGAAAACCCAAATCTAAACCATTGTGAAAACTTTACTCTTTGTTAAAACCCTCATCATTATAAAAGTGTTCGTCTTTTAATCTTCCTTTTTTCTCTTTCCCTTTTTTTTTAAAAAAAACATTGGATTTTCATTTTCATTTTTTCTAATCCATCTTTTGTATTCCCTTGCAGAACCGTACGTGACGAAGAACAGACGATGATTGGAGGCGAGTACGGCACGATTTCGACGACGGCAGCAATCAGGGAGTTACTCAGTCTTTTCGTTTTCCTTTTTTATTTATTTATTAAAATTTATTAATATTAATATTAATTATTATTATTATTGAAACAGTTATTATTAATATTATTAATTGTCATTTATTATTACTGTTTATTATTAATGTTATTAGAAATATTATTATTATTATTATTATTATTATTAAAACGGTTATTAAGGTTATTGATATTGTCAGTATTATACTTATTATTAGTATTATTATTAATGCTATTTAATATATACATTTATTTATTGCTGTTACAATAAACGAAGATAATAAATGATAACCGATGTGCATTTAATCATGCGTATTAAAGGGGGGTTGAAATACAAAGAACTTAGAAATTGAAAATGTTAATAATGATGAATACTTGTATTGAAACCGTTCCTGGACGGTTTAATATCTGAATGCTATGAATCAAACTTGAACCCTCTTTCTGGTCTGGGTGTGCAAATGCTCAGTATTGCTTTGGCTTCTTTGTATTTTGAGGATTGATTATCTGCCTTCTTGTCTGATTTCAAAGCGTTACTTTTTGTATTGATATTTTTTCGAAAGAAAAATTGTAACCATTTACATATAGTTTGAATATGGTTTTATAACCAGAATTACAATGATGATAAATTGTTGTATGTAATTAAAACTTGTCTCTTCTTTGTTTTTGCAGGGTCGGCTATGGTAGTGGCGGTTAGTGCAGAGGCAAGTTGAAGTTGTTGGCAGAGGTGGTGGCAAGTTGCTGATTGAAGAAGGTGCAGCTCGAGCTGACGTGGCAGCATGTGGTTGGCTGAAGTGGAGGCAATAGTAGCAACATTTTAGTAGATTAGGGCCTTTGATTTCTTATCGTTTGGGCCACTTGTAATTTAGGGTATGTAATTAGTCCAATTTGGATCGTAGAATTTGATATTGGGCTTGTAATTGAGCATTAAAGTTTGGATTTTCATTTGTAATTGATTTTAAATTTAAAAATGAATTTAAAGTAAATTTAATTTTAGAAATAAATCTAAAACCCATCTAAACTTGAAATTAAAAGTTTGACCCAAAGTTAAAGCCCGGTCAAAATTGGGTTTCAACATAACTAAAAGAAATGACACAACAATACATTAGGTATATAAATGATTTATGTATTAGCTTTCCTTTCAAAAACTTTAAATTATTTATAAACTTAATAACTTTAACTTAAAATGATTTTTAAATGATCTTATGGATGATTATGATATTAATTTAATTATTTAATTTACTTTATAAATGTATAAATAAATTTACAGCGTGTATTATGATTGTTATAAATAAAATTAAGAATTACAATATTAGAATTTTTGAGCCCAAACAAGTTGACAATTTTTTTGAAAAAGCTCAAAATTTTTAAAAACCACCAAACTGAACCGAATCAAATTGTAATTTTCGATTTCTGATATTTCGATTTTTGTTCTATATGATTTCGATTTCGATTTCAAAAGTTAAAAATCGATTCAATTTAAAAAAAAAAAAAAAACAAACCAAACAGAATATATTCTAGTAAAAAGTGATGGAATTGTCGAGTACTTTTTGTATTCAATTCTAAATATAATATACAGTTTAAAAACTTGAAAGACATGGGGTGATCCAAGTCTCAAAAGGTTGGCCTTGAAAGTACAAATAAAAAGAAAAAGGGAAAACATCATTATTCAATCAACTTTTTTTTTTAATATTCTTGATATTCTTAGGACGAACAATATTTTTTTTTTCTACTGGAACCATTGTTGAGTTCATCATCACATTTTTATATACAAATTCCCATGTTAAATGTCAAATATATATGTTTAAAGGTAGTTTATATTTATTGTAAATTTGACGTAGTAAATTCTTAGTGATGCTTAAAAACTTTAGATCATTGTGATGTAAATTATTCTTATTAATTTATGATTTTTTAATATTTGTAATTTTTATGATTTTTGAATTGAAATAATGTTGAATGAAAAATTGTTATTTGAATCCATTGGAGTTTTACGCTCACCAAATTTGACGACATAGTTGGAGGAAACAGTCAACTAAAAAAACTTCAGTTTTCTGGCTGTTCAATGTGGAAAGAGAGAGAGAGAAAGTTCATTTATAGAATTAAAAAAAGTGTAAGCAAAGGGGAAAATAAAACAATAATACAGAAGAAACGATAAGCGAGCTAAGACACCACGCAAAACAACAACACACATGCATGCATATGACTTGGTGTATTTTTGGCTCACTGTTTAGTCTTTTCAAACATGGAATTGGGACCCCTCTTCACAAGATGAACTTCTGTTCCTTTTTCTGGGGTTCGCTTTTGCTTTGTCTTAATTCACTGATCACACTCCAACTGGGTCCCCAATTTTCAGCTTTTTCGAAACTAGAAAGGACCACGATCCTAGATTTTTGCTGCCTTTTCTGTACTGAGCTGTATGCATGTATGTTGTAACGGTATTTGGAGTTTGGAAAGGTAGCTAAGCTTAGTGGTTGCTGCTGCTGAATTGATTCAGACCCATGGTTGAGCCGATTGATGCAAACTTAGCTAGTTCCTGGGGTAAAAATGGACGAGCAGATTGATCATTGCCCATGCCAAGGAAATCCCTAGTTAAGCTTTGGTCAATTGAGTTTGAACCAGGGTGCATGTTTAATTGATTTGGGCCATTTTGTTTCACTCCTGTTTGTAAGATGAGCCTATCAAAGTGGTTGCTTGTTCCGAGACCTGCATTAGCACTCATTGATACACTACTTGACGCCATTAAATTACTCTCTTGTTGCTTCACATTTGTGTATATTTGCTGCAGCTGATCGTTTCTATTTTGAGTCGAACTCAAACTAGCTGACCTTTGGGAAGTAGATGAGCTCATTACACCAAAACTGTTCCCAAAGAAGGACGTCGGTTTGCTTCTTGTTGAACCCATCTGGGCTGCTTTTTGCAAAAGCGCAGTTGCAGACATTGGTGCAGCAGGCTTGGATTGCTCGTTTTGAGTATCCGAGTAGAGAGGCGACAAGCTTTCCATCAACTTGCCTTTGCTTCCACCTTCTTCCTTTAGACCTTGTGGCAATGGCAATAGAGGAGGAGTGGAATCTGTACCGAAATTGTTCAGGGAAGATGAAACAAACAGATTGCCTGAAGCCATTTGAACCATCTCAGGCAGACCTAGCAGAAAAATGAACATGGCCTCGTTTAATTAATTACTAATCGTAATATCAAAAGAAAACTGGGATTTAGACACGAAAGGATTGTGCAAGTACCTGATACAGTCATCCCACTGACATCTTGTGTAAAACCGGAACCAAACTGAGGAATTCCACCAAATCCAATAGGCAGATTCACAACATCGTTTCTGAAATTTAGATTTGTGGCTGCACCTGCAACGGAACTGAATCTTGCACTCTCTTCGGCTAAGGCGTCACAGAAAGCTCTATGTGTGATAAAGCTGTCTTTTCTGTTTGCATTAAACAACCCCAAATTCATTACACTAACCATTTAGGACCTAATCATTAGGAAGTCCTCATTTACATATATATATATACATGATTGTGAGCATTTATGTACCTGGAAAACAGTGTCCCACAGTCACACTTGTACTCCCTAGTACCACAAGTTTTGGAGTGAGCTTTCCAGTCGGATTGAACGGCGTATTTCTTCGAACATTTCTCACACTTCCACTTCTTTTCTCCATGTTTTCTGCTGAAATGCTTCTTTATCCCAGTGAGGTCACCGAGTGCTCTCGATGGATCATGGTGGACGCAGGTTTTCTCAGGGCAAATGTATACCTTTTTCTTAACTGGTTCTTTGTTGTTTCTTTGCTTCAGCTTCCAGGGAAGATTGTGACCCCTTCGATGAAGCTGCAAGTTTTGGTCTCGTTGGAAACCTTTGTTGCATATTTCACATAGGAATCTGTTGGTAGCCATGAGAGTTTTGGGAGATAAAGCAATAACTTCAGCGTCTGGATCTGTTACGTGTCAAACAAAAGAACATTAATTAATTAATTACTGGACTAAATTGGTTCATCAATAAAAACAAAGAAAAGGGTATCATCAAAAGAGGAAAAAGAAAAGAATTGATCAAGTAAACTTACCTGGATTTCCTGGAAGATTTCTCTTCTTCTTAACAGGATTGGATTTAGGGTTAGGGTTTGTATTATTTTGTTCTTGATGAACAAACCCTCCTATTGAAACAGGTAAAGAAAACCCGTCACCAGACATCTTTTTCCTCAAAAACTGATAGTTATGAAAATTAGTTGTAAGAAAACAACTAGCTTTCAAAACAAAAGGGAAAAAGGGACTCTCCAAACACAAGCAGAATACTCTTCTTACAAAGATCTGGGTTTTTTTTATTAAAAAAATTATTTTCAGAAGAAAAACAACAAAACTATGATTACTGAAGAGAATCTCTCTCTGTTTCTCTCTTTTATCTGTTTTTTTCTTACACTATTCAACTACGTCCTCCTTTTCTATGTTTACCCATATCTTGAAAGTCGGTCGGTCAGCCATTGATGTAGATAGGCAACACCTTCACCCCTTCCCTCCCAACTTTCTTTTTCATACACAAATACACGGTTGTTGAAACTTGCTTTTGTGTGTGCACCAAACTGCTGTTATTGAGAGACCAGCTGCGGCTGAGATGAAAACATATTGATTTTTGTGTGTATTTTTGTAGTAGTTGTAGCTACCTTTTCAGCTCAAACTACGTAGGGTAGTTTAAAAATATGTAAATATATTAATAGTATTTGTAGTAGTAGCCAAGTAAAAGGCTAAAAGCTACTAGAATAGAGTAATAATAGGTATCAAAGAAAGAGAAATGGATGGGATTTATTTAGTTTAGTGATAGAAGAGGAAGAACAAAGGTGAAATGAAAGGGATTTGATTTGGGGTGTGTTTGTGTAGGGATGAGAGAGCGTATGGAGAAGGGCGGGGTGAAGATTGGGTGAAAAGTGAAACGCCTTTACAGCCAGTTTTGAGCAGTTTATTTACGCAGGAAATGATTAAACCATAATTAAAAGTAAGAGCAGATTGGATTTAGGGGTAAGATGGAAGAGATGGATAAGGAAAGGGGCCGGGGGGAGGGGGTTACTGAGAAGTGAAAGGACGGTCCGTGATGCTTGTCTGGGAAGAGGACCCAGCTTTGAATTGTGATTCAGATGCTGCACCCTCCTCCCTCATCAAGTATTCCACTTGCATCTTCCTTCTCACTCCTACGTTCTCATCCTTTGTTTTTCTTCCCCACATCTCATAGTATTCGGCTTACTAAATTCCAAGACGAGTGATTTGATTTTTAAATGAGAAGTAAATTATCCTCTCAATGTTATTTTTTTATTCAAATTCAATCCACAAGCATCAAATGTTTATCATCATACTCTTTCTTATAGAACAAAAGTCTATTATGTATATATGTTGCCACTCATATCAATGTGGTCACCCTTATTATTATTAGGCATAATGACAAAATTAGTCCCTAACATTTGAGTGTTTAGTTACTTTGACCCTTTAAGTTTTTTTTGGCTCACTTTCAGACATAATCTTTGTTTTTTTTAATCAAATTGGTCATTTTTTAACAGTTTTGTTAATGTGGCCGTTAAGGAACTAACGATACTGACATGGAAAAAGGCACTTCCACATATGCAGCTGCTAATGTGGCATTATTTTGTCTTATATAACACGTCAGCAAATGATTTTAAAATATTAAAATTATTTTTTTGAAATAATAAAATTATTAAATAATTTTAATTTTCAATTCTATCATCTTCTTTCCTTTCATCTGCTCAAACAACTACAACCCATTTTTTGGAAATCTAGGCTTTTGAAATCTGAAATTTTTTTGGAAATGTATAACTCATTTTCTGCTCAAACAAAACACGATGAAACTAAGAACTATGTTCAGAACACTTCCTATTAATGTTAAAACATGTCTGGTTTTGCACATTACAAAAAACTCCATGGGAGAAAAAAGACAAAGAAAAACATAATCAACAAGATTTGGATTAAAACCAATCTCATAGATTCAAAGGCAACAGCTCCAAGCTGTAACAAAACACCACAAGTATCGAATTTGACTTCTCCATAAGCGACAATGGCAACCCCAAATGAAATAGCGAGCAAGTTACCCATGGTTGAATATTTAAAAGAATCTTTACGAAAGAGAACACCAATGGGGACAATGAAAAACATAATCAACAAGATTAAAACATAATTACAGCAGTAGACAATGAAAAGCCCAAAAGAATCGCTAATAAACCTCTCGGTAGTTGCTAATTTGATTCAATTTTTGGGTTTTTTCCTTTTGTTCTTTTAACGGTCTCTGCATGAACAAAATCAAAACTTTTAAAGTACCCATTTATAATTAAAACAATCCCCAAAAAACCAATTCATTAAAGGATGAAAAATGTCCAAAAAAATAAGAAAAAAAACAAGAAAAATTCTTGAAATACCTTCCACTTCCATAGCCATATTATCCGAAGGCTTTTCAAATTCCAAACAAAAAGAAAATTGAAAAAAAGGGATTTGTTTTTCGATTCAAAATCCTCTTCAACATTTGAAATTGAAAAGTTCTTGAAAAATAAAAAATCTCCCAAAACCCGAAAATCCCCAAATTTTTTAAACCTAAAACAAAATCCTCATTGCAAAAGAGAGAAAACACATTAAAAAGAAAAAATCCCAAAACCTAAATTTCGAAAATCCCCAAAATTTTGAAACTTAAACCCAAAAATCCCAAAATTTTAAAACCTAAATTAAAAACTCCAAACCCAAAAACCCTAAAAATTAACCAAAAGTGAAAATTATAGAAATATACCCTAATTTTTTCCTTTCTAAAGGTTGAAAAAAAGATCTATAGCGAATAAAAATTAACCCTATGATTCATTCCTTCTCATAATCACATCCTCTTTTCTTTGATCCAACAATCTGCCACTTTCTTTATCATCACCCTCTTCATCTTTCCTATCTACTACTTCCTTCTCTCTAAGCACTTTCAACTTTGATTTAGGGTTTTTTTTTTTACGACCAGGCTTGCTTTTTTTGTTTCTGTTTAAGTTGTTTTAAATTTATTAATTGTTTTAATTGTGGGGTAAACCTAAAAAAATTTAAATTATTTTTATTTTATTGTAATTATGTTTTTAAGTTTAAATTTTTTTGCTGACGTGACATATTTTTGTCCTATATGCCACGTCTGTAACAGCCCGTTTTTTAGTGGTGTCGGAAACAGTGCTTACAGGATCACAAACTCGACGAGAAATTTTTATAAATGAGTGATTAAATTAAATTAGTCAGTAATAATTTTATGTGGAATTTTGAATTGAAGGATTTTAATTATTGAATTAAAATTTAGTATAAGTGGTTTGGTTCAAAAGTTAAGTGGCTCTAGAAAATGAGGTAGCGAGACCTCGTTTCTAAATTTAGTGCCGTAAATATTTTTATTAAATATTTATAGAATCCTATTATATGTGAATTGAAGTTCGGTTGGGTAATTTTGTTAATTAATTGTTTAATTAAGGAAAAAAGAGTAAATTGTAAAAGAAGTAAGTTAATTGTTATGGATCAAAAATAGAAAGGACCAAAGTGGTAATTAAACCATGGTAAAAAAGTCCAAGAGGTGTGTCATGATTATCTTCCACTTACTTTTGGATTATTTATTCATTTAGTCCTTTTTAGTTTAAGGCTAAATTGTAAATAAGTGGGTTTAATTGGAATTTAATATAATTGAAGGATCAAATAGGTAAATTAACCTATGACATTTTGGTGGGTGAATTATTATGAGTTAAATTGATTATAATTAGGATTAATTAAGGTTTAAAAAGGGATTAATTAAGTCTAATTATAAAAGTCATAAAAATTACAATTTTGCCATTAAGTATAAAAGTGAATTTAAGAAGAAATAACCTATTTTTCTTCTTCTAATTTCTTCATCTTCTTCGTCAAGCACAAGGAGAAAGCTAGGGTTTCATTCTTAAGCTTTGAGCATTGATTTGAGTAACCTATTGTTACCCGTTTTTAGTAATTTTCATGTTTTTGAGTTCGTGTTAGCTTAATCTAGCTAATTTAGGGACTAATTTGTGAATTTTTCAAATGTTGTGGATCTTACCATTTTTGAATATGCTTATCTTTGAAAGTTCTTGATGGTTTTGGATGCTTGATGATTAGGTTGGATATTTTTGTAAAGTGATTTTGATGAAATTAAGGTTTAAGGACAAAAATGCTAAAAGATGAAATTAAGTGTACTTTTGGTGAAATAAATGGATTGTGGGGACTTGTATGGGAATCATAGTAAATTTGGCTGCTATGAGTTGAGGAGGAAATGAGTATTTTGTATGTTTGTGTTGAAAGGACTAGATTGAATGAAAGGAAAGTATTAGGGTAAAATAGTAATTTTTCCAAAAAAGATCAAATTATGTTCATTCTTTTAATTATGTGTTGTAATGTGAAATTTGGATGAATTGTTGATTTAGATTATAATCGTGCCACGAATCACAAAAAAGGGAAATTAGCAGAATAGTCCCTGAAGTTGAACCAAACTGCAATTTCATCCGGTAAGTTCGTAGTAATAGTTTATATTCATTGGTTATTTCCTGTGTTTCACTATTGTCACAACAAATGGAGAAAGGTTAAACATTCATGATAATGGAAAGGCAAAGAAAGAAACAAAATGTCAGGCTTCGAACCGGTTATTTGATTTGAAGCGATGACTAGTATCCTGCATATGTTGCAGTATCGCAAGTTAACAGATTCTAAATGAATAATGAATTATGAATTCCTCCGATGGCTGAGTCTTCGCATATGTTGTGGATTCTTATCAGCTTGTGTGAGCAGCATCGAGAGTGAGAAATTCTAGATCATATCGATGGCTGAGTCTTCACATAAGTTGCGGATTCTCATCAACTTGTGTAAGCAGCATCGCACACTGGTTAAACTCTGTCTAGGCTCGTAAGAGCTAACCATTCTCGGCTCATAAAAGCTAATCATTATCGGCTCGTAAGAGCAAACCATTCTAAGCTCGTAAGAGCTAACCATTTTGGGATCGTAAGAGCTAATCATTTTGGGCTCGTAAGAGTTAACCATTTTAGGCTCGTAAGAGCTAATCATTATGGGCTCGTGTGGGCTAAATGTTGTCAGCTCGTGTGGGTTAAATGTTGTTTGTGCTCGTAATGAGTTAAAGTCTGGAGAACTAAAGAGATTTAGTTCGTTATTATATACATGATTACAAATACATATTTGTTATCATCTTTTAACTGATCTGTTTAGTCTGTGAGAAAATGATAATCTCGAACTTACTAAGCTTACTCGTGAATCTGTTATTGTTTTGTAAATACGTGTTGCTGTTTGAAGATCGGATCATCTCGAGGAAATCACACTATTGCGGAGCTTGTATGGTAGATTTTACATCACTTGGTCTTGTGGCATGTACTAGGATGATATTAACTTGAGATTGAACTAAAAGATGTTGAAATCCTTCTATTTTGATTTTGTAAATTGCATGAAGTATGACTTAGATGCTCAAGCTTATAATGCTTATAAGACTTAGAAGTTATGTATGTTATGTGAAGTTTTAATGCATAACTTATACTGGTTATGTATGAGATATTAAACTTGTATCTTGGAGTTACTCATGAGATCCTCTATACTTGTTTCGGTAAATCTTATGGATGTATCGGTAGAAGTGCAGGGTAGGAGAGAGGTTGTTCTCTAACTTGGGTTGTATCGGTAGTTAAGATACAAGTATCGGTAGTTTATGGTATTGATGTATCGGTAGTAAGAATGATTGTATCGGTAGAAGTTGTAGGATAAGGATTTTTGCTCTCTAGAGTTTTTGATATCAGTAGTTGCATGAATTGTTTCGGTAGTTGTATTACATGTATCGGTAGAATCATCTCGAGTATCGGTAGAACTCTGTAATATTTCTGAACTATTTTCTGACTTGACAACTATCGGTACATGTTCATCAGGTACCAGTAGAAGTGTTCAAAAATCATGGAAATGACCTTTTTGCCCTTGTTGAGTTGTGATTTTTAATAGATTGATGATTTATGATATGTTAAGTGCACATCTTTATTAAAATAAGACTGATTGAAATGAAAATAAAAGACGAACAATGATAGATGAACAGTAGGACACCAAGACCCTAATCGATGACGGTTTCGGGTTTTGGGTGTTACAACGTCAGTAGCTGCATATTTGGAAGTGCTTAGGTGGAAAAAAATTGACACGTCAGCGTCGTTATCTCTTAACGGCCACGTCAGCAAGACTGTTAAAAATGATCAATTTGACCAAAAAACAAAGATTATGTATGAAAGTGAGCCAAAAAAAAAAACCTTAAGGATCAAAGTGACCAAACACCCAAATGTTAGGGGCTAATTTTGTCATTATGCCTTATTATTATTATTTTAAGGTTTTGGTATTTGTATTTTTTTCACTTTGGCATATGGATTTGACAACCAGGTTCCTTTTAATATTTGAATTTGGATTCCATCAAGATTTGGTAATGTGTTTAATGTTCTTGAAACATGACTTGATTAATCAGTTGAATCGGCTGGTATACTGATCCAAACAAAAATGTTGAATTGATTGAATCAAAAACGGCTCGAAACATGTAAAAATAGAAAATTAGGACAAAAATCGATAGTTGAATTAAATTAATATTTTTCTAACTTTTAAAGTTTTTATGAATTCTTAATTATCTATTTAATTATTATTGGTCTAGTAGTTAAACTGATCAAACCGATTGAATGAGAAACCAATAATCTATTTAATTCAACCACTGATTTGATTATTGCAATACTATTTATGCATGACACTATTATACCACATTATCATTTGAAAATTTATATAATTTTTTCAATTTTCAAGTAATGATATGACACAATCTCAAAATGTCACATCATCAAACTTTTATATTTTTCAATTTCAAAGACTAAAATGAATATAATTGTTAAGTTCAAGCACCAAAGTGGATAAAAAAAAGTATAAGTACTAAAGTAAGCCTAATAATAATAATAATAATAATATTATTATTATTAAAAGTAGGTAATTTATTTATCTTAATAAATAAATAAAAATGTGTGCATACTATTTGAAATTTATAAACTATTAATAAAATCTTTTTAGAACTTTTTTGTTTGATCTGATGGTTAATGATTATTCATCTATAAAACTAATTTGAATTCAAACTTTTCGAAAAACAAGTGATAAACTTTTATTTAAACAACTGCCTTTGAACATTGTGTAGTGTAAATATTTCTTTATGTGATCTTTCTAGGTTAGTCAAAAAGAAAGGGGAGCGTCGTTTTTTTTTTCCCTAATTTTTTATTCATTCTATTATGATTTTGAATTTTTTTTGTGTGCTTCTTCCTTCTTTAATGTTTCTTTTAATAATAATTTAATTCTACATTTTCTGATTATTTGCATATGCATTTATAAATTATTTTCTTTGTTTGGGTTGTTGAAGTGTCGCTTGGATCAAAACACTATTAATTGGAGGAAATTTTCAATTGTAATAATTGTATAGGAGTGAAGAATTATGTAATTCAATCACGAACTACCAATATTTACTTATCGATTTGAGTTATTTAGAAAATTAATCAAAATTCAAAAGGGTTTGAATTTCATTTTCAATCAGGTTATGTACGTGAAGCATCTAATTCCATATGACGGACTTCCCAAAAAATGGGTCCAGGGTCCCATAATGCGAGCATCACATGTTGGATTTGTTATTTATGATAAGATATTTCCATCTGTTGGATCGAGATTTATCATACCTAATTATATGTATAGTTTTTTGTGTCCTATAATGTTTAGAGTTTTATTTTAGTTAATTTTAATTTGTTGGTTTTGGTTTAAACTATATTAATTATCAGTTTGTTTATGCTATAATAATTTGATTCTATTTTGTGATTATTTAGACAGTTCGTTTGTTATAATTTGATATTTATAATTACTCAAACTTGAATGTATAATTGTATTGCACTTGTTACATTTCAAAAAAAAAAAAAAATCCTATCCAAATTTTTTTTATAAAAGAATATCATCTATAAAAGTCTTAAAAATATTAAAAATGACTAATTTTTTTGAACAATCTTATTATATGTTTTAATTATTATTATTTTTGATACAATGTCTAGAACTATTCATAACTCTTCCCCAACCCATAAATAGGAAAATAATGCACTTTAATACATTCGAACCCACATCCTCCTGTATTAACAATAATACCCATATCAATCGAGTTAAGACTTAACGTGCTAACAAAGACTAATTAAAGAAATCATACTCAAATTATTAAAATACTAAACAAAAATTAGTTAGGAAATCACAGACTTCAATTAATTAAATTCCTTTTCATCATTTGTGGCATATGAAATATACAAGGGATACTATTCAATGAACCATGCATGGCATGGTGAGAAACGTGGAGGCTATTATTTATTAATTCATAAAAGTGTCATACTCAATAGACCTACCACTCCATAGTAATTATTTTCCAAATTCATATCAGAAAATGTTATATTGTGTAGAATGAACTCTCAATCGACTCTGATCATCTTTCATGCATCTAAAACCTGTTCAAATTGCATATCATATCATATATCCATTGGAGGATTCAAGTGTATGTCATTCCACAAAAACAATATTTAGCTATAAATTTTTCTCTTTTTTTTGTAAGTCTACCTTAAGATTTATGTGTAAACCAGTTATTGCTGTAAAGCTAAATGATCTGTGATGAAAATGGATTCAATGTCCACATCAAGACTAAGCTTCAAATTTTAAGTGAAGGTGTTTCAAGACAAAGAGAAGATGAGGAACACAAGCAATTAATAATGATCGAATGAAAGAAAAGAAGAAAATTGAAATTGATGGAAAGATAAAACCAATGGAATGTGGAATAGAATGTTAAGGGAAGAACTGAACCGTCAAAGAAAGATTTTTGAATAAGCTCAATTAATAGTTCTAACCGACCCTCCAAGAATAAGTTCTTGACAACCCGGAGTTTGAAGAATTTCCCCAAAATATCTTAAACAAGATTAAGTAAAAAGAATCTTGTAAATAAAAACAAGAATCAGACATTGAGAAAACACCTAAAAATCCATGATCACGGTTTCGCCATTTCTCATTCTTCTCTTGATACTTTGGTTCTCGTCTTTGGATTGAACACTAGAGATTGAGATGACTTAGTCTTTCCTTATTCTCTCTTCAATGATTTGAAATATAAGGAAAGAAATATAACGATTTGAACCTCATGTGTTGGCTTGATCATTGTCTCAGGTATGGCTTGGGTTTGAGTCTCGCTAATCGTGTTGTTATTAGAGCTTTGCTCTCTCTTTGTAATTCACCAAGAAATTATTATATCAATTTTAAAAATTGTCACGCTATCTTTCTTTCAACCATTTAACAGTTAAATGACGAGAAAAGGAAAAAGAAAAGAAAAAGAAATGGTTTGGAAGCGTGATAGGAATCGTAGGAATATTAAAAGAAAGAAGTGAACATCAAGGGAGTTGGATTGATGATGCGTATGTCTTTATCGAAACCGACTTAGAGCGTTGTAAATTATAGTTCCATGAATTAATATAATGCAAAATGTTTGATGATTCAACTGCTTTTGGCTCCTTGCTTTCGGATTTTCCTTGATCCCCTTTTTCTCTCTCTCTCTTTCAATAGCATTTCGGTAGATCCACACACATGCGATTGCAGAGACTAATTACAGAAAAAAAAAAAAAAGATCATTAAATTGAAAAGACACGTAATAAAGAATTATAGAGATTAATTATACAATTTAATCTAAATTTTTTATTAGAAATGATAACATAACATGACCCGATAACTTATTGTTACACTGTTAATGATAGTTTATTGATTAAAAATCGATAACAGTGATTTTAGATGATGCAAATAACTATATTGTATTTTTTAAAGCTTAATGATAAAAAATGCAATTTATTTTTTTAATTTTTAAATATATTTAAAAATTACAAGTTGTATTCGCACTCAGAATATAGTATATAAACTAAAAAAAAAAAAAGAGGAACGAGTTTTTATAAATATAAATAATTGTGTCCGACAAGAAACGACATCTTTACACTATTCCACTTGATTAGTTAATTTATTCTCTGCGGGGAGAGAAAATAAAAAGCGGAGTTTTTTAATTTTATAAGAAATAGGTTGTTTTGTTTGATTTCAAGATCCGGTTTCAATTGCCCTTATGTTATTCCCCTTGCATAAATTTAACCAATAAGCATGAATGGTTGTGCCCTTGTTTTGCTGTCTACATATCCCCCTCGGGCCGACGAGATTTGGAATTTCTCAATATTTTAATTTAGTTACAGCCACTTACAAAGGCAAAATTACCCAAATACTCGATTTTAAAAAACAATTAGAGAAATAGATCAATATTTTAAAAAATAGGTGAATTTTGGGTAAAATGATAAAAATGTTCCCTAAAGGAAGTATTTTTTGTTGATGTGACAAGAGAGAGGAGGAAAGCTTCATGCCACATCAGTAAAAAGCTACTTCAAAATAAAATAGTCATTCGATTAAAACTTGAAAGAAAAATTATCTGTTGGATTGAAATTTACAAAATTGAGAAAAAGTAATAATTTTATGAAAACCCAAGATAAAATTTACAGTTTTTCTTGTCTTCTCTGTGACAGAATTTTTTCATAAGAATACGAATATTGAGAAAGAAAAACTTCTTAAAAAAGCGTTGTTTTTGTGCATAATGTTTTTGTTTTAATTTTATATTAAACATGTGAACGAGTTTTTTGGTGAAGATTAGTGAATGAATTAGAGTCGTTATTTATTTCGATGATCAAATTTGTGACACCAAAATTGGAGTCGTTTTTGTATCAGCCCAATCTACAGAATTGACTTTCAAATGGAGCATCAAATTGAATGAGCTTCTACCAAGAATTAGAAAGAAAGTTTTGACTTTAAGTCGGAGGAGAAATTCAAGCTTGAAATATAGATATCTAAAGTCAATTAACCTTGTTAGATATGATACATTGGAGCTTACAGATGACATAGATATTGAGTTAATGCTTGATACGCATTGCTTAACTAAAAATTGCTATAGTAGAGTTATGTGCCCAATTTGTCAATGTAGAGGAAGGTGGCTCGAGTTTGACAACTTTTCCAATTAATTTGTTTCAGGAATAGGAAACAAAAATTCCAACCATGCGGTTGTGCGGTGGTTTCACGGTGTTATTGCAAAGCTTGTTTCAGGGAATGCTAGAATCAATAGGAAGAGATTCCTCTATTTCACCCTTTGATTTCAACTTTGGCATACAATCGGGGTTAGTTGGTAACTCGAACGTGGAGACCTCGACACTACATTCTGTGAGTGCCTTTGATTTTAACTTCGGAATGTCGATGTCCTATGCTGAAAACACTTATACGATGTATGCCATCAAGTTATACAGGTGGGCAATCTACAAGTAATGTTAGTTTTAACGCAGGGTTGATGAGAACGAATGATGTTCCCCATAAAACCTACACCGACGAAGGAACATTCAATCTAATACATGAAACCGCAATTGAGGTTGATAACGAAGAGGAACTTGAAAGTGATGATGATCCAATCCGGTAGTTCGGGCCCGATGGTACAGAAATTGCATTATTTTCTAAACCAAAGGTTGTTCCTATTGAACTAGAGGGAAGTGATTTGGACAGTGAAGGTCCAGAGGATGCTGGAGGAACCAAACCAAATTTTACGGTGTATGAACCTTCACCTAAAATGCTTAATATCAACATTGATGCTCAAGATGGGTTAGAATTTTCAGTACTTCCTCACAGAAGACCGGACCATGCTACAAATTTTAGTGTTTTACAAGTTGGAATTGAGTTTTCCTCCAAAGATGTTGTTGCTGAACTGAAACGATATAGCATAAAGCATAGGGGCAATTTCCATGTTACAAAACCGTGAACAAAAAAAATATGAGGTGAAGTGTGCAATGAATGGTTGTAGATATCCCTAGAAAATCATGGTATTAATGAGAAAGAAAACATGATTTTGGACAATAAAGAAATATGATGATCCACATACTTGTGTTGTTGCAGGTAGGTCATAACATCATCCGAAATTGGATTCTAACTTTATATCTAACATTGTCTTACCTATGGTGAAAGTGAATCCTAAGATTTTCGTGCCGATTTTGATTGCTAATATTCGTAATAAGTATGATTACACCATGTCATACTACAAGGCATGAGTTGCAAAACAGAAGGTAATGGAAGAAATGCATAATGGGCGGGATAAATCATATAATGATCTATGGCAATGGTTGAAGGGACTAAATGATTACGTCCCAAATATTGTCATCTATTTGCAAATGGAACTTGTGTATCATGGAAATCGAATGGTCCAAAGCAAAAGAATTTCCTATTTTTTTTGGACATTCAATGTAACAGCCCGATTTTTCAGTGGTGTCGAAAACAATGGTTTCGAGACCACAACTCCGATGATTTAAATCGTAAATTCACTTATTTTAAATATTTTTAGTGACATATGCATCGTATGAAGTTATGATTCGAAAATTTCACTGATTAGATGGTTAATTGAATAGAGAGGATTAAATCGTAAAAGGTGCAAAAGTTGAGTTATCTAACTAGATGAACCAAAGGAGTAAATTAACCAAAGAGTTTTAGCGGGTGATTTTTCATGAGATGAATTAAACCTAAATAGGATTAATTAAGGTAAATGGATGGTTAATTATAAAAGTCTTAAAATTTACAAAATTGCCATTGACTATATAAGTTAAATTAATGAATTAAAATGAAAAGAAAATCATATTTTCAACACTTCATCTTCTTCTTCACGCCAAAACAAAGAGAAGTTAGGGTTTCTCTTTTTCAAACTTTGAGCTTTTATTTGGGTAAGAAAACCTTGACCGTTTTTAGTAATTTTGATGTTTTTGAGTCTGTATTAACTTAATCTAACTTATGCAATGACTAATTTGTGAATTTTTCAAATGTTAGAAAATTTTCCATTGTTGAAATTGCTTGTTCTTGGAAGTTTTTGATGTATTTGAATGTTTGATACTTGGGTTAAATCTTTTTGTAAAATGATTTTTGATGAAATTAGAGTTTAAGGACTAAAATGTTAGACTGGTGAAATTGTATTACTTGGTGTGAAATAAATGGATTCGTATGGACTTGTTTGAGGGCTCTGAATGTTCGGTTGGTATGGTTCGAGGAGAGAATGGTATATTGCGTGTTTATGTTGAAATGACTAGATTAAATAAAAAGAAAGTATTAGGGGTATAATCGTAATTTTACCAAAAGAGACTAGAATGTGTTAAATGAATTGGTTGTGTGATTTAATGTGAGAAATTGAATAATTTATGGATGTAGACTACGATCATGCTACAGACTGCGAAAAAGGAAAATTGGCGGATTAGTCCTTAAAGTTTTCCTAAAATTGCCATCCAGTCCGGTAAGTTTGTAGTGTAAATCTTACTTAATAATCTTGTATATGTATATATGTTGTCAATGTACAGCAAATTGAAAGTATCCGGTATTGAAGATGATCGAATAAATGAAACGCAAAAGATAGTAGGCTTTATGCCGTTGAAATAGTACCGACACGATGGCTAGGGTATCACATGTGTTACGAGTCCTTGACAGCTCGTGTGAGCAGCATCGTGACTTAGAAAAAGAAATATGGATCCTATATGGATTACAGGTCCTACGATTGTTGGGACTTATGCTTTATGCATACTCCTGACAGCTTGTGTGAGCAGCATCGTTAGGAAACAGTTTACAGAACAGATAGACATCGTACCAATGGCTGGGTACCGCATAAGTTTCAAGTCCTCGATAGCTCGTGTGAGTAGCATCGGGTACTGGTAACAGAAAGTTATGAACAGGAAAAGAAGTTGTAACTACTCAAGAGAAATGGAAACTACTTGGCTTGAATAAGTCATTGTTGCTATTACCATGTAGGTATTCCGTAACTATTGAACTTACTAAGCTATAAAGCTTACCACAGTTATTGTTGTTGTTTTGTAGATCGTTTTGCTGACTGAAGATCGGATCATCGACTTCACCTGAAGTTACACTATCGCGAAATTTTTTGTAGTTTTTGCATCACTTGGTCTCATAGCATGTACTAGGATGTTATTAACCTTTGAGATGAAACCAAAGATGTTGAAATCTTACCATTTTGACTTTATAAATGCATGTAGTATAACTTTGATGCTTAGGTTTATAATGCTTGTAAAGACTTAGAAGTTATGTGTGTATTGTGATGTTTTAATGCAAATTTATATTGGTTATGTTTGAGGTATTAAACCTGTGCTTTGGCGTCATTAATGAAATTCTACATATTTGTTTCGGTAAAATTATTTCATGTATCGGTAGAAGTACAGGGTAGGAGAGAGGTTAATCTTTGACTTGGATTGTATCGATAGTTTAATTGCAAGTATCGGTAGTTCATGTTACTGATGTATTGGTAGTATGTAAGCATGTATCGATAGAAGTTGTAAGGTGTGGATTTCTTGCTCTCTGGAGTTTTTGGTATCGGTAGTTGCATGACTTGTATCGGTAGAAATCATACTTGTATCGGTAGAACTAGTACAGGTACCGGTAAAAATCTGCACAGTTCTAAAATTGTTTATTGAATTCACTACTACCGATACTTGATCATCAGGTACCGATAGAAGCCCTCTAAAATGTTGAAAATATCATTTTTACCCTTGATAAAATTGTGTTATGTTTAGATATTGTTTCAAATTGGGAGAAATGATTTCTGTATTGACTAAAGATGCAAATAGTCGGATATTTGAAAAAGATTAACAGTGTAAAATGAATAGTAAACATCGAAATCCTAATCGACAACGGTGTACGGGATTTGGGTGTTACATTTAATAGTATCAGAGCTTTCGATTTAGTAGTTTCTTGGAAAATTATTGTTATATTAAATAATTTCATAGTACATGCCATATGAATCTATGATAGTGTGATACAGATGAATCCGATCTAACCATAGTTTTTGCAGATAAAGGTAAAAATGCTTTAATTTGAAAGAGAAGGACTAATAAAGTAAACAGCAATAACCCGACAAGCGATTTTGGGGTTAGTCATGGGGTTCCTACTATACCAATGACAAAAAGCGAAGCTAAAAACATGTTCTTTGGCTTAATGGGGTAGTGGTTCTCGGAGTTTATGTAGAATAACCGAGTGGTACTAGCTCCTCCACCCGTAGTTACACAGCCCATAGCCCGACCCATGGCACCTCCTGTAATGCCTCCATCCTTTTCGGTAATTAAATAAAAGTGTCGTATCTCAACAGATAGGGTAAAAAGTACGGGGCAAAAGAATTTCATGAAAATGCTGAGGATGTTTCGTCCAAGGCTGAGTATTGGTTAGAAAACACTTTGAGAGTGCTGAATGAGATGTCTTGTCCCACTGAAGATTTCGTGAGATGTACTGTTTCGTTATTAAAAGACGAAGCTTACAACTGGTAAGCAATGATTGTAGCGTGATACCAAAAAACGAAGTTACTTAGGAATTTTTCCAAACAGAATTTAAAAATAAATATGTCAGTAAAAGATATCTGGACAAGAAGAAGAAAGAATTTTTAGAATTGAGGCAAGGAAGCATGACAATGGCAGAATATGAGCGAGAGTTTGTATTTCTCAGTAAGTATGTTTGAGAGATTATACCTACTAATGAGGCTATGTGCGGTTTGAGTGATGAGATAAAGATGATGGTGGGTGGTTTAGAAATTCGACAATTTGTCATACTGGCCGATCGAGCATAGAAAATGGAAGAAGTATACAACTAGAAAAGGTAGAGACAGAAAAAACTTCGAGATTTCAGGAAGGAAAATTTCACCCGAACTTTTTCAATGCCACCACCGAAGAAATTTAGAGATATTAGAGCCCGCAAAGCAGTCTATTTTAGTTTTCTGAGTAGGAGTCGATCAGGACCACCAGTATCTAGACTTCAAAATCAACCTGCTGACAGTGTGGCAAGTGTTCGTAACGTGCCAACACCAGTGTGTGAGCATTACAAAAGAATCCACTTCTAGCGAATGTTTGTTGGTTAAAAGAGCTTGCTTTAAATGTGAAAATACCGGTCATTTTATGCGGAATTGTCTAATGAACTCGAAAGCAAAAGAAGATCGAAGTGTTAACCCTCCGGTTACACCGCAGAAAGGTAGACGCCTGGGGTAAAGTAACGGTGCAGGTAAAAATCGAAGTGAATAGAGAAATAGTGTTAGCAAGTCAAAGGCTCAAGCACTTGCACAGACTTATGTCATTTGAGCTAGAGAAGAGGCTACCGCTCCTGATGTGGTGACTAGTATATTCTATCTTTTTAATGATATTATATGTGCTTTGATTGACCCAGGGTCAACTCATTCATATATTTGCACTACTCTAGCCATTGATAAGAAATTAGTTATTGAATCGACTGAATTTGATGTGCAAGTCACAAACCATTTGGGGTATAGTGTCATAGTTAACTTGGTAGATCATAAATGTCCACTGAAAGTCCAGGGCTATAAATTTCCTGCCAATTTAATGCTATTTCCATTCATCGAGTTTGATGTAATTTTGGGTATGGATTGGTTATCGGAGCATGATGCAATAGTAAATTACAAGAAAAGAGCGGTCAGTTTGAAATGTCCGACAGGTGAGGTAATTACAGTGGAGTCCGACAGATTGAACAGTGAAACTAGATGGTGCATATATGCTATAAAGCAATCCTAGCACACATACTTGATACTCGAGGCTCGAAAACAGAATTGGATCAGGTACTAGTTGTTCAAGAGTATACATATGTATTTCAAAAAGAACTTCCGGGTTTACTGCCAGTTAGAGAAGTAGAGTTCGATATTGACTTATTACTTGGCCCCGCTCCGACCCTCTATTCTACCGTATAGAATGGCACTGACTGAACTGAAAAAGTTGAAAGCTTAACAGCAAGAATTGTTAGACAAAGGATTCATACAACCTAGCGTATCACCATGGGGTGCGCCCGTATTATTTGTAAAAAAGAAAGATGGGTCAATGCGGATGTGTATAGACTATAGGCAATTAAATAAAGTGACAATCAAGAACAAGTATCCATTGCCTCGGATTGATGAGCTATTTGATTAGTTGAAAGTTGTAACTGTGTTCTCCAAAATAGACCTTCGATCAGGTTACAATCAAATGCGAGTGAAAGATGCTGATATAATGAAGACGTCATTCAATACTCGATACGGACATTATGAGTTTTTGGTTATGCCATTTGGGTTAACTAACGCTCCCGCAGCATTTATGGATTTGATGAACAAAATATTTCAACCCTAGTTGGACAAGTTTGTGGTTGTGTTTATTGACAACATATTGATTTATTCCAAGACAGAATCAGAGCATACCCAACATTTGAGAGAAGTGTTATGAATTTTACGAGAAAAGCAGTTATAGGCAAAATTTAGTAAATGTGAATTTGGCTACGAAAAGTTGGATTTTTAGGTCACGTAGTATATTCGGAAGGAATACGTGTTGATCCGAGTAAGATTTCAACTATTTTAGATTGGAAGTTACCGAAGAATGTTTCTGAAGAACACAGCTTCCTGGGTTTGGCAGGTTATTACCGTCGGTTTGTAAAGGACTTTTCCATCATAGCCTTGCCGATGACGAGACTGCTACAAAAAAACATTCAATTTGTGTGGTCTGAAAAGTGTTAGCAAAGTTTCGACCAGTTAAAAAAGTTACTAACTGAAGCTCAAGTCTTGACGCAATAAGAGACGAGAAAAGAGTTTGTTGTTTATAGTGACGTATCTTTAAGTGGATTGGGTTGTGTTTTGATGCAAGATGGTAAAGTGATAGCTTATGCTTCCCGATAGTTGAAATCGCATGAAAAGAATTATCCAACTCATGATCTAGAGTTAGCTACCGTAGTTTTTGCATTAAAGATTTGGCGACACTACCTCTATGGGGAGAGATGTCACATATTTATAGATCACAAGAGTTTAAGATATCTGATGACACAAAAAGAGTTGAATCTACGATAGCGTCGATGGTTAGAGTTGTTAAAAGACTATGATCTTGTGATCGATTATCATCCATTTAAGGCCAATGTTGTAGCGGATGCCCTGAGTCAGAAATCGATGTTTGCATTGAGAGCAATGAATGCCCATTTGTCATTAAAAGGCGATGGTTCTATTATCGTAGAGCTTAGGACGAAACCGCTATTTTTACAACGGATTCAAGAATTACAGAGGAAGGATCCAAAGCTTCTAGCTAAAAGAGAACGGATACAAAGTGATGTCACCACGGAGTTTACAGTTGAACAGATGGTATGTTGTACTACAAAGGCAGGGTATGCATTCCGAACGATTCAAATTTGAGACGGGATATTCTGATAGAGGCTCATTGCAACACTTATTCCATACACCTGGGGAGTGTGAAAATGTATAACGACCTGAAGAAATTGTATTGATAGTTAGGTATGAAACGAGAGATTTCAGAATTTATTACTAGATGCCTTATATGTCAACAAGTGAAAGCTGAACATAAGGTGTCATCTGGGTTATTACAGTCGATTACCATTCCAGGGTGGAAATAGGAACGAGTTACAATGGATTTTATCACGGGACTTCCGGTAACATCGAAAAGGAAAGATTCAGTCTGGGTAATTATAGATAGATTGACAAAGTCTGCACATTTTATTCTCATTCGAGTATATTACCCATTTGAGAGATTGGCCAAGCTGTACGTGTCTAAGATAGTTCGATTACATGGGGTACCAGCCTCTATCATCTCCGATAGGGATCTACGTTTTACCTCGAGATTTTGGGGTAAGCTACATAAAGCTTTAGGGACCAGGTTGAACTTTAGTACTGCATATCATCCGCAAACAGATGGTCAGTCAGAGCAAGTGATACAGATTCTTGAGGATATGCTATAGTGCTGTACACTTGAGTTTGAAGGAAGCTGGGAAAGGTAACTACCGTTGGTAGAATTTTCATATAATAACAGCCACCAATCTAGTATTAAGATGGTACCATTTGAAGCATTATATGGTCGGAAGTACAAGACACCTCTGTACTGGTTCGAATTAAGCGAGCCTAAGTTGATTGGAACTGATTTAGTTCATGAGATTGAATACAAAGTGAAGGTGATTCGTGATTGTTTGAAAGCGGCGTCTGATCGACAGAAGTCATACGCAGATCTTAAAAGGAAAGACATCGAATTTACTGTAAGAGACAAAGTTTTCTTAAAAGTTTCACCTTGGAAAAAAATGCTATGGTTTGGTCGAAAGGGAAAGTTGAGTCCACGATTTATTGGGCCGTATGAGATCATAGAACGAGTTGGTCCTGTAACATGTAAGTTGACTTTACCTCCAGAATTGGAAAATATCCATAATGTATTTCATGTTTCGATGCTAAGAAGGTATAGGTCGGACCCTTCCCATGTGATTTCACCCTGTGAGGTTGAGATCAGCCGGATTTGTCGTATTCAGAAGAATCAGTAAGGATTTTGGCTTGCGAGTTGAAAGAGTTACGAAACAAAAGGGTACCATTAGTGAAGGTACTATGGAATAGACATGGGCTTGAAGAAGCTACTTGGGAGACGGAGTCTTCGATGAGATCATAATACCCTGACCTGTTTACTGGTAAGAAATTTCGGGACGAAATTTCCCTAAGGGGGAAGAGTTATAACATCCCGATTTTTCAGTGGTGTCAGAAACAGCAGTTTCGAGACCACAACTCCAATGAGTCAAGTCGTAAATTTATTTATTTTAAATATTTCTAGCGACATATGCATCGTATGAAGTTATGATTCAAAAATTTCACTAATTATATGGTTAATTGAATAAAGAGTATTAAATCGTAAATGGTGCAAAAGTTGAGTTATCTAACTAGATGGACTAAAGGAGTAAATTAACAAAAGAGTTTTAGTGGGTGATTTGTGATGAGATGAATTAAACCTAAATAGGATTAATTAAGGTTAATGGATGGTTAATTATGAAAGTCTCAAAATTTACAAAATTGTCATTGAGTATATAAGTTAAATTAATAGATTAAAATGAAAAGAAAATCATATTTTCAACACTTCATCTTCTTATTCACGCCAAAACAAAGAGAAGTTAGGGTTTCTCTTTTGCAAACCTTGAGCTTTGATTTGGGTAAGAAAACCTTGATCGTTTTTAGTAATTTTTATGTTTTTGAGTCCGTATCAACTTGATCTAGCTTATGCAAGGACTAATTTGTGAATCTATCAAATGTTAGAAAATTTGTCATTGTTGAAATTTCTTGTTCTTGAAAGTTTTTGATGTATTTGAATGTTTGATACTTGGGTAAAATCTTTTTGTAAAATTATTTTTGATAAAATTAGAGTTTTGATGAAATTAGAGTTTAAGGACTAAAATGTTAAACCGGTGAAATTGTATTACTTGGTGTGAAATAAATGGATTTGTATGGACTTGTTTGAGGGCTGTGAATGTTCGGTTGGTATGGTTCGAGGAGAGAATGGTATATTATGTGTTTGTGTTGAAAGGACTAGATTGAATAAAAAGAAAGTATTAGGGGTAAAATTGTAATTTTACCAAAAGAGACTAGAATGTGTTAAATGAATTGATTGTGTGATTTAATGTGAGAAATTGAATAATTTGTGGATGTAGACTACGATCGTGCTACAGACCGCAAAAAAAGGAAATTGGCGGATTAGTCTTTGAAGTTTTTCTAAAACTATCATCCAGTCCGGTAAGTTCGTAGTGTGAATCTTACTTAATATTCTTGTATATGTATATATGTTGTCAATGTACAACAAATTGAAAGCATCTGATATTGAAGATGATCGAAGAAATGAAATGTAAAAGATAGTAGGCTTTATGCCGTTGTAATAGTACCGACACGATGACTGGGGTACCGCATGTGTTGCGAGTCCTCGACAACTCGTGTGAGCAACATCGTAACTTGATAAAAGAGAAATGGATCCTATATGGATTACAGGTCTTACGATTGCTGAGACTTATGCTTTATGCATACTCTTGACAGCTCGTGTGAGCAGCATCGTTAGGAAACAGTTTACAGAACAGATAGACAACGTACCGATGGTTGGGTACCGCATAAGTTGCAAGTCCTCGACAGCTCGTGTGAGCAGCATCGAGTATTGGTAACAGAAAGTTATGAAGTTGTAACTACTCAAGAGAAATGGAAACTACTTGGCTTGAATGAGTCATTGCTGCTATTACCATGTTGGTACTCCTTAACTATTGAACTTACTAAGCTATAAAGCTTACCACAATTATTGTTGTTGTTTTGTAGATCATTTTGCTAACTGAAGATTAGATCATCGACCTCACTTGAAATCACACTATCATAGAATTTTTAGTAAATTTTGCATCACTTGGTTGATGGCATGTACTAGGATGTTATTAACCTTTGATATGGAACCAAAGATGTTAAAATCTTACTATTTTGATTTTATAAATGCATGTAGTATAACTTTGATGCCTAGGTTTATAATGCTTGTAAAGACTTCGAAGTTATGTGTATTGTGATGTTTTAATGCAAACTTATATTGGTTGTGTTTGAGGTATTAAACTTGTGCCTTAGCTTCATTAATGAAATTTTGCATACTTCTTTCGGTAGAATTATTTCATGTATCGGTAGAAGTACAGGGTAAGAGAGAGGTTGATCTCTGACTTGGATTGTATCGATAGTTTAATTGCAAGTATGTAAGCATGTATCGATAGAAGTTGTAGGGTGTGGATTTTTTGCTCTCTGGAGTTTTTGGTATCGGTAGTTGCATGATTTGTATCTGTAGAAATCATACTTGTATCGGTAGAACTAGTACAAGTACTAGTAGAAATCTGCACAGTTCTAAAATTGTTCATTGAATTCACTACTACTGATACTTGATCATCAGGTACCGGTAGAAATCCTCTAAAATGTTGAAAATACCATTTTTACCGTTAATAAAATTGTGTTATGTTTAGATATTGTTTCAAATTGGGAGAAATGATTTTTGTATTGACTAAATATACAAATAGTCGGATATTTGTAAAAGAGAACAGTGTAAAATAAATAGTAAACACTGGAATCCTAATCGGTGACGGTGTACGGGATTTGAGTGTTACATTCAAGTCATGCATTGAAACATTCTGGTACTGTAAGCCACTAGTCCAAATTGACGGTACATTCATGTACGAAAGAAATGAGCATAATTTTTTGTTGATCATTACACAGGACAGTAATAAGAAAATCTTGCCAATAGCTTTTGCAATTTTTGAACAAGAAGTTACAAATGCTTGAGACTTCTTCTTGACTAACTTGAGATGGTATGTCGTGTTGCAACCCAATACATGCATCATTCTGATACAGCACCCGGAATACAGGTTGTGATTGACCGACATGGAAGCCTATGGGATTATGCACACCTTAAGTATTGTATACACCATATCGAGGCAAATTATATAGGTCAATTCTATAAAAGATGAGGAATGACGATATGTTATTATCATTGGTACGTAGTCAATATTATTTTCTATATAATTCTTTAACATATACATTATTTTCATTCATGGATATTCTTTTTATTTTCTTCAACATCGTATGAGTTTGTCCAACATAGATTCCATGAAATGTTGGAGAATTTGTAGGCAGTAAATCCAACATAGTAAAAACAGGTACTTGTTGTATACCAACTAGAGGCATTGGGGAAGGTATGATAATGACACTTGTGCTTCTTAAGCACTTGGCCTAAATTTGAAGATGCAACCGTGTCATTGATTCTCAATTAAGATTATTCTAACATGGATTGTTAATTGTCATTAGCTAGTGGCGATCCTTAACCACTTCATTTGTGAATTGAGGTTGAATAATCGAAATAGTCTTTTAATGTTCTATTTACTTTAGTTGCATTTATTTTACACACTCTTTATATTTATTTGTTTTATTGTCTTTTAATTTATATTAGTAAATTAGTTAGGGTGTGTTTGATAAACAATTCAAAATTTTCATTTCATTTCATTGAAAATGAAAATTTTCAACATTTAATTTTTTTATCATTTATAAAAATTTGGTTAAAATATGCTATAAGTTTTTATACTCTTCACAAATTTAGAATTCAGTTCCTATATTTTTATTTTTAGGAATTCATCTGCTTTTCATATTTTAAAATTTAAGTTTAATCGTTAACGTCATTATTTTTTTTGTTAAATTTATTTATATGACATTTTGAAATATAAAAAAATACTCATTTGATAATAATGTAATTAAAACAAAGAGTTTATACCTATAATTTTTAATGTTATTAATTAATTTACGTAAGATAATGAAATTTGACACCTATATGATGCTAAAATTTAATACTTCATTTATATAATTTTATTTTTTTATTTAATTTGATTACTCATTCAACATTATTTTTACCATTATATAATTACCAAGTGTTTTTTTTTTAATGTCATACCAATCAATTTAGTAGAAGAATTTTAATGGTGATGATTATTGCACTTGAATTTTTAAATTTAGAAAGTAGAGAGACTAAGTTCCCGAATAAAAATAAGGGATTAAATTTTAAATATACGAAGTGTATAAATACATAAAGCATATATCTTCAAATTTTTACTCTACAATTTGATAAAACAATTAATCAATCGAGCATATCATACTTTCAATCCCCTTGTAAAATCTAAAAATCTTTACAAACCGTGTATGGAATAATTTATCTATATTTTCCATATTATAGACGTGTTAGTTTTTTATATGTTAATAATTTATATTTTATACAATTTTTTTAAAAATATTGTATATTCATGCTTAGAGGTGTTGATAACTTAAATTGGGATGTAGCCCAATTCTAAAGATTTTGGCCCAATTTGTCCAAATAACCCATCGATTATATAAAAATAGTAAAACATTTAAAATATAATTTTATATTAATATTTATACATCAAGCTTAGGGCACCTGACAAGTTTATCCATACCATATTAAATTATTTTTATATAATATTTTTATTAGATGTAACAATATTATCATATATATATAATAATAAAAAAACTATAATTATTTTGTCTACCTTCAGTACAACAAAAAACCTCCCCAAATATAAAAAATCTTTATTTAATAAATTTATTACAACCTAAACACAAATGGTTTAGTCTTAAATTCGTTTATAAATTTTTAGTTTGGTGAATTATAAAAAGAAGGTAAAATTTTAAAAACAACACAATTAACACGATTCGAATTCAGGTCACATTTAAAATAATAAACGCTTTGACCATTAGACAAACACGGAATTATTATAAATTATTTTATATGAGTTCAAAATAATATGAATCCTAATTATTTATTATATTCGGCAAAAACTTGTAGAAAACAGAGAAACAAACAAACCCCATTCCTAGGATAAAACGTGAATGTCGCCCATCAACGATGAAATTAGAAGGGAAACTCGAGGTCGATGTGAACGAGGAGGTGAGGTTGGTGTTGGAATGGGCATTGAATTGACGTTGAAAGAAAGAGACATAGTGAGGGCAAAACTAAAAACAGGTAGATTCCAAGCATGCAATCCAATCAGTGGCATCAAGTTGGGCTGATTGTGACCCCCTTTCTTATATTTTCTCCTTTGATGTTCTGTTTCTTGGAGTTTTGCACACATTAAAACCTAAAAATATAATAATAAAAAAATCACCATTTTCTTTATAGGAAATGTACCTTTGATTCTTCTAGACAAGGTTTTGTACGTTTAGACAGATTGGAGTTTGGGAATACCTCATCAAATGTGGAAATACAATAAATAATAAAACGTAAAGTTGGAAAATATTTATTTAATTAAAAAAAAAATACTTTAAATTATGAGTAAGATAAATTTATTTATTTATTTACATCGTAAAATTCATAAAGATAAAAGTATTGTATGAATGAAAAATATTGATTTATTTATTAATAAAATATTTTCTTTACGTCACAAAATTTAAAAAAATACATCAATCAATCGGGTCATCGAGGAGAATGTGTGCCGCAAGGTGGTGGACAACAGTCACGTGGAGGATTTTTGCGTACCACAGGTCGTACAATCAGGGTAATCCGAAGGAGCAACATGCGGTGTATCTGAAGGTGTATTCGAAAGTGTGAACCTGTAGACTTTCTCCTCCTCCTACTCCTCGTCATAGTCATCAACTGAATACGGCCTTACCCCAGCCCTCTGAGCAGCGTCATTATCTTTTTCGTTCGTCAATTGAGTCATCGTCCTCGCTTGCCATAATGTATTGACCACTCCCTCGTTCGGCTGTTGCGACGATGATCCACCAACGTAAAACAACAACATGTGTGGTGCTTAACCCACTATAGGGTTGTACCCATGAGGTACCGGGTACGTCAAAAAGGTACCCGTCATCAACTGTTATGTTGGCATTTACGTTGGTATCATTGTTTGTGACGGTGCATAAGTCAGCGTCTATCCTGACGTCGACATCGGCATTTGTATCAAGGTGTAGTATGCGGGCGATGTCTGTGGCACGAAATAGGTACTTACATAAACTGAAGAACCGACCACATGTGGTGGTGCTCCATAGTGCGATGGTACTTGTGAAAAATACATGGGGTTAGTTAATTGAACAAGAATAAGTGGAGGGAACTGACCCAGAGGAAGATATACCGTGGACACAGGCGACGTATCTTCTGTCGGAACAGATGACGAACGATCACGTCCCTTCCTACGATGTTATGGAAGTCAACATTATCTCTTCTGTCGAATTTGTCGACTCCTCTGCTCCAATGTTAGCATATACGGCTTGTCGACGACTTTATACCATGACATGTAGTCATCATCTACCATCGTGTCCGCTGAGTAGAATTCTTCGTGTGGTGGTAAGGATTGCAACCTACGATCCCACGCTTTAATGTACTTCCGATGCCGCTGCGACAAGTCAATGTCATCCTTCCCCCGTATGTTAATCTCGTGCAAGTCATTCAGGTCTTACGACAGCGACGAAATTCGTTGCTTCCACCCGAACTACCGCAACACCATGTCTGATTCGTGCATTTTTACGATCGCGTACACTACCATCCACACCTTTGCGTCCCACATTCGCCTGTTGGCCAACACTTCCGGCAGTATGCAAGAAATGACATCAGTGTCAACGTACAGTACCCACTCAAACTGAAAAGAAAATTTATAAATATCATTATGTATGAATTTTTGTAACAAATCATAAAATAATCAATATAAGTTTGAAAGAATAAGTAACTAACCTTGTGTTCCGAGCGTTGATCTAACAAAAGCGTAATATCTTCTAACTCATCGGGCACTACCACTTAGCTCGGCCCATGGTTCCACCTGTACAAGCGATGTGTTAGTTGAAGCATATAAAAAATACTTTATATACTACGTATTTGTTAAGAAATGGTGTTTACCTCGTCACCAACGAAAAAAGTATGGTCCGATCACCTTGGGACGTAGAAACGGTAGTCGCCACTAGGCCCATGACTGCAACAGTAGTAGATAACCACCGATGGACGCAGCGCGCAGAGTCTTGGCCCGTCACATCTCTCGGTATCACGTCGCTAGTACAACAAATCCCCAACTAAATTTGTCGCACTCCTCGAAGTCTACCATATGTAGAAGTCATCTTATGTGTACCAAATTACGATATTTTTCGGGAATTAAAATGCCCCCGATTAACCTGAGAAGGTATGCTCAAGCGTATTGTTGTATGACCTCCTCTGTTGCTTCTTCAAGAAGCACGTCAAAATCTTTCTTCAACCAGTTCATCGAACATCCGACCACCGTCGAACCGGTTCGGGATCTTCCCGGCAGGGGGACACTTTATCAGCAACGACAGATGCTCCCGTGATGGCTGGCCTATCATCGGCAAATCGAGCTGCAGCGTTATGTCCCCGAGTGTGATTGTACACTGACCTCATGAAAGGTGGAAAATGTGTGTTTCTGGCCTCCATCTCTCCACCAACGCACTAATTAGTTGGACATCGAGTTTGTAACCTCCAGACATGCGAGACACATGTAAAAATTCAGCCGCTTGCAAGTGGCCACGTATTTCAAGGATCAGAGGCTTTCCCATATATGAATGAAGCCCTCTAAAACACAATCATCGGCCTATTTAAAATATATATTAAAATTAATAAAAAAATTAATAGTATTTAAATTAACGAAATTTAAATTATTGTATTACCATTACTAATTGGGCATCAGAAATATGTGGAATTTCATATTGGAGTACAGAAGCAGGGTCAAGAGTGACCAGTTTTTAAAAATTTATCGTGTATTTGAAAATATCGAAAATAATTAAAATGAGAAAGTAAAAAAATTGGTTGTGTATTTGAGAGAGTTTGAGAGAGTTGAGTGAAAAATGAAAGGGGGAGGGGTATTTCTAGGTTAATTTTTTTGACCGATGGAGCCAACGGTCAAATTTTTTACTATTGAGAAAGTCTATTCCCCTAAAT
Organism: Kokia cookei; assembly: GCA_039519145.1. NCBI lineage: Eukaryota > Viridiplantae > Streptophyta > Magnoliopsida > Malvales > Malvaceae > Kokia > Kokia cookei. Next base: position 7,857,515 of record CM076900.1, on the reverse strand, counting down.
ATTTTTAAAAAACTGGCGAAAACCTCTAATAAAAATTTAAAAACGACATATATGTCTTATTTTACCAAAAGTATTAAAAGTATTCTAATTATTTATCATAGTATTGTCATTTTTCTTGAGTTGGTATCGAGTTGACTTATAATACCAATTCAATCAACAACATTATCAATAATGATATATTTTTCTATGAACAAATGTTGGATCCTTAAATTTTAATATTATATTTTTTTTATTTGAAGATTATATAAAAAAATAAAAAGACAAAAGTGTCATAATAATATAATTAGATTTAATTGCACGAAACTTTCCCAATCCATGACCCTCATTTTAAATTGGTCACTAAACTTCAAAATATTCTAATTACATCACTATATTGTTGATGTTATATCAATTTGGTCATTTTGTTTCTAAAATCGTTAATTTAACTGTTAAACACGTTGTATCTTATGTGACATAATTTACAATGAAAAGTTTAAGAAAAATAAATATTGTAAGACAAATGTTTAAAAAATCCTAGTTTTAAGGTTTTTAAAGCTTTTATAAAAGTCTTATTGTTCACTATTTCTTTCAAGTTTACTTTATTTTTATCTTTATTTTTTTACTTTTAAAAGTTATGCAACAAATTTCTATTTATTCATATTAAATTTAGCTACATACGATTTGACGTGTCATTTATCAATTAAATTAGCGGTTTTAATAATGAAAGGACCTGATTGATATAACATTTATAGTTTGGGGATGTAATTAGAACATTTTGAAGTTTGAAACTAATTTAGAATGAGGGTCGTAGTTTTGGGATGTCTGGTGCAATTAACTCCATTAATTATAATTTAAAAGAAGATGTATTTTTGTAATTTCATAATTGAGTCAGTGACACATACTAGATATTTGAGTTTTAAATTTGATAAATAACAATTTATAATAATAGCATGAATACATTTGTTGAGGCAATTTATGATCAGTGTCCATTGGTGTTTGACACTGCTTAAGCTCATAACTTGTCTTATTTGTTGACATGTTTGACCAAAATATCTTGGTTATTTTCTTGCATATTTGTGTGGATTTTGTACAATCAATCTCATGATTATATTTGGAGAAGAGATTTGATCAAGTAAGATTATTTTTCAAAGATTTTTATCTAATGTACTTACCTTATATATAAGATATAGGCTAACTTTATGACCCTACGTATCCCTATATAAAAGGTAATTGTTTTTATGAGATTTGAGAAGATCATGATGGATTGAAGTTCACTTAGTGGAGTTGGATTCGTGCTCTAAACATGAAAGGCTTGTTCAACCTTAATAAATGTTTTATTGTTGAGGCAATTATGAGAGGAGTGCCTAGAGTAGTGCCACGACTAGTGCCCTCTATGTCTAGCATTGCTCAACCTCATAACTTGCCTTATATAGAGTTGACACTTTTTTGTCAACAAATCTTTGGGTTGTGATATTTGCTCATTAGGTGAATGTGTGTAAGCCTATCTATGATATCCAAGCTACTATAGGAACATATCTTGAAATTTGGTTTGGACTAGATCAAACAGATCAACTTTCTTATTTTGAGAAGATTGGATCGGGTAACTTGATAACATATCCTAAAGATTTAAAGACTTATCAGACTCATATTAATGATATTATCTTTACTGGTTATCTTGCTATTTTGATAGGAAGATCGATTGTAATTAATCATTATCTTGACAAGCATTAAACTGGTTTGTGTAGGTAAAGTGTGTAGAGAATGTTAGCACTTACTTTGTAATTTAGAACTTGTTTTTTAGAGTGCATTTTATAAGTCATCAAGTGAGTCACTTGGTTTTTATCTTAAATTTTTAGTGGAAAAATTAAAAGGCTAGTAATCTAGATCTTAGGTGCCAAACTGAGGTTGCTAATCTAGTGACAGTCAATGTTTGTAATCACTTGTTGTATGAGGTGTTTAGATAATTGATTATCTCTTTATGCAAAACCTTATAAACATAGGGAAATTAAACTGTATAAATACATCGAGTGTACATTGTTTTTCTGCTTTATTCTTCACCAATACTTGAAATTGTGAACACTGCTCATCGCACTACTTCTGACACGACTCGATTTCTACTTTTGGACGTAACAAATTTAAATAAATTTTGATTCATAATTCTAAAAACATTTTATGTTTGAACTTGAACTTGGTTGGATTCACCCATTTTTACTATTCGCGTTATAAAATATTTTAAATAATAAAAAATAGTATTTTTATTATATCATTCCCTTCAAAATATATTTTTACTCATATTTTAAATTGAAATTAAATCAAACTAAATTAAAATATAAAAAAAAAAATTTATTTCAATGAACTATTCGAGAAAAATGAAGATGAAGGTCAAATAAAATAAAATATTGCATAAATGGGCATTTGCATGCCAAGTAGGTTCAGCCATAAATTATTTATGGTCGACAATCATTCTTGGTCATGCTGGCCACTCTTGTTTTTCTTCAACAATTTTCACTTTAATTGAACAACATCTTATCTTCAAACACTTTTTTATTTTTTTTATTTTTAGAAAAGTTTAAGGTCCAATCACTCTTGTTCTTCATATGTAGCAATAACAGTTGCAAAAATCTTTTTGTCACTCCATTTCACAATTATTATTATTATTATTATTATTATTATTATTATTACTATTATATCTCTCTAGCCTCTTGATTGGCAGATGCTTATGGGGTTAAGCGAAAAAAATCTTGGGGCAAAATCAAATTATAAATTTAGTGAAAGTTAAAATATAATTTTGTCATTAGTTTGTAATTTAACTAAAAAATATAATTTTGTCATTAGTTTGTAATTTAACTAATTTTCATAAAAATTAAATCATAATTTTATTATTATTAGACAATCACAGTATAAAATGAACTTAAATTTTTAAGATTTCAAAAGTGGCCCCTAAATTGCTTAAGCTAATCAAGACAAGTGATTGGTGGGACCAAGCATCACAAAAACATGAGAAAACATGATGGAAATGAGGTAAGTATCCTTTGTAAGTTTTATTCTCATGTCTCGTAAAATAAGCAATTTTGGTTAAAATCGAGATTAATCAATTAAATCGATCTAATTTATTTAATCAGTCGGTTAATCAATTTAGTTCAGTCGGAGATCGGTTAAATTTTTTTTGAAATTGTGGTTAACAATTAATTCAATTCGAAACCGAGTAATTAGCTGAACTTAATAAATAATACTATATATTATATGTATTAGGCTATTACTAATTCGGTTAATTCGATTAATTCGATCAAATGAACATTATTAATTTATTATTTTTTTATATGTTTTATACTTGTTTTAATAAAAAAAATAAAACATACGATTGACTGACCGATTTAACCGAAATATTTCGGTTCAATTAGTTTTTTTTTTGAAAAAAATTTCGATTCAATTAACAATTAAATAATTAAAAATTTGATTAATTTAATTAATAATAATTCGATTCGATTAACCGTTTAAACACCCTTATCGACACTTAACATCTGCGGACAATATCAAGGGGGGGCTCCAATACACTGGGGGTCTTAGGTTCCAACCCCAATGTATATATCCACGACTAACTGCTGAAATCAGTTGTAGATTTGGCCAAGTTATGGTATGATGACGTGAAGTACTTGGAACCGGTTTGGCATACACATTGTGACAACACATGTCTATCCAAGAATTTCTGTTCGGACAAATCCGTAGCTTTCCAATCTCTTTCCATGAAATTTTACAATTAGTTTTTTTTAGCCAATTTTTTTACTAATAGCCTTAAGCAACGTCCACATCTGCATGGAGGTATGTGTAGAGGAACCACCCTATATAATCTCTGCACAGAACTCTTCCCGTATTTACAACTATTTCCAATCGATAGTATCGGTGGAGAGATCATTAATCCCTAGGGTTCTTTTTACTTTCTTTTTTCTTTTTAGTTTTTCATCCATTATTTAATCATCATCTCCCAACTCCAAGAATAATTGTAATAATGTTGGGTGGCTCTTCAATGGAGGAAATACCAGCTGCTGGTAATAACTCATCAGAGATCCAGCTTCCTCCTGGTTTTAGATTCCACCCTTCTGATGAAGAGCTCATAGTTCATTACTTGAAAAACAAAGTGACTTCCAGCCCTCTTCCAGCTTCTGTTGTAGCTGAGATTGATTTATACAAATATAATCCATGGGAGCTTCCAAGTATGTATATGCATATGTATACTAATTAGAAAGGGTTCTTGTAAACTGTGAACTGTACTGATTAGTTCTATCTGGTTTGTTTATTTGTGATCTATCTATCTATCTATCTATATATATATATATATATATATATATATATAGTTAAAGCTTTGTTTGGAGAAGATGAATGGTATTTTTTCTCGCCAAGAGACCGGAAGTATCCGAACGGGGCGAGGCCTAATAGAGCGGCAGCTTCGGGGTATTGGAAGGCGACGGGGACAGATAGACCGATCCTAACGTCGTGTGGAACCAAGAGCATTGGAGTGAAGAAAGCTCTGGTATTCTACAAAGGACGTCCACCTAAAGGGACCAAGACAGGGTGGATCATGCACGAGTATAGGTTGCTTGAAACCATGATTTGGACTCCCAAACGAAAAGGGTCTATGAGGGTAACAACTAAGACCATGTGGACCGTATAGCTAAGTTATGTGATGAATTATGAATGATGATAATCGATTTTCTTTTCTTTTCTCTTCTTTCTTTTTATGTTAACAGTTAGATGATTGGGTGCTTTGTCGAGTGAGGCAAAAAGCCCGCATACAAAGGAACAGTTGGGAAGATAGAAACATCAGCAGTCATGAACCAGCTGATAGCTTCTATGTCCCCAATCCCATTGAGCCATGGCCTTCCAACACAAACCACAACGTTGAAATGGGCAAAACCTACCTATTCAATGACTACCCTATGTTGCCTTACATTTTTGCATCTCAAGACCTTCCTTGCTTCGATACAACCTCCAGCATTAGCTTCCAAAGTAGTGACAAATCTTCCACATCCCTCCAGGAAGCCAATTCTGGCAACAACAACAACTTGCAGATTTCATTTTCGTCCCTACAAAACCTGTTTAACCCTTTGAAAAGAGAGTCCAAGGAGGAAGGTAGCTGTAAGAAGCTCAAGAATACAGAGAAAGATTGCAGCGAAATGAAGTTTTATAGATCAAACCATTCGGAAAACAGTGATTTTAGTCCACATCAATGGAATCCAATGGTTCAGTATCATCAACAACTTAATCTCACGGATTTTACTGAAACTGACTAAAGAAAGCATGGGATTATACATATGGGGTAGGAAAAGGTGTACATAACATTATCAATGGTTTCTATAGTGTGCTGGGGTGAAGGTATGCAGTTAGATATACAGTAGTTTCTCCTTACGGACCAGGTGGAGATGATACATTTGTATGTAAATTACTAGGGTGATTTGGAGACCTTCATTTATGTTTACTTTTATAAAGTTTTCAGATTGATTTGTATCATTGTACATACATAGTATTAGAAGTACATATGGTAAAACAATAAATGCCACCAGAGCTCAGACTAAAGCTCATGTAATCTGTATCATTGTACACACATAGTATTACAAGTACATATGGTTTTATTTTAGATTTTAATTTGTATCAACGTACTCATGTTTTCTCCGCTTTCTGTTTTATTTTTGTTATAATAGGTGTTGATAATGGTAATAGAATGATCGTAAAACACTAAGAAAAGAAAAATAAAACACACAGATTTTACGTGAAAACTCTTTCGATAAAAAATCAAAAGAGAGTTTCAACTACATCTATTTAAATGTTGAAAACCCCTATTCATAGAAGAAATGTAATTCTATACGGATTCTGTTTGTGCGGCATGGTTCGTACCACGGGAGCAGAATCACAATCCCAAACCAGTTTTATATTTAATGGGGATCGATGGTGGGCTACAGCCTCGGACTGTCTTATTCTGCCACTATATTTTATTTCTTTGATAAACGATAGGAATCGAGTCGCACAAACCCTAACAATATTTTTACAAAATTTAAATATGGTTACCTAAACTCCAAAAACAAATTCACCATTTGGAACTCCAATGGATTTGATTCCAAAGTTTTCTGGAACTGTATCTTATGTTCAGCATCATTGTCTGTTTTTATGCCCAAAAAGAAAACTACAGCATTGAACCACAAATGTAGGGCTCCTAAAAGAAACCAAGAATTCCCTTTGTTTCTTGAAAAGTTACTTTTTCTTAAAATATTTTTAAAACATGTTGTTTCAAAAAAACACTCTCTATTTCAATAAAAACATCAATTATTTTAAATATTTAATTAATTAAATTTTACAAAAGAAAATATATCTAAAAACTTTATTAGAATGAACTCAACGAGTGACTTCAGTGGTAAAAAAGATGTTATTTATTTTAGATGACCAGAGTTCGAGCACTTGTGTGTGCAAAATGTGTGTGCCTTGTCAAAGAATTAAGAAAATATGAACAGAAATTATCATATAATCGCACCAGTATATTAAAAAAAAAACTTCATTAGAATAACAAATTTTAAAGCATAAGAGATTAAAGATGAAACCTTTTAAACATCGATAGGGAGTATCTTTTGCCGTTTAACTTCTTATTTATTGCTTTACATCAGCTTGTATCGATCCTTTTTACTTTGTTTCCTGTCTCTATTGAAAAATGTCTTCCCTTTATTGAATGATAAGGTTATTTCAGTAAATTTGAATTAAATTATTGTTGACAAAAAACTTAATGCACATTTTTAGCTCTTGAATTTGGTAATTTAAACTTATTTAGTATTTATTTTTTTAATTTAACTGGGATCAAAATTTAAAAACCGTTAGCTAAAAGAGTATTTTTTTTTTTTAGGAATTTGACTAACACCATTTATTTTTCAATTTTTTTTTTAATATTATTAATTAAAATATTTTAAAATTTTAAAATAAATTTAAGTTTAACTTATTTTTTAATATCCCCGAACCACCCCCTCCCCCTCTACCTCTCTCATTATCCTTCTTCTTCCCAATCCCACACCTTTCTCAAATTTTTTTTTTCATTTCGTCCCTAAACTTCATGAGTTCATGGACTCATTTCTTTGCTTTTAAAAATAATAGAGAAGTCATTTTGTAATTTTTTTGGAAGTGAGAAAGATTAAGAAAATAAATGATTTATTTTTAGCTTTTTGGATTAGAGCTCTCTGGCTTATCTCTAAAAATGGCTTCCTTTCGCTTACTATGATTGATTTTGATTTTTGTTATTTCTCAGTTCCGTAGTTGAAGAAGGTCATCAAAGGGTCTTATTTTCTATTATCCTTTTGTCCCCTCGTTTTAATCAGTTTTGGAAAATGATGATGATAGAGACATGAAACGCTGGTAGGTCGAGGCTTGAGTGGCAACAACTTGCAGATTTTAGCGATGGTGTTGGAGAAGAAGAAACAAAGAGAGAAGAAGAGACGGTGATGGGATGAAAAAGTTAATAAATTAAAAAGTATTTTTTTAATTAATAAAAATTGAAAATAAATTAAATATTTTTAATACACATGGCATAATATAATTGGTCCTTTAATACACATGTCATAGTTTGATCGGTGGTTTTCAAGTTTAGGTACCAATTAAATAAAAAAAATACTAAATAGGTACAAATTATCAAGTTCAAAGATTAAAGTAAACAGAAAATCCATTTTCGGAATGACCAAAGAGTTTTTCGGCAAACACGGAAAAATACGAAAATTGTTTTCCTGAAGGAAAAAAAAGACCGTAAGAGTGGACCAGAAATCATGCCCTACGAAGGCCTGCAAAAATAAGAAATCAGCGCAAAAAGAGATAAACTACTACAGCATAAACGATAAAACCATGAAGCTAGAAAAAAAAAAACTTGAATTCGACTCAAACTTACACAGTCCAGCTATTGGGCAAGTCAAAGTTGAATATCTTAATACTTTATTCCACTAACATGCTAGCTTAACCAAGCTTTTCTTTCTTTTTTTCCTTTTGGAACAAAGTTTTTTGTTTTCTAATTATGAAAATTTTCAACGCGTAAAAAAAGAATCTACCTTGAAATTGAGTATGAAGATTGAGATTTAACTAAAAAGGTAGCCTAATCGAGAGCTTAGTCAAGCACTATCTTGAGATAAAGTTCCTTACATCTGAAGGTTGAATAAGCTGATTACACCCCAGTAATAATATGATTGCCCCTAACAAGCTTAGTCAACTACGTTTATTTCCTATTCAGCTGTATAGTACTGCCACTTTAAATATACAAGTTTTTTCTTTGTTTTTTTTTCTTTACTTACCTCCATCTCCATTCCTAAATGGTTTCCGATGCGTGCAACACAGAGGGTTCAAAGCGTTTGTATAACTGTCTAGGCAACACAACTTTTGTCTTAACCTGAAATTGTCTGCTTATGCGGTAAAGATGATTTATTAGCTATGTTTTGTAAAGAAGAGCCATGAAGGCAGAAGTACCTCCTTTAAACAAATATGGTCAAATCTTTACAAACTCCATGATATACAAACATTTACGGTTGTCTTGAATTTGTAGGGATAGATAAACTCAAGTTTTCCCAGAGCAAACAATGATTCCCACTAATGAAACAAATCAAATACAAGAACAAGCCCCTCCAAATGAAAGAAATTACCAGAAAAAGCCGATAACATACAAGGGAAACTCATAGATTTATCCTTTTATCACTTCACTTCTTCAGAACACTGCAAATGAAGAACAATTAAGGGAGACTTCTCAATGATAAAAACAACAGAAATAAGAGAACAAGTCAGTTAATCCATTAACAGAATTTCCACATAAAATCATTACTAGAAAAATCCAACATCTATCACCAACCAACGATAACTGAAGCACACAGTATAGCAAGTTCCACTACAGTAAACTGTATGAATATCGAGAATATAGGATAGAGTTTGTGGTTAGTATTAAAAGGAAGCTTTTTTAAATGAAGGCATGAGATAGAATCTTACTTGTACAAATAGGCAGCTATTCCCAGAACTATGCACAGCAATACGATATCAATACAGAAATTTCAGCTGGACCTCAACTGGAACAAACCAATAACTTATGTTACATCCAGCAAAGAAGAGAAGAAAGATGAAATGCATGAAAATCTACACTTAATGAAGTTATAACTGATCACCTGTGTGACAGTATCTTTAAGTCTAACATTGGTATTCCTAAGGTCAGCAGCTGCCTTGTCCACCTGCAAAAGTGTATAGAAACAGAATATATATACTGCAATTTTGTAATCTTTAAGCAGTTTCTACGATGTACAACGAGACGATGGTTATAATGTTCACCTTGGTGTCAATTTCATCCATCAAAGGAACCTGCCTATCTAGTTCCTGCACATACCATAGCATACAATTAAGTAAATGGCATGAATGTTACAATTACTCGACAAAGTATTTCATAACAAATATTTGTAATTATAAATGACACTCAGGTCAGCTTTACCTCATTCATATCATGAGCCATGTTCTTTAAAGTATCCAAACCTTCTGAAATCATATTCAAACCTTGGTCCTGCATGGATGTCAAAAGTAATAAAAGGTAAATCATAGCTAAAGAAATGTGGTGTATACAGGTAAAAGTCAACCAAGATTCCTTCTATAGATAAAAATATTCATAAAGAATAGCTCCCAAATAAGTTTAACATGCCTGCTTCATTTTCCTCATTTCATACTCCTGCCTGAACTGACTTGACTGCTCAGATTCTTGAAAGTATTCATTGTCAAATCGCTCATCTATGACCAATATGAATATGTAAGTACAACGAAAAAAATAAGATCTTCCAGACATAAAAGTTCCATAGATCATAAAGAAATTACTGATAAGCCATACATTATAAACTATAAGATCGAGAATTTCTTGCTACAAGCAATCTGATGGTAACAAAGAATAAACAACAGTCTTGCAGATATGAGCATAAGCTAAGCAACCTCCTCGCTTTATTATTTTTGAAGCTATAAAATATGAATTACAATAGTTTTTAATATATTAGAGAAAGCACTACTCTCGCCACCTTTTAGTTGGGTTCCTACTCTTATTTCTATTTCTCCATCTTTATCTTCCAAATTTTTCTCTCCTATCTTTGAATCAAATCTTGTTCTTGATCCATTTTTTCCCAACTTTCCCTCTTATGTTTGTATCAGCTAATTGAAAGTCAAAGCAACGTTCTTCAATCATTATGGAAGGTTCTACCAAATAAAAACAAGCCACTCCACCCTACCCAACAACAAAAAGAAAAAGGAAAAAATGATGATAACACATACAGTTTGCATTTTTAGTCAAAATGGTAGAAATAAAGATTTAAATCTAAACACTGGCATGTTGAGCAGGTCAGTAAACAGCTAAACATTAAGTCTCCATCCATACAATCTCAATAAATTTAACAGAAATTTCAATGGAGTTAAGGATCACCAGAATCAAACTTAATTGCAGTACGAGAAGCTGAAGGTGCTGAAGACATCCAGCCTCCAGTTTGTTTAGGTGCAGCAGTTCCATCAGGTATAGCTTGAATCCTGTCCGGCAATGCAAGGACCAGATCATTACGAGCAGCCATCTCTTCAGTTGAAATCCCTTTAACCTGTAAATGAATCCAAACTTTATCACAATGGAAGTCCAAACTAGTCAATTTTCCAAGTCCAAAATAACATATTCCAAAAACCTCTAAATATGTAAAAACAAAATACATTATAGTAAAAAAAATGTCAATTCTGTTTGCTTGAGCAACATTATGAATGTATGAATAGTTAAACGAGCTCACATTTACAATAAATTGTTAAACAATTTGGGAAATTGTAAAAGAGAAGGAAAAAAGTTAACCTTCTTAACAGCCAATCTCTGCAGCTTAGGGACCTCCTCAAGCAATCGAGCCTTGGTTCGACGAATCTCAGCATTGACTGCAACAGCAGATGCCTTACTTTTCTCCTTGGAAGCAAGTTCTGCTTTCTAAATCAAAACCAAAACAAAAAAAAACCTCAAATCGAAGGTAATAAAACCCTAATTATTACTGAACAACTCTCAATTAAGCAGAGGAAGACTGATACTCTAAATCTCAAATAACCTAATCATAAGGCAAGCTTAAACCTAACAATCTCTAACAAGATAAGATAAAAGAATTAGATTAGATCGGAGCTACCTCCAGAGCGGATTCAATGTCGGCTTCGACTGCGGCGTAAGCGCGAGCAAAAGCATCGTCGCCGGAGACATTTTGGTTACGCTGCTTTTCGACGTCGTATTTGTCGTACCTCTTGCAGATCACATCTACTCTTGTCAATATATCGATTACACTCATTTTGTTTTTCTTTTGAGTTTAAAGATCAATCAATGTAGCTGTTTGGAAGTGGGAAAAATTTGAGAGAAAAAAAAAGAGTTGGAATTTCTTCGTTTCTGTTTGTTTCCCCTGTAGTTGTTGTTCACCGAACTAACTCCAGATTCAAAGATAAACAGTAAGAATAATAAAACATTAGAATTCAACCCGATTTTCATTTTTCACGACAGAGTAATTTAAAAAAATCCTGATATTATGTAAATTTAGGGTGAAATCAAGGCTAAATTTGCAAAAAAAAAAATGCCGGGTTTTGGCATATTTATTCGAATAGACCAATTTTGTAGAGAGAGTGAAAACGTAATTGGAAGTGTTTAGGATTTGGATCGGATTTAAGCATGATATTAATATATTTTATACTTACTCAAATTCGACCTGGTCTAATCTGAAATATGAATAAAAAAAATTACTTAAACTCATCCACCTTTTATTTTAGACCAAACAATATTAATTTTTATTTTTTCTAAAAAATTATTTATATTATATTATTTTAATATTTAATATTTTATACATTTTTATTTATTTGAAATTTTTAAATAGTCATCTTAACATTATTTTAATATTTACATTAGAGTAGTATTATTTATTTAGTATAGATTTATTTTTTATGTGTTTTAAATTATATAATATATAAAAATAACATAATATAAAGAATCATGAACTTAAAATGAGTCGAGCCGAGTCAGACTTGGGCTTGAATATTTAAGCTTGACTCATATTTTAAACGAGCCTAATTTTTTACTCAAGCTCATTTTTTGGTTCATTTTTTTTGCCCAAACCCTTCCATATTTCGGGCGGGTTTTTGGGTCTGAATGGATAGCCCGGTTCATGAACAAGTCTAGAGGTAACCTCCCTAATGGCCATTAATGAGTGTCAAATTCACCAAATATAAATATTCCTACGATAAATAATACAAAACAGTAGTATAAGGCAATAGGATCGATTCCATATGGACTGGTTACTATAATCTATTTTCGTGTCTTCCTCTTAAACGTCACGTCGAAGGATGTGCCCAAGACTTGTGACTGTCTCCCTAAAAAATAAATAATAAAGGATTTAGAGATAAAATGTTAAACTAAAATGGAACGAAAATAAGATAAATAAAGTAAAATAAATCTTGATGCAAAGTAATTAATTGAGATAAAAATGAGAAAAACTATATTTAATAAACTTAGCCTCAGCCTCGGTTTCCTTCGATCCTGAATCGATCCTTGAAAATTAATCTTCCCTTTTAAAGCGATAAGTTGGTTATAGCGCTCGAAAATATCCCAACCGCCAACTTTTCCTCTAGTAGTTGGTTCCGATACGACCTGCAAACTGACCCTTGTCGAATGTCTAACCACGTCGCACGTGCTCGTGATTTAAGATTTAAACAGCTTTGTGTTCTGAAAAGCCCAACTCGAATTAACGGCCTCAACCGCGTGAGTCATTTAAATCCGGTATCTACCACCCTTGACGGAATCCAACTAGCTTTTCCCACTTGGACACGACAATTTGTTCGTGGGAACTCGAATACAGCATGGCCGACTCGACTCCCCAACTGTACGCCAATCTTTCTCAACTCAATGCGCGCTTTTTGAATTGAAGTCGAATTAACTTTAAAGGACGAATTTGTACTATCCCATAAACCGGAATGATAGCGAGTACAGAAAAAAAGGTTTTTAGCACGGTTTCGAAACTCACGATTATTTATTGACGGAATGATAATCGGGCTAAAGCTAAAAAGTGTTTAGTGGCACATGATTTTAATCAGGCTTGATGGATGAATGTGGTGAATTGTTTGTGATTATGAAGGATGGAAATGGAGAAGGATTGAGAGAGCAATTAGATAAATTTGTAAAATGAATGAAAATTATAATGGAAATGGCAGACAACTCCGACGCAAAAGATAAGAGAAAATGGAGAAGAGAGAATTTCTCAATTGCTTCACAAAATCCAAGTACATCTCAATTGAATCCAAGTAACTTTATTTATACACAATTGATTACTAAAAATAGCTTAAGTCCTATTAAACTAAATTACCCTATTTACTTAAAATAAATAATTTTAGTCAAAATGAAATTAGGAAAATAACAAATTTAATAAAAACAAAATTAATAAAATAAACAACTTTGACTAAGCTTATTTGACCATTTCAACCAAAAATTTCTTTTGCAATTCAGCCCTCAATGTCCCTCAAATTCAAATATAGCCTGTTTCTTCACATATGTCTTCAATTTAATCCACTTTTACTTTCTTTTAGGTAGAGAAATATCAATTTGTGTACCTGATAAGAAATTGTAGGAAATTAGAAATACTTTCCTCATAATTAATCCAAAATACACAAATAAATTGCTTAAATAATTCACTTATCAGCCATAAAAAATAGTTAGCTTTATTTCTATATAAATCTATTTTTTTTCCTATTTTTTCATTCAAATCCAATTCTCTCAATTTTCTCAAGAATTTAATTCTAAATTTTTAATTAAAATTCTCTAAGTATGTCTTGATTTAATTTTGTTTTTAGATTTTTATTCGTTTTAATTCAATTTTGGAATGAAAAGTACTCTTACTCATTTTGATGACAACTACATTCTCACGTTTCAATTGCAAAGAGTAAGAAAATATTTTTAATATTTCTAATTTTATTAAAGTTCATTATTAATTTGTTAAAAAGATTAAATTTTTAATTTTTTTTATAATTAGGTCGTAGATCAAATTTTGGAGACATATATACACAATCTATCGTCGAGGTCATCGTGTATGATTGAACCCTGTTTGAAAGATGCTCGATTCTTACACGTGTCTCGTATGCTCGAGGAGTGTAAATTGGATGTTCAATTACAACTCAATTTATCGATGGATGGGTCAATCATTACAGGATTAGTGGTTGTTGGCGATTGGAGCGATTGGAGCAACATTTGCGAACAACTATTAGGCAAGGTGTCAGACAAGTTTATTGGTAGTCGGATGGAGATGAAATGGTTGCAAGAAAATTTCCAAAATCTCCATGAGAGTTCAAGTCCCCTTGAAAAAGAAGAACATGTCCGAGCGTACATCCTGAGGTTAATCAGAGGTGTTATAATGCTTGATAAATCTTGAACTCTTGTACATTTAAGGTGGTTGCTACAACTCGTCGACTTGAAAGAAGCGAACCAACTCAGTTTGAGGTTAACCGTGTTGACGATGTTGTATCGAGAGATGTGTCAGGTGATGCAACCATAAAAAATTAAAATTGGTGGTTACGTAGTCCTTCTAGAGTCATAGGCATGGTTATGGCTATCAATTTTACATTCTAGAGCCGACTATCCTTATATTTTCCCACTCATAACAAGGTAAAATTAATTCTATAAAAATAATTATCATAATATTATTTAATTAAGCTGATTTTTGAAAGGGAAAATATTATTTGAATAGGTGGAAACATAGCTCGAGTTACGTGAGACTACTAGAGGAGCTAAAAGATATCTGGCTATTGTTAGATTAACTATCGAAAACCGAGGTTAGTTTTTCAAATTTTATTTATATTTTTGTCCATTATATGGTTTCAATGTTTCCCCCAAAATTTTAATTATTTTGATTAAATTTAAATTTAAATTAAAGATGATATTGTATGTGATTGAGTGTAAAATAATATTTGTATGTCTTTAAAATTTGATAATAAAATTTGATAACCACATTATCAAATTTTAAAGACATACAAATATTATTTTACATATTTTAAGATTATCCTAATATTAGTTATCCTCTATCTTATTTGAGTCCTTTTAAATCTTTTTAATATTAAATATGATATAAATGTTCTTTTTTGTTTCATTACATATTTTATCTTAATTATTTAATTATTTTATATCAAAATATTTATATTCTTTCAAATAATTGGGACAAATATAATTAATTATTATGTAATAAAAAAATCCTAGTATTTTGATTTGCTTTCAAATATTATCATATAATTAAAATATTAAAAAAACTTTATTACAATATCGATACATAAATTTTCGTGACATAACACATCATCATTAAATAAAATAAAAAATAATAAAATTTAATAATTTCATTTAAATATAATTAATTATAAATAAATATTAAAACTACTCAATATTCTAAACTCTTAAATTCAGTATCCTAATTTCGAAAGTTATTAATATCTATTTATAATAATTAATTTTAAAGTTTAATTATGTTGAGTTGATCAAATATTAAGTTAATGCCTAAAATGGTTATATATAAACAAAGAAAAATAATAAAAAATTAATTGGAATTAAAAATTTGGTTAGTCGAGTTGGACAAGGAGAAGGAAACGAGAAGATTCGAGAATGAATTAGCAAGTTGCGTAGGCCAATCTTAGAAACACCACCGTCTGGCTCACGTAACTGCACGCCGACTCATTTGACCGCAATTTTCTCGTTTCCTCCAGACCTTCCAACACTAAGAAAATCCACACCCTCTCTTCTATATAAGCATCGCCTCACCCCCCTCTCTCTCCATACAACGCAAGCCGACTCAAGCTCTTCTCAAATCGTTCATCGCTTAAATCTCTCCAAATATGCAGATCTTCGTCAAAACCCTTACAGGCAAGACCATCACCCTCGAGGTCGAGAGTTCTGACACCATCGATAATGTAAAGGCTAAAATTCAAGATAAGGAAGGCATCCCACCAGACCAGCAGCGTCTCATCTTTGCCGGCAAACAGCTCGATGACGGCCGTACCTTGGCCGATTACAACATCCAGAAGGAATCCACCCTCCACCTTGTTCTCCGTCTTCGTGGGGGTATGCAGATCTTCGTTAAAACCTTAACCGGCAAGACAATCACCCTCGAAGTCGAGAGCTCTGACACCATCGATAATGTGAAGTCTAAAATTCAAGACAAGGAAGGCATCCCACCAGACCAGCAGCGTCTCATCTTCGCCGGCAAACAGCTGGAGGACGGCCGTACCTTGGCCGATTACAACATCCAGAAGGAATCCACCCTCCACCTTGTGCTCCGTCTTCGTGGGGGTATGCAGATCTTCGTGAAAACCTTAACCGGCAAGACCATCACCCTCGAAGTCGAGAGCTCCGACACCATCGACAACGTCAAGTCTAAAATCCAAGACAAGGAAGGCATCCCACCAGACCAACAACGTTTGATCTTTGCAGGGAAGCAGCTTGAGGATGGGAGGACCTTGGCTGATTATAACATACAGAAGGAATCGACCCTTCACCTTGTTTTGAGGCTTCGTGGAGGCATGCAGATATTCGTCAAGACATTGACTGGGAAAACAATCACATTGGAGGTGGAAAGTTCGGATACAATTGACAATGTGAAGGCAAAGATTCAGGACAAGGAAGGTATTCCCCCAGATCAGCAAAGGCTCATCTTTGCTGGCAAGCAATTGGAGGATGGGAGGACTCTAGCTGATTATAACATTCAGAAAGAGTCCACCCTTCACCTTGTTCTTCGTCTCCGTGGTGGCCAGTGAGAAGTTAATTCTTCTTTTGTCTTTGTTCTAGTAGCTTAAGATGGTCACAAATAAGCCTATGTTCTTAACTCTTAATGTAACCTTATAAGTTTCTTTGGAATAGAAGTTTGGTGAATTCATATCTGCTAATTGGTTGCTTATCAAATCTTTTCAATGCAATGATCACTGTTGAAATGGGTAATTTGTGATGTTAATGTTTTGTAAATTAAAAAATATCAATGTTGACACAGCGAAGAACCACATCTTGGGCTGCCAGCATTAGATGAAATGTTACTTCATAGTTTTTTTTGTCTTATGAAGATTTAAGCTCTGCAACAGAGACAGAGGCAGGTTCCCTGAAAAATCAGAACACAATTTTTATAATGTTGTACAGATGGAATGACATGAGTTGGAGAAATGAGAAGCTCTATTATGTTGCCAGTGCAGCTGATCAGCCACGTCATTATTGCATTTTCTTCCACTAAAATACTTTTGTAGTGTCTATTTCAGGCTAATATTTTCTCCCATGTCAACTTTGTTTCATTGGAAATGCCTACTCTAGACATGTTTTTTCTTTTCTGAGACTACCCATTAACCTTTCTCTCATTCAAGGATAGATTTCTCACCTAGAAAAGTCTCAATTTCAAATCATAAGTACCATTCAACATATTGATTTAAAATCCAATTTCTTGAATTTTTTATGGGTATTGGGTATCATGAAAACATTTTATATTTTCAAGGAAAATTAAATGGGAAGAAGTACAGCAAAAAGAAAAAGGTAAGAGTAGTTTGGGAAGTCAATGAGTCCATGAACAGCCATAGGCCTAAATCTCACTATCATTTTGGGCTAACTTCCAATATATAGTAGAAATTGCTTACTCTAAACGGCTATAAATTCCAAAATATTGAAAAAAAAAAGGGGGCATTCCGAGAATTGAACTCGGGACCTCTCGCACCCTAAGCGAGAATCATACCACTAGACCAAATGCCCTGGTTGTTTCTTGATGATAAAAAATTACTGAAATATTAAAATTTAGAGAGAGTAAATCTTAACGTAGGGTAAGGATCCTCTAGCACTGTATAAATCTCAATATCATATATGATGAATTTTGATTTGTTTGCACTTATACATATGACACTTTGATTGTGGTTCAAATGTATACATGAAAGTTTAATTTTGATTTAATCAAAACACATTTAAAGAAATAAAACACATCAATTTATTTATATATTGGATAAATATAATTAATTGTGTATACACTATATAAATATAAATGATGTTATATCAATAATTGTGTTAATAATTTGTGAGAATTGGATCAAATCAAAATTTTATGTATAAAATTGTATATTAAATCACAATTCATATATAGTTTTGAGATTTATTCATTAAAGGAATTAGATGATGACTCATTGAGAGAGGTGGTTGAAAAAAATTATATAAAAATATATTTGAAAATAAATGATATTTTTTAAAATATATATTTGAAAAATAAATAGATTGTTGTTTAAATAGCTAGTTTTTCTAAAAAAAAAAATACAGTTGATAAATTTTTAATAAAAAATAAGTATTTTTTCAAAAAAATATATAGTGGCTAAAATTTTAATATGCATGAATTATTATTATTTTGAGTATTAAAATAAATAATTCGTTTGTTTTAAGTAATAAATAATATTTTTGTTTCGGTATAATCATATCTAAATTAATTTAATATGTTTTTAATTAATATTATTAATAAAATTATTTCTTAGTTTTAAATTTAAACATTATACTAATTATATTTATCATATTTACTGAAAAATAAATGTGAGAGTATTACATGCTAGGTTAGATTATAGACATTATAATTCTAATATCTATAATAATAAATTATTGATAAATTTTCATAAAAATATTCGATGTGTAAATCCGTTGAGCTATCTATTCAATATATTTTTTTTATTTGATGAAGGATTTTTTTTTTAATGTTGTAAGTTACTCGGTAATAGTTTTGCTTTGGTAATTATATTTAAATTAGTTTTAAAAAATATTTTTTTCGAATTAATATTTTTTAATAAACTAATAATTTTTTTTTAGTTTAAATATTAGATTAATATTATATGTTTGTTAAAAAAATGTGAAAGTAAAAAATAATATACAGATAGACATGTTCATGGGTCGGGTTATTTGCTAAGGCCTGAAAGTTCACCCAAAATTTGGGAGGGTTTGGGCAAAAAACAATAGGCCTGAAAATGGGCTTGTGTAAAAAATTTAAATCCGTTTAAAATATGGGTCGGGCTTGGGTTTGAACATTTAAGACCCGAGCTTGACCCGACATATTTTAACTTTATAATATTTTATATTATATTATTTTTATATATTATGTAATTTAAAACACATTAAAAATAAGCCTATACTAAATATATAGTACTACTCTAATGTAAACATTAAATTAATGTTAAGATGACTACATAAAATAATTTCAATAAATAAAAAATGTATAAAATTATTAAATATTAAAATAAAATAAAATAAATATTTAAAAAAATTAAAAATAACATGGACGGGCCTAAAATAGACTCAAGTTAATCTTTTGCAAATATGGACGGGTTTAAACAAATTTTTAGGCCAAAATTTTGGGTCGGGCTGAATTTGAAAAAGTATAAAATATGTTAATATCATTCTCAAACCCAACCCAACCTGACCCATAAGCACCTCTATATATATACATAATAATTAAGTAAAATAAATAATTGATAATAAAGTAAAATCAAGTGTGCATAGAAGATATAAAGAGGATAGGGATGTTCAAATGGTCGGTTTGGTTATTAATTGAATCGAATTAGTATTAATAGAATTAACCGAACTTTATAATCTTTTGAGTTTTAACTGTTAATCGAATCAAAATTTATATGTTTTTATTTTTTGGTTAAAATAAGTATAAAATATATAAAAAGAATACATTGATAATGTTCATTTGTCTTGAAAGTTAACCGAATTAATCGAAATTTTAAGTCTTGAGACACTACGTAATTATTAAGTTCGATTAATTACTTGATTTCAAATTAAATTAATCGATATCTGAAATTCTAATAAATCATTAATCGACGTCCAACCAAACTAAATTCGACCATTAATTGATTAATCGAATTAGATCGATTCCATCGATTTTAAATGAAGTTTTAACACCTATTGCGACGTTGAAATAACATTTGTGAGTCATGAGGTATGCCTTGCGGGATTATTTGGGTTCACTGTCCATGATTTGTCCTGATTGGAGCTTCAATTCAATTAGAAAGCAGACAATGGGCGATTACAAGAGTTGATACCACCTGCTTGTCCCGGGTTGGTTTAAGTCCCCCTTGGTGGTCCACTATTATGACTGCAACAAATAGTATCCACATCATGTATATGGGTCTCTTGCGAAAAGATGTGGAGTTGGATGAATCCATGTCCATCGCCACATCTTCCACTGCCCAAAGGTTCCACCACTTCTATATTCCAATGCTTTCCCTTATTCTTTCAACACCATGCAACCCCCACATGATGCTGATAAATAACCCTCTCTCCCTCTCTGTACCCCCCCCCCCTCCCCCTTTTTTGTCAATGGCTAATAACCTCTCTTTATGTCTCGTAGGAGCCATGGATCGTCTCTGGTTTCAACAGATTATTCTTTTCCCAGAACCCTTTTCACCATATTTCCCCCTTGAACCAAAGCAGCCCCTCTCAGAATCTACCACTACAAGCTCATCATCTTCAACCCTCTCTTTATCATCTGTTGCAGACCAAGAAAAACCAGCGCTGGTAAACAATAATAATAAAAAAAGAATGAAAAAGAGCTATGCTCATCAAGTTCAACACTCTTGAAATATGTTTCTTATTTTTTGTTTCATTTTTGCTGTTGTTTTTCATGGTGATCAAATTCTTAGGATGATCCTAAAAAAGAGGAAAAACAAAGGAAGAAAAGATCAAGAAGAGGGAATCTTAGTCGTTCACAATCGACTCATAAACGTCAGAGGATTAACCATGAATGCAAACTGCAAAAATCCACGAGTTGTAGGAGCTTGAAAGACTTGGAACTGGAAGAAGTAAGAGGGTTCATGGATCTTGGATTTGTATTCACAAAAGAGCACTTGAACGCCAGGATGATTAGTGTTATCCCTGGCTTGCTCAGACTTGGATTTTCCAGAACTAAACGGATCCATAATGAAGTCAATGCTGATCCTGACCAACTATCTAAAGACGATGATATTGAACAAGAAGAGAAGAGAGGTGTTATAAGACCATATTTATCAGAAGCTTGGCTGATTAAAAGACCCGATTCTCCTTTGCTGAATCTAAGAGTACCAAGGGTCTCTGCTGCTGCTGATATGAAGAAACTTCTCAAGTTTTGGGCTAGAACTGTTGCATCTGTAGTTCAACAAGGTTCATAAAACAAGAGAGCAGATCCCAACTTCGAACCTAAATCTACCAAACAACTAGGTCGATAGCTAGCTGCAACTGTAGAAAGAGGAGTTTGTAATAAAAGTCATAAAAGATAGTGTACTCCAAATAAAAGATGAGCCAAAAGCTCTTTTTGTCACCATTTTTAACTACTAGCAGTGGTTAAGATAAATGGGAAAAACCTAAAGAAGGATCTTTTTCTTTTGTTATATTAAGTCATCCAAATTGCGGAAAAGATAAGGCAAACCAAAAAAGGAAGATGATCATGATGGTCCTACCATGTTCCGGGTTGAGAAAGAATCAAAAACAGTAATAATAGGAAACATGGCTTTTAACATCCGCCAAGAGCTACCTCCATTTCCACTGTTCCATCCCATGTTTTGTCTGCATTTGATGTTGAGAGAGTCCTTCATGCCCATGCATATATGACCATGGTATTCCTGTGAGGTCCCAAGTGAGTCACATGGTTTAACATATCAAATCATGGGGGGCATGCTGTTTTTTCTTTCATAATTATCATTTGTCCTGCATTCTTAAATCTTACTTTGCCATGTTCTTTTTCATCATTTTATACCTTTTGCTCCACCAGCTTTAAACATGTAGTTTCATCCCGTCCCATGCTACCCAAGAAAACAATTTCAGCACTCTATTGACTGCAAATCATGGTATGGGGATGTTTTTGTTTTTGGTCGACTACTTGCATTTATGGTCTATGGACTTGGGATTGTTTGTGTCTCGTAAACATGTTACCTTTTTTTTTTCTATGATGTCATAATATTATCATCAATTTGATACAAGTTTTTGGTATAATATTGGTTTCATGTTCAAAATCATATTAATTTTTTTGAAGCTAATGAGTGGCTCTAATGGTAAGTAAGATGTTATTCATCATACGAGACTTGAGTTCGAGCACTTGTGTGTGCATTGTCAAAGGGTTAAAAATATATAAGCAAATACTACCATATAATTACACTAATATATTAAAAAAATCACATAATTTTGTCTCTATATTTTGCATTTTTGCAAAAAAAAAAAATGTAATCAGCGTTCACCTCCTCAATGAATTTATAGAAACTGAAGGATTAATCGTTGTTCCAATAAATAACTTGATAAACCATAAAAAATATATAAATATAAATTTTAAAAAATATTTATTTCTTAATTTTAATCATATTAATATAATCCTTTACAAAATCAAATTAATTTTAAAAAGAAAAAAAGGAACAAATTTGCAGTTTGGAAAATTAACCCTTGATAGATTTTCTCAATTCCCAAGTATTTTTTTATTTAATAATTTTTTATTTTAAAAATAAATTAGTTAGAGTTAAATTAATTTAGGAGGTATTCAATTAAATAATAGATTACAAAGTATATTAAGTTATTTCTAAAGGATAAATATCAAAATTATACATTAAATTTGATTTTGTTCGATTTTATACATGAAATTTTAATTTTATTCAATTTGCACAAATCACTAACACAATTATCGAATTAGCACCGTTTTACGTTGATATATTACATATATTAATGCAATATGAAGACAAATGTATGTATTCATTTCTTTAAATGTGTACAATTGAACCAAAATCAAAGTTTCATAGATAAATATGAATCACAATTCAAATTTCAAGTGTATGATTGCACCAAGTTAAAATTCATGTATTAAATTACACATTAGACCAAAATTAATATGTAAATTTGAGATTTATCCCCCTTTCTAATAAAGCATATTGAGTGTTAATGCATGTATAATATCATTTACATGCTTCAAAAAATATATGATTTTCCATTAATTTATTGGTGCCTACCATCTTATTTTTAAGATGATCTTAATCTAAGTTATTTTTGAGTAGAATATCGATATGATTTATATTTAATACGTTGACAATATACAATTCTATACATTACTGGTGGATTATATTTTGATATATCATTACGTGATTTTTTTTTTTTAATTTAATGATGTGCGATCATCTAATTCACTGATAATATATACAGTAATATACTATTATCAATACATGATATATATTTCAACGAGGTGTGGCAAAAGGAGACTGGCAAGGGCCTAGGCCCATTGGCTAAATGGTTAAGTTTCTTTTTAAGCCCTCCCAAAATTAATAAATTTAATTTAAAGTTTTTTTTATTGAAAAAATTATAATTTTAATCATTTTGAAAAATTGATAATTTAATTTAAACATTTTTAATACAAAATTTTGAACTTTAATTCCTCAAAATTTATAACCCTATCTCAGTCCTTTAAATAAAATGGTTGGACTTTCCATTCAAAATAATTTCTTCTATATTACAATTTCTTTTTTTTCAAATGTAATAATCTCGTGAAGAAAACAAATACCCCCTTTGTGTTGAGTTTTATATATATAACATTCAATCCTACTCATAACATTTTTTCAACCTTTAAAACGAGAAAGAGAGAATCATGAGCGAAGCTAAAAAAAATTTAGGAGGATCGAAATTAAATTGAAATTTTACGATAGTAAAAAGTAAAAATGTAATTTTACCATTTTAATAACTTATATCTTTATAATTTTTAAAGGATTAAATCAAATTTTTATCATTTTTAGGGGGTCAAAGTATAATTTTACCTTTATTAATTAAAAATTTTAAAGGGTCTAAATGAAAAAAAAAATTATTTTAAGGGGTCGGGAGGCCTGAGAGAATGGATTTGCAGTTGAACTTAGGACCTTTTTGGATGGACGGTGCATTTAGTATATAAAAAAAAAAGGTAACAATGAGACAAAAGAAAAACTAAACGCACCGTACTGAAAGTAAATGACCGCACTTAGACCCACACAAAACCTAGAGTTAAAGAACATATGAATTGAGGGAGAGTCCAGAGAAATGGGGCAATTGGGCAACCTAGGTCTGAATTGAATACTCAAGAAACAGGCCGAGGTCATGCCACAACTTGGAACCCAATTTGTAAATGGACTTAAGTCTAATCACAGAGTGAATCATATACTAATAATTAAGAGGAAAATCAAGAACAAGATTGTTAATTTGTCATCATCAATTACTTGCTTTGAAATCTGTCTCACCACTCCTTTAATTAAATAAATTTTGGATCTCCCACTAATCACTGAAACCAATGGTTTCCACCACTTTCAAGTTTAAAGCTGATCCCTTTTTTTCTATTTCTTCTTCTTCTTGTGTGGAATTTTACCTTCCAAACAAAATAAAAATCGTGGGTTTTTTTTTACATTCTATAAAATAATATCACAATATCCACTAAGATTTGGAAAACGAGAGGTGACGTTGCCTTCCATATTGAGAGGTTAATATTTTCCCAAATGACTATGAATAAAAATAGTTGCATTTCATTTTCAGCATAATTTATAAAGGTAAACACTGCTCTTATGCTACCAACTTCCGACCACTACACTCACCATTTCTTTTATGAATTATATGAAGAGGGTAAAACCCTAATAACAACGTGATTAATGCGATTTAAATTCAGATCACATATGAAATGATGAACACTCTAAACATCAGATCAACACAAAAAATTCACAACAACACTCACAATTGATTACTCATTAAGCTCCGCATTCTTGTTTTCCTGGTGTGATTACAAACCGATGGAGGGAATATAAGACCAAAATTTCAACCATGAATTTTGAAGTGGAGCCCCAACCACTCTCCTAAAGAAGAATTCACATTTTATATAATGGAAGTTGGAATTGTGGTGAATGTCTTTGTTATACTCTCAACATATCACCTTACGATGAATTACTAAATCTTATGGTTAAAAGAAGTTCGGTAAACCTTAGTTATTTTGTGTCTTTACTAAGAGAATAGTATTATCAAAAGACGAGTCATATAAAGCAAACCCATGCAACCCCCAAAATATATATGGGAAATACTTTCTAACATTACCCATTAATTCATCACCAACGTTTTGTTCAATCCACTTAAATAAACTTCAACAATGTCTCTAAGCGGACATCTGTCACTTTACCCTCTGTACTTAAGAGGTAGATTACATGATGGCTTAGACTCACGCCAAGCTAATCTTCCTTTATAAATACCTTCCTTTCAGCATTAAGGCAATGACTAATAAAATGATATGAGATCACATTGTAAGCTAACGTTTCGTCCAAATATTATTCCAATACCTCTAAACCCTATTTCAATAGATCTTTGCACCATTTACAATATGAGTCACCCTGTGACTCTTTACATCATCTACGATGTGAACCACTCCATTTTAAAGACACTCCGTGACTCTAACGGTTTGAACTGTTACTTTCGTGTTGTTTTATATATATAACACTTAATTGTTATAAGAACATTAATTAGAAATTTCAAGATAAGGAAACAGGTTGAATCAATTAGATTATATATGCCGTGGAAAGGAATTTCTTAAATTTATCTTTATTTTCGATAAAAAAATTATATTATTTATTTATCCAATTTTCATAATTGCCAAGATTTAGGTTATGTTTAATAAATTAAAAAAAAAAATTAAGTGTTGAATATAAGTTATAAAGTATGTTTGATATTTTATTTAAAATTAAATAATAAATATAATTAAATTATTTGATAAAGGATAATATAATCTTAAATGAAATAAAAATATATATTTTTTCTATTAAGTGATAAGTAGGGCTTTAACTACTTATCATTTTCAATTTTTTTTTTTGTAGAAAAAGTTATATCTAGTAATTTTTATTGTGAATTATCAAAGGTGTTTAAAAAATTAAATTGTTGAAAATATTTTTAGCGACAAAAATATTATGTTATATATCACGAGAAGTTGAGTTCTATCTCTAACAATTCTATCCCTATTCAATTATAAAAATGAAAACTGATAATTATATAACAATGAGTTAAATAATTAAAAAAATAAAGAAATATAATAAAATATTATGATTTCAGGAAATAATCAAATTTAATTCTATCCTTTAAGCTTTATCCAGCCAATAAGGAATTAAAGAAGATAATAAGATTACAACAGATAAATTTTAATATTTATGATATATTTTAAATGATAAAAGCTTTTTTTTTTTTTTTTTTTAAATAAAAATGCAGAGAAGACTATATTGCTTAATCATTGTGTTTTGAATTGAGTTATGGCAAAATAATGAAATTATAAAGCACTTACCCAAGTGGACTAAAGGTCAAGGAAGGTGGCGTAGTGGAGGCAGCGACAGTTCAAAGGCAATTCATTTCATTATTTTCTGTTCTCAAACATTGCTATACAAGGCATTGGCGCAGTCTTTGAGTTTGGATCAACCAGATATAAAATCCAAGGACATGTCTCTTAACAAGCACCATTGCTGCTCCACTTTCATCTTTCTGCTATTAACACTGCTCACACAGTTTTATTCTGGTAATTTAATTATTTATTTTGATCCCTTTATTTGGTATTTTTTTTCGTGTTAATAAGGTGAAAGTATTGTCTTCATTGAGTGTCGAAGAGCAACGCATTATCTATGTACTTTTATCGAATTTAAGGAAATGAAGAAGGGGAAGAGGAAAAGGAAAGGGAAGGGGAAGGAAAAAAAGACCCGGAAAGAAGGGATGATGATGATTATAATTTTAAAATAATTTTAATGATTTTATATTTAAAAAATTAAATTAATTTTAAAATAAATTTAATAATTTTTTATTTTAAAAAATAATTTTAATAATTTTAAAATTATTTGTTAACATGGCATATAAGATAAAATAGTGTCACATCAGTAGATGCTTACATGGACGCGCCTAGTTAGAAAAAAAATTGTCACGTCAACGCCGTTAATCCTTTAATAGTCACATCAACAAAACCGTTAAAATATAATCAATTTGACAAAAAAAAAAGGTTATGATATGAAAGTGAGGTAGAAAAAACGATAAGAGTCAAAGTGACAAAACACCCAAACGTTAGGGGCTAATTTTTTTATTATGCCTATATTATATTATGTTTTTTTTATATTATCCAATTTATAACACAAAAAATTAAGGAAAATTATTTGTTACACTATTAGTGGAGTTTTTTAGATTTCACAAGTAAGTTAAGAGTTTGGCAAATGTATTATAAGATGTAGTAAAAAATTAATTATACGAATGACACTTGTCACATCCTCAACAGGCTTGTGAAATTTAAAAAATTCCATCAAAGTGTATCAAATAATTACCTAAAAAGTAAATTTATAGTTATATATAATACTAAAATGTAAACACTAAAAATGTTGTGTTATCTATATATGAATTTGTAATAAATGAATATATATAATTATTAAGGATAAGCTATACAAATGGTCACACAATTAAGCTCGTGTTTTTGTTTTGGTCACCTAACTTTAAAATTTTTTAATTTAGCCATTAATGCTTGAATTCGTTTTTATTTTGGTCTCCTACCGTTAAATTGATAACGAAAAACTTAACTGGTATAATAACAATACTTATATATTCTATCAATTTAACTTAATTCTAAATAATTTAATAAATTTAACCCTTCACATTTATAAATTCTATCAATTAAATTTTCAAATTTCCTGATCAAAGCTTTCAACTTTTAAAATAAAAACATTCCACGTCTATAAATTTATAAAATCGAAAAAGAAAAAAAAAATTCTCTCAACTAACAATCCGTTTTTCGAGTCAATTGTTTGTAAATATGATATAATATTTTCTTTTCTTTTTTTCATTAGTTTTCTTCTAAATCTAATATTTTATAACCCTTTCATTGATCAAATCTTGATTAAAGAAAACGGGAAAAAGCTTAAAAAAACCACTTTAGATTTACTCTTGTTGTTAACAATATGATATTTCCTTCAAGACACATAAAAATAGTCCTCGAAGTTGGTCCTTGAAAATGTGGAATGTCTCTGTTTTAAAACCTAAAAGCTTTAGTTAGAAAGTTAGAGAATTAAATTGATAAAAATTGTAAATGTGAAATGTTAAATTTATTGAATTATTTAGAATTAAGATCAAATAGACAGAATAAGTAAATATTGAAGACTAAATATGTTATTATAACAGTTAGAAAAAAAGGCTTTCCGTTGTGACCAAAACAAGAATGAATTTAAACTTTAGTGCCTAAATTGAAAATTTTTGAAGTATATATTTTTAAAGAGATTATAAAAATAATATGAATAGTCTAAAATGAGCTTCGATTAATCATTTATAAATAAGAGTAGGCTTGAAAAAAAATTTAAATCAATATTTTTGGCTGGATCAAATTTAAACAAATATAAAGTGTGTTAATACAATACTTAAGTTCCAACCCAACTAAGCCAATAAGCACATCTAGTTATAATTAAGAAATTACAATTTATATATAAATATGTCCTAAACCAATAAGTATTCTATGCAATGATAAAATTCAATTGAGATAGTAAAATCAAAATTTGAAAATAATATTATTAAAAGAAATAAACATAAACTCCGAATATAAATCATAAAATGTACGTAAAAAGTAAAAAGTAGGAAAAAATCTTGTACTTATTTGAATAAAGAAATAAAGCTAGGTAAAATTGGAAGGCTTGATTTTGATATGTAAGGCAGAAAATTCCCCATTTGCATTCCGTCAACTCTTGGGCAAATCATCAATGATTGGTTGCCTCATGCTCGTGCATGTACACTACAGTTGTCTATTGTCTATGAGCTGGGTGGCCTGCCCGGCCTAATTTTTATTAGAACACGCTACATGTCTTGTTGACCATTGATGTGATACTTAAAATTAAATTTTTATTAAAAAAAATTTGATACTAATTTGGAAAAATGGGTATAGTTCAAGGGCCAAATACTAATTTGATACTCTTGTTGACCTTCGTACCTTTTTAAGTATAAATCCATCTTGAATCAACTTAAAATGGGCCAATTTGATTGGTTAGGTCAATTAATTGACTTATTTAAAATATACTATAAGATCTATTAGTTAAGTTAGTTCAATTATGAAATTTAATAACCGATAATCAATTGGAAAAATCAAATAAACTGATTTTATAATCAATTTAACATTCTAAACAATCAATTTAACTTATGCTCTATATGGTCAAGATTAAGAGAGGGGAAGATTGGTGGTATGGATTTGTTGGTTTTGATTTTGTGGGTTGATTTGGTTTTGCCGGGATAATACTGTTTAGTATGTAATAAATCTTGGTTTGATTCCTTGGTCTGCTCCATATTTGCTCTGGTGTTATGATCAATGGGGTTTGTAATTTGATCATTGGCAAGATCAAATTCAATATTATGAGCATCACTGCTACTTGGATGCACTATATCAGTTCACGCTCACTGCATCAATTGTTAACCAGTGAAGTGAACAAGAAAAAAAGATGAAGGTTGGATAAGCGAGCAAAGGACGAAACTTGGGAAGAGATATTTGTTTTCTTAGGAGAGAGTTTGTAGACTTTTCGAGAAGTTTTGTGAGTTGTCCGCATGATTTTTTTATAGTGGGGGACAAGATTAGCTACGGGTTTTAAGATCGTTGCTTGGAAGTCTGATTCAATATCCTTGGTAGTGACGGTGATGTGACGTCCTAATATGAGACATATTAAGATTATTAGTGATCAATTACTCTAGATATCAACGTGACCCTCACATAGTCTTAATGGAGTTATTCTTTTTCAAAATTCTTCAAGTTGAGGTTCGCGAACTAAGTTAAAAGGTATAACAGTTATTTAATTAACCACATAACTACAATCACTTTCCTTTAGATTTCTCGTAACCAAAGGAAGTCCTAAGTTACCGGTTGTGTGCCCAACTTGACTAATGTATGATCCACAATTCTTTGTAACTAAGCATGACTAACTCCAGAACTAAAAATCTCAGTCTTGGACTTCCTCATCTAATCTTATTTTAAAATGATTTAGATTATATAATTAATTTTTAAAAGGTATTAAAATTACAAAATCTTCAAACCCAATCCACCATTAAAAAATATCAATAATTCAAATGAAAACTTTCATATATTAATTTAAAAAAATATAAGTACCCAAAAGCTGAAACTTGACTCATAAGTCATAACTTAATAATAAGAAGATCAAATTTAATATTTTTTTAATCAAAAGTCTAAACAACTCACGGGGTTTGGTTTATATCAGTGCGTTAAGTCACGCGCACACGTGCAACTGAATGTTGTTTCCTTGTAAAAAGAGGCGACGAAACTGAGAGAAGTGGGAATAGGAACATTAGTAAAAAGAAGGAATTTTTACTTAAATAATACAAAAAAATAAATTAATAATCAAAATGATATCCCCAAATTATTATTTACCAAAATAGTATGTTTAGTTAAGTGGAGGGACTCTAAGTGACGGTACTATGGGGTATTTTTGACACGTGTTTTTTTTTATTTTTTTTATTTTTATATATTTAAAAATAAAAAAATATTATTTTATTAGTGGAGGAACTTCAAGTGGCGGTACTCAGGGGTTTTTTTCAAAAAAATACGAGAAAAATATGACAAAAAAATACCTGACACCCAGTGGAAGAACACGAAGTGGCGGCACCAATGGAGGAATATAAAGTGGCAGCACTACTAAGGGGTGTTTTGCCACTTGGCAGCACCCCATTGTGTCGTGTATGTGTGTTTATTTTATTTTATTTGTGAAAATAAATTTGGGTGGTTGAGAATTTTTAGTGTTTGTGATAAAAATTAAATTAAATAAAATTTTTGTTATAAAATAGGAAAGGGGGAAGCAAATAAACGGGAAAGAAAGAAAGGAAAGAAAGAAAGAAAAGAAGGAGAGGAAAGAAAGAAGAAGGAGAGGAAAGAAAGAAAAAGGAGAGAAAGGTAATGTGTTTAATTTTAATTTTATTTGAGTATGATATAAATGGGTAAAATCATATTTTATTTATTAAATTTTATTTAATTTTTAACAGATTTATTGAAGATGGATAATCAATTTTTTGTATGCATTTATTTTGATGGAGTAATTTCGAGAACATCGGTTGGATGTATATTTGATTGTCGGGAACAAATAGGAATGAGATTTCGTCGAAATATCTCGGTTGATGATATGAAAGCAAGGATTAGTGCAAAAATTTTTAGATGTTGTGGGAGAAGGATCTCGAAACTTTTCTACAAGTTTCCAGTTTCGATAGATCCCATCAAATTCACCGAGATGGAACTTGTAGATGACGAAGACGTGGAGACAATGATCGCTCTTTATTGTTCGAATCAAAGTGACCCAAATGCACCGGTTCAATTATTTGCTGAGTTAGTTGATGTGGAACCTGTACAAAATGAAGATTCAACTCCGTGTATGGTGGTTCCAGTATCGTACATTGAAAGTCAATCAATCGTACGTGGGCTAGAGATCGATCTTAATGCTGCTGCACCCGAGAATGATGCAGATTAAGATGGTGGATATGATAGTAGTATTCCTTCTGATAATGAAGTTAATATTGATAGTGATCCGGATGTGGATGAGGTCCCAGATGATATTGATGAAGAAGGGGTGAATGACGATGAAAATCCAGTTACACATATTGTGATGCACAATAATCTTCCTGGGGCACACATGTCGCTTATAAACCCCGATGCGACACATGCCGAGTTCGCGGAATACCCTGAAATAGTACCTACTCACCGATTGGCTGTAGCAACAGATTGTGAAGAGTTGTTTGAGGGCCAAAAATTTGAATCCAAAGAAGAATGCATATTTGCTATTAAGCGATATAGCATGAATGTGTCGATAGACTACAAAGTCGCAGTGTCTAAACCGACATTGTATATTGGAGAGTGCTGGAAGTCGACGGAAGGTTGCAAGTGGCGGGTGCGAGCTGCATTTATCCAAAAGTCGCAGATGTGGGAGATAAGAAAAATTGATGGGCCTCACACATGCAGTTCAACACGTTTGTAAGAAGATTACCGGAAACTTGATTCCAGAATCATCTGCACACATATCATGCCAATGGTTAAGGACGACCCGACCATCAAGGTTTCTACATTGATTGTGGACATGCAATCACGATTCCATTATCGGGTTTCATATAGAAAAGCTTGGATTGCGAAACAGATGACAATGAAACAATTGTTCGGTGATTGGGATACATCATACAATAAGCTGCAAGGATGGATAGCCGCAATGCGACAGTACATACCGGGGACTGCGATTGAGTTGGTGACACGACCTTATTATGGCTCAGATAACAACATACAATCGGGAAGAAGAATTTTTCAGTATATATTTTGGACGTTTGATCCTTGCGTTCGACCATTTCCTCACTGCAAGCCATTTGTCCAGGTAGATGGAACGTGGCTATACGGGAAATATATGCAAATCCTACTAATTGCGGTGGCTCAAGACGGGAATCAAAACGTGCTCCCAATAGCATTCGCTATTGTGGACAAAGAAGACATAGAATCTTGGGAATTCTTCTTGAGAAACCTGCGGAGGCATGTGATTCATAACGATAATATTTGCATCATCTCTGATAGAGCGAAGGGTATTATTGCGGCCATTAGGCGTACTGGTGTACCATGGAAATCGGTTTACTGCAGCCGACACATTGCAGCTAACTTCCAACGAGAATATAATAATGCAGACTAGCGGAGACAACTTGTGAAAATAGGTAAAAAAATTAAGTTCCAAATTATATTTTTAAGGTTTTAATTTTAGACTGTAACTTATGTTTTCTTAATATTCCTACAGCGTACAAGCTAGAGCCACACCGATTCCGGCAAAGAATGACCAGACTTGAGAGTGACATGGAAGGTCAAGCGAACAAGCCTCTACGCGAGTGGTTGGGTACCATGGAGCCGTGGCAATGGTCTCAAAGTTTTGATGAGGGGTATCGATATGGTCAAATGACGACCAACCTGGCAGAATCGATTAACAGCGTGTTCAAGAGAATACGACATCTTTCGATTTCATTCGTGTTCTCCGCTACGTTCTATAGGCTAGCTACCTTTATTCCAGTAATGGGAACGCGACAAATCGATTAGATGAACGCTGGTCACGTGTTTGTCGAAGCTGTCAGGAATGCAATAGATGCAAACCGTCAGAGTGCGAGGACGATGAACGTTGAAATATATTCACGACAGTTTCAACGATTTCAATTTACTGAGACTATTGGGCGTCGACCTGGTATCCCACCTAGGTCATACGGGGTTGATCTCCAAAACAGACACTGCGATTGCAGGAGGTTCGATACACTTCGTTATCCCTGTGCGCATGTAGTTGCAGCTTGTGCTAAAGTGTCGCTCAATGTTGAACAGTTCATCGACCCCGTTTACACTCTCCATCGTACATTACGTATTTGGGAAAATGAGTTCCCCGTTCTGCCTGACTTGTCCACATGAGAGGTACCTCCGATGACTTTCGAGCTTATCCCGAACAAAGGTTTACAAAGGAATCCAAAAGGTCGTCCTCATATCACCAGAATCCGCAATGAAATGGACATTATGAAGAAAACAGACGGGGGCAAGTTGTGTGGACTGTGTAGGCTAGCTGGACATACTCGACGTAATTGCCCTCAACGAACTTATCATATTGGTCAGTCATCCGGATCGAGTAGGGCCTAAACCCGGTTCATCATCATGTACCTCTTAATTTTATTTTTACATTAATTTTCAAAGTTGTCCACTTGCGTCACAGTCACTAAATTATTTATATCTTGAGGTAAAGAATTCAAAATTATAATTCGTTTGATGTTTCTGAAATTAGACTAAAATATCATTTTACCATAAAAATTATCTATTTTCCAATTTTTCATCTCTCAAATTCTCTACACTTTTCTTCAAAAATATCTTACTTAATAAAAATGGTAAAATTACTTAACCCTTTCAACTTTACGATTTAGGGTTTCAAGTATAAGGTTTAATGTTATGAAATTTAAATAAATGATCAAATAGCTTAAAATATATGTACATTATGGAGGAAAAATTCATCATTATAATTCATCAACAGTCAAATTTAAACACTATTAAATACAACCCTAGTATCCATGATTAGATGGTGTGGTTCTCGGGGTATATCTTCGTGGTGGCCGGCGTTTACGTTGAGGTTGCTCGTCAAGTTCATCATCATCATTAGGGTTTATTTACCCTGGAAGAGTAGAGTATTGCCCCAGAGGAATAGAGTATCGCGATGGCTCGTCAAACTCAGCATGATATCCTTCCCTTGAGTATTGCGGTGGCTCGTCAAATTGAGGCTGATATCCTTGGCTTGAGCATTGCGGTGGCTCGTCAAAACTGAGGCTGATATCCTTGGCTTGATGAGCTATGCATATGTGATGATCCCGCAAAATCAGGACGATAAGAATCATCGTCATTCAATGCCTCTTCATCCTCCTCTTCTTGTTACTCTGGCACTGGCTGTGGCTCTAGGGCAGGAGCTACATGATAGGGGCGATCTTGTCGAGACATGTGTGGGGGAATTATTGTCGATGAAGCACCAATCAAATATGGTTTCCCAAACTCAATGAACCACTGCATGTACTGCACCGATGGCTGTAAATCCGGAGTGTACTCCATCGGAGGTACTCGAGTCATTCGGTTGTTCCACACATAAACATATTGTCCATGCACACTCCCCTAATCACAATTTGCTTTCCCCTTCTTATCCATCCCATGGATAGACCCTAATTGGAATGGCAACTGCGGGATAGGCTGTTTACAACCAAACTGTCGGAGTACTTGATCCCCGGCATACCACTGCACTGTTTGAAAATTGATTATCGGTGCGTTAATGCACCATTAGTCTGAGTGGAGGAATGTTGAGGCGGGAATAACAGCGGTAATTTCTGAATGTATATATGGGGTCCAGATGAACTGCACAATTAATAACATGTCAAAATATTAATAAGATTAAAGTAATATAATTTAGTAACATGCAACCATATTAACACGAGTCAAGTAATATAATTTAACATGTTAATGAATAACATACCCCTTCCCCAGCATATTGCTCTAGCATCAAACGATACATGGGAACTGTGTACTGCCTCTCGATCCCCGATTTTGTTTTCCATCTAAGAAAACAAAAATAACTTGTTAGATTAATAAAATATGTCAAATAATTAAAATTTAGGGTATATGGTAATCACCTGTTAACGAGTGGAAAAACATATGTTTGGTGCCTAACGGATGCCAAGAATGGCATCCGATATAGTGCCCAAGATTGCAATAGCACTAGGCATCCACCTATATCCCGAGAAGAAGGGTTTGTGGCGCGAAAAAGTTCTCAGTATAGCATGACAAGCACCACAGATCCCCAACTATATTCATGAATCTTTCGCAAATCTCTTAGTAAAGGCAAATACATCAAGTGGATCTTATTGTTATTTGCGTCCGGCATGAGTATGCCCCCTATCATTAGCAAAATATAGGCTTGAATGGCCCAAGAAACCTCAATTTTAGTTGTGTGTTTGGGTAA
This sequence comes from Kokia cookei, assembly GCA_039519145.1. NCBI lineage: Eukaryota > Viridiplantae > Streptophyta > Magnoliopsida > Malvales > Malvaceae > Kokia > Kokia cookei. Next base: position 7,822,007 of record CM076900.1, on the reverse strand, counting down.
GTGCTGAAAATTGCTCTTCAACCATGTAAATAACGACGACGTGAAGTCATTGTTATTACTAGGTGAGTAACCTAGTACCTGGATGCACATCGTTGCCGGCTCTTGAAACGAACTAACACCGGTGACTGGTACACCATTGATTGGTAGCCCTAGTTGGACCGCAACATCCTCCAATGTCACAGTGCACTCCTCACAAGGCAGATGAAATGTGTGGGTTTCCGGGCGCCAACGCTCCACCAATGCACTGATTAAATCATATCTTAACTCAAATTTTTGGATCAATGCCGCAGATGCAAATCCGACATCCCGCAAGTACGAAAGCAGACGTTCATGAGGGGGAAATTTAAGGCCCTGTGCACGACCCCTCAATGAACGATACGCGAGCTCTTCCTGTTAATTTACAAAAATAGTTAGTATAACCAAAATTAATTTTGTAAAAAATAATAATATCATAAATGACATAATGAATAAATAATAATTTTTTTACATTCATATTGCCTTGGTGTGTATCCGCATTCACTAATTTGGCTATGTGAGGACGTTCCGAGTTAATTAATGAAGTCATTATGTAACTTGAAAAAAAATTATCAATTAGTTAAATATATAAGTTTACCAATATAATACAAAAATAATAATTAAATACAAAAATGTGTTATTTACTAAAATTGTACAAAATATATATTTATAAACTAAAATAGTATCCACACACCATTATTTACTAAAATGGTACAAAATAATTTATTTTGTACCATTTTGGTAAATAATATAATGGGGATATTATTTTCATAATTAATTATTTTTTATATTATATTTTGGTCAATAATATGATGGGGATATTATTTTGATAATTAATTATTTTTTATATTATATTTTGGTAATTAATTAGCTAAGTTTAATTTGTTGTGAATTATTAAAACTCTCTTATTTTTATAAAATAATAAATTTTTTAATTTCATACTTGTAACTAATTTTAATTATAACTTAAAAATAGATTATTGTTTATTTTATTAAACACTTGTAATAGTTTTCTTTCACATTTTATTAAACAATCTTATGACTTGTATAATAAAGTTACTAACTAACAAAATTTAAACATTATTAAATTTTAAATCAATAAATATGAACAATATTTTTTACTTACTACTACTAACAACAAAATAAAATTACTAACTAGCAAAATTAAATTAAAGTAAATTAATAATAACATAATAACAAGCTTACATTTTTTCTTCTCCTCTTAATTTACTCACCAACTATAACAACATTAAATAACAAATCAATTAAAAATTAAATTAAAGAAAACAAAAAACTTAAAATAATCAAATTAACTAACAAATTAAAATATTTTAAAATTAATCATACTTAAAATATTAACTAAACTTACCTTTCTTCCACTCCTCTTAATTTACTCTTTTAATCAACCTATTAAACAAATAAAATTATAATAACAAATCAAACACATTACCACTACTAATTAACAAATTAAAATATTTTAAAATTAAATTTAAAAATAAACACATTACCTTTTTTTTTTCCTCTCCTTCTTCCCCTTCTCCTCCTTCTTCCTTCTTCTTTCTTTCTTTCTTTCTTTCTCTTTTTTCTTTCTTTTTTCCTTCATTTTTCGTTGGTCCCCCCCTCCCACCTATTTTATAACAAAAAATTTTACTTTATTTAATTTTTATCACCTACCAAAAAATTCCTAACCACTTAAATTAATTTTCACCTCTTAAAAAACCCACACAAACACACACATACGGCACAATGGGGTGTTGCCAAGTGGCAAAACACCCCTTAGTGCCGCCACTTGATATTCCTCCATTGGTGCCGCCACTTGATATTCCTCCATTGGTGCCGCCACTTCGTGTTCCTCCACTGTGTGTCAGGTATTTTTTTATCGTATTTTTCTCATATTTTTTTGAAAAAAACCCCTGAGTGCCGCCACGAAGTTCCTCCACTAATAAAATAATATTTTTTTTATTTTTAAATATATAAAAAAATAAAAAAAAATAAAAAAAATACGTGTCAAAAATACCTCATAGTGCCGCCACTTAGAGTCCCTCCACTTAACTAAACATACCATTTTGATAAATAATAATTTGGGGATACCATTTTGGTTATTAATTTTTTTTTTTTTTTGTATTATTTAGGTAAAAAATCCTAAAAAGAAAAAGGTTACATCTTTTTTTAATTAATTTATTTTACAAACACCGAAAAAGAGAAATAACCGTTAGAAGTTCACGTGTTCCCTTGCTGGGTAGCCACCTGTCTTCTTCAGTGCTCATTGGATTCCCTCGCTCTTTCCTCCTGCATGCCATTCATTCCTTGTTGGTATGTTTTAAGCCAAAGAAATAAACTCTCCTCGTTATCCCTCTCGCAGATCTCCTCAATTTTACCATCAGCAAATTTCCCCACCCAAACAAGGCATTATCATCTTCAGTCAGAAACTGCAGACGGAAGCCACGGTGTTGCCATTTTCTTACTCATTGCCTCTCTTCCTCTGTTTTATCTCAAGCTTTAACGGAATCTTTGCTGCCACAGAGTTCGATTTCGGTACGTTAAACCTCAGCAGCTTGAAGCTCCTTGGTGACGCTCATTTAAACAATGGGAGCGTCAGACTCTCTCCCGACCTCCAAGTACCCGGTTCCGGCGCCGGCAGAGCCTTGTACTCGAAACCCGTCAGATTCCGGGAACCCCAGACTCATTCTCCTTGTAGCTTCTCCACCTTCTTCTCCTTCTACATTACCATCCTCAACCCTTCTTCCATCGGCGGTGGTTTAGCCTTTGTCATTTCCCCGGATGGTGATTTCGTTGGCGGCGGCGGCGGCTCTTTGGGACTCTTAGATGATAAGGGTCGGGCTCGGGGTTCGTTGCTGTTGAATTCGACACTCTTATGGACGTAGAATTCGATGACTTTAATGGGAAACATGTTGGTTTGGATCTCAACAACATGGTTTCTTCTCAAGTTGGTGACTTGGGGGCTTTAGATATTGATCTAAAAAGTGGGAATCTCGTTAATTCATGGGTCGAATACGATGCTTCATCTGGGATTTTCAATATCTCCGTTTCTTACTCAACCTTGAAGCCTAAAGAGCCCATGTTATCATTCCCTCTAGATCTCGACCATTATGTTAATGATTTCATGTATGTAGGATTTTCAGGCTCAACACAAGAAAGCACCGAAGTCCATAGCATTGAATGGTGGAGTTTTAGCTCTTCTTTCAACTCAACTTCTCCGCCGCCTCCAACGGCTACTTTAATGAACCCAACGGCTAATATTGTTAAATCAAAGCCACCTTCATTGGCTCCTTCAGATTCTCATTTGAGTAAGTCTTCGCCTTCTTCTTCCCGTCATAACCAGCTTTGTAAGCAAGGTTCAGGGGCTGTTGCAGGGGTGGTAACGGCTGGGGCCTTCGTTTTAGCCTTATTTGCTGGGGCTCTCATATGGGTTTACTCTAAAAAGTTGAAGCATGTGAAGAAATCCGAGTCTTTTCCATCGGAGATTATCAAAATGCCAAAAGAGTTCAGATACAAAGAGCTGAAAGCAGCTACGAGATGCTTCGATGCTAATAGAATTATCGGTCACGGTGCGTTTGGGACTGTCTATAAAGGCAGTTTACCGGATAATGGCGACATTGTGGCTGTCAAGAGATGTAGTCATGCTAGTCAAGGCAAGAATGAGTTTTTATCTGAATTGTCAATAATTGTGACCCTTAGGCATCGAAATCTTGTAAGGTTGCAAGGATGGTGCCATGAGAAAGGTGAAATTTTATTAGTTTATGATTTAATGCCTAATGGGGGTCTGGATACAGCATTGTTTGAAGCCAGAACGCCATTACCATGGGCTCATAGGCAGAAAATTTTGTTAGGAGTTGCCTCTGCTTTGGCCTATTTGCTTCAAGAGTGTGATCGCCAGGTTATTCATAGAGACGTTAAGACCAGAAACATAATGCTGGATGAAGGGTTCAACACAAAGCTAGGCGATTTTGGTTTAGTAAGGCAAATTGAGCATGACATATCGCCTGATGCCACGGTAGCTGCTGGCACAATGGGATATTTGGCTCCCGAATATCTTCAAACTGGTAGAGCAATCGAGAAAACGGATGTGTTTAGCTATGGAGCTGTGGTTCTAGAGGTGGCTAGTGGAAGAAGACCAATCGAGAGAAATGCCAACGCAGCAGCAAAAGTTGGACTGAATGGGAATTTGGTGGAATGGGTTTGGAGTTTGCGTAGAGAAGGGAGAGTGTTAGCTGCAGCGGATGCCAGGCTGGAAGGTGATTTCGATGAGGGTGAGATGAGCGGGGTCCTCCTGGTGGGGTTAGCATGTTCACACCCCGACCCACTGGCTAGACCCACAATGAGAGGCGTGGTCCAAATGCTGGTGGGGGAAGCCCAGGTCCCAATTGTTCCAAAAGCTAAACCTTCAATGAGTTTCAGCACCTCTCATCTATTGTTGAGCTTGCAGGACACTGTATCTGACTGCAACGATATGATACACTTCTTCAGTTCCTCATCAGAAAACAGCCACATTGGTCCGAACCTTGTCTAATAAATAACAAAAGGGCTGAGGTCCCCAATAACATGTACAAGCACAAGTTTTCGGGAGTTGGGGACAAAGAAAAATGGTGGGGAGAGTCATTGAAGGCTGCCTAGTTGATTCCACAAGCAATCCCCATTGTCAAAGGCAGACATGGGAGTTTGAGTAGACACTTGGTAAAGTACACTGAAAAATGTTTCATATTTATTATTATTATTATTTTAATTAAGAAACTTTATTCAGTGGCGGTTGGCCATGGATCAAAGCAATCAAGGAAAGAATCATCATTTTTTATTAATCTTTTCCCCTTTAATTTTATAAAATTGTTTAATTTGGTAATAAGGAAATTGACTAAGCAATTATAATGGATTGGGTTGTTTGAGAGAAAAGTATGTCCTAAAGTTGATTCTAAACTTAGTTCTGATTTCTTATTTTTTAAAGACTTTATTCAGAAGCACGTTTCTTTTTGGATCTTCTCAAAGGCAATATATATGCTTGGGAAAGTAGGATTAGGCTGCTGTGTTTTTTTTTTTTTTTTTAAATATAACAACAAGATAAAAAATTGAATAATAAACATGATTAATACGACTCAAATCTAAATCATACTTAAAACGATGAACACCATAATCACCAAATTATCAAATGGAATTCAAAGTAGACTGACTTTTCACTATTCCAATTTTGGTTGCACTTTACGTGGTTTAGGACAAAAAAAAAAAAAAAAGAAAAAGAAAAGTCAAATCTGCCTACAGTATTTTGATTTCAACATCACCCATTGGATTAAGCATTTCTTAGGACAAACTACTACTATTGTCTTGGTTCAAGTCCCTGTCTGATGAGATATGTACATTCTTTCTGTTTAAATGTCCCCCCCCCCCCCCCCCAATTCTGGTAATTGGATGGATGTGCTCAAAACTCTGTTTTTAGACCACTGGGACAACTTTACCTCAATTTTGGCCCCAAGTTTGATTTCTATGAAATTAAAATTTACTTATTTATGCCTCCAATTTTACAAAAGTATCATTTCGGCTTTCCATTAAAATTTTTATTTTTTTAACTTTTAAATTTGTTTTTTTATCAAATCACCCTAAAATAGATAAAAAAATTAAATATTTTTTAATTTTTACTAATGTGACATACATATGGATTGGCACGTGAATGACACATCAGTATTTAATTAATTTTTTAAATTTCAAAAAATTATAATTTTTAAAACTCACTGAACCTTATCCTTTCAGTGCCCACCCAATGCACTGGGCCATCTTGCTATCTGGGTTGAAACTAAATAGGCCTTCTCAAAGTCCAATTATCACTTAGATCCATTAAACTGCCGAATATAATTACAAATGAATATCCGAAACCAGAAACCGGTGTTTGTTTTTGTTATTTTGGTTCCGAAGTTGAGTTCGCACTTGGCAGCCATGTCAGACGAGTTCGAGTTCGCCGATAAGGTCGGTCTCTCCTTTGATCGCTTGGTTTTTCTCCCCTTAATTTCAAATCTCAATTTCAATGGCTTTTCACTGAGATCCGTGCTAAACCAGTTCAATTTTATTATTCTAATTTAGAGATCTGGTTTTGTTTCCTTTGCTTATTACTTGTTACAGTTCCGATCTAGTGCAGTAGTGCGTTTTCAAATTAATTCCGATTTTTTTAGACTTTTGCTTGCTCATTCTCACGCTTACTTAAGAATTTGTTATTTGTTTATTTTTGCATGCAAACTTATCAAACTATCCTGTTTTTTATCTTCTTCTCAATATTTTGATTGAAATAAAGCTGCAACATCATGGAAACTATCTCTAAGTGGGATTTAATCCGTCAATTTGGGTTGGGTTCTTTTTTTTCATCCATACCTCTCCATAATTCTGACTGAAAAAACATAAAGGAACAGTGAAAGATGAAAGCTTTAGTTGACTGCCTGAAAAATCTTCACTTAGTCTGTGACGCATCCGATCATTTCGTCAACAATCTACTTAAAACACAGACATAGGTATATCAATTATCAGTATCCATGGATCAATTTCTGGGGTCTCAATATAAACCTTGTGTGATGTCTTAAATCTTGATGATAGATGTATATGTTTTGCAGAAATGTTTGTATGCATGTATATAGAATCTTTCATGTAGCAAGGCACTTTTGTAGTAGGGCTAAGTTTTCCTATTTGCTCTCTATGGCCTTTTGAAAAGATGAACAGGTTGTATATAAGTATTGAGCAGCTAGTTATGTTTATGTGTAAAATTGCATGCGTGATGACTCTAGTTTCTGCTAATGCAATAGGGAAACAAGATTATTTACGAAACTGAGGCCAAAGGATTTAATCCTGGCTTGATAGTGCTGCTGGTTGTTGGGGGGCTACTGCTGACATTCCTTGTTGGGAACTATATACTTTACTTGTATGCACAGAAGACTCTTCCACCTAGAAAAAAGAAGCCAATATCAAAGAAGAAGATGAAGAGAGAGAGGCTGAAGCAAGGAGTTTCTGCACCAGGAGAGTAAGGATTTCGAGGCCTCCTTTCCTCTGGTCTGTATATCAAAACGTTTTGCGTACAAATTTCTTCCTGTTTTGTTTCCAGAGAGTTGTCTTGGTTGAACACTTAACATCTTAATCTCATATTTGGTAGACTAGGAAGTAAAAATCTGATTTTCTGTTTCATTACTTGCAGCTTATTTGTCTCATTTCTATAGCCCTCTACTCTTTTTTTCCTTTTCATTTTGCATGTGAACTATTCGTAGGAACAAATAACCCCAAACAATGTCTACTTGTGTGTTCTTTTCCTATACATGTTCGAACTAAGATATAATCCTTTTATATATATATATATATATATACGAAAAACCTGAAAACAGTATATTAAGTATACTTGCATTAGATGTGTAACATGCAGTCTATCAGTTAAATTCAACCCTATGAATTCAATATGAGCTTATTCAAGAACTAGGAGATGTGAGAAAGAGAGAAAAAAAGAGACAGAAAAGAAGCATAAACTGTGAATTGTGAAAGCACCAATTTCTTTTAAGAAAAAGAAAAGAAGTGTAATATTTACTATATTATACACATAAAATATGTAAAATCCATATGTCCATCAATATGTTATTGTGCTTGACCACAACTAGCAATCATATTTCGGTGGGTACTTCAGAGTTTGAACAACTTAGATAACCTTCAACACTATTTTATCGCATACGACATCACACTGACAAAAACATGGACACGGCAACAAGGTACTCGAATTCAGGACATGACCAGCATGAACTCAGTCACCACGGCCCATGGTCTGCTCGCCAGGAGGGATCATGACCAGCACAGGCTGAGCATTGAACCCTGGGTGAGGCAACCTTCGACGAAGCTCACGGCCTTCCTGGCAAAGAGCACATGCATGGCAGAAAACGTGTGTTGCAAAGTCACAGGCGGACTCGCACTGTTCACGTTGCACTTCATCTTCCAAACAGCTTCCACAGCATCCACCTGACCTGTTAAGTGCTTCACAGGTACCCTGTTTTTTGCAAAGAAAATCACAACAATAAATCTTTGCAATTGAAAGCTCTTCCATAGTTGATTCTATGCATAACAAAAAAACAAATTAACTCGAGATCAACAAACTCAGTAGTTCATTGTAGGTCAACAATGCGTATGAAAATGAGGAAACTTCTGAAAACCAAATCAAATAAGGATATACGAAAAACCAAAACCCGAAGTTACCCATACTATATGCTTAATGAGCTGGTTAAAAGATGGTCTCAATAAGATTCACTTGCCTCCAGATTAAACTTGCGCCGAATTGCAGTTCGGGCAGGGTATGAAAACCATGGAGCAAGATAATTCCAGCCACAAATGGAATTTCCAATCAGGTAAAGACCAGAATAAGGCAAGCAATGATTTGCAAAGGTCCCAGGTGCAGATCCAAGTCTTTCAACATTGCTTCCATACAGCACACAAGGGGCCACGCTTCCTAGTAGACCTGACCAAAATATCATAATTCCAAATCAAGAACATTTTCATGCTTCATACATGTTATTCGAATTACATGAAGTTTTTTGTGTGATACAAAATATTATGGTGTTTGAAGAATCATATGATCATATTTATGTACCTAAAAAGATATATATGTCAGACTTTTTTGAATATTAAAAAACAGTAGTCAGATTAACAAATCTTATGAGATAGTATAAAAAGATAACATTAACCAGAAAATGAAATTAATTGATCATGGATTTAAAAACAATGAACAATATTACAATTCCTACCCATCCTTGCAACCCAATTCATGCATAATCATAAATGGCCTTTTGATTTTCCTTTCCGTTTCTTCTATTTCCCCTCTAATTCCAAAGGTGGATTTTTTCAGAAAATAAATAAAGACAAAGAAAGCAGAATTAAATCTTTAAGTTAAGCCTAGCAATTATGATTTGGCTTCTAAATGCAGGAAAATTCCAAATTGAACAGATCGAATAAAATATTTCTCAAATAAAACTATATAAAAACTTACAAACTTCAACGTCACTGCTGCAAAACTCATCGTTACGGCCAAGACAAGCGAGGAGCGAGGAATCCCACTGAGACCGCCCCATTGGTTCCCCGACGACACTCCCGTGGACCAAGGGCAGACCATCGGCTGTCCACCCAAACCCAGCTCCGGTCCTAGCTTCCGGCGAAGCTGCCACATCGGTGGACTTGTTAACATTTAGATTGTTCTTCTCATCTTCTTCAACACCAACTTGTTTGCTCAAAAGAGGGCTCGATTCCTCTAGATTGTTGTTGTTGGCCATTTCTTTTGGATTCCAAGAGATGGATCTAAAACTCGTTGGGGAAAACGTAAGAAAAAGGGACGTCAAGAACAAATGGTTTGGTCTTCGGTTGTTTCGGTATAAGGACCAATGCGCGTGACGTTAATTAATTAAGTTAGGTCTAACTTAGGTGTAGTCCCTCTATTATGTTAAAATTCCAAATTTAGTCATTCTTTTTTAATTTATATAATTTGGCCTCTAACTTCATATGGTTGGTTGCTTCAATTAAAGTAATAATTTAAAAAGTCATAATCATTCGGAGAATATACAAATTTAGTATTAGTTTTACATGGTTAATTCGATTTTTACGTAGCCTTCTACGATCGAATAATAGTGATAATAATTTGCATACACTATAATTATAGTAATTATCATTAATTTGAACCTATTAATAATATTATAAAGATCGCAACTAAGTGTAATGATAAAAAAAAAAACTTTGGTTCATATTCAAACTAAGGACAACCTCTTCCACATCTCCTAATAAAATAAAACTAGTATAATATAAAGTCAGAAGAATCAAATTAAAATCAAAAGATTAAATTTTAAATTTTGACATAGTACAGGGACTAAAACCAAAATTAGACCATTAAATTATTTTTTTAGCCTTCCTCAATTTACTTTTTTTTACTTTGCTTGCTAACAGTAACGTCCTAAGGCAAAATATGGGCCAAGGATGGGCCCAGCAAGTCTCCACCTCCTTACCCTAATTACACGATATAAATTATTTGTCGGTAAATCTGTTCAAAGATTGGTCGATATATTGTTAATCTAGCTTTCAAAATTTTTTTTTCTAGAATTGCAATATAACGAATAAAATAATTTATTTGATTTTGAATTTGAATTTTTATCTCATATTAAATTTGAATGTTTTAAATCCACTAATTCTGAATTCTTCAAATTCACGCATGGAGTTTTCACAAGTAATTGGAGTTGACAAATTTGCACAAACTCCATCGAAACTTAGCCCACTAATTGCAAATGATTTTAACAATGTTATTACACACAGAATAATTGTAGTTTCGTTGGGTCAAATCCGAATTATGTAACGAATACGAATGAAAATTGGGAAAATTAGACATAAATATTTACGTGAAAAAATCCTTTCAAAAAAAAAAAATCACGGGCAAAAAAAACTTCACTAGAATGGAAAAAATTCAAAAAGGGGAGTACAAGATGAAGAAACAAATAAACTCGAACCCGAAATACAAAGTTTTCTCGAAATTCCCACAAACTATCTAGGGTTTCTAAGAGGCCCATTTATAGGCTGAATTCCGTGTATAAATATGACTAAAACATCTCTAGAATAATCAGAGTTTAATTGGAAAAAAGATGACAAAGTTTAACTTGAAGAAGAAACCCGGTTGAGTGGGAACATGTCGCCTCGTCGTGAGGTGGCATGCTGCTTCGTCGGGATGTCCTTCATTGCGTTGTCGAGACGTGGTGAATCTTCTCGTTGTGACGTCGATGTCGTGTCATTGGGGCGTTAGCTCTTCCTCATCCCGACATCAATCCTGTTTCGTCCAAAATGCAAGGCACACTCCACAAATCTCCACCTTGACTCGTGTCACAGTTTTGTCCAATTAGCCTTTGCACTATGATTTATAATATTATTTCCATGGTGCTCGTGAATCATTTTAAGCATGTGTTTGATGTTTGTATTGATGAATCTCAGAGTGCTTTTGTTCTTGGACAATTTATTTTTGATAACATCCTTACTGCTTATGAAGTTCTTCACTCTTTTAAGCGAAGGCAGCTTGGGAGGACATGTTCTTTCGCGCTCAAACTAGATATAAGCAAGGCTTACGATTGGGTTGAGTGGCACTTTTTGGAGGCTATTATGCTTCGGATCGGGTTTTGCTTTGACTGGGTTTCCCTGATCATGCTCTGTGTCTTATTCCATTATTCTTAATGAGTCTGTAAACAATTCTTTCTTTCCTTCTAAGGGTCTCCACCAAGGCGACCCCCTAAGTCCTTACCTTCTTTTTCTTGTGTGGGGAGGGGCTATCATCTTTGCTTTGTTTGGCACAACGTGACAAGGTGTTCCGTGGTGTTCATCTTGGTCGGTCTGGTCCGTATCTCACCCACTTTCTTTTTGCGGATGATTGTATGATTTTTAGTGATGTGACAACGGAAGGTGCTACCATGATTCAGTCTATCTTGGATGAGTATGGGCGATGTTCAGGACAACATGTTAATTTTTATAAATCTTTTGATTTATTTCAGTGCTAATGTGGTTTTGTCGGTTTGCTCTCATCTTGGCTCTCTACTAAGGGTGCAAGTCACCATTAATCCTGAGAAGTATTTGGGCCTACCATTTATGGTTGGGAGGTGAAAGAGAAAGGTTTTCCAACATTACATTGATTGTTTTCATCGATGCATTGATGGATGGAACTTGCGGTTCTTATCTCAAGAGGGTTGAGAGGTTTTCATTAAATCAATTTTGTAGGCACTCCTTACATTTGCTATGCAATGCTTTTTGTTTCCCAATTCTTCATGTCATGACTTGGAGGCACATATGATTAAGTTCTGATGGCAAAAATCGAGAGGATGTAGGGCACTTTATTGGTGTTCTTAGGCCTCTTTGTGCGAATTGAAATGCAATGGGGGTACGAGATTTCGTGATATAGTGAAATTTAATATTGCTCTTCTTAAAAAGTAGTGTTGGCGTTTTTAACAAACCCATGTTGTTTTATGAGTCGTGTTTTTAAAGCCAAATATTTTCCTACAATGGATTTGTTGCATGTAGGTTTGGGGTCTCACCCATCTTTTACTTGGCGTAGCATCTGGAGCTCTCGGGGTTTATTAGAGGAAAGCCTTGGTTGGTGAGTGGGTGATGCACGATCCATTTCCATTTGGAATAATTGTTGGCTTCTGGGTAGTGGCAACTGTAGAATTAAGAACACCCCCATTAGTACTCAGTCAGTTGGGTAAGTGATTCAATGCAACCAAGTTTGGCTCATTAGAATGTTACCTTGGTTCGATCTCTATTTTTCGAAAATGAAGCCGACCGGATCTTGAGTATTCCTCTCTCACATGCTGTTTGCGATTACATGTTTGTTTGGAAGGGGGATTCTACGAGTTTCTATATAGTCCACTGTGGTTACGAAATGCTCCTTTATTCTGCGTATATGAACCATTCCTATACTACCTGTAGCCTTACTACATGTTCTAGGGATCTTTACACAACATTATGGAAGGCTAGAGTCCGACCTAAAGTGCACATTACGACTTGGCGCTTCGGTATGGGAGAACCTGCAAATCACTTGCCTGTGTCATACAACGATGCAAATTTTGTTAGTTGGCTCAATTTCTTATTTACAACTTATTTTGGGAACTTGATAAAGTTGATACTTACGATGATTTGGGGCCTCTAGATGTCGAGGAACTGTACGATGATGGGATTACCCACACTTCTTTAAAGGTTATTTCCTTTATTCTTTCGTATCTCCGAGATTTGATTGCCCTCGATGCAACTGTTGGGGCTACAATGGGTTCGCGTGTCGAGCGGTGGCACCTTGTGGTTGAGCCTTTGGTAAAGGCAAACTTTGATGTTGTGTACAAGGAGCACGATTGCACATCATGCTTTGGTGTGGTTGTGCGTGACTGCCACGGCCATTGCTGGGTGCTTGCACATAACTTCACTGCCATTTCTTCTCCACTTTTGCTATGGAGGTGTTGGCCTTTACTCGGGCTGTGGAGTTTGGTCGTGAACTTGGTTTGCAGAGAGTTGTTTTTAGGGGGATTCGTTGACTATCATTCAAAAGCTCTGCTCCAAAACAGAAGGCAAGTCAGAAATTTTAACTTTTATCAAGGAAGGTCAACACTATTTGCTTACCGGTTTCACTAATCTCTCTATCAAACATTGTTAGAGGGAATAAAATATCATTGCTCGCCTACTTGCGTCTCTAGGTTTTCGATGGGCTCAAGACCAGTTTTGGGTAGAGGAGGTTCCATCAGAGGTTGAATTTGCAATAGCTACTGAAAGGTGGTGGGTCGACCCTCCCAATTAGCTCTTTGCCCTTGTGTGGTTTTTCGAGGCAGCATCTCTGTAATCCTTTGACCTACTTCGTCCTTTGCCTTTCCATCGTTCTGCGCATCTTGATCAACCTTTTGGCATTAGAGAGTTTTGGCTTCCGTGTGTTTTCTTGTTTGTTGCGTTTTAAGGTTTTATTCCTTTTCTTTGCCTTCCAAATGCTTTTGATGAGTCTGTTACTCTTAAACTAACATGCTACTTCATCATTTTGTTAAGGGGTTAACATAGTTTTTTTTTAATATACTGGTATGATTACATGATAGTATTTGTTCATACTTTCTTAACCCTTTGACAACGCACACATACTTTGCACATACAGATGCTCGAACCCAGATCTCTTAAGATGAATATCATCCTGTTTTATACTAGAGCTACTTGTTAAGTTCAGGGGTTAACATAATTAATGGATAAATAATCAAAATGTTACAAGTCAATAATATTGATAAATATTTTGTAACTTGCATAAATGGGTAGCGAAAAGAGAAATTTACTAACAATTAAGTAAATATTTGTGTAATTTACCTTAGTTTTTTTGGATAAAAGTTTAAAAAAATGAATTTTTTTTTTTTACAAAATATCCAAAGTTATGTGACATTTAATTTTTTTTTATCCTTTTAATTAAAAATTTAAAATTAATTTATGCAAAAAAAAAAAACTCATATTTTTAAAAAGGGATGATTCATTTACATCATTTCATATATTTTTGTATAATTGATATTTTTACAATCTAACTATTAAATTTATCGACACAATTATACTTGACATGGATGTAATTTTTCGAATTAATCTGATATCTTTATCAAATTGCTCTAAAATATAATAAATATTAATATTTATTGAATGACCGAGAGTTTTCTAATGAAACAAATAGTTATAAAATTTTAATTTATATTAAATTTGATATGCGTTACTTGTATAAATAAAATATAAAAAATAACGATTGAATTATTAAAATATTAATAATAAAAATACGAAAAATAGAAAATTACGTTAATTTTGTTCTAACTAATGGTCTCAATTTGTAATTGAAACAGAATAAAATAAAATTCTGGTACCCACTTGTGAAATTGACCGTCACCAATAATAAACATGATAATGGTCCTTTTTGACTAAGCCTTCCAATCAAACTGACAGATCTTAACAGGATCGCCAATACAAAATTCCCTCATCTAATCCTTTCAATTCCATTAACCTTTTTTTTTTTTCTTTTCTTTTTCAGTAAAAAAAATCACTGAAATTTTTTTTAAAACCACAATTAACTTTTTGTTTCCAACCACAATATTCAATAGCAGGCAGGGCCATAGCTTCCTACCAAATATCTATAAAAGCTCCAAAGAGGTATAAAACTCTTCGAACAACCATAATTTATGGTAAGAGTATCCTGATACCCCTTAACCGAATCCAACTTTTTTTTTTTTTTTATTGATATCAATCGAATTAAAATTCAATCGATAATAATTTTTATTTTTATCTTATAGCAATTTGAATATTTTATTTATAAATGGCATGGAGCATTTTTTTTTGGGTTAAAAAAAAATAAAAGTAATTTTCTAATTACATGGCTTTAGAAGAGCTTGATCTTAATTTTGCTTGTTGGACATCATTTTCTAATAAAATTCACACACTTTCTGGTGGATCGATGAAGACATAAGTTGTGCTCAAATCTCCAGTTGCTATTTTAGCTATACAATCCATCATTTTATTTTGATCCCGTGAAATATGCCGAAATTTGAAATATATATTTTGATTGAGCTTGAAATGATACCGTTCGTATTAGTTAAATTACTCACCAGTTTTAAGAATTAATGAGAGATAATTATAAGGATAAATATCGAGATTATAAATGATCAATAAAAATAAATTTATGTATTTATGTTTTAAAATGTGTATAATTAAATTAAAGTTTACGTATACAATTATATATTAAATCAAAATTTATGTATAATTTTGAGACTGTATGTATCAAAACATCAAAAGTTCGGCAACACCATTGATCTCTGTAAATGCACAGAAAAGAAATTTTTTCATTTGATTTCAAATTCCAGTGTAGTATTGACGAAGCCTTTTTTCTTTGAAATGTCCCCCCAAAAAAACATTTCTTTTTTATGTATTACCTAAGAGCTGTAGAGATTCTCTCTTTCGGCTTTAGATGGGATGATGTCTTAATACAACATTCAGGTATAGGGGGGGGGGGGGGGGGGGGAATTAAATTACAGCTTCTTCCTAGAAAAGAAAATAAAAGCAAATATATTCAGAAAATTAATTGAAGAAGAATAAAGTTAGATGAATCACGTGAAACCCAATTTTCTCTTCTTCCAGAAATTCATCTCAGGATTGAGTCTTTCAGCTGTTCTCGCCGGTTCTGATTTACACCTTGTGAGGATTAGAGGCCGTACATCCCCAACTTGCTCTGTTTTCAACTCCACTTTTTCCTCTTCAATACCCTTGCAAAATCCCAGATTTTCTGAATCCATTTGGGTTCCCTGCTCCGAGTTTCTGCAAAGGGACACTTTTTTCGAACTGGGATTCTCTTCTTCTTCTTTGAATCCTCTGTTTTCTAGCTTTGTTTCCTCTGTTTCTTCTTCGTTTTTGTCTTGGTTAGCTAATGGCGATCCCCAAAACCTACAAGCTAAAGAAGAAGATCTGTACGGAGCAGATCGACAACGTGTTAAAAGCAATGCATTTTTGGGTGGCGATGAACAGGAAGAAGATGCGAAAATCTTAGCTTCCTTCTCATTTTCTTCACTCTTTTCTTCTTCTTCTGGTACGGAATCTCCAGTTTTGATCCCAAATTTCGATGAATCTTCTCCATTTTGTGGTTTTCTACAACACCCCATATGGAAAAACGCCCCCAATTTCTTCCAAGAGCATCGAAAACCAGGCTTGGCCTTGACTTTCTCAGGGAGATGATGACAAAACAGAGCGTTTCTGATCCATTTACAGCGGCTACGGCGGCGAGTCGCGAGTCCGGGTCGACTGGATTTGGAAGCGGTTTGTTTGGAGCGTCTAACACGAACCTGACCCATGCAAGTAACTTTAGGCGAAGAAGGCTCTTGGGTTTCAATGGCGGTATTCCTTTTTCTAACGAACATTGGACTTGTACGTGACCTCCCCCTGCTTCTGCTCCCAACATTGCTTCTCAAAAACCTCATCAATGGTGGCGGATACTTCTCAGCACGACCCGGACTCGACATGGGTTTCGACGATAGCTTCATTTTCCCTCCCAAACAAAAAACACTTTTTTCTTCTTCTCTTTTTATCACGAGTATTTGTAGATTTGGCTTTCGCTTTGCTTCCGTAACAAGCTATTTTTTCTTTTTGGGTTAGGAGATTGAAAAGATTTGTACTTTGGTTGTTTGTCTTCCTCTAAAAGCATGTGGTTTTGCGTGTAAGAGGTCTGGGGATGGCTGGCTGTCCGTCTTTGGGTCTGCTAACAAACTGAAGAAGATATAGTGGTCTGGTCTGTGGTCACCTTCCTTGTTAGTTTTTCTCTCTGCTTTTTTTTTTCTTACTAAAGAAATTATTTTGCACGGATGGGTGAATCCATTGTAATATACTGACGGGTTGCAGTCTTGTAAGGTTCTGTTTGGCTTAGCCTGGTCTTGCCATCGAGGTCATTCATTATTTTACTGAAGAAAAACAACCTGTAAAAAACAAATGAAAGTAAAGTAGGGAAAACGACAGATTCATCTGCAAGTGTAGTTAATATAGTGCAGTGATGACCGTTGGATCTTGATTCAGTGTGGTAATATTAACATCCTAAGCTATTGTTTGGAAGCAGAAGGGTTTTAACAGGATAAGGTGAGGCTGTTCAGTCACACAAAAGCATTCATGATTGGATGGTGATTGATGCAAAGCTCAAAAAATGTTGATTTAAACATTGGATAAAGCTTAAAAAAGGAATTTTGTTTGCTTATACTCATTTTATCTTTGCTCTTCTTCGCCCTCCATGAACAACTGTAAAATCAGTAGCTAACAAGGTTGAAAACTGTAGATCTGTAATTTATACAGTAAACTACAGTACAGAATGTGAATAATGGTTGAATCTGTTTGCTTTAGATTAGATCCATAGTTCCACCATGACAGGACAGCCTATATTTAAAAGTCAACCATCCACGTATGAAGACATCATATTTCTAACACTGGTGTTTTCAATATCAGACATTCTGTTTTGAAAGCTTGTTTTAGGTTTGCATGCTTTAAGCCTGACAGTCACCGCATTAGGTCTTTCAGTCTCGAAAACAAGATTTTTCTACCATGAAACTTGACCCCATTTTTTCCTTTTAATCTACAAAATATCATTGAAGAAATCTAATGGACTAGAAAAGCTGTTCACTTATTGTGATTAAAAGTCAGGTTAAAGTGAACTGATCATTACCCGTCATAGATGTCTCAAAGCTGTTGGAAATCATGGGAGGCTTTTAAGTTTGGTTTTGTGTACCCTCCAATGGCGCCTGATAATGTGAAATGGGCTCTATCTATCATTAATAAAAGTCAACAAATGTAGAAGCTTTTCAGGTAAATAACAAGTTATGGGGTCATCTTCCATGGCTCCACCAATATTTTATCTGCCTCTGAACAAGCAACCACCACCGCACTATAAAGCTCTCTTACAATTGCTTGCTTCCAAGATTACCCTTTTAGTGCACCCAAATCAACCTTTGAGAGTTTGCGGGAGGGATTGTAATTTACCAACAGGTGAATGGACATAATTGTAATTTTCTCTCCCAACAAGAGGAACAAAAGAGTCAAACTATGATATACAGGCTTTCCCTTAGGCACTCAAGAAAGAGCTTGACTAACAACTAGGCAAGCTATATCTAAGTCAATTAGGAACTACTTAGTGGAGAGAGTTCAGCTCCAAACACTAGGCATAACATATATATAAAGATATCCTAATAAAATAATCATACATTAAGGGGAAAACAACAAACAGACTACAATTTATTGGTTTCTGATGCTATAGTAATATAATATTGAAGGGTCCAGTCAAGGAGGTGCACAGGGAATTAGGCAAACTATAGTAATATATACCCACACTGTTGGTATTATTGTTCTGATGGTCTCTGATGATTGCTTATGAACTACCTTGATATCATTGGACTTAAAACTCCATATGTCTTTTCATGCCAACCAATGATTTCCTTGTTTCAGATCCACTTTTAATAGGGCTATGGCTATCTTGATCCTTCATACATCCTTGGTCCCCTTGAGCCTCGGTATCGTCATCTGAGAATCAGTGCGTTGGTATTAAAGACAAGACCACAGAATTTAACATAATCTGTAGCCTAGAATTCATGAATCTGATCTAAGTCTTACCTGAGACAGTCGACAGAGAGAAATTAGTCAGGCGTTTAACACAATCCTTAAGTGCTTGGAGTTCAGCTTCTTTCTCACGGAGCTTGGATTGAGCCGAATTCAATTCAGATTCTAGCTCCTCGATTTGGTTTTCCTGCTGCTCGATTAACACGTGGCACAGTTTCTGATCTAGTTCAGACGGCAATACTCCCTTGCTCTGGTTTGAATCAAACCTCTCTCCCACTGGCTCATGCAAACTTTTGGCTGAAACCTCAGTCTGCAAAAGTATTTTCGGGTGAGTAGCAAAATTGTTGTAATTCTAAGCAGATGCAACAGAGTTTATAAAAACTCAAAGCAGAAAAAAAAAATATATATATATATATATATATGTATATGTATATGTACATATACTCATTGCAGAGGTATTTATATGTTTCCCATCTTTCTTATGCAATTTTTCTCATTCACCAACTACTATGTTTCTTTACTCTAACCACACAAATTGGCATATTCCGTCTTTAAGGTCTGGCCAATGTCCACAGTTATCAAATTTCCCCATGTAAAGTGATACTATCACTGCTCATCTTCATTCCATATGTTTCAGTTCCTCTTGGTAGGGCTTAATACTAGCATGCAGAAGTTCCTATTCACATTCAACAAAATGAAGGTTGCTGCATGCACTGTTAGTCCTGTAGCATGATTTACTTTTGAAAATGTTACGTCAGTGATTGGTCGCATGAACTATCAGCTAGTATTAGCATCAAGTGGTCAAGCTATGAGCTAAGATCCACAAAGATATTCCTTTCAACAAGTAAACCTACTAGCTACTCTCTCATGCATTTTAATCCTTGATCACTCACACATACAGTAAAAAAGTTAGTGGTTAAATTTGGTCAGCTATGGAATTTCATTGATAAGAATCATCTGTTAAAGTGGTATGAAATTGCATTTAAAAGAGAATTGTTCGATCTAGAGACAAAATTATCCCTTTAAGAGTTTATTCAAAATCTAATTTTAGATAACTCTTGTCCTAAATATTTAGTAAAGGTAGAGATATGGATAAACCAGTAAAAAGGAAGCACCTTTAACCAGTGAGTAATTGAGAAAAAAGGATGTAAAGGTAGTTGAAAAGTTAACCTCACTCAATTTTTGCAGTTCTAACTCGAGCTCTGCCTCTAGTTGATCCATTTCCACAACCTCCAGCTCTGGTTCAGGCTCTTCTGTAAGAACACTACTGGCATATTCACCATCATCAATTACTGGGAGGATGCAGACTTCGGTCTCATTATGATCTCTGTTCCCAGTACCTGACTTTCCCAGCAGTAACTGCGAATTCTTGCCACTAAACTTCTTTGAGCTTGTGGCAACATCACTTGCAGAACTGGAAGCATGTAGATTGCAAGATAATTTTCTTTTGCATAGTGTAGTTTTTAACTCCTGAACCACTTTTGCAGTCTCATCCATGGATGAGTTAAATTTATCGATCTCAGCCCTCCCAGCTGACATCATGTACATGATACCAAAGCCAAGTCCCCAGTGAAATACAGAGCTATCTGAGGAGTAAAAAATACCAAGTAAATTCGAGTAATAGAAATAAAAGTAAGTGTATCTTGACAGACGCATGGAGCTATAAACAATCTTTATTACCCCTGTTCATCACTTTCCATTGTACCGATTATCAACTCAGGAATTTCTTTACCAAAAGAACAATCTTTTAATAAAATATTCACAAAGCCCACCCCACCAGCACCCCACTTTTCTCCAACCTTGAGAATTAAGTGATGGACTGAGTTCCATAACCATGTTTGCAAGTTATGTATACCGCAAGAGGTTTAGACATTGACTTGGCAACATATAAACATCTTTCACTCTTCCATGTCTGACATTCACAACTTATCAAGATCACAGTGCAAACTGGAGTTCTGTTTTCTATCACTTAGATACCAGATGAAAAAAATCTGAGAACTTAAAGACATATATAATTCATCAAATTTATGTAAAATTGACCATAAAATGAATCCCGTCAAAATTCAAAGCATACCCATATCTACAACTACATTTAAATTCCAACATTTGCAGGCCTGACTGAACATCAAATACAGCTTCAGAGTTGATAAATGAATAGAATCATACCTTTAGAAGGGAATGCCCCACACTTATAAGCCTCATTTTTAGCAGTTCTCCTCTTTTTCGAGCAAACAGAAAACTTCTTTCTGTTCACCTCTACACCACTACCACCATTTGATCTTTTCTCAGCCTTCTTCAAGACAACTTTTTTCCTTGCCTTAACCCCAGTTTTAGTTCTTACAGCAGACTCAGAACTGGAAAATCTAAAGATCTCACCTTGCTTCGGTGTTTCATCCCAATTACTCTCACACCCAGATTCCAAAAACCGATTTTGGAGACGAGGATCTCGTTTTTCTGTATCAAAATTGGTGTTTGAGGAATCCTGAGAAATTGGGTTAGGGTTAAAGAGGTGTTTAGCAAGGAGTCCGGTGGATCCTGCAACAGCTGCGCCCAAGAGAAGTTGCCACATTTGAGATCAAAGAGCGAATAAAGGCATAATTTTTGAGAGATCAATGCCTTGAAGAGAGTAGAGAGAGAGACAGAGGGGTAGGTGGCAGTGGCAGTGGCAGTAGCAATTTGCTTTCTTAATTTTCGGACAAATGTTTCCCGCTCTGCGCCATTTTTACCAATTTTCGACCATCTACCTACGGTTCTTCCGGTCGTTTTTATTTTCAAAATTTTGGAAATGAAAGTAAATACTTAATTAATTATTACATATATTTAATGATTTCAAATTTAATATCAACTCAAATGACACTGTAGTTAAATGTAATATCAAAAAATATTTAAAAATATTAATAATTGAAATATATAACATGTTAAATAAAAAAATATATCAAAATTATAGATGAATTTTGATTTAATGTACAATTGCATACATGAACATTAATTTGGTGTAATTATACACGTAAAACTCTAATTGTGATTCAAATATATACTTGAAAATTTAATTTTGATTTAATCATACACATTTAAATAAATAAATACATCAATTTATTTTTATATTGAATAAATTAATTATTTATGTATGCAATATATAAACATAAAATAATATTATATCAATAATTGTATTAATAATTTATAAGAATTGAATCAAATTAAAATTTCATGTATAAAATTACAACAATTCAAAGTTCATGTATACAGTTGAACATTAAATCATAATTCATATATAATTTTGAGATTTATCTCATAAAAAAATTACACTAAATCTAAGATTTACACAAATTTAAAAAATTACTATTTGGAAAATAATAATTTTATTATAAATTCTGATCATATTTACTTTTTGGAAGATAATAATAAGAGTTATCCATGACCTTTCCCCAACCCATAAATAGGAAAATAATGCATTATAGCGCACTTGAACCTACATCATCTTGCATTGACAAAAATATTTATACCAATCGAATTAAGACTCAATCAACACATAAGATTAATGACTGGGTTAATTCTTTAAAAGAAAATATTAGTTTAATACTTTTAAAATTCTCATAACAATAAATTCTAAAAAAAAAAGTTGAAAATCTGAAATTTCATAATTCATTTTTTTTTAATTTTATTTTTAAAAATATTTTTTAAAATGCCTGAAATTCTAAAAATAAAACGTAGTAAAACGTCATGTTTTTTCACTTTTATATTACATTTTAATTTTATTAATTAATATATATATATATTTATGAGAAAATTATTTATAAAAATACGTTTTAAAACTACTTCAACATTGTAAAGTTTTTAGCGTCGCAATAAAATTTAAGATATAATTATGCTACGATTAACTTACTTCGACTCCAAATGGTGTTGAGTTTTCAATAATTTTTAATTGATTTGAATTTTTTTATATGGTTGAAGGTAAAACCCTAATAAATATATTATATTGATCTCAACATTGTTGGTTGTATTATTTATATGAATTTAGGGATTATCATATACCATAAAATTAACTCTAATCTCCTTTAAGAATTTAGGTTTTCAACAATTAGATATGATAGTGAACATATTTGACAAACCTATAAAAGTGAACATATTTGATTTGCCTTGATTAGGTTGTTTGGTATTTAGTACTTTGGAAGCATTATCGTGGATTCAACAATTTAGATATGATAGTGATGTTTTGGATGAATTGTTTAATGTATATGTATATAATTTGTTTTAAGTTTGTTTGGATGAGTTTTTATGGTTGGTTTTAGGTTTGGTTTGGTTTGGTTTGGTTTGGTGTTAAAGTGATATGTGAAAAATTGTTTTGTTTTGTAAACTTTTAATGTTCACTCGGCCTAGGATCGGATCGAGTGCCATAAAAACAGATGTAATATTTGAAATTTTTTGTAATGTGCTGTTACACGTCTGGATTCGATGATTGGATTGAGTGTGGGGTGTTATAAAAAAATATTTTTTAAAGTATAACAAAAAATCATTTTTACCTTTTGATATGAAGGAATAACTACAACAGCAAAATAATGGATTATAATGATGACATGTGTTTTTTAATATACTGATATGATTACATGATAGTATCTGTTCATACTTTCTTAATCCTTTGACAAGGCAGACACACTGGCACTCGAATCCAAGACCCTTAAGATGAACAACATTCTGTTTTCCATTGGAGCCACTTGTTGAGTTCAAATTTATTAACAGACTTAAATTCCTCGTATAAATCCTCGTATAAAGGAAGAAACATGCTAGACCTTATTGTCATATGGCGCCCTTGAATAGGCTTTACTAGCAGATTAGCCCGTAAGCTATATGCACCCCAATTCTCAAATTGGTTCCTAAAATTTATTTTGAACACTAACTACAATTTTATCCTATTTTACCCTAAAAATTATGTCATCCAATAAAAACATGCCATATGTCACATTCTTATTGGTTAGTAGACTGGGACCAAATTGATTGTTTAGATATCATTTCTAACAAGAAAAAAAAATAATTTAAATATCAATTTAAGAATTGCACTATAATTTAAGGGTCAATTTGCTAAGAAAGCCCAACAAATAATACAATTTTTTGTCTATAAAAAATTATTAAATTTATTCATATTATATTGAAATGAGTATCTTTAACGGCCATGCTATGCAAGGTTTAAAACTAATGATATTTAATTACTTAAAAGGTAAACTATAAAAATAGTCACTTTTGTTTGTCTCATATTACATTTTATTCATTGATATTTAAAATATTATATTTTAGTCATTTACGTTATCATTTTGTTACGAAGTGGTCACTCTGTTGTTAAGCTCTATTACCTCTGTAACTGTTTGGAAATGTATCTATACTGTAGTAAACATGTAACTATTTTTTATTGATTTGAATGATGTTAAATAAATAAAGTTAATTTCGCATTTCACTACTATGTCTTTTGTATGTTGTCTTTTATATTTTGCATGCATAGTGAAATTGTGACAAGCAAATATGAGCACATTGATTGTCTAAGTTCAAACTAAAGATAAGTGGCATTGTAAGAACGTTTAAATTGCGAGAAAAACAATTTACTTCAGTGGATAATCTAAATGAGTTTGTAATCTTGTAAAAGAATCAAAGTAAGCATTTGATTCAAATACTGAGAAGGGTTATTATGCCGTCTACAAATCCAATTGGGGAGATAGTTAGTCTTGGCTATCAAAGTAGATGACTCCATGGGTAGAGACATAGATGTATTCATTGGTAAAATGATACATTGAACTGGACCCAATATGAATTAATTCTGAATCCGTATATGAATTAATTCACTTGTGACGTTCATGGAGTGATTTACTTAAATCTTGAGTTAGTTACTAATCATGCGTATACAACTAATGTGCTTTGATATAAGTGAAGGCTTATGCTCTAAAGATGATCGAGCACATAGTCGGTATGTTGGGTACATGACTTGTGTATGGCATGGCTTTACTAGTAACAGTGAAATTCATAGCTCAATTAGAGAGTTAATGATGTCCTCTCTTTGACATTGTGTGGATTGATAAATATGGAACGTGGCCACGGGTTGCTTGTTCTCGAACGAGCAATTTATCATAGTCACTTGTTGATAGTAATTATATTAATCATTAAGAAGACACAATGGTGACAATGAGATAAAATAGGATTGTATTGAGTGAACGGATTTAACTCAAAGGAATCAAGGATATTATATGAGGGTAACACACATATGACGAGGTCATTGGACAAAGCAACTGGATGAATTGCTTTCGTAAAGAGTATACAATAAGGAGTTTTCAATCGTGGTACTTCTTGTAGATTGACTCCATGATTAAGTAATTGCGAATTGTCAGAACGACGCTTCTGGACATAATTGCAATTACTAGAGCCTAATTGTATATGTTCGATTGGTCCCTCCAGTAGCTCAACAAAAGCTTGATCAGACTGCATTGAATAAGAAAATTTTTTTACGACTTTGGAAATAATTTCATTGAGTCGATTTATTCGATGTGGAATTAAATTAGGCGGTCATGAGAATTGTTCAACTAGAGAAATTGATTAAAGAATTTTCTTGAAAAATTAATTTGAAAAATCTGAGTGATTTTTGAAAAATTAATTTTGATCAAGTAAAATTAAATTAATCAAATTAATTAAAATTAATATGATATTTTTAGAAATTAATTTTTAAGTCAGACAATTGGCTCAATGAGTAATTAAACTTGAAAATTGGACTATTCTAAAAATAATAATATTTTAATAACTTAATATTAAATTTAATTCAATACTTATTTTAATAGTATTTTATTAATTTAATATTAAAGTGATTATCTTAATATTACATTTAATATTAAGGTGATTAAGTTTAATCATAGTTGAACTCTTTATTTTAAGAATACACTTAAATTCAAGAAAAAGTTGTAGAGAGAAAATTATCTGAAGAGATTATTTAAAAGATCTCTAGAGATATTTTTTTGATTTACAATTTGACCCAAAAATTTAGAGAAATTATGAAATTACCCTACTGGTAATTTTTTGATTCGAAGCGAGCCCACATTTGATAGACGTGAACTTGAAGATAACGGAAAAGACTTCTCGGTCGAAGTGCCCATCCTAGATGAATCGAAAAGATTCAATTTTGGTTAAGTGTTTATTGCTTTAGATATTACAACAAAAGATCTTATTTTGGAAAAAAATTTAGAACTTCAATTTTTTCCTAAATTTAAACGATAAATTTATTTTCCGAAGTGATTATTACTTTAGATATCACAATCAAATATATATATATTTTTTTAGTTTTCTTTTCCATTTTGATTGAAAAAATTATTCTCATCCAAGTTGACATTTAAAACTCATTTGCACTGCAACATAAGATTATTTAAGTGATTACTTCATAATAAAACGATAACATAAATGACTAAAACGTAACATTTCAATCATAAGTGACTAAAATGTAATTTAAGACAAACAAAAGTGACTATTTTTTGTAGTTTACCCATTACTTAATAATGTGATTTATATTAAAATAAAAACTAATAGTACATGATATAATTTTAATTAATAACACAGTTAAACTGTATTGTTTATATTATTTTGTTACCAGAAAGGTTGTATTATTTTCTAATGCCTTCAT
This sequence comes from Kokia cookei, assembly GCA_039519145.1. Classification (NCBI taxonomy): domain Eukaryota; kingdom Viridiplantae; phylum Streptophyta; class Magnoliopsida; order Malvales; family Malvaceae; genus Kokia; species Kokia cookei. The sequence goes on along the minus strand of CM076900.1, from coordinate 7,795,744 downwards.
AGGATTGCACATAGATATTAGCTTAATGAGAACATGGATTTATATTTTAACTTCAACTATCTTTAGTTGCTTAATGATGTTTTACCTTTTTCATTTAAAAAAATGTTAAGGTGCAGTTTCTGAAAGCTACAGCAGCAGCCATAGTTGGATGAGTGCAGTTGCAGCAGCCTCCGAATGCCGACACCAACACTTGGGCCAAATGCGGCATCGAAGTTCACTTTTCAATACGTGCTGCAATGGTGCTCTCCAGTAAATCATTGGTATAGCACCAAACCACCTTTTATTCAACAGGATGATCAGTCACACGCAACTTCAATGAACTCTTCTCCAGTATAGAATAAACCCAAGTGAACATGTTTAAACACACGATTGAGGCATACATGTGTGGAGCTCTCAAACAAATATTAAACAGTATACTGCAATTTATTAGTAGATGAAAATACCAAAAATAATTTATTAGTATTCCAATTTAAAAGATTGTAAAAAGAAATAAACTCTGCTGTCAGTTGCATGATGAGGTTTGCACAAATCAAATACTCTTTATGTCTAAATTAAAGACAAGAGGATCTAGGCATTTCAATATAACAGTTAAAAACCCCCAAATAAACTCAGATGAAGCATCCATGATCAATCGCACTTCCAACTCCTCTCATTTGTCCTTTGAATCTCATAACCTGTGATTAAAAAAAATTAAAAAAGTGAACTCAATGCACACTCAGAAATTTTACAAATGTTATTTCCAAATAAACTAGCGTGGGGTTAAATTTTGTCATATTTTGCCATTAGTTCTTTAGATTATGTTGCAGGATTTTGTCAAAGTCGAGCACATACACAGCATAATTTTCAAATATGAAATGCCAAGATCAAACATCATGAGTTGAGTAGCAGAACTGACCATATCATGAGCACCACTCTCTGGCATTTTGAAACATTCTTAACCATGGACTAGGGCCTTTCTTGTCCACATTCCAGTCCTTTGGATACCAGGGGAACTGCCACATCAGGAAACACCGCTCCGGATGAGGCATCATGGCAAGATGTCGACCATCAGGAGAACAAATTGCAGCCACTCCTAATGGAGAACCATTCAAGTTGAAGGGGTATGCCTCTGTTGGGTTCCCATTATCGTCACAATATCTTAATGGAGCCAAATCTGAATGTAATACACGATCCAGAACACCATCATCCGGAAAATATGCTCTTCCCTCACCATGGGCAGCCCATACACCTAATGTACTGCCTTCCATTCCTTTAAACATCATGGCAGGAGAGTCCTTTATAGTCACACTTGTGAAGCGGCATTCAAATCGGCCAGACTCATTGTGCACAAACCTGGGCTGTGATGGGTCCCCACCAGCACCAAAAACACCCCCGACTTGGGGCCCTGGGACCCACCCTAACAGAGCCATTAACTGACATCCATTGCAAACGCCGAGACTGAAAGTATCAGGGCGCTTGTAGAATTCCTGAAACTGATTGAGAAGAGGCTGATTGAAGCGTATGGACGCAGCCCAACCTTTCGCAGAATCAAGCACATCGGCATAACTAAAACCTCCAACAAATGCAATTCCACGGAATTCATTCAAAGAAATAACTCTGTTAAGAAGGTCTGACATTGCAACATCCCAAGGCTCAAAACCAGCAGCATATAATGCTGCTGACATTTCTCGGTCTCCATTGCTCCCTTCCTCACGAATGATGGCTACTTTCGGTTTTAAAGTTGTAGTAAAAAATTTCTCATCCGTAATGGAAGGAGTGAAAGACAAGGGCCAAGAAGGCTCATGCCGAAACTTCAAACCTTCTTTCTCCAGTTCCACACAAGAAGCCAATCTCTGCAACTTTTCGAGCTGGAAACTTGTATCCTCCCACATATCTCTGAGCAGAGAAGTTTTCTCATTTAAATGAGTAATTCCATCAACCTTTAGCTCTATCACAGGTGAGGTGGTTACTCGTCCTATTATCTCAGCAGAAACATCCACACTACTAAGCTTCTCCATCACACTATCCAAGTTATTCTTGCTTACCTCAAGAATGAGACCAAGCTCTTCAGCAAAAAGTGATTGGAAAACACTATTTCCTAGAGAAGCCAAGTCCAATGCAATGCCACAATTTCCAGCAAATGCCATCTCCAATGCGCAAACTAGTAATCCACCATCACTGACATCATGACCTGCAGAGATCAGACCATCTCCAAGAAGGTCCTGCACCCCCTCAAAAGCTCTCTTAAGGTAAGAAACATCATCAAGATCAGGGCAGTCATTCCCAATTTGATCAAAAACCTGAGCCAAAGCGGATCCACCCAGACGCCGCTTTCCCTTTGCCAAATCAATATGAAGCAAAATACCATCATCTCCTAGCTTCAAATCTGGGGTTACCGTTTTTGTTATGTCAGGACAAGTGACATAGGCACTAATTACAAGATTTCCAGGAGCCTTAACAACCTCCCCACCTGCATGGGCAGCCATTGACAGACTGTCCTTCCCACCATCAATAGCGATACCGAGTTCAATCATTGCTTCTGAAAGAGCAATAGCAGCGTCATACATGGCTGCTCCTTCACCCTCAAGCTTGGCAGCATACATCCAATTTCCACTTGCTTTGACATCAGACAAAGAAGTAACCTTTGCCCAAACAAGATTTGTGAGAGCTTCTCCAACAGCCAGTCTAGCCATTGCTTTTGGATCAAGCAGCCCCTTGATAGGTTGCTCTCCAATGGCACAAGCACCCCCAGTTAAGTCAACATAACTTTGAGCAATGACTGCAACATCAGCTAGAGGTAACTGCAAGGGACCAACTGTTTGCTGCTGTGCTACAAGACCTGTCACACATCTATCAACTTTTGTTGTCAGAAACCGTTTGGAACATACAGATGGAAGTCTTAATACTCTCTTCAATGAGTCCATGACTGTGATTCCAGGAGCAACATCAAGCGGTTCTCGTGCATAAGCTACTCGCTTGAATTCAAAGATTTTCTGAGGCATGTCACCAAGCACTTTCTCAAGCTCAAGATCAACAGCTGGAGGAGGGGGAGGGAGTTCACTTGCTCGGCTTTTTTCAACAGCTACGCTATCAACTAGAACAACACGTCCCTCACCATTAATAGTCCCAATAACAGCCATTGAAAGTCTTTCCCTTGCACATATTGATTCCAACAGCTTGCGGCTTTCAGGTTTTACCAAGATTGCATCTTGTTCTTGATACTCTGCACCCCATATCTCCAAAACAGACATGGTGTCATCTCCAACAACAATGGCCCTAATATCAATCTCAGCACCCTTTGGGTATATAATTTCCTTGACAACATTGCAATTCCCACCAGCTCCCTGATCATGAATGCTAATAATGGGGTTATCCTCCCCCATCTCAATGCAGGCACGAACTACACGGTACAGTTTTTGTGCCATTTCAGCATCTCCACGCTGTACAGCATTAAAATCAAGTTCTGCATCGTTTTGGCCACTAACCATACTAGATGCAGCTCCACCACCCATTCCAATCCGATATGCAGGGCCACCAATCTTTACAACTAACATTCCAATTTCAGGGTCCCCTTTTGATATATGAGTGTGATCAATCTGTCCAATGCCTCCACTAAACATGATAGGCTTCAGCCATTCACGACGTTCACCACTAGGGAGTCTCATTCCAAATGTTCTAGTAAAACCCTGGATTAATGGCTCACCAAATTTGTTACCATAGTCAGATGCACCATTGCTAGCCTCGATGAGAATTTCCAAAGGAGAAGCCAAATTTGATGGATAAGTGAAAGATGAATCTTCCCATGGGGCATACGATCCCTCTATATTAAGATTCCCAGTTGTGTAACCAGCTGTGGAAGCAACAACAAACGATCCTCTTCCAGTGGCATGTGTATCCCTAATGCGGCCACCTGCACCTGTCTCTGCACCAGGGTAGGGTGCCACTGCACATGGGAAGTTATGTGTTTCAGCTGTAAACAAGACATCAATTTCACGAGTTGTTTCATTTAGTAGGCAAGCTGTTCCAGGCTTAACTGGTCGTAATCGGTATGCAAGAAACCCCTTTATTGCACTTGAATTATCCTTAAAACCAATGACAGAATTATTTGGATTTGCTTTCAAAGTGCTCTTGACAATTTGCATGAGGGTCCTATCCATGGGCTGTCCATCAATAACAATCTTCCCTGTGAAAAACCAATGCCTGCTATGCTCACTGTTAGATTGGGCAATATCGAATAACTCTACAGTTGTCGGATTCCGCTTGATGTCCTCCACGAACAGCCTGGTATAGTACTGCAAGTCTTGTTCATCAAATGCTAAACCCATTTCCTGATTTATTTCCTCCAAAGCTTTCCTTCCCCTCTCAATAACAGGCACAAAACGAACCTCCTCTGGAGCCACACTAGTTTCAAATGAAGCGAGCCTCTGCGTATAAACACACTCCGTCATCCGATCATGAACCATTGCAGCAAACTCATTAATTTGATGTTCCTGCAATGCTCCCTTACTATACAACAAGTATCTTCTTGACCTCTCCATTCGAGTCACCTCAGTCAAGCCACATGATAGACAAATTGAAACAGCATTTGAGGACCATGCCGTTGTAAAAGACAACCTTGGCCCAACTTCAACTATCACTGTATTCAACCCTTCTTGCCTCTTCTTCACAAGAAAACTCTCAGTTGCCAAATTCTCAGGCTCGTATGTTTCCCCAAGAATCCATTTAAGAGTTGAGAGCTTCTCAGATGAAATCTTTGAAGCAAGGCCTATATTAAAACACTGCTCGGTTTTCAACCCAACAATCTGATTGGAAACTTTGGTTTGAACCAATCTGAGAAGCTCGTCGTTTGCACTTTCTTGTATCAAAGGGATACGGTAGAAATGGACGACCTGTTGAGCAGGCTTTTCAATCAATCCAGGTTGCTCATCGACCAAACTAGTCGGGACATTTCCAGAAGCCATTGCTTTAGGCTTTGACCGAGAAGAGCACCTCAAAGAAGCACCTTTTGTATTAGTCATGTATCCCATCCGGCTTGGATTACATAGCTTGCCCCATAATAGATTACTTGGCTTAATCGAAGAATTTCTCTGCAAAAACAGAGTTTGCCTTGTTGTACCCTGAAATAAGGCAAAATGCACCAAAAAACGAAGAAGAAAGTTAAGAACCTGAATCAGTTTGCATTAAGAAGAAAAGCTCAAAGCAGTTTTTATTTGTTTAATACGAAAAATCAAAGGAAAACCAGAGTCCTAATTCTTAGCTAAAACAAGGAAAACCCATACGTGGAAAATGGCTTTAACACACTTTCTCGGAGACCAAACAGAGTGTAGAACATAAAGGAAAACTTACTTGCAGGAACTCTGCCGCGGTTATCTCTCTTACCCCAGCCATTTTCAAGTACCTGCAAGAACCCAAACCCAGAGGACAAAATAAGTTGTATTCAGATAATAAAGTAAACAAACGAAACCAAAACCCTAAACCCTAAACCAAAATCACAGCAGATACTAGAGGAAGAACCGTTTGTGTAAAAGTAAAATAAGAGCCAGTAAGCAGTGGGAGCGTAGGGAACTGACCAGATTTTTAAGTCTTCAGTTTGGAGTGATTACCAAAAACGCTACTCTTTTTATTCTGTTTTCTTCTCAAATATTCGTTTTTACTTTTTTGCGCCGAATCCTTTGATCGTGGGGACTATTTGAATCCACTTGTCTAATTTTACCTGATCACGGACTCAGTTACAAAATTACACACAATTTTTTAATTATAATTAATATTGTTTTTAAAGAATAAATAATATTATTATTATCATTGTAACGATCCAATTTTAATAGTGTCAAAAAAAAATTAATTTTAAATTCGATTTCATAATTTGAGATTATGAAATTATGAATGGAATGATTTATAGAGTTAATATGAAAATATATTAAGTAACGATTAATAATTTAATATAAATATAATTTTAAAATTCGTTTTCATAAATTGAGTTTGTAAAATTATGAAAAGAAAATTTTATGGGATTAATATGAAAATATATTAAATAACGGTTAAGAAATTAAATCGAAAAAATCACTAATTAAAGTTTATGAATTAAATTGAATTTTTTAATTTAAACAATATCGAGGAATTAATTAGTAATAAACCTAAAGACCTTGGAATAAATTGATCATTATTAAAATAGTGGAGTATCTTAATTGACTTGATTAATTAAAATTAATCTATTATAACATTATATTACTAATGATGATTAATTAAATTGATTAAGACTGTATGTATAAATATTAAGTGGAAAGAAAGATCAAGTGATGATCTTCGTTCCTCATTTGTGCCATCCATGGTTGAAAAGAAAGAAAAATTATTCTTATTTCTGAAATGCATAAATTTTTATGAATTTTGAATCATGAGAGGTTGATTAAAGTAACCCAAGTGTTAATTTCATCAATTGTGGAAATTGATGACATTGAGCTTGAAATTAATAGATATCTAGACTAATCAACTTAAATTTTATTAAGATTGTATTAGAAAATAGTGAAATTAGTTTACATTTAAAAGTTCAGTTAATTTTGAATTCCATGTGATAGCTTGATGGTAAAAAATTGTTCATTGTTTCAAGTGTAACTTGAATTCGAGTCGTATTAATCACATTTGTTTTTTGGGTTTTGCCCTGTTATTGTAATTAACCAATAAAATGTTAAGTTAATTTTAAAATTAGGACTTAAATTGAATAAATTAAAAATGTTAAAAAAATTATGTTATAGATTAGAAGTTTACTGTAGTGCGAGTGTGCGAGTGTGTGTGTATCCCTGGTTCCCCTACTTCACCAAAAGAGAAAATGTGCTAAAAACAGCCTAACTTGTATCATCTATGGAAAAAGTATACCAAACTAGCACAAACACAACATCAAAGAAGCTTTCAATTCTCCAGATATGATAAACTGAAAAGAAGAATAAAATTATCCCATACCCGATGAGTTCCTAATAATCAACTGTTCTTTGAAGCCATGACTTTTCTGGCAGCCATACCCTTCCTAGCAGCCCTGGCATTATCATATTCAAACTTCAACACATCTGATATATGAGAAGTATCCTTGACATAAAAAAACCTCCCAAGGGCACTCTCTTCAATCAAAGGAAAACAACAGAAAAGCCTAAAGTTCACCAGCCAAAACCAGACACCACCAAGAGAAGTCCCCAGAGCAGCTCCAGCAAAAACCTGGGCCACAGTATGGTAACCCAAATAAACCCTGGAATACATAGTCAAAACAGCTGAAGACCATGGCAAAAACAAAGCAGCCCACTTGGTTGCGACTTTCCAAATCCCACCGATCCCCTTACAAGTCAAAAGGGTAAAATAAACCGTACAAAAGAACATGTATTGAGGGTGACTTGAAGGCCAACCATGAGAATCACACATTTCTAATAGCGCACAGGTTTCAGGCCTGGCTTGTTGAACGGATTTGTTGATCAGTTCATTAATGAAGTGAGATATTAAAAGCCCTAATCCAAAGAACATTCCTTGAAGCTCTCTACGGAAATAGAAATGAGAAACAAAGCCACCAAGGGAAATGAAAACAGGGACTAACGAAACCCAGGCTAAGAAATGGCCAAGTTCATCACCTCTTTGATACCTGACATGGGTTAAAGTAACGGCTTTTAATGAATGATCAGCTCCCATGGTGAAAATTCAAGTCAATCGGAGAAACTAAAAATGAAGTCAGTTTCAGGTGGGATGTAGTTTGGGAGGATTGGGTTTTAACTGGAGTTTCAGTTCGGTGTTTGTTTCTCGAGAAACTGCCGGTAATGAAAAAGGTGTGAGTGAGCCGTTGATAGACGTATACACCGACGAAGAAACAATACACGTGGGAATAAGGGAACACACACGTTGATAGATCCTATCTTGTTATTTTCTCAAAAGGTTAGGGGTATTACTGGTTTTCCAACATGAAAGAATGTCAAATTAACGTCTAATCTGAGATGCCAGTCGTGAGCCGTTGGATTAAGTGCAATCCGACGGATGACAAAGAAACCCTAGTTGAGCCAAAGCTGAGAGTGTGGCTGGCTACTTCAGTTAAAGCAGCCCGCTGCTATCGCCCTCTCTTGCTCTCACTCAACGCTCTCTTTCTTCTGCTTCTGGTCAAGCCAATCTCAAAAGACTCCCCTTTTAGCTCACAGGTATTAATCCATTTACAACTTATGATTATCTCTGAAATGTTCTTGCTTTGATTCGAAGAAAAATGTGGTCTGATTTGTTGTTAGCTGAAATATTATATCTGATTCGCTGAAATGGTTCTCATACGATTCATGTTTTGTGTGTAGTTTCTGATCTGATTCTTTGTTTTTTTAGTTGTGTTTTTAGATTTCATTCATGAACGTAAGTTTTGAACTCTGAAATTTATTTTTCTGAGAAAATAATTCCTGTGATAACTGGTTTATTGAAGCAAATGCTGCCTAAGGGAATTTTTTTAACGAATAATTAAAATTGTCTAGTATTATTTTCTTAGGTTCGTTTGTCTTCGATGGAAATGTTTGACTGGCTTCATGGGAAAGGATAAGTTAAGATCTAGTGGCTGTAGTTCATTGGAATGAACTCCATATCTATGGAGGAACTGGGCTCGAATCCCAGCGGCCACGTTTTATCAATGTTGGATCTGTTGAATTTAAATGTGGCTTGATTTTCTTTTTCATAATTGACTTGAACTGTTCTTCATAAACAATAAAAGTGCGTCTCAGATTCATTTTTTCTTGTTCGCAAGATGTTGGTCTTCTTGTGTGATTTTGACTTGGAATTATGTTTTGAGCTTATATTATGAATATGTTTCTTCTCAATTTTTAGCTCCTCTCTCGAGTTCTATAATGGGTAAGGAGAAGGTTCACATCAACATTGTGGTCATCGGCCATGTTGACTCTGGGAAGTCTACAACCACTGGTCATTTGATCTACAAGCTTGGTGGTATTGACAAGCGTGTGATTGAGAGGTTTGAGAAGGAGGCTGCTGAGATGAACAAAAGGTCATTTAAGTATGCATGGGTGCTTGACAAGCTTAAGGCCGAGCGTGAACGAGGTATTACCATCGATATTGCCCTCTGGAAGTTTGAGACTACCAAATACTACTGCACTGTCATTGATGCCCCTGGACATCGTGACTTCATCAAGAACATGATTACTGGTACCTCACAGGCTGACTGTGCTGTTCTCATTATCGACTCGACCACTGGTGGTTTCGAAGCTGGTATCTCAAAGGATGGTCAGACACGTGAGCATGCTTTGCTTGCGTTTACCCTTGGTGTCAAGCAGATGATTTGCTGCTGCAACAAGGTAAGGTTTAGAGCATGTTGGAGTTTATTGTTAGATTGTATTGATGTTCTTTTTATCAATAATTTTGGTGATCTAAAATTGATTTTGTGACTAACTGATTTCAATTATCATCTTGTGCAGATGGATGCAACAACTCCAAAATACTCCAAGGCAAGGTATGATGAAATTGTGAAGGAAGTCTACTCATATCTCAAGAAAGTTGGTTACAACCCAGACAAGATCCCATTTGTCCCAATCTCTGGATTTGAGGGTGATAACATGATTGAAAGGTCTACCAACCTTGACTGGTACAAGGGTCCCACTCTCCTTGAGGCTCTTGACCAGATCAATGAGCCCAAGAGGCCTTCAGACAAGCCACTCCGTCTCCCACTTCAGGATGTCTACAAGATTGGTGGCATTGGAACTGTCCCTGTTGGTCGTGTTGAGACTGGTGTCCTTAAGCCTGGTATGGTAGTGACCTTTGGCCCCTCTGGTCTGACCACTGAAGTTAAGTCTGTTGAGATGCACCATGAAGCCCTCTCTGAGGCTCTCCCTGGTGACAATGTTGGGTTCAACGTGAAGAACGTTGCTGTTAAGGATCTAAAGCGTGGTTTTGTTGCTTCAAACTCTAAGGATGATCCTGCAAAGGAGGCTGCTAGCTTTACCTCTCAGGTCATCATCATGAACCACCCTGGGCAGATTGGAAATGGATATGCCCCGGTCCTTGACTGCCATACCTCCCACATTGCTGTGAAATTTTCGGAATTGCTGACCAAGATTGACAGGCGATCTGGAAAGGAGCTCGAGAAGGAGCCCAAGTTCTTGAAGAATGGTGATGCAGGGATGATAAAGATGGTTCCCACCAAGCCTATGGTTGTGGAGACTTTCTCCGAGTACCCACCCCTTGGACGTTTTGCTGTCAGGGACATGCGTCAGACTGTGGCTGTTGGTGTCATCAAGAGCGTTGAGAAGAAGGATCCAACTAGTGCTAAGGTCACCAAATCTGCTGCCAAGAAGAAATGAGATTGCATTTGATAGTATCACAGCCTTTAGATTTTGGTTTTCTATGTAGTCTGGTACCTACAGTTTTTTAGACCAATTTTGATATGTCTTAATTTGGTTGAGACTTTGTCATGTGCCTACGGATTGTGTGTTTGCTTTTTCCTTGTCAATTGTAGTTGAATTCCTTAGAAGAATTCTAGTTGATATTTTCGTGTTTTGTTAATGTTATGATGGCCCTAAGCCTTCGATTTTCAGCTATTTACCTGGTCAAATGCCTAATTGTCTTGTTATTTTTCTAAATTTCCATCTTTCAATATAAAGTAGTGAAATACTATTTTGATAATTATAAATTCATCTTTCAATTAAAATAAGAAATTTCCATTGCTTATATAACAATGAAAATGTTAATGATGTGATAAAGAAAGATATGGGTGAAAATCATGTTAATGTTCATAAATTAGAATTTCTAGATTCGTATAATACATGGACAAAAATAATAATTTAGCTGGAAGCCAAAAATGGTCTTAATCTCACTATAAGATCATCCTCGTTGGTTTGAAAATTTTAAGGTAGTAATTTACATTCATCCTAAAAATTAATGTTTTTAAATATCAATAAAAGTTTGTCACATCATCAAAATTTAAAGGCATAAAATTATTATTATACACTTATTCATAGAGAAATTATTTTATGGATCAATCACATCACATTATCCATGATCCTTTTTCAATTATTTAATTACATTTTAATATTTTTTTCTCATGTCATTAACATATAATTTTAATATGTTTTTAGCCTAAACAAATCATAATTCTAAAATCTCGAACCTTAAACCCAAAATATAAAACCCAAAACCTAAACTCTAAACTCCAAACTCCAAACACTTAAACCTTGAGCTTAAAACCTAGACTCATACCCCATAATCTCAAACTTTTAAACCGTAAATCTGAACCTTAAATCTAAAAATTATAAACCCTAAACTTAAACCTTAAATGTTGAACCCAAAACCCAAACTCAAGCTCGAACCTTGAACCTTAAATCTCGAACTCAAATCTTGAATATTGGAGTTTAATGTTTAGGGTTCGAGTTTAATATTCGAGGTTTTGAGTTTTAAGTTCAAGGTAAAAAAAAAGAAAAAAGAAAATAGATTTGTTTATAATTTAAAAAATTAATTATTTTAAGTAATTTCATTAAAGTTAAATTAAGTTAGAGAAAATATTAGATATAGATGAGTGTATGATGATACTTTACTATTTTTAAAATTTACTGATCTAAAAAGTATATTTTTTAAAATCATCTTAATATAATTTATTCCTGTTATAAAATAATAATTATGATGTAAAGAATACAAGAATAATAGATGAGAATAAAGAGAGAATATGTATTGTATTCTATATATTTCATCCCATTTACAAGTAGCATACTCCTCTATATATTTAGAAAGATTCAACTCTTCATATTCTAATACATAAATAGGTAAAAGTAGTTACAAGAATATGAAAGGTTGAAAAAGATGAAAGGCTAAAGGTCAATGAGAGGTTAAGGAAGATGGAAAGTTAAAAGTTAAGAAAGATAAAATGTTGAACATCCATTTAATAATATTCATAACACTCCCCCTTGGATGTTCATTGTATAAAGGATATGCTTCGTTAAAAACCTTACTAGAAAAAACTCTATAGGACAAAAACCTAGTGAACGAAAAAAGAGTACATAATCCTTTGATACATAGTATATCAAGCATCACTTAAAATCTTTGAAACAATGAAATCCAACGTTGAAAATTAATTTATCAAATGTAGTAGTAATTGTTTGTTTCATAGAGCGTTAAGAAATTGCAATATCACCATATGTGAAAATATAATCAGTTTGTGATTGAGCATTGTGAGGATCAGATAAGTACCCTGCATCTGCAAAACCAACTAATTCTGTTTTGGGTAGGTTAGGGAAAAATAAATTCATATCTCTTGTACCTTAAAGATAACAAAAAAAATGCTTAACCCCATTCCAATGTCTTCGGGTTGGACAAAAGTTAAATCTTGCTAAAAAGTTGATAGCAAATGATATATCAGGTCGTGTGTGACTAGCAAGATACATCAATGCACCAAAAGCACTTAAATATGGTACTTCAGGACCAAGAAAATCTTCTTCATTTTCTCGAATACAAAAAGGGTCTTTATTTACATCAATTGACCTAACAACCATTGGGGTGCTCAACAGATGTGCATTATACATGTAAAATATTCTTAGCACTTTTTCTATATATGTTGTTTGATGCACAAAGATTTCATTCTTTAGGTGCTCAATTTGTAACCCTAGACAAAATCTTATCTATCTAAGGTCTTTCATTTCAAATTCTTTCTTTACGTACTCCATTATCACTAAATTCTCTTCAGGAGTCTCAATGATATTTAAATCATCAACATACACAGCAATTATAACAAATCCTAATCCAAACATCTTTATAAAAATGCATGGAGAAATGTGATCATTCTTATAGTCATCCCTCAATAGGTATTCACTAAGGCGATTACACCACATCGCGTAGATTGTTTCAATACACAAAGGGATCTGTTTAATTTGATTGAATAATGTTCTCGAGAACTTGAATTAGTTGTTTCTGGCGGATTAAAACCTTTTGGGAGTTTCATGTAAATGTTATTATCAAGTGGCCTTATAAATAGGTTGTAACTACATCCATTAGGCGTAAATCAAACCCTTCTCTTATTGCCAAACTAATCAAGAACCTAAAAGTAGTTGCATCCACCACAAGAGAGTATGTCTCTTCATAATCAATTTCAGGTGTCTTGTGAACGTTCTCGTTACAAGGTAATTCTATATATTATGATTTGTATTTTTTTTCGCAATTATGCTAACATGTACTCTCCTTAGCTTTACACCTTCTGGGTGTTTGGCCTTTTTGTCCAAGAGACATTTCATAAGTTATAATAGAAACACTTATTTATTGTTGATGACTTGTTCTCATCTCAATGCTTTCAAGTATATTTTCATTCAAGATCCTCATTTTTCCATAATATTGAAATGTTTTACATATATTATCGTTGTCGACAACAATTTCATTTTTTTTAACTCCATTTAGTTATGACATAACTAATTGAGATATCTCATTATATTCATAATTTCAAGTACCTGAACCTCTTCTAGGATTTTATTAAAAGTTATGCTTTGGGCCTCTTCAAGAGTACTCGCTTCCTTTTAGTATGTGACCATCTTCATTTCTTTCTCCTTTCTTTCAATGATTTTTTTTGTTTTATGGAGTCAACTTGCTTGTCATGCTTCTAGCATGCTCAAGTCTGATTTTTTATTTATCACATTGTCCTTCTAGGACATATAATTATTTGGAGCATTTTAACTGATATATGTATCAGCTAATATATGGAATATCTAAATGTCATCACTAAACATATCTAGCAAATAATTTTTATCCTTCAAACTTTGTGCACATAATATTAGTAAGGATCACAAAAGAAAAATGATGACATAATTATTTAACTAATTTGTCTCCCCTTAATGTTAACAAAATTTACAACATAACAATACTTTTTTTTTTCAAAATTATAAATATATCTCCTTTCAATATCAAATAAAATTCTAAAATTTCTCAATTTCATATTAGATGATCCATCTTAGTGCATTATGATGGAATATGAAATAGATATTGCACATCCGTATATTCTTAGATGAAATCCATTGACTTATAAATGAAATCAATTCTCATGAGACAAATATTTCTTACATGTTGGCTTGATGCAAATAAAATTACATGCTTATTGTAAAACAATTCTTATATTAATGGTTAAGCAACTAAATAGAGGCATAGTTTTGCTAACAATCATATATAGGCAATAGACAACTTAAAATTATCCCAGCTAAAACTACAAAAATCATGCTAAGGATATAATGCACCAGTGTTGTTAGCACAAATTGTATTTTATAGAGATTGTGCACAATCAAATTATTTCAAGAAATAGTATCACAAACTTCGGGTTGCACACATGTGATACATGAGCTCATATATTATTTGGTTATCATTGAAAAATGCAACCGACCTCTAACTATAGCTGGTGTTAGATCAATATGTTATCCAAATAACTAGTATGATGAAAATTATTAAAATATAACTTCTAATTCTTCAATAAACTCATATAAAATTTTATCAAATTATTTTGCATCAACATTGACTCAGGATGGTCAACCGGTCATACCAACACTATGAACTTCTTTTCACTATCTCATATGTCATTCATATAAGTGTAATGTATTCCTTCTGGGAATATTTATAATACAAAAACATGAGTATGTCATGTCATTTCTATCCATGGTTTTAATATAAAACACATAAAAAAAAAAATTTCAACATATATCTTCTTGATCTGAGAAATAATTTTATGTTTTTACAAAATTTTGCATCTCAATGAGGTAAAATATTAGCTCTTCAAGAGTTTTTTACAGTTTGATTCAATATTAACTCTTTAGGAGCATGCAATCATTTTATTATATATCCTCAATGATTATTTAATGTATTCATATAAAAATAAAATGAATAGGTATAAATAAAACATATATTAAACATAATAAATAATAAATTAATATTACTAATAAATCACTATGGTTAGATAATATATCATCCCCAAACAAATATCAAGTAGACATTGATTATAATGGTTCTTAAATCAAACAATTAAATTTCAATGCTTGGATCAACAAAATTTTGACTCAAACTAAATACATATTAATCATCCTTGTATGCATAGCCAACTTTAGCATCATATTGAAAATTTTCATCTTTTTCCGAAAAAATTATCCTCCATTTCATCATTTTGGCCAAAATTTATCTCAATATTATTTTCTTTTTTTTTAATGGATACTTTTATAAAATTTTACTAGATGCTTAAACATATGACAAGTATGTGACCAATGCATTTTCATACAACATAGGTAGCATGAATTTTCAATAACCTTCAAATATTTTTAATCTGCATTTCCTTGATTTTCCTTATTATTCTTTTTCTAGTGGTTAGAAGAATCACTATTATAACAACCATGATAACAATTATTAGTATGTCTCTAACCACATATTCAATTATAATGACAATCACGATTTCTATATTCTGATTTTTCATAGTTGTTATGTGTTGTAACATTCACTTCAGGTAATGAAGTCTTTTTCACTAAAAGGCATGAGATCGTTCCAAAATACTTTTTAAAGCTTTTTTCACAATATTGTTGCTGTAGGAGCACATAAGATATTTCAATCATAGAAAGCTTTAGAGAGTATTATCGTTTTCTAATGGTAAAATATTTTTTTTCAAATTATTACATCATTCAAGAATCAAGAGGATCTTTCACAGTTAGATGTTTCACACTTTTAATTCTTCATATAAATGATAATCATTGAACTTTCACAATGGTAACTTTCTCATAATTATTCATGTCAAATTATATATTCTAAGCTAACAATTAAAGCGAGAAAGCACTATTATTCATGTCTATTCAAACTTAAGTATAGAAATATGATCATCTAGATCTATTAAAATCTTATGATAACTAAGATCAACATTACAATTTAATCAACATAACAATAGAATATCCCAAAATATTTTATGAAATATTAACTAGAGACATCACATTATTTTATTTACTATAATCAAGGTTTCCATAGAAAATTTCATCTGCAAAGAAACAAATAGCCATAAGTTATATCATATGCATTTGGATATATATAAGGTACAAGTACAGTTAACTTTTTCTAAGTTTTTCATATGACATATCCAAATATTGAACATGAGCCTCTAGTGTCAAAAATAATAATCTAATAGGCAACGTAATACATTTGGTAAAGGTAATCAAATAAAATAATTTTTTTTTTTAAATTACTTTATTTTTAATCATGTCAATGATTTATGTTATGAAAGATATACATATTTAAGAAATAATATTCAAGTTGTTGATACTTCAATCTTATTCAAAATCTTAGATCATAAATAAGCGTATTATGGAATATATAAAACATAAATTCATATTTAAATACAGGAAAAATATGAGCATTATTTTAACTTTTTTTCATTAAGAATATTGAAATCTCAAAATCTTTCAAGCACACAGAGAAATTCACATACATTAACCTTGTTGTTTCAACAAGAACGTTGTATGTCTAAATTGCTTGTTCTCCAACAAAATATTGAATACTATCGAGCAAGCTCGTGCTAATAACGTGTTATAAAATAATAATAATGATGTAAAGAATATAAGAATAATAGATGAGAATAAAGAGAGAATATGTATTGTATTCTATATATTTCATCCCATTTACAAGTAGCATACTCCTCTATATATATAGGAAGATTCAACTCTTCATATTCTAATACATAAATAGGAAAAAGTAGTTACAAAAATATGAAAGGTTAAAAATCAAAGAGAGGTTAAGGAAGATGGAAGGTTAAAAATCAAGGAAGATGAAAGGTTGAACATCCATTTAATAATATTCATAACAATTCCCAAATTTTAATGTTTGTTATATTTGTTTTTCAATATCATGCTTTTATTAAACAAAGAGAAAGGTACATAGAAGGTCCACCAATCCAAAAGCCCAAAAATTTACAAAAGTCCAAAGCACAACCACCAGTCAAGGAAACCTAACAACAAACATCAAAGCCACCATTGCTGGAGAAGAATGCTTGAGAAGGTTGGAAGTCACCAGCAATGGCGGATGCACCTTTCAACGGCATGTGACGCCTCCAAGAGAAAGGCCATCAAAGACTTGCATCAATGAGGCTTTTCATACCTCTATTACTATCTTATAAAATAAGGTATTCTAGGGGACTTGCATCAAGGACTTCTTCCTTCTAAAGATTTCTTTATATTGAAGAGAAGTTTCTAATATATATGTGTATGGGGAGAGGTCCATTTATATTACTGTAAAATTTAAGTGATTTTACTTTTTTTTTTGTAACATTGCACCTGATGAAGTTCTAGTGTTTGAGTGTTGTTTATAAAAGTAAGACATATAAAGTAAGTTTTGAGTGGCGAAGGCAAAATCTATTCTAGGCAAAGCTTGGTGGTTGGGCAGACTCTTCTGATGAGTATCCATCATCCTAACTGTTAAACGAAATTTTGCTAAATCCTCAATTTGTATGAACCATTTGCTTTATTATTACTTTATTATCCTGGTTGAACAATCTAATTAGAAGAAAGAAAATTTGGTTAGTACAGGACTAACTTTCTACAACCAGTAAGTTCTACATTTATGAATAGAGAGAAAGTGCTCAGTCACAAGAAATGAGGGGTTTGGAAGGAAATCAGACTTACTCATTAAGTTTCCCTTCCGTGTTTTTTTGTCTAAAACAAGCTTTCTTTGGTAACCATATTTTCTTCCCAAACTTTTTTTGTATTTTTCTTTCGAAAAACCCTAGACTTAAGACTCGCTTGAAGATTTTGGGTTCATTGTACTCAACCAACTCCATCATCGTTTAACACCTAGTAAATATCGATGAAACTCAGGTTATTTTCGTGACTTAGAGTTTTGTGCTTTAGGGTCAGTTTAAAGTGTGAGGATGGAAGTCTCCATATTCTGGGTTTTTTTTTTGTTAATGTTCTTATAAACTTGTCTAGGTTTATGGTATAATGAACTGATAAGTTTAACTATCTATATCATAGCTCAAGATAGCTCAAGATACTCCCGTGATATGGGCAAAGGTCCTACAGTTTGAACACTTCTGCATTTTTTAGTGACTTCCTTCTTACTTTCGTGTGTGTATATAATGCCTTTGTTTGTGTTTATTTGAGGTAAGTATTCTTATCTTGTAAAGATGATATGTTTATGTATGTGCAGTGAAAGTTCATGGTTATTAGGGAGACAAACGTATACACCTACAAAGAAACAATACATGTGGGAATAAAAGAACACACACGTTGATAGTAGGGGTGAGCGTTCAATCGAATTTAATGAAAAAATTTCGAGTTAATTGAGTTAACGAATCTTATTTTATCATCTCAACTCGATTTGAAATTTTCTCGAATCAAATCGAATCGAATATATTTGTTCGAGTTAAATTAAAAAATAACTTTGGGTTCTTGTATCCACTCTCACCCATCATAATCAAATTTGTCTACCGTAATAAAATTTGTTATAAACTTTTATCCCTAATAATTTATTTATTAATCTTCTATATATAGGTTAACGTCTTTGCTTACTTCATTACTTTAATTATCTTTTGATTCTTATCATGTATTTTGAAAATAAAAAATATATTAAATGTAAAAAAATTAATTTAAAAAAAAATTATTTTAAAGATAAAATGTGAAATTGATATTAACAAATAATTTTAATACAAATATTTTATGATATCATAAATAATTCAATTTTAATAAAAATTGATAAATATTCAATAATATAAATGGTACAGAATGTGATATTTAATTCAATAATATAAATAATATACATAAATTTGAAAAAAAAATTTGAGGGTTTGAAAAGAAATAGAAGTTTTGAGGAAAGCAAAAGAAAACAAATTGAAAGTTTAGGAACAATAAAAATTTTGGGGAGAAATAAAAAGAAAAAAGTTTTGGAAGTTTGGAGAAGGAAAATTTTTGAGTGAGAAGTAAAATGAATTTTTTTTGTTGAGAGTTTGACGAAAGTAAAAATTTTTTGAAAAAGTAAAAGGGTTTGAAGGGGTTAGGGGAAGAGAAATAAAAACGTTTGATATTTGATTTATTCGAATTATTCAATTCGAATTCAAAATTTAAAAGAAATTAAATCAACTCAATTAATTTATTTTGAATAATTTAAAACTTAAAATTTTTTTTGAGTCGAATAAAATTTTATTTATTAATAGTTGATATATCTTATATTGTTATTTTCTCAAAAGGTTAGGGGTATATTGGTTTTCGAAACATGAAGAGCATGTCAAGTTAACGTCTAATCTGATATGTCAGTCGTGAGCCGTTGGACTAATTTTAATCCGACGGATAAGAAAGAAACCCTAGTTGAGCCAAAGCTTAGAGTGTGGCTGGCTACTTAAGTTAAAGAAGCCTGCTGCTTTCGCCCTCTTTCGTTCTCACTCTACGCTCTCTTCTTCTGCTTCTGGTCAAGCCAATCCCAAAAGACTCCCCATTTAGCTCACAGGTATTAATCCATTTACGACTTATGACTATCTTTCAAATGTTATTGCTTTGATTCGAAGCAAATGTGGTCTGATTTGTTGTTAGCTGAAATAATATATCTGATTTGCTGAAATGGTTATCATACGATTCATGTTTTGTGTGTGGTTTAGGATCTGATTCTTTGTTTTTTTGGTGGTTGTGTTTTTAGATTTCATTCATACATGTACGTTTTGAACTCTGAATTTTATTTTTCTGAGAAAATAATTCCTGTGTTAACTGGCTTATTGAAGCAAATGCTGCCTAAGGGAAATTTTTTAACGAAAATAATTAAAATTGTCGAGGATTATTTTCATAGGCTCGTTTGTCTTCCATGTACATGTTTGACTGGCTTCATGGGAAAGGATAAGTTAAGATCTAGTGGCTGTAATTCATTGGAATGAACTCCATATCTATGGAGGAACTGGGCTCGAATCCCAGCGGCCACATTTTATCAATGTTGGATCTGTTGAATTTAAATGGGGCTTGATTTTCTTTTCGAAATTGACTTGAACTGGTCTTGATAAACAATTAAAGTCGGCCTCAGGTTCAGTGTTTCCTGTTCACAAGGTGTTGGTCTTCTTGTGTGATTTTGACATGGAATTATGTTTTTAGCTTATTTTATGAATATGTTTCTTCTCGATTTTTAGCTTCTCTCTTGAGTTCTATAATGGGTAAGGAGAAGGTTCACATCAACATTGTGGTCATCGGCCATGTCGACTCTGGGAAGTCTACAACCACTGGTCATTTGATCTACAAGCTTGGTGGTATTGACAAGCGTGTGATTGAGAGGTTTGAGAAGGAGGCTGCTGAGATGAACAAAAGGTCATTTAAGTATGCATGGGTGCTTGACAAGCTTAAGGCCGAGCGTGAACGAGGTATTACCATCGATATTGCCCTCTGGAAGTTTGAGACTACCAAATACTACTGCACTGTCATTGATGCCCCTGGACACCGTGACTTTATCAAGAACATGATTGCTGGTACCTCACAGGCTGACTGTGCTGTTATCATTATCGACTCGACCACTGGTGGTTTTGAAGCTGGTATCTCAAAGGATGGTCAGACACGTGAGCATGCTTTGCTTGCGCTTACCCTTGGTGTCAAGCAGATGATTTGCTGCTGCAACAAGGTAAGGTTTAGAAGGTGTTGGAGTTTATTGTTAGATTGTATTGATGTTCTTTTTATCAATAATTTTGGTGATCTAAAACTGATTTTGTGACTAACTGCTTTCAATTATCATCTTGTACAGATGGATGCAACAACTCCAAAATACTCCAAGGCAAGGTATGATGAAATTGTGAAGGAAGTCTACTTATATCTTAAGAAAGTTGGTTAAAACCCTGACAAGATCCCATTTGTCCCAATCTCTGGATTTGAGGGTGGTAACATGATTGAGAGGTCTACCAACCTTGACTGGTACAAGGGTCCCACTCTCCTTGAGGCTCTTGACCAGATCTATGAGCCCAAGAGGCCTTCAGACAAGCCACTCCGGCTCCCACTTCAGGATGTCTACAAGATTGGTGGCATTGGAACTGTCCCTGTTGGTCGTGTTGAGACTGGTGTCCTTAAGCCAGGTATGGTAGTGACCTTTGGCCCCTCTGGGCTGACCACTGAAGTTAAGTCTGTTGAGATGCACCATGAAGCCCTCTCTGAGGCTCTCCCTGGTGACAATATTGGGTTCAACGTGAAGAACGTTGCTGTTAAGGATCTCAAGCGTGGTTTCGTTGCTTCAAACTCTAAGGATGATCCTGCAAAGGATGCTGCCAGCTTCACCTCTCAGGTCATCATCATGAACCACCCTGGGCAGATCGGAAATTGATATGCCCCAGTCCTTGACTGCCATACCTCCCACATTGCTGTGAAATTTTCGGAATTGCTGACCAAGATTGACAGGCGATCTGGAAAGGAGCTTGAGAAGGAGCCCAAGTTCTTGAAGAATGGTGATGCAGGGATGATAAAGATGGTTCCCACCAAGCCTATGGTTGTGGAGACTTTCTCTGAGTACCCACCTCTTGGACGATTTGCTGTTAGGGACATGCGTCAGACTGTGGCTGTTGGTGTCATCAAGAGCGTTGAGAAGAAGGATCCAACTGGTGCTAAGGTCACCAAATCTGCTGCCAAGAAGAAATGAGATTGCATTTGATAGTAATCTACTCTTGTATCTTCCTCTTGAACATCATGTCAAAGAGCGTGCCCACGACTTATGAGTGTTTCCTAAAAGAAATAATAGGGGGATTAGAGATAAAAATGTCAAACTAAAATAAAACGAAAATAAAATAAATAAAGTGAAATAAATCTTAATACAAATTGAACTAATCAAGATAAAAATGAGAAAAATTATATTTAATAAACTTACCTCAACCTCGGTTCTCTTCGAATTTGAATTGATTCTCGTAATTTAATCTTCTTTTTTTAGTCGATAAGTTGGTTATAGCATTTGGGAACGTCCCAATCGTCAATTTTTTTTCTTATAGTTGGTTTTGGTACAACTCGCAAATCGACTCTTGCCAAATGTTTAACTATGTCGTACGTGCTCGCGATTTAAGATTTTGGTAGCCTTACGCTCTGAAAAGTTCAACTTGAATTAACGGTCTCAATCGTGTGGGTTGTTTAAATTTGATTTCTATCACCCTTGACGAAATCCAACTAGTTGTTTCCTACCTAGACATGTCAATTTGTTCGTTGGAACTCAAATGCAGCACGGTTGACTCGACTTTCCAACTGTACGCCAACCTATTTCAACCCAACGTGCGCTTTTTGGATTGGATTCGAATTAATTTTGAGGGACGAATTTGTACTATCCCATAAATCGAAGTGATAGCGAGTACCGAATGAAAAAAAAATTTAGCACGGTTTCATAACTCACGATTATTTCTTGACGGAACGATAATCGGGCTAAGGTTAAAAAGAATTTAGTGACACATGATTTTAATCATGTTTGGTGGATGATGATGGATTATTTGTAATTTATGGAAAGGTGGAAATGGAAAATGATTAATAAAGCAATTGGACAAATTTTGTAAAAAATGAAAATGAAGATGAAAATGGATAGTGAAAATCTGACGATTTGAAAGAAAACAAGAGATAAATGCACAATTGCTTCAATTACTCACAAATCAAAAGTACATTTTCAATTTAACCCAAAAGACTTAATTTATAAACAATTGGGTTACTAAAAATAGCTTGACTCCTTCTAAACTAAATTTCCCATTTACTTAAAATAAATAAATATTAGTCAAAATAAAATTAAGAAAATAAAAAAATTTAAATATAGGCTATTGACCAATTCAAGTAAAAAACATCTTTGCATTTAAGCCCTCATATTTTCCCAAATCTCAATGTAGCCCATCTCTTCACATATTTCTTCAATTAAGTCCACTTTTTGCTTTTCTTTGAGTTGAAACATCAATTTGTGTACCTGATAAGAAAATGTAGGAAATTAAAAGTACTTTCCTCAAAATTAATCCAAAATACACAAATAAAATTGTACAAATTATTTACTATCAAAGTCCCCACACTTAGCCTATGCTTGTCCTCAAGCATAATGTTTAGTCTATATTAATGTTATTCAATAATTTTTTTTTAAATCGAATTTCATTCTTAAACCAAGTTTCATGCAAACAATTAGAAGATAAAAAATAGATAATCGCTCATGTTTAATCAACACACATTTTATAGACTTTCAACCATTATGAACAAAATCAACTACTTCACAAAAATTTAAGCTTAATTAAACTTGCTAATTGTACCCAAATTTACATATATATATATGTTTTTTTTTATTTTTTTAAGACACAGGGTAACTCGGTTAGCGGACTGTTACAAGCTTCGATTTGTCACTCGAATCTTTTTACGTGAATTGAGATGACAAGCCAAGTACCTCAACCCGGTTAATTCGATCACATCTCCGAATCTTCACTCATAACCAAGGCACAATATATTTATTCACATCCACACTTTATTTATTTACATAATTGAGTACTTATTAAGCAAGTCTAAAAAAGTTTCTAATTTAATGAAGTGTTCGACTTTTTTCATAATAATTTCAACTCTACAAAATGTGTATTGATAAAAAAACAAGCAATTATTATTCATGAGCTCCTAATTATCCAAATGAACCAAGCATAAGAAAGAATTCGATCGTGAAAATAATTATCAAATAATATTAATATCATAAGCAATATGTAAAGAGAAAACTCATGACATGCATAATGAATCCCCCCTACTTAATCCCACATTGCCCTCAATGTGTAAATGTAAATAATGGAAAAAGATTGGGCAAAGTGTACTCACTGTGTTTTTTATGAGGCGAAGGATGTTTAGACAGTTCAGGTTGGTTCTGACTAGTTCAATCTTGGGTGTATGTTTCAACTCATGACAACACTGAAATTTGACAAGGTGTGCCCACGCCACGACTGATACTGGATTTTCGTAAAATGTCATGATGCATCCTGAAAATGACACATGAAATGGATTAAACGACAATCTTTATTCAACTGAAATTAAACTTGAAAATTAAAAATTAAAAATAAAAATGAATTTGGGTTGCCTCCTAAATAACGCTTTTGTTTAATGTCATTAGCTCGAAGAACTTAAATGTTATCCGTTTGACGTATTGCGGGTCAATCCTTCAATTATGTGCACTTGAAAGTTCTTGTAGAAAGGTTTCAACTTTTGCCCATTGTTGTCGAAGCCCTTCCTGAGTTCTTTTAGTTTTTTCATAGTTTTGAGGTCTAAACTCTTGCATAAGACAGTTTGTAACCCATCTACTTCACAATATTCAAAATGAAAATTCATTAATGGTTCAATAACATCAACACTAAAAACATTCGACATTGTACTGGGTCGGCCCATTGCTTCATAAACATTAAATTTGACGTCACTGTCGAATTCCATAGTGAGAGTCTCACTACGAACATCAATCTTCGTATGAGCAGTGCTTAAGAATGGTCTTCCAAGTAGAATATCAGAAGAGTTCTTTGATTTATCGTCCTTCATGTCAATTATATAGAAATCTGTAGGAAAGATTAACTCATTTACCTTAATAATGACATCTTCCAATACCTCTTCTGGATACACGCACTATCTGTCTGCCAGTTGAACTATTACCCTTGTTTCTTTCAAAGGACCAATATTTAGAGATAAAGGCATGACATTGATAGATGCTCCTAAGTCGCACATGGCTTTCTAATACCAACATTACCTATTTTGCAAAAAATTGAGAACATGCCTTGATCCTTACACTTGAGTAGAATTTTCTTCTGTAACACAGTGGAGACGTTTTCTCTCATATTCACCCACTCGTTTCCTTGAAGTTTTTTTCCCGATGCACAATTCTTTCAAGAATTTTGCATAGCGCGGAACCTGTTTGATTGCATCGAGAAAGGGAATATTGATTTCTACCTTTCAAAACATCTCTAAAATTTCTTTCTCTTCTCTCTCCTTTTTGCATTGGGCAAGCCTTCCTAGAAATGAGGGTTGTACAACAAGTGGTTTTGGTGGTGCTGACTCCATTGGAGCTTCTAAATCTGGTTTATGTTTTTTGCGTTCAGTGTCGTGGGCACTACTTGTCCCAATCACGAGTTTTAAGATCATACCACTCCTTAACGTAATAGCACTTACATTATTCGAGGGTTGAGTTCCGTTTGAGACGGTAGCCTTCCTTGAGACTCCAAAACGCTAATTGTGAGTGCTAGCTTGCTGATCTATTTGTCTTTCTCCTGCAAATGTATGTTAGTCTTTTCCTGAAAATTTTCAGTACTAGTGGCTAACCTTTCGACAATAGCTTCCAAGGATATCTTAGGAGGTGGTAGTTGCTGATTTAAAGGCGATCTCTGCTGATACGGCTGATTGAATCGAGGATTCGATCCATAACTTAGATTCAGATGGTCCTTTCACCCCGCATTGTATGTGTTCGAATAGGGATCGTACCGTCTTTGGGGTGGACTTGAAAAGTTTTTGACATCATTTGCTTGTTTTACCGAATCCTCATGTAAGATAGGACATGAGTCTGTTGGGTGATCTGACATGGTACAAATTTCGCACAGCTTTGCTGGGTTTGACTTATCTGCAAGCAAACTCTGCACAATATTAGTGAGTTTATCTATTTTATTTTCCAAAGTCATAGTACTTAACTCATGAACCTGTCTCGTAGGTTCTGTAATCGGTCGGAATTGTTGAGAGTTCGCAG
This sequence comes from Kokia cookei, assembly GCA_039519145.1. Lineage (NCBI taxonomy): Eukaryota > Viridiplantae > Streptophyta > Magnoliopsida > Malvales > Malvaceae > Kokia > Kokia cookei. Next base: position 7,770,130 of record CM076900.1, on the reverse strand, counting down.
CCATCGTTGAAATAAACTCCTTAGCTCTTTGGGGAGTCATATTAACAAGTGCTCCTCCACTAGCTGCGTCGATCATCTTCATCTCCATGGGAAGTATCTCTTGTAGAAATACTGCAACTGTGACTGTTCAGAAAGTCCGTGTTATGGGCAACTTGCGCACAACTTTTTATATCGCTCCCGGTAATTGTAGAACGTTTCAGTCTCCTTTTGCCGAATTCCCACTATGTCTCGTCTCAGCTCGACTGCTCGTGCTGCTGGATAAAACCTGTCAAGGAATAAACGATACATATCAGCTCATGTGTTAACAAATCTTGGTGGTAAATAAAACAACCACTCTCTAGCAGAGTCGACTAATGAAAAAAGAAATGCACAACGTTTAATTTGGTCTTCTATTACTCCCTGAGGTTTCATGCTCGTGCAAACCATGTGGAACTCCTTTAGGTGCTTATGTGGATTCTCATTTTGAACCCCACGGAAAGTGGGTAAGAGATGGATTAAACCCGACTTTAACTCGAACGATGTCCCTCCCGTTGGATAAGTTATACACAACGGTCGTTGTTCGTCCGATGTTGCTGCAAGTTGATGAATAGTCTGATCTTCCATTTTCTTTGTTTCCTCGTCATCGAAAATTTCTTTAGTGAAAGCTTCTTCTTCAAACTCTATCTGTAGACGTTTTCCGTGAGCTTCTTTTCTCAACCTTATGGCTAATTTCTCTATCTCTAGTTCAAAGTCGTTGAGAGGTGTCTGCTTAGACCTTGTCATAAAGAAAAACAAATGAAAGTTAAAAAAATGTCACTTGTCCCCGGCAACGACGCCAAAATTTGATGGGTGTTGAATCCACCAAATATAAATATTCCTACGACAAATAATAAAAAACAATAGTATAAGACAATAGGGTCGATTCTACAAGGACTGGTTGCTGTAATCTATACTCATGTCTTCCTTTTGAACGTCGCGTGGAAGGGCGTGCCCACGACTTGTGACTGTTTCTTAAAAAAATAATATGGACATTAGAGATAAAAATGTCAAACTAAAATAAAACGAAAATAAAATAATAAAGTGAAATAATTCTTGATGCAAAGTGAATTAATCTAGATAAAAATGAGAAAAATTATATTTTATAAGCTTAGCCTCAGCCTTGGTTCTCTCCGAATTCGAATCGATCCTCGTAATTTAATCTTCCCTTTTTAGTCAATAAACTAGTTATAGTGCTCGAGAACGTCCCAACCGCCAATTTTTCATCTTATAGTCAGTTTCAGTACGACCTGCAAACCGACCCTTGCTGAATGTTTAACCACGTCGCATGTGCTCGCGATTTAAGATTTCAATAGCCTTGCGCTCTAAAAAGCCCACCTCAAATTAACGGTCTCAACCGTGTGGGTCGTTTAAATTTGGTCTCTATCACCCTTGGCGGAATCCAACTAGCTGATTCCCACCTGGACACGCCAATTTGTTCGCATTATGATTCATGTGAGTTCTTTGTTATGCCTTTTAAATTGACCAATGTTCCAACGACATTTTTCACCCTGATGAATAAGGTACTTTAACCTTTTTTAGATCGTTTTGTTATTTTTTATCTTTACGACATTGTGGTGTACAATAAATAAATCACTTGAGGAGCATGTGAAGCATTTAAAGGAAGTGTTCCAAACCTTGTAAAAGAATAAGCATTATGTCAAGGAGGAAAAATGCTCTTTCACATCGGGCAAAGTACCTTTATTATGTGACATTGAGGGAGACGGTAAAATTCGGATGGATAAGAGTGAAATTCAAGCTATTGTTGATTAACAACTTTCTACTGAAATAGAAATGAGAAACAAAGCCACCGAAGAAAATGAAAACAGGGACTAACGAAACCCAAGCTAAGAAATGGCCAAGTTGATCACATTTTTGATACTTGACATGGGTTAAAGTCACGACTTTTAATGGATGATCAACTCTCGTGGTAGAATTTCAAGTCAATCGAAAAAACTAAATTTAAAATCAATTTCAGGTGGGATGTAGTTTAGGAGGATTAAGTTTTAATTGGTGTTTCAATTCAATGTTTATTTCTCGAGAAACTGTTGGTAATGAAAATGGTGTGAGTGAGAGATTTCAGGTTAGGAAGACAAATGTATACACCGACGAAGAATAAACCACGGTGTTGGCTTACATGTGGGAATAAAGGTAGTGGTGAGGCCATAAATTTTTTTTGGGGATCTAAATTAAATTGTATATTTTTACGATAATACAAATGTAATTTCATCATTTTAATAGTCTATATCTTTATTATTTTTAAAGGGTTAAATTAAATTTTTATCATTTTTAAGGGGATCAAAGTATAATTTTACTAGTATTAATTTAAAATTTTATAAATTATAAATGACGTAAATAATAAATTTATTATTTTAAAAGATTATAATATATATACAAAAAAAAATATATAAAAATTTTAAACTTTAAAGAGATCTATATATATTTTTGAAGACATCATAATATAAATTTAAAAAAAATTAAATTTGAAAAAATTTAAACTTTAAGGGATTATACGTGGCTCCGCGACTAAATAAAGGAACACATACGTTGATATATCCTATCTTATTATTCTACCAAAAGGTTAGGGGTGTTATTGGTTTTCCAACATGAAGAGAAACTCAAATTAACGTCTAATCTGAGTGTCGGTCGTGAACCGTTGGATTAAATGCAATCCAACGGATGAGAAAGAAACCCTAGTTGAGCTAAAGCTGAAAGTGTGGCTGGCTACTTAAGTTAAAGAAGCCCGCTGCTCTCGCCCTCTCTCCTTCTCACTCAACGCTCTCTCTTTCTGCTTCTGGTCAAGCCAATCTCAAAAGAATACCCTTTTAGCTCACAGGTACTAATCCATTTACAATTTATGACTATCTGTCAAATGTTATTGCTTTGATTCGAAGAAAAATGTGGTCTGATTTGTTGGTGGCTGAAATACTATTTCTGATTTGCTGAAATGGTTCTCATATGATTCATGTTTTCTATGTAGTTCTGATCTGATTCTTTTTTTTTCGTTGATTTGTTTTATGCTTTCATTCATGAACGTAAGTTTTGAACTCTGAAATTTATTTTTCTGAGAAAATAATTCATGTGTTAATTGGCTTATTGAAGCAAATGCTGCCTAAGGGAATTTTTTTTAACGAATAATTAAAATTGTCGAGGATTATTTTCATAGGCTCGTTTGTCTTCCATGTACATGTTTGACTGGCTTCATGGGAAAGGATAAGTTAATATTTAGTGGCTGTAGTTCATTGGAATGAACTCCATATCTATGGAGGAACTGGGCTCGAATCCCAGCGGCCACGTTTTATCAATGTTGGATCTGTTGAATTTAAATGGGGTTGATTTTCTTTCCGAAATTGACTTGAACTGTTCTTCATAAACAATTAAAGTCGGCCTCAGGTTCATTGTTTCCTGTTCACAAGATGTTGGTTTTCTTGTGTGATTTTGACATGGAATTATGTTTTGAGCTTATTTTATGAATATTTCTTCTCTATTTTTAGCTTCTGTCTCAAGTTCTATAATGGGTAAGGAGAAGGTTCACATCAACATTGTGGTCATCGGCCATGTCGACTCTGGGAAGTCTACAACCACTGGTCATTTGATCTACAAGCTTGGTGGTATTGACAAGCGTGTGATTGAGAGGTTTGAGAAGGAGGCTGCTGAGATGAACAAAAGGTCATTTAAGTATGCATGGGTGCTTGACAAGCTTAAGGCTGAGCGTGAACGTGGTATTACCATCGATATTGCCCTCTGGAAGTTTGAGACTACCAAATACTACTGCACTGTCATTGATGCCCCTGGACACCGTGACTTCATCAAGAACATGATTACTGGTACCTCACAGGCTGACTGCGCTGTTCTCATTATCGACTCGACCACTGGTGGTTTCGAAGCTGGTATCTCAAAGGATGGTCAGACACGTGAGCATGCTTTGCTTGCGTTTACCCTTGGTGTCAAGCAGATGATTTGCTGCTGCAACAAGGTAAGGTTTAGAAGGTGTTGGAGTTTATTGTTAGATTGTATTGATGTTCTTTTTATCAATAATTTTGGTGATCTAAAACTGATTTTGTGACCAACTGCTTTCAATTATCATCTTGTACAGATGGATGCAACAACTCCAAAATACTCCAAGGCAAGGTATGATGAAATTGTGAAGGAAGTCTACTCATATCTTAAGAAAGTTGGTTACAACCCTGACAAGATCCCATTTGTCCCAATCTCTGGATTTGAGGGTGATAACATGATTGAGAGGTCTACCAACCTTGACTGGTACAAGGGTCCCACTCTCCTTGAGGCTCTTGACCAGATCAATGAGCCCAAGAGGCCTTCAGACAAGCCACTCCGGCTCCCACTTCAGGATGTCTACAAGATTGGTGGCATTGGAACTGTCCCTGTTGGTCGTGTTGAGACTGGTGTCCTTAAGCCTGGTATGGTAGTGACCTTTGGCCCCTCTGGTCTGACCACTGAAGTTAAGTCTGTTGAGATGCACCATGAAGCCCTCTCTGAGGCTCTCCCTGGTGACAATGTTGGGTTCAACGTGAAGAACGTTGCTGTTAAGGATCTCAAGCGTGGTTTCGTTGCTTCAAACTCTAAGGATGATCCTGCAAAGGAGGCTGCCAGCTTCACCTCTCAGGTCATCATCATGAACCACCCTGGGCAGATCGGAAACGGATATGCCCCAGTCCTTGACTGCCATACCTCCCACATTGCTGTGAAATTTTCGGAATTGCTGACCAAGATCGACAGGCGATCAGGAAAGGAGCTCGAGAAGGAGCCGAAGTTCTTGAAGAATGGTGATGCGGGGATGATAAAGATGGTTCCCACCAAGCCTATGGTTGTGGAGACTTTCTCTGAGTACCCACCCCTTGGACGATTTGCTGTCAGGGACATGCGCCAGACTGTGGCTGTTGGTGTCATCAAGAGCGTTGAGAAGAAGGATCCAACCAGTGCAAAGGTCACCAAATCTGCTGCCAAGAAGAAATGAGATTGCATTTGAGTATCACAGCCAGGATAGTTTCTAAGTGTTGGTCTTATTTTTGTCTGGTAGTAATTGTATGGAAACGTTTTGACCATTTTTTATATGCTTTATCGTGTATTGTTTTGGTTCCGAATTTTATCAAGAGTTGTTGAATTGTCTTGTTTAACTTTTCCTGGTTAATTTTAGATTACGGTACCTTGTTTTGGATTTTTTTGTTGTGCCAGTGTTTTGATGTCCTTGAGTTTTCGTAGCTTAGTAAATTTGGGTTATAAAATTGTTTTGCAGAACTATTTAATTGATGGGTTAGCATCAAACAACAAAAAAGAAACAAAAAGTAAGATAAAAATAGGAAAAAAAACTGAAGAACACCCAGGAACAAATTGCAATTGCGATGAATGAATGATTGAAGTAAAATATTTATTTAATATACGATTTGGTTTTAAATTTTTTAAAAATAATTAATATTATTTTTATTTTTCATTTAATTTTTATCAACTCTTTAATTTTTATAGAATTTTTTTTTGAATATATTAATGTGATTACTTATAATATCACGCATATTACAAATAAAGATGCTCGAATTCAAATATAGATGAATAAATCCTTTTATAAACTTTTTAGATTCTTTTTAAAAAACTTGGATTATGACTTTCTCATTATCACGTTCTAAAAATACCAATGCATATTTAAGAGACAAGTGTAATATAATAAGTTATATATAATTATATAAAATAGTTTTAAGACATTATTTTTTAAAAATAAAATATATAAAAATTATAAAATGATTTAAATTTATTTATAACATCAATAATAAAATATTTTTATTGATATATAAAATCAATGCGTAGGATAAGAAACTAGTAATAATAATAACTACTATTTTCCAATGAAAAATGCTTTTGTTTTTTATTTGGGGAGTGATAAAAAATATATTTGCTAAGATAAGAGAGCTTACTTCACTGTCAGACATGTTGGGAATTTTACAGTTAAAAAGTTTCAGTTTTCGCAGATCTACTGAGCTGAAGTGACATTAAAATTTGGAGACGACAAAAAATGAGAGTGCATTGCATTGTTTTAAACTGTTTTCGTTAATGTCTATACATAGTTACCAAATTTTGGGAATTTTTTTCTACCAATCAGAGAAGGAAGAAAAATAAAAATAAAAAGTTAACAGCTGTTTCTTCTTCATAATCTCTAAATTTTTTTTCACAAGATAGGCATTAGGCCGGCAGCTGACAGAGCTGTGAACCCTTTCAATTCTTTTAAATCTTTTTTATTGTTTTCTGGAAAAAAGGGAAAGAGGTCTGTTCAAGTTCTTTGAGATCCGGGCATTGCATTCTCAGGTAGTTTTTGCTTCTTCTTCTGTTTCATGGACCCCGATTTTAAAAGATGCATTTTTTTAACTTCCTTTTGTTTGAATTTTTGTTGCTTGGTATCATTGATTGTGTCACCAAATCTGGGTTGTTCCCCATTTTGGTAAATATACTGGCACATATTGGAGTTTTGCCTCATTAGTTTTGCTAATAGATATACATGATAGAGCATGGATCTCTTTTCTTTCTAAAGAAAACTTTTATTCCTTCCATAAAGGTTCTTCTTTGTTTAGAACTCAATTTTTATTCCTATTTTTGCACTACTAATATCTACTGTTCCCCCATGATTTTGCCTCTTAAGATGGGAAAGAAAGGGAAATGGTTGTCCTCTCTAAAGAAAGCCTTCTTCTCAGAGTCCAAGGGAAAGAAAAACCAGGTTAGGATAAGTCTCGTTCAGCTAAAAATCATCTGTAGTTTAATGGTTAGCTCAGTTTTTAATGTTCTTGATTACTATGTTTCTCAGAAATCAAAAGAACAATTTTTGGAGAAGAAGGTGCATTTGGATCCCACTGGTTCTGATGCAGCCAAGTTATCCCCACTTCCTCAGCCTGAAGAGGTGAAACCTGAAGTTGAGCAAAGCAAGCAGACCTACTCTGTTCCAGCTCAGGTTGCCCTACAGGCCATTCGACATCAACTTAATACAGATGCTAGGTTTGCCGGAAAATCTAAGGAGGAAGTGGCGGCAATCAAAATTCAAGCAGCTTTCCGAGCTTACCTTGTATGTGCTGCAATTTTTTACTTTCTCCTCCTGAAGTTGTTTGCTTAGTCCTTTCATATCTGAAATGATTTTAAAAATCTAGTTCAGCCTATTTTGGTTAATCTTATGCATCTTGCAGGAAACATTCTACAAATATCTTCATGAAACTGTTTTTTTTTAATGCAAGAAAATGAATGTGTACGTTTACTTACGATTTATAATCTAGAAGAAACTTTCCTGGATCAACAGCTTGCAAATTATAGCTGTTAAGCAGACTGTTTCTTTGTAAAAGTTTAGTAGAGAAGAAGAGAAGAAATAGTAATATCATGATAATTTGTTACTTCATGATATCTGTTTCCAAGTCCTGGGTCAAATAAAATGATCTAATGTTTGAGGCAATGTCTCTAACGTAATCTATTTTGCGGCCATGACTAAGATTTATTTAGTGGATATGCTGATCATGATTTCTTCATTTTCAGGCAAAAAGGGAATTGTGTGCTTTAAGAGGACTGGCTAGGTTGAAATCACTGATGGAAGGGCCTGTGGTCAGACGGCAAGCAGCCGGTGCCCTTCGGTGCATGCAAACTCTTTCTCGTATGCAGTGTCAGATTCATGCTCGGAGAACCAGGATGATGGAAGAAAACCAGGCTCTTCAGAGGCAACTCTTGCAGAAACATGCAAAAGAGATTGTGAACTTGCAGGTAAATCCCCTTGTTTTTCATAGATATATCAGCATGTTTTACTTGCTTGAATGTGATATGTGAGTTGGACAGCTGAGAAGTGGGTTCGAATTTTTCCTCCACGCTCTACTTTCTCAGACATTCTCTTATAATTAAATTATCTTTGCATAGATTTTGTTGTTCTATTAGTTGCATCTCTCTTTCTTAAACAGATGGGTGAAGATTGGGATGACAGTGTGCGGTCAAAGGAACAAATTGAGGCAAGCTTGTTGAGCAAACATGAGGCTGCCATGAGAAGAGAAAGGGCCATGGCGTACTCATTTACTCATCAGGTAATGTACGAATCTGTGAGATTTAACAACATTGTTAAGTGACATGACTGAATGAACCATAACTAAATTACACCGTAGAAAGTTACTTTCTTCCAATGTACCTTGGCATTCAAGTGTTGAAAGTTAAAACAAAGTGGTGTTTTTGACGCATACAAATAACTTTTGCAGCAAACCTGGAAGAATGCTTCGAGATCTATGAATCCATTGTTCATGGATCCAAGCAATCCCTCATGGGGATGGAGCTGGATGGAACGATGGATGACAGCCCGTGGTGGCATGAGAGATAAAGAACATCTCGATGACCAGTCATCCCTAAAGCGTGCACGAAGCAACTTCGGTGGAGAAATCAGCAAAGCTTATGCTCGTTACCAACTCAATTTGGATAAGCAATCCCCGAAGGCGAACCAAAAGGCAAGCCGAACTTCGAGCATCCTATCCCCTTCTACTCCTAAGTCAGCATCCATACCAGCCCGAAAGATTAAGTCAGCAAGCCCGAGGAGTGGTGTGGTTGGTTTAGATGATGAAACAAGAAGCATAGTCAGTATGAAGTCTGACAGAAACCGGAGACACAGCATCGCAGGCTCCTCGGTGTGTGATAATGAGAGCCTTGCCAACTCTCCATCACTTCCAAGTTACATGGTACCAACTAATTCTGCAAGAGCTAAGACCAGTTTGCAGAGCCCCTTGGGAACACCGGAGAAGGAGCCAATTGCATCTGCTAAGAAACGGCTTTCTTATCCGCCTTCACCGGCCAGACTAAGGCGCCACTCCGGTCTGCCAAAAGTGGACAGTAGCATTAGCAATACAAAAGTTGCAGTGGTGAATCAAATAAAAAAGAGATGAAGTATCGACGCACGCTAATCCACAAAATTTGTGTGTAACTGCATTCATAACATCCCTGGCTTTTCAACAACAGAATATAAAAAGAAATTGAAAAGGAATTCTGTTTCAAAAGTTGGTTAACCAACGGTTGCTAAAACTAAAACGCACCATTCCACCCATTCGCATTAGTTTTTCTTATTCAGTTTTGACCCATAGGAACAATCAGACTTGTTGATGGCCGGGCTATCCATCTGGGTCTGAAGGCCCGTACGAAATTTAAGAGGGTTTAAACAAAAATATTAAATCCAAAAATGAGCTTGAACAAAAAAATTAAGCTCATTTAAAATATGAATCAAACTTGAGTTTGAACATTTGAGCTTGAGCTCGACCCGTTTTATGTTTATAATAGTTTATATTATGTTTTTTTTTTATTTTTTTATATTAAGTAATTTAGAACACTTTTAAAAAATAAACATATACTAAATATATAATAACACTTTAATATAAACATTAAAAAAATGTTAAGATAATTATATAAAAAAATTCAATAAATAAAAAATGTATAAAATTATTAAATATTAAAATAAAATAAAGTAAATATATTTTTTTAAAATTAAAAAAATAAAATGGGTGTGCGTTAATCTTTTGCAAATATAAACAGGTTTGAACAAAATTTTAGGCCCAAATTTTGAGCTTAGATAAACATAAAGTATGTTAATATCATGCTTAGACTCGACCTGAAATTAATTTGACCCAGTTCGAACCCAATCTAACCCGGTCAATAAGCACCTCTTAGAACAACAACATGAAGCAGAGAGGAATTATACTTATTTGATTTCTGATATGTTCAACTGTCAAAAAGTTTTAGTTGTGCGGGGTAGAGCCTTTTCATTTAAAAATTCCTTCTCAATTCTTCGTACTTGTTCCTAATTTTAGGTAAAAATATTATTAAGGTTGTTGTACTAATAAGCAAGAAATGAATAAATTAATCTTATACGTTAGAAATATGTGCAAATTGACTCTTTTTTTAAAATCTTCATCCGTTTGTAATGTTAAGTAATGTATTGGTTTTTTCAAAAAAAAAAAATGTAAGTGGCGCGAAATTAAAAGATGAGTGGGATTAGATAAAAATACCATGAAGGTTTTATGTATTAAGAGGTGGGTTGCATTCTACTCTTATACTAAAAGATGAGTAAATTAGTCTTTATATATTAGATTAAAGAACAAATTGATCATTCTGTTAAAAATGTTATCAATTCCTACTACTAAGTGATGACATGATTGACAAAACAACCATACAATGATATGTGGTGTGCCAAGTGTACCTCATATTGACGTGATAAATATCATGTCAAAAAATATTAAAAAATCTTAAAACTAAACAAAATTTTCAAACAACTATTTTAAAAACCATGCCTAAGATGAATATGGAAAATTATTTATAACCTACAGAAAATTATTTAAAAATTATAAGAAACTATAAAAAAAGTATTACTAATGATTAACGATAACGTTTAGTTAGAACGTGAATAAATGGTTGTTAACATTTAAATGAACCTGGACAACTATTTGTTTAGGTTATTCTAAAGTGATTTATTAAATAATAATTAAAAAAAAAAACATATAGAGTTGTAGAAAATTATTAAAAATATTAAGAAATTATAAATAATTTTTAGAATTATCAAATTAATAATAAAAATGTTATTATGTAAGGTTAATACTGCATATATTTGTATGTATATTAATAATAAAAGTACCCTGTGGATATTTTGAGAAATCAAAAAAGAAATTATATTTTTTGTTTTATAACATTGAATATTTTGTTGTTTTATGATTTTAAGAGGAGTATTATTATTTTTTAATAATTTTTAGTTGGATTATAAATTATTACATAAAAGGTTAAAATGATGCTACAGTGAAAGGAGCTTTTCAAGCACTTTTCAAAGAAGGTTGGTAATGGAAACAAGTGATTGCTTCCTCCTGCCATTTTTGTTCTTTAAACCCACTAAAATTGAGTTGTCATGTTGTTTTTGTTCGTCCCATTCATGTCCAGAAGGAAAGATCAAGATCACAAGCAATAGATTATTACTTTTGTTGCTTTCATTGCAATCAAAGCAGACATACTCTTTTTCTCCCCTCCACTTTCAAACTAGTCTTAGTATCCATCCTGAAATAGATGAAAGAAAATAAAGGTTTTATTATAATGCAAGACATATACATCTTAGTGCCATCTAACACTTGGAATCCCACTAAGAAGATCAACAAGGAACTAGACAATAGCTTTTCATCTCTTAAGGGTAGGTTTGGATGGACGGTGCAATGTGTTTAGCTTACTTTTTTGTCTCATGTTACAGTATCGTTACAATGTTTAATCTTATCGTTACCGTTGCTTTTACATTGACCGTAGGTAAACCCACCCTAAATTCTCAAAACCTAGAGATAATATCAGGAGATCTAGAATAGTAACAATATAAAGACACATCCTGTTGCTTTAAAATTCTTTAGCTAAAAACTTGATTCATTGTCCATATGACAACTAAAATAATGTTGGTGGACCGTTTTATTTCGTTTATATAAGAGGTATATAAGTGAACCAAGCAATATGGTCCCCCAAAATGGTGTTATTTCTGGGACCCCTATCAAACATAACTTCACAAGTTTAAAATAGAAAATAAATTATTCGAAACAAGTCAGAATTAACTTTCAGATAATTAGATGAATTGCTATGGAGAGTAGTTGAATTATAATTCTTAACTATCTAATTTGTATGCAGACCTCTAGAAAATTTACAATAAAAGTTAGCTGAGAAAATACTAACGTTCATAATTGATTATAATAATTCAATCTCAGAGGCGTAGTGTCATACCTCAAGCCTGGCGGATCCAAGAATGAAGTGTGTAGTAGTGACATTTTCAGTTTGACGAAGTATATTCCGTTCATTTATTTCTTTTAGTAAAAATGTGTAGGCGTATAGTGATCGCTGTGTAAGTAATTGAAGATATTATTTAAGATTTTGCTGCTATTTTATGAAAAATACTTTGTTAAAACGAAAAATGTAATTATGGTATAAGTTGTGACACTTTATATCCAACCCAGTTGTTGGATTCGAATATAAATGTCACATTTTGTTGCCAAAGCAACTTACTTTATTATTATTTTTTAAGAAAAAATGAATACTTAATGGTAAAATTATTTTATAAAAATTTCGACAGTATTTTTGCCTATTTATATAAAACCCCCTGTAAAATTCGTATTTTACAAAATATTCACATTCAAATAATCTCCCAAATCAATTCTCAAACATTAGTTATAAAGTACTATCAAAGAAAACATAACAAACATATTTAAATTCAATTTACGACACAGTATTATATATATACAAGCCTAGGTACATGCTATAAATATTAAACAAAAAGTAAGCTTTTCACTAACTTTGTTTGAGCTGATATTTGATTCTTCGGATGTTGCTGGAACGATTTACCAAATCTAATTATCTGCGCATGAAAATATAAATAAACCGTACGCTAAACAATTTTTATGTTCAGTGGTGCTAATATCATATAAATCATTACATAAGTATTAAAAATATATAAACCAGTTGATAAAAAAAAATTAAAACATTATTATAAATATCATTAATACCATCACAATAAAAGAAAAATATAATATTATTAAACTTTAATATTATGATATTGTCAAGTTGAATAAATAAATAAATAAATAAAAATAAGCTTTTTAATCAAATTTAAAATCATATAATTAATTTAATTCGCACAATAAAGAAATTCAAATACATTTAAATTTTGTTTTTGCTTTTTTTTTAATCTAAACCCCGTACTAAAATTTAGACTTATAAACAGATACACGGATCCATCACCCCGAATTGTTCGGCAACGATGGCTATTAGAGTAGTCCACGACCCTTAGGGAATTGAGACTAACAATAATAAAAACCGACCAATTTGGTCTTTTCTCCCTCGACCCTCTGGGAATTTGGGAGATTTAAAATCCTCTGATATAAAAACTCTATGGCATGCCAACTATATCTGATCTAGTCTAACTTAGTGTACTGGGGTAAAAATCAAGTTTTATAATCCGTTTCATTTCAATTATATTTTCATATCATTCTCATTTTAGTTTCATTTCATAACCAAATTATATATTGCCTAATGTAAAATTAGGCTTCCAATTCAAAAACATATTAAACATTTTCTTCTCAAGCATCTAAAATCATAATATTCAAATTCAAAACATAACCATGAATTTACTAATTTAATCATTTGAAAACATATTCATCTCAATACATAATTTTATAAATATTAACTAAATCATTCAAAACTCATAAAAATAATATAAGAATAACATTAATATTATTAATCATATTAATCTAAATATTCTAAAGCTTTATGTAATGGAAATAAGATACTAGCACAAACTAAAGTTTCAATCGCTTTACTTCTTCTCTTCGCCTTTCTCCTTTAAGAAGTTCGCTTTGTTTTTAGTTACAATATGAGCAATTCAATACGAAATAATGTCATTTACCCATTTTAATACTAAAACTAATAAAACAAACATAAATATGCATGGTTAATCATGTTAACATATTAAGTTTCCTAATCTGAAATTCTCATATCTTTTGACTCAATTATCCGTTTTCAATTTCATCTTCACCGGAGCACTCACTGCTTTACAAGCTATCATTTAGCACCAATATTACACAAAATGATTAATGTTCTCTACTTCCCCTTCACCATGGCCAAATAAACCAAGTAAACTTTTCATCAATTTTCATTTATTTTTCACACTTCTAACAAGCCAGAATTCTTCTTCTAATCATTTTCTATCAAGAAAATATATCTACTTCACTTAAATTTTCTAAGCTTCCATCAATGTTCTTTAATGGCAACTTTCAAAATACTTGATGAAATAAAAAATTATTGGTATATATATGTAAAACAAGCTTCAATTATTCAAAATCTATGAAAAATTTGAAAAAAAAACCATACCTTAAGCTTTAATTTGAAGGAAAATGATGAAAGAATTTTTTTTTCTTTCCCTCTGTTTTGTTTCGTGAAACAGAGAGCAAATGAAGAAAGATGAGAACAATGTTCTCTTTCTCTCTCTTTTTTTTTTATATTTTATAATATTAATTAATAAATTATTATTATTTATTATAAGACTATTATTAATGAATATATCATTTGAAAACCATCATAAAATCATTGAATTTTTTAAGTAATGGTAAAATGACAATTAAATCCTTTCCATCAAAATAAAAATATAATACTTGCACTTTAGTTCCTATACTTTCTCAAGTTATCCAATTTAGTCTTTAAACTTGATAACAAATTTTTTAACTACATGCTCCTAATAATAATTCTCTATATTTCTATGTCTAACAATTTCCTCTAAAAACGATAATAATTTTTTATACTACTATTTATTTATAAATCACTTATTCAAGGACTTCTACCATATATATAAAATTCTCCCCTTTTTATAAAAAATTTCGTCCTCAAAATTTACCTTAAGAGTTGCGGATATTGAGATCGCATTGTATCCTCAGGTTCCAAAGTAGCTTCTTCTATATTATGATTCCTCCACAATACTTTTAACAAAGGAATTTGCTTGTTTCTCAACTCTTTTATGTCTCTTGCTAAAATTTGCACTGTTTGTTCTTCATACGATAAATCAGGTCGTACCTCAATGTTTTCCCTTGACACAACATGTGATGGATTCTACCTATATCTTCGAAGCATCGATACATGAAACACATTATGGATTCAATCTAATTTTGGTTGCAAAGCTGGCCGATAAGCAACAGGCCCAACTCTTTTATAATCTTGTATGGTCCAATGAATCTCAGACTTAATTTTCCTTTTCGACCAAATCTCATAATTTTTTTCCACGGAGAGACTTTTAGAAATACTTTATCTCCCACTTCATATTCAATTTCTCTTCTTTTTAAATCAGCATAAGACTGCTGCCGATCTGAAGCTACTTTTAATTTTTTTTAATCAGTCGAACCTTTTCTTTTGTTTCTTGTATTAATTCTGGGCTTACCATATTCTTTTCACCAAGTTCAGTCCAACACAAAGGAGCCGACATTTACGTCCATATAGAGCTTCGTATGGTGTCATCTGAATACTTGATTGGAAACTATTATTATATGCAAATTTCGCAAGTGGTAGGTATCGTTCCCAATCAGTATCAAAATCAATGACACAAGCTCGTAACATATCTTCTAACAATTGAATCACGTGTTCTAATTGGTCATCTGTCTGAGGATGAAAGGCTGTGCTGAAATTCAATCTGGTTCCAAGTGATTCATGTAACTTCTTCCAAAATCTTGCAGTAAATCAAGGATCACGATCAGAAATAATAGACTTTGGCATACCATGCAATCTCACTATCTCAACTATGTATAATTATGCAAACTTATCTAATGACCAATCCGTCTTTACTGGTAGAAATTGAGTTGATTTCGTCAATCGATCCACTATAACCCATATGACGTTATGCTTCTTTCGAGTGAGAGGTAAACCACTAATGAAATCCATAGTTATTCTGTCCCATTTCCACTCGAGAATCGATATAGGCTGAAGTAGCCTTGTCGGAACTTGATGTTCAGCTTTCACCCTTTGACAAGTTAGACACTTTGTAGCATATTCTGTAATCTCTCTCTTCATACCTGACCACCAATACAATTCTCGCAAATCCCGATACATTTCGGTACTTCCTGGATGCATAACATAAAGACTATTATGCACCTCTTGAAGTATCTCATTCTTCAATTCCACCTTGTTTGGTACATAAATCCTTCCATGAAATCTTACACAACCATTATTCCCAATGTCAAAGTCTCCCAAGCTATTGTGCTCAATTGATCTTCTTTTTTCCATCACCTTATCACCATTTTGCTGAGCCTCTCTAATCTGCTCAATTAACTACGACTTCACTTTTAATTCAACTAATAATGCACCATCATCACAAGCACTCAACTGTGCACACATTGATTTCAAATCAGCAAGGGATTTTCGGCTCAAAGCATTAGCAAAAACATTTGCTTTACCTGGATGATAATCAATTACACAATCGTAATCTTTTAACAACTCTATCCAACAACATTGTCTCAAGTTCAATTCTTTTTGGGTGAAAAGATATTTCAAGCTTTTGTGATCTGTGTAGATGCATCACTTTTCACCATACAAATAGTGTCTCTAGATTTTTAATGCAAAAACCATTGTTGCCAGTTCTAAATCATGCGTCGGATAGTTACGTTCATATGATCTTAATTGTCGTGAAGCATATACAATCACTTTTCTATCTTGCATCAAAACACAACCAAGACCATTAAGTGAAGCATCACTATATACCACAAACTCATTTCTCGATTTTGGAAGCGTTAACACTGAAGCCTCTGTCAACAATTTCTTAAGCGTATTAAAGCTTTCTTGGCACTGCTCATCCCATTTGAATGGTACATTTTTTTGAAGTAGTCGGGTTAGGGGAAAAGCTATCTTTGAAAATCCTTCAATGAATCTCCTATAGTATCCCGCTAATCCTAAAAAGTTACGAATTTCTAAAACATTCTTCGATTGTTTCCATTCCAGAATGGCCTCAACTTTTTTCGGATCTACACAGATACCTTCGACTGAGACTATATGCCCAAGGAACACTACTTCATATAACCAAAACTCACATTTGCTGAGTTTCCCATAAAGCTGCTTTTCTCGTAATTTTTACAACACAATCCTTAAATGTTGATCATGCTTTTCCTCAGTTTTTGAATAAATTAAAATATCATCAATAAACACTACTACAAACTGATCTAAATATGGCTAAAAAATACGATTCATGAGATCCATAAATGTTGCAGGAGCATTAGTCAACCCAAAAGGCATCACCAGAAATTCATTATATCCATATCTGGTTTGTAACACCTTAATTTCACTAGGCCCAATAAAGCCCAAATAAACAAAATATAAATACAAAAATATTTATTTCAATGTCCAAAGTCCAAATTAAATTACAAACCTAAATGACCCACTAAAACCTTAACCAATGTACAAACCTAATACCCAACAACCCAAGCCCAATCTAGACCTAGTCCACAACCTTAACTCAAAAGGGGAAACTCTAATTTCCCCTCACTCGTCTACCGCCGCTCATCCCTCCACGTCAGCAGCCACGTTAGCAGGCATACCATCTAAGAGTCTGACCCTTCCTCTCTCTTTCACTGAAACGGAAATCTCGGGAGCCACCATCGCTGTTGACTCTAGAGCGTTGCCTTCAGAATGCTACCTGCAACAAAAAAAGAGGAACAGAAGAGAGACAACAGAGAACAAAGGAGAAAATAGGGCAAAAGGAACATTGCATCATGTAATATTTTTGGCTATAAAAGCCTAACACCAGATTTGTAATTTGAGATACAAAATACGAAAAAAAAAAACAGAGAATAAATCGAATCAGAATTTTATTTTTATAAGAAATCAAAAAAAGAGCAAAAATTATAGCATCCACAATTCGAAGGTAGCAAACTCTAAACCAATCTTTTTTTTATTATATATTTTCGAAACTATATATATATATATACATACACATAAAATATAAGATAATAATATAAACTAAAAAAAAGGTTTAAAACCCTAAAAATAAAAATAGATTTCAAAAATTAATAATAAAAATTTGTACCTTTTTGAAATTTAGAGGCTATATCTATCAAGATCTAGCCTTGATCTACATTTTGGAAGCATTAAAATAAAAAAGGGAATTCTTTTACCTTGGGCCGTCGTGTATGACGACGGTGGCAGGTGACTCCCGACAATCAGACTGATGATAGTGCCCATTGGAGAAGGTGATTGACCCTTTGGGTCTTTGAGAGAAAAAAAAAGGAGAGAAAGAGAATTTTTTTTTTATTTTAAGGTGTAAAAAGAATTTTTTTTTGAAGTAAATATAGGTTTTATAGTACCCTTGAAACGACGCGTTTTAGGTCTTTCCCATGGCCTTCAAACCGACGTCGTTCTAGCGCCAAACCCATGACCCGACTCGATCCGATCCATCGGACTCTGGGATCAACGTGTTTCTGAGAAATGAGTTTTTTCTCGTTCCGTCCTTTCGCATTTTTATTTGTTTCAATTTAATCCTTTTGTGCATTTTTTAAATTATTTCAATTTTGCCCAAATATTTTAATATTTTTACAATTTAATCCTTCACTCAAAAACGACCCTGAGGTTACCACGTGTCATTATTTTGGGGTTTATTGCATAGAAAGCCTCTATTTTATTTAGAAATTTTATTTTAACCCTTAAACTTTCCAAAAATTATATGTTGACCCTCTGAACTTTTCAAAAATTATTTTTAAACACTAAATTTTCCAAAAAATATATTTTGGCCCCTTAACTTTCTAAAAGTTTGATTTTGACCCCTAAACTTTCTAAAAATGTCATTTTGACCCCTTGAACTTTTTGAAAATTACATTTTAACCCCAAACTTTTTGAAAGTTACATTTTAACCCTCAAGCTTCCCAAATTTTTATTTTTGACCCCCTTTTTTTTTTTTTTTTTTTCTTATTTTTACATTTTTCTTAAAAATTTCATTTTAAATTCAATATTAGTCTTTTTTATATTCTTGTAACATCCGCATTCTTGAACCGGATTTAGAATAGTAATAGAGTAGAATTGAGAATTAGACTATATAGCTAAAATAAGAAAATAGTTAGAAAATTAAGGATTAATCAGTAAGTGTGAGAAAGGAAGAAGGACTAAATAGTAATTTATCCAAATTGAATTATGAGTCATCATGGGAATTAGATTGATTAAGGAGGGGAAAAAGAGTAATTTGGTGGAAGACATTTTTGGAGGCAATGATTTGGGCCAAAGTGTAAAGTTGGAAGGCCTAAGGACTAAAAGTGAAAATTTACCATTTTATTAAAGAGAGATATTTTTAGTGGATAAATCTAGAGAATTTGAGAAAGGTTAAAAATCAATTAAAAGTAAAAAATATCAGCTCTTTCATAGTTCAACCGTTCATGCCATTCTCTCTTCCATCCAACTTTTGATTTTATTCCAAATAGGTCCTTCCACCATTGTTAAATCTTCCAATCTCCAAAATCTCCTATTTTCTTTGAAATTTCTGAAAGAAAAGTATACAAGGGGGTTTCTAGACACCCCAAACTTCTTATAGAAATCATTTTGAGGTGTTAGAGAGCATAGGGATTAAATTGAGAAATTTTGAATTCAAGGGTTAAGGTAAGAAATGGTTAAATTCTCATGATATACATGTATTTTACTGTTATTTAGCATGTAAATCATTGAATTATAGTATTTAGCTTACAAGTGTTTATGTGAAATTGAAGAGAAATGAAAGAAAGAAAGGGACCAAATTGAAGACAAAGGAAAAGAGAAGAGCAAGGAGTAAAAAGAGGAGAAAATCAGTCTTTTTGTTGTAAGTACTACAAGTTTTTTTTAAATTGAAAATTTATTCTCTTTAAAGTATATGATTAATTGTGATAAAAATGAGTAAAATGATGTGTTTAGTTATAAATATGGTGATTAGGTGTGACTAAATGAAATTTAGTGCAAGGGAAATATGAGAAAGGAAAAATTCACTTCAAAACAGTTTGGACAGTAACAGGGGACTAACTTCGAAAATTCACCAAAAATTGTATATAATGAGTTAAGGGTCGAATTATATATGTAATTAAAGCTTATTGAGTTTAGTTTCATATGGAAGAAACATTGAAAGAAAAGGAACTGTATATTTCGAGATATACTAGTTTTAGTGTAATAAGGTCAGAGTAGATTCGAGTTCCCCTATTCTGACTTTGAAAAATTATTAGAGACTGAAATTTATATGGATTAATCCTTAATGATTCTATTTTCAATAGAAACAGACTGAAACATCATTTGATCTTTTTACTAAAAGATAGATAATTTTTAGTGAGGAAAGGTCGAAACTGTCAGGCAACAGCGAAGGGGTAAATTGAAAGAATTTACTGTACAAATTGACTAAAGTAAAAATTCTGGAAATTTTATGGTAAAAATATGATTGAGTCTAGTTTCAGAAATATCAAGCGGATATTAATTTCGAATTCTTTAGCTCAAGATATAAATAATTTAGTGACTGTGACTCAAATGGACAACTTTGAAAATTAATGAGAAAATAAGAGTAAAGAGGTATATAATGATACATATGTGATGAACAATATATATGTGAAATATTATGTGCTTAATTATGAATATTGATTATATGATAAAATGGTGATATTGTGTAAGCCTTTGAGTAAATAAAGGTGAAAAAATACATGATTATGTATATGTGAAGAGAAATGTAAATGTGATATATAAAATTATGAGAAATGATGAATATGAGAGATTATGCCCATGTAGACAAGTTAGAACTATTGTGATAATAGTGGCATGCCATTAAGGAACACTAGCGTGCTCTCTGATTAGCACTGTGTGTGCTCTCTGATTAGCACTTTGTGTGCTCAGTACTTTGTGTACTCTCTGTTGCCCAGCACTTTGTGTGTTCTCTGTTGCCCAGCACTTATGTGCTCTCTGTTTAGTACTTCGGTACTCTCTGTTTGTTCCGTTTATCTGATGGGTTCTATAAAAGTCTATTATGGGCCAAGTGGATAAATAAGCTAAGTGAGCTGTGGTTAAGAAAGCTATGATGAGTAAATTGTGAAAAGTGAAAGAATGTGCAAATTATTACATTGAGGTAAAGAAATGATTAATACATGAAAGAGAAGTACTATATTTGTATGTGTAATTATATGTTAATAATTAAGTGAACTAATGTGATTAAAATGACTAAGTTGTGAAAAAGGGATGGAAATGTAAAATCTACCGTTGAGGTAAGTTGGAATATGAGGATGAATCTGTGTTATGGTGAAAATTATGGTAAGTTAAATGTTACATGCAAGAAATGTTAGAAATTTCATACGCATGAGTAATTAAATGTTTGATAAATTAAGCAATAAACAAATAATCATCTATTATGCTTGTAGTGCTTACTAAGCCTTCACCGGCTTAACGCGTTTATTTTAACGCGTAGGTACAAAAGCTACGGAAAGCTAGAGTCGAGCAAGGGACCTCTCATCACATCACATCACTTTTGAAGCTCAAGTTTAGGTAATTTACTTTGAAGAAAAATGGCATGTACAAATGGTATACTTAGGTGTCCCTAATGAACAGGTAACTAATATTGTTTTGAAAATTTACATGAATTGAAAGAAAAAATTTATTATACTCGTTTTTAATTCTCTGACATTGTATGTAATACTCTTATGCCGGGTTTATACGTGTGAACCGGGTATAGGGGTGTTACAATTCTTCTAAAAATTAAAAAAGGGATAAATTCTTTTTATATTATTTAAGATTTTGGTCACGTATATTTTTCCATATTTTAAAATTTTCTTTTGTATTTCGTTACTCTTTCTTTTCTTTTCTTTTAAAAAAAAAAAAATTCAATTAAGTCCCTTTGTTTTGTTTTTCTTTAAATATTTTTATCTTTCATTCGATTTTCAAGATTCGATTCTTCCTTAAATTTCTTATTTTGCATTTTGATGTTACTCATATTTTTATTTTTGTCATTTTCTCATTTTGCCAAATAATATGTATATTTCCCATTTTTCGTGCATAAAATGTTTAATGATTGTATATTTTGATATATAAAAATCATTTTAAGAAATCGAGGCGATTTTTGTTACTTAAGGATTCGATAAAATTGTGTCTCAACTTACGAAATGCGGTTTTATCTTTAAATTTAAGTAATTGAATACCTCATTTTAAAATTTAAAATGTGTATGTTTTAATAAATTGAAGAACATTCTTTTCGAGTATCCGAGATGTCGTGTTCCTAACTTACGGGATGTGACTTCATTCGTGGTAAATTTGAGACAAAAGTTCATTTTTTCTGAAATTTAATTTTCAAACATCACCTAATATATGATTTTTGTAACATCCGCGTTTTTGAATCGGAGTTGGAACAGTAATAGTGTCGAGTTAAGAGTTAGAATATATGGTTAAAACAAGAAGATTAGGAAAAATTAAGGATTAATTAGAAATTGTGAGAAAGCATGAGGGACTAAATAGTAATTTAGCCAAAATGAAATATAAGTCATTATGGGAATTATAGTGATTAAGGAGGGGCAAAAGAGTAATTTGGTGGAAGATATTTTTGGAGGCAATATTTTGGGCCAAAGTGTAAAGTTGGAAGGCCCAAGAACTAAAAGTGCAATTTTACCATTATTAAAGGAAGATATTTTCATAAAGAGAAATTGATAGAAAAATCTAGAGAAATGAAGAAAAGAAATGATGAAAAAGCTATAAAAGCCATCAGCTATTGTGTTTCACGTTAGCCACCATTTTTCCACCATTTCAACTTTTGCTTTTCTTTCAAATTAGTCCCTTTTCACCAAAAACAAACAAATTAAGCTAGTTTCTTCCAAATTTCTTCAAGATTAATGAATAAAATTAATAGAGAAGTGTAGTAGCTATCCAATTGTTAAAAGAAATACATCCATACTTGTCTTGGAGGAGAAAGAAAATGGACATTAGTGGTGAATACAAGTGATTAAGGTAAGAAAGTTAATCTCCTCTTTAAATACATGTTAGTTTTTGATTTAGAAACATAGATTATGATATGCTAGAATGATTCTTATATGAATATAAGTATTAATTATGTATGATTGAATGAAATTTAGTATAAAGAAACATGAGAAAGGAATTATTCTCATTAAAACAGATTGGACAGAATCAGAGGACTAACTTCGAAAATTCACTAAAAATTTTATAAAAAGATTTAAGAGTTGAATTAAATATTTAATTAAATCTTATTGAGTTTAGTTTCATATGGAAGAAACGATGATGAAAATGAATCTGTATATTCTGAGATATAACTGATTTTGTGTAACAAGGTCAGAGTAGGTTCGAGTTCCCCTATTCTGACTTTGAAAAATCATAGAAAAATGTAGAAAAATTATTATAGACTGAAATTAATATGGTTGAATCCTTAATGAGTCTATTTTTAAAAAAAAATATACGGGAACATTATTGGATTCCTGTACTAAAAGATAAATAATTTTTAGTAAAGAAAGGCGAAATTGTTAGGCAGCAGAGAAGAGGTAAATTGAAAGAATTTACTGTACAAATTAGATAAAGTAAAAATTCTGAAATTTTTATGGTAAAAAGATATTTGAGTCCAATTTCAGAATTATCAAGTGGATTATAATTTTGAATTCTGTAGCTTAAGATATAAATAATTTAGTGACTGTGACTCAAATGTACAGATTTGAAAATTAATGTAAAAAAAAAAAAGGAAAAATTGAATAGAAATGAAAAATTGATGCATATAAAGTGATATGTGACGAAATTGAGAAATGAGAATGAAATGGATAAATCAAAGGTTTCCAAAGTTATTAGTACCTAATTGTTTATGATATTTGGTTAAATTGATTTGTTATTGATTTGTATTACTATAATCTGAATTATTCATTATTTAATGTTTATTTCGATATTTATATTTAATAAGTGAATATAAGGTAAGAGTTAATATTAAGATGAATGAAAATTTATATTGAATTAATAGTATATTTGAATTGAATTTGAATGATTTGTGATCAAAATTGAAAGTGGAAGTGAAAGTGATATGAATTGTAAATTGAAAATCCCTATTAACTAGTCAGGCTGAGTCGGATATAGTTGGTATGCCATAGGATTGGAAGAGTTCAGGGATACTTTGACCTTGAGTCGATGAGACACTGGGTGTCATTATTTTACTTCGGATAGATTCGATGAGGTACTGTGTACCACTTTACTTCGACTAGGCCGATGAGACACTAGGTGTCACTTTATTGCTTCAAACTATCCGATGAGGCACTGAGTGTCATTCTGGTGTGTTTGGTTAGATCCGTGTATCCGCCAAGGTCCGAGTCTTGTTAATAGGGTAAATAATGTGAAAAAGAAAGAATGTGCAAATTGTGACATTGAGGTAAGTGAAATGATAATCACATGAAAGGTAAGTACAATAAATGTATAAGAAATCAGAGAATGATAAAACTAAGTAAGTTAAGAGATTGGAATCGCTAAAATGTGAAATGAGAAAGAATATGTGAATTCATAACACTACTGTAAGTTAAATGTTATACACATAAAAGGTATGTATTTTACATGAATAAACAATTATATGAATGAGTTTGAAATGAGTGATTAAAAGATGAATGATTAATGACTCTTGTAGTATTTACTAAGCCTTCACTGGCTTAACGCATTTATTTCAACGTGTAGGTATAAGACCTCTAAGAAGCTAAGGTTGGATTAGGTGCCTCTCATAAAATCACATCAACATTGAAAGATTACAAGACAAGGTATACTTATTTTGAGGTAAAATGACATGTACAAATGGTACTTATATGTCCTCAATGAATGGGTTATAAATGGTATTTTGGAATACTATGAACTTATGAAATGAGATGATGAATTTTGAATGAAATTATGTTTTAGACTGAATTGATTTATTGGTAAAGTTTTTATATAATTTCAAGGGGTTAGTTTGAAGTTTCTAGCTATATTTCTTGATTTTAGAACAGAGGTATCAATATTTTGATGGTGATATCGATATTTGCCCTGTTTTGAGTAAAAAATTCATTTTCATTACTTTCAAACTGGTTTTAAGTCTCAATTTTGATTATACTTGATTATTTTGTGATATTTTGAGTAAAACGACTCAATTACACAGTATTTGAAAGAAAATTTTGTTATACTCGTTTTTAATTCTCTGACACTGTATGTAATACTCTTATATTGGGTTTACACATGTGAACCGGGTGTAGGAGTGTTACAATTTTTATCTTTAAAATGATTTCACTTTTGACTATGTCTTAAATTTTCTTTAATCAATCGGTAAATGATTTTCATTTTTCGAGGACTCGAAATATTGCGCCCTTAACTTACGGGACATAATTTTTCTCCACCAACTCGAAATAGAAGATCATTTCTTATGAGATTTAAAATTTTTATTGAATCTAATTATTTCACACATTCAAGGATTGTATTTTAATTTTTCTTCGAGTTTTTTAACTTTTCAACAACCAAGACCATAAGTAATCGACTAGGTACAAATTTTGGGCATGTGAGGATGCTAATCCTTCCTCACGCGTAATCGACTTCGAACCTATTTTCTGAATTTCGAAGATCAAATTGTTTTTATAAAACAAATTCAAATGTTTTAGGTGATCAAATCACACCAAATTAGAAAGGATTGGTAGAGACTCTCATTTTCGATTTTAAAAATATTTTTCGAGACTTTTTTCAAAAAAATAGTTTCAACATGGTTCAAAAAACAGTCTTCAGTATATCACTTTCTTTCACCTTCAATTGGTAATAGCCAGATCTTAGATCAATCTTAGAGAACACTATTGCGTCTTTCAATTGATCTAATAAATCATCAATACGAGGCAAATGATATTTATTCTTTATTTTCACCTTGTTTATCTGACGATAATCGATACACAATCGCAACGAACAATCTTTCTTTTTTACAAACAACACTAGTGCGCCCCAAGGTGATACGCTGGGTTGTATAAAGCCTCGATCTAATAAATGTTGCAACTGTACTTTCAATTCCTTCAACTCTTTTGGTGACATACGATAAGGGGCAATAGATACTGGGTAGTTCTCGAATAGACTTCAATTGCAAACTCCACCTCTCGATTCGGTGGAAGTCCTAGTAATTCTTCAGGAAACACATTTGGAAATTCACGCACCATATGGATTTCCTCCAATTTCGGACTTTTCACGGCCGAATCATAACATAAGAAAGAAACGCTTCATAACCCTAATTAATCAACTTATTTGCCTTTATTACTGAGATAATTCGGGCAAAACCAATTGATTTCATACCTTTCACTTCCATCTCTTTACCATTTGAATCTTGTATCATAAACTTTTTCTTTCGACAATCAAGAATTACACTATGCTCTGGCAGCCAATCCATTCCCAAAATAACATCAAATTCATCAAATGGCATCAACAGTAAGTCGACCGAAAATAGTTTACCTTGAATCTCAATAAGACACCACTTACATACTTGATTTACTATCACTGAATGTCCCATCGAATTTGTAACATTAATTCTAACCTCGGATATCTTAACTATTAGTTTCTCGGTATTAATCAATTCGGTTCTCATGTATGAATGTGTAGAATCCGGATCTATCAATGCATGAATAAATACAAAAAATAGAGAAAAAAATACCAGAAACAACATCAGTGGCATCACCTTTATCTCTGGTCTTGATAGTATAAACCCTGGCAAGAATGGTAGCCTCTGCACGACTCACAGATGAATCAATAACTCTCCCTTAACTGCCTCTACTACTGGCACCACCTTGGGTACTACCATGACCTCGAGCTGCAGAAGTTGATTTCTAAGATGACATAGGAGTAACATCAATTGACTTCGGACAATCCCGAACATAATGCTTCATCGAACCACATCTAATACATGCTTCGATCTTACGCCAGCACTCTCTTTTATGACTCTTCCCACAATAATTATACTGAGGTATCCAAATAGTACGACCAGGACGATTTGTTCTGGCTATTGAAGTAGATGACTATCTAAATCGGCTTTTGCTATAGTACCAATCTGAAGTGAAATGGATCTCCCTTGACTTTTGAAATCTCTAGCTCGTTTAAAAGGTGGCTGTGAGCTAGAACCAATTGGTCTTTTTCCTTGAGCTTTATCATCCACTTTCTCTTTATCTAACCTCATTACTTGCTCTACCATTTTGGCTCTTTCTACCATATCAGTAATCTCTATAATCCTATGAGAAGCCAACTGAATTTTAATCTCATCTATTAATCCCTGACGGAAGCGTTTGCAGCTAGCTTAATCAATAAGAACCAATTCTGGAGCATACTTGGACAGGCGAAGAAATTCTCGTTCATAATCAGTAATGTTCATCTTAACTTGTTTCAGCTCAATAAACTCATTCTTCCTTTCTTCTAGGTACAATTCTCCAACATACCTCTTGTTAAACTCAGTTTGAAACAACTTCCAATTAATCTGATCTGCTCGATGAGAACGAACCATTGTTCTCCACCAATGGAAGGCATCTCCTTGTAGTAGAGACAAAGCACACTTCAAACACTCAGCTGGGGTGCATTCTAATTGTTCAAATATCCTTTCAACTGATTCTAACCATTCTTCAACAATAGAAGGATTAACACCTCTCACACCTCTAAACTCAGTGGCCCCATGCTTTCTTATTTCTTTAATCAAAGACCCTCTCTATCTAGCAGGAGGTGCAGGCTGAGGTGCAGGCTGAGGTGCAATACCAGCAACTCTCTGTAACAAATCAACAACAATACGTAATAATGGATCTTCACCTTGAGCCGACTGTCTTTGTCCTGAAGTTCTCGAGGACTGATGAACACTAGTTCCCTCTTCACCAGGTGGATTGGGTCTACTTTCATCTTTTATTTCTCGTTCCATACTATCTCTCGATTCCTCGGACATTTTACTATACAAAATTTCAAATAAAGCAATATCAACATCCGATTTCAGCTCAAACTAAATATTTAATAACGGCATGTACACTAGACTTAATTATACATAATACATCAAACTTTTACTCATCCAATATCAAATTCGAATAGCTTTGATACCACTCAAATGTGACACCTTATACCCGACCCAATTGTTGGATCTAAATATAAAATGTCACATTTCATTGCCGAAGCAACTTACTTTTCTATTATTTTTTTTAAGAAAAATGATTACGTAGTGGTAAAATTATTTTTAAAAATTTCGACAGCATTTCTGCTTATTTACGTAAAATCTCCTTGCAAAATTTGTGTTTCACAATATATTCACATTCAAATAATCTCCCAAATCAATTCCCAACACTTTGATTTCTCAAAACATTCCAATAAAGTAGATTTCTACGTTTAACTATTTCATCAAAACATTAGTTATAAAATACTAGCAAAGAAAACATAACAAACATATTTAAATTCAATTTACGACACAGTATTATATATATATAGGCCTATGTACATGCTATAAATATTAACCAAAAAGTAAACTTTTCACCAACTTTGTTTGAGCTGATATTTGATTCTTCGGATGCTGCGGGAATGATCTACCAAATTTATCTACCTGCGCATGGAAACATAAATAAACCGTACGCTGAGCAATTTTTATGCTCAATGGTGTTAATAAAATATAAATCATTACATAAGTACTAAATATATATAAACCAGTTGATAAAAATAAATTAAAACATTATTATAAATATCATTAATACAATCACAATAAAAAAATTTCTAATATTATTAAACTTTAATATTATGATATTGTCAAGTTGAATAAATAAATAAATAAATAAAAATAAACTTTTTAATCAAATTTAAAATCATATAATTAATTTAATTCGCACAATAAGGAAATTCAAATACATTCAAATTTTATTTTTGCTTTTCTTTCAATCTAAACCCCGTACTAAAATTTAAACTTATAACTAGATACACGAATCCGTCACCCTGAGTTGCTCGGCAACGATGGCTATCAGAGTAGTCCACGACCCTCAGGGAATTGAGACTAACAATAATAAAAACCGACCAATTTGGTCTTTTCTCCCTCGATCCTCTGGGAATTTGGGAGATTTATAATCCTCTAATATAAAGACTCTATGACATGGCAACTATATCTGGGTAAAAATCAAGTTTCATAATCTGTTTCATCTCAATTCTATTTTCATATCATTCTCATTTTAGTTTCATTTTATAACCAAATCATATATTGCCTAATGTAAAATTAGGCTTTCAATTCAAAAACATATTAAACATTTTCTTACTCAAGCATCTAAAATCATAATACTCAAATTCAAAACATAACCATGAATTTGCTAATTTAATCATTTGAAAACATATTCATCTCAGTACATGATTTTATAAATACTAACTAAATCATTCAAAACTCATAAAATTAATATAAGAATAACATTAATATAATTAGTCATAATAATCTAAGTATTCTAAAGCTTTATGTAATGAAAATAAGATAATAGCACAAACCAAAGTTTCAATCGCTTTACTTCTTCTCTTCGCCTTTCTCCTTCAAGATGTTCGTTTCGTTTTTAGCTACAATATGAGCAATTCAATACGAAATAATATCATTTACTCATTTTAATACTAAAACTAATAAAACAAACATAAATATGCCTGATTAATCATGACATATTAAGTTTCCTAATCCGAAATTCTTATATTTTTTTACTCAATTATTCGTTTTTAATTTCATCTTCATCGGAGCACTCACTGCTTCACAAGCTATCATTTAGCACCAATATTACATAAAATGATTAATGTTCTCTACTTCCCCTTCACCAAGACCAAATAAACCAAGTAAATTTTTCATCAATTTTCATTTCTTTTTCACACTTCTAACAAGCTAGAATTCTTCTTCTAATCATTTTCTATCAAGAAAATATACCTACTTCACTTAAATTTCCTAAGCTTCCATCAATGTTCTTTAATGGTAACTTTTAAAATAATTGATGAAATAAAAAATTATTGGTATATATATGTAAAACAAACTTCAATTATTCAAAATCTATGAAAAAATTGAAGAAAAATCATACCTATGCTTGAATTTGAAGGAAAATGATGAAAGAAATTTTTTTTTTTCTCTCTCTGTTTTGTTTCGTGAAATAGAGAGCAAATGAAGAAAGATGAGAACAATGTTCTCTTTCTCTCTTTTTTTATATTTTATAATATTAATTAATAAAATATCATTATTTATTATAATACTATTATTAATGAATATATCATTTGAAAACCATTGTAAAATCATTTATTTTTTTAAGTAATGGTAAAATTACCATTAAATGCTTTCCATCAAAATAAAAATAGAATACTTGCACTTTAGTTCCTATACTTTGTCAACTTATCCAATTTAGTCTCTAAACTTGATAACAAAGTTTTTAACTAACCACTTACTCCTAATAATAATTCTCTATATTTCCATGTCTGATAATTTCCTCTAAAAACGAAAATAATTTTTTATACTACTATTTATTTATAAATCACTTATTCAAGGACTTCTACCATATATATATATATATATATTTAAAGTGGGGATGTTACATAAGTTATCGCCAAATGTACAGTATGCCCTGTTTGTCTTAGTATTGTGTTGGTTGGGTTGTAAAAAAATGACTTGGTTAGAAATCAACGGGACTGAGTGGTCTAATATCCATTATGCATGATTCTCATTTATGTTTCACTCGAAAATTATAAGCCATTAAGAAGGACAACTTTTGAATTTATATGACACTTGTTAAGTTCCATTAAGTGGGATGGGGTGATATATATATATATAAGAGAAGGGTTATGGAAGAAGGTTCTTCTTTCTACAACATTACATTCTAATTCTTTCTTTTTCTCAAATCGAATTGTATTTCTTTTTTATTAAGTTGGAAGCTAAAGTTCTTGGTTAAATTATTGATTGTTTCCTCTTTGGGTTAGTATCACCACCCTGCATGTTAAGTTTTGAAAGAGTAAATCTATAAGAGGTATATGAATAGTAAGTTGTTAGTATAAAACCTTGCATGGGGGTTATCTACGGTTCAGATGTTAAGTAATTTGAATGCATGGAGGTTGTAATAGTAGATCTATGTTTTTTAAGCAGTTGTTACTGCTGGTTCAAGAAGAATGTCTGAGTTTGGAGCTTTGAGCTACAATGGGTGAGTCTCAAGTGAATCCATAATATACTCCTACAAGTCCTTTTAAATAGTTTTTTGGTGATCAATGTTTCAATAACGATGCGTGAGTACTTAAATGGCTGCTAAATATGTAAGTAATCATGGTATAGTGTCCTTGTAAGTCAAGTAAGTAATGAACTGTATGTATGGATGCATGTGATTCTATGAAGCAACTATGTGTGTGCCTGTGACATATATTGTGATACATGATTGTGTTAATGTGTGTGAAAAGTGTATTGAAGTATGATCTGGTTAAAAAAATAAGTATAGCCTACTTGAATGTGAACTTATGTTAGATATATGGTGTGTGGGAAATTGGGTGAATTGGAGTGTTGAGAGATTATGTGATGATACATGATTGAGTTGATGTGTGTGAAAAGTGTATTGAAGTATGATCTCGTTAAAAAAATGAGTATAGCCTACTTGAATGTGAATCTTATGTTTTATATATATGGTGTGTGGGAAATGGGGTGAAATGGAGTGTTGAGAGATTATGTGAAGTGATTTTTGACACCGCGGTGGTATTCGATGAAATCCGTTGGGACAATAAACACGAATTTTTGTATGACAATTCTGAAGAAAGTCCACGGCCATGACACATTATGGAAAGAGGCGAATGAGCTGCATTTTTC
Source organism: Kokia cookei (assembly GCA_039519145.1). Lineage (NCBI taxonomy): Eukaryota > Viridiplantae > Streptophyta > Magnoliopsida > Malvales > Malvaceae > Kokia > Kokia cookei. The sequence goes on along the minus strand of CM076900.1, from coordinate 7,738,833 downwards.
GACTAGGGTTTTCTGCGTGTCCCAAAGCGATGACGGTAAACCTCACGCGATGTGAGTTTAGGCAAATCCATATCGCAAACACGACAACTTTTGGGGTGCCTTTGTGGCATTCTATTCACCATTGTGGCGTATTGTATGCTGCCTTTGTGACATTCTGTTTGGCCTATGGCATTTTATTCGCCATTGTGACGTATTATGTATGTTGCTATTGTGACATATTTTGTCTAGCCCTTGTGGCGTACTCCAATTAGTCTATGTTAAGGATATCATCTCTCTGGAAATATTTTGGTTTGAAGAGTTCTATGATGTAATTGAATAAGCCTTAAAAGAAGTTTGTTGAAAAGAAGTATGAATCTATAGGTTTAAGAGGGCATCTATCGTGATTATCTATCAGCTTAGAATATGGGCGTATTCTCAACTATAAGAGGTATATAAGCATCCATTGTTCTGATTTTGACCGAGTTATGTGGGGTTGGAAATCTAAGTTATTTGGTATCTGTCATGTCTGAACAATATCAAGTTTACTCTTTGGACTTTTGAAATTTGGAAATTTTACTTTTGACTAGAGCTTCGTCTTATTGATTTTCTTTCAACCTTTATTTATTACTTTCTTTGCTAAGTTAAATTGAGTTTTTCTTTTTTTTTAAAAAAAATTCCATCACCTTTATTTTGTTTATTTTTTTTTTCAGGAAATAAAATTATCATTGGTGTTTATAAATTTGACTTTATTCACTATTATTATCTACAAGTTTATTTGAGAGTAGAAATTTATTTTTGATCTACAAATTTCGCCCATTGCTAGGGACTGATATTAATAATTTTATCTCTTTTCATTATCCTTAACATTGGATCATGATTGCATATTCACAATAATTTTATTTTTGGTTGAATAAACCATACTAACAACTGCAATGTTGTTGTTTAGCTGCACCCTTTGAATTGAGTAATTCACTTCCATGAATGACTTTCTTTTTTTCTAAATTAAATGAAGATTCAAGTAAAGTCATAGCTAAAAATTACTACTTAATTATATTTCACTATTGCGGTTTGTTTGTATTTTAGGAGAAAGATAGATGCCAGTTTCTTATGGATGAATCAACTCTGTTTTTATATGCTTTGATTACAATTTACGACAAACATCAATTGATTAATTATATAGTTAAAATTAGTGTCGATTAAAATTCGTTTCAATTAAAAAAATCGATTTTTTTTTTTAATTTTGAATTAATTAAATTAAATTATTCGAACTATTCGAGTCAACTTTAATAAATCAATTCGAGTTTAATTTCACAATTTGAATAACTCGGATAATCCGAATAATAAATTGATGTAAGTACTCTTTTGTTCCTTGCCAACCTTGAAAATAAGCAAATCAATCTCCCTCTCAACAAAAAATTACAAAAAAAAAAAAATCAAAATAATTTTCAAAAATTCAGAACAATTTTTATGTTTAAAATATTTATAAAAATTTCAACATTTATATTTTTTAAAAAAATTTAAATTAAAATTTTAAAAAATTCTAAAAAATATATAAAAAAATTAAAATTTTAAATTTTTTTTTAAAATAATAATTTTGAGACCTAATTAATTATTTAAATTTATTATACTCAAGTATTTGATTTATTATTATTATTTTGCTTTGATTTTTTTTTCAGATATCTATAATTTCAAATTTATATTTTCTAACATGGAATTAATTTTACTGTAATAATATTTTTATTTGAGATGTTTAAATTTTTTTAATTTAACTCGAATAATTTCACTGGATTCGACTCGACTTGAATTTTATTTCACTCGACTCGATTCGAAAAAATTTTAAATTAAATTAAAATAATAAAATAAAACTCATAAACTCGATTAACTCAAAATTTTTACTTGATTTGACTCAATTTGATCCAACTTGTTCCTAATTAAAAAAAAAAACTGAGCAGGTAGATTCGGACAGGAAAAAGAGTGTCAAGCTTGGGTTGGAGCCTCAACAGCACCCAATCATAACGTAGCAGCAGTTGTGCGAGGAGAGGAGCGTCAAACAGCGCGTGAAAAAAGAGCGTGGTGCTTTAATCAATCGCAATCTCCTGTATAGGTAAACGTCCCTATAAGGCAATAGCTTTTGCTTACTCTTTCCCTTAACTGACATTCAACAAAAACAGTAAAACAAACAAAAGTAAGAAAATATATAAAAGAAAGAGAGACTTGGCCTTAGGCAACCTGAGCAGTGAGCATTGATAGAGCAGCAAAAGAACCTGAGCTCCAAGAGAAGCTTTAACTTGACCAACCCTGTTTGGTTCTGGGTTTTCCAGGGTTCATAATTTCCAGGCCTTCTACATTTGTTCTTTTTCCTGAAAATATTAACTGAAGCTAGCTATCTCAAGGATTACCATCCTTCAGGTAAAAACTAAAAACCCAGCTCTGTTTTCTCCTTATCCTTAGTGTTAAACATGTATGTTTCAGGTTATATTTCATTTTTCAGCAATGTAAATTTCTAGTGGTGTTCATTTTCCTTTAGTTCCTTGATCAGAAAAGATTGTTTCTAAATGTGTTAGAGAGTGAGTAGGGGTGATCAGTTCCTTTCAAGGTTTTGCTTTATGTTAGCAATTATATGCCTCTCTTGTTCTTCATACCCTTTTTTCCTGCTTGCCTTTTTTATATATCCTTGAAACTTTGTTTTCTTCAAGTTCATCTACTCCTTCATTTTGCATTGTTCATTTAATTCTTTCTTCCATGTTTTACTTTCAAAGTTATCAAGCAAAATTTGGGGAAGAAATACGAGATTTTTCATGGAGTTATAGACCTTTTTGGTCTTGAATTTGCAGGAGAAAATGGAAATATAGGAAAAAGTAGTTTTATTGGATTGGTTGAAGACACCCCACTGCCACATATTTTCATTAAGAACAGAATGCTTCAGTTTTTTGGTCCAAAAGTAATGTAAATAAACAAATTTTAATTCCAAACCGAGTACAAGCAGTCCCTAATGGATTATTAATTTACTTCGTTCATTTCTAGCTGGTCCTATGTGGTTTCAATAATGTGGGTTCTCCTTTTTTGATCTGTTTTTTCTAATAATCTCATCATATCTGCCCTTTCCAAGACAATATCTAGAACTTCTCATAGCCCGTCTCTAATTCATAAATAGGAGGATAATGCACTTCAGCTCACTCCAACCCACGTATGGTAACTTTATTTTTCCTTTCCCACTTTTCCTTTCATTTTAAATTAGGTCATTTGGTTCTGGTTGGTAGTAGTGGAATTAGTTTCTGTGGAGTTTCTTTGAAGGAATTGTATTTGATTGTTTGTTGGTTAAGGCTTGATATGCATTTCGGTTTGCACAACCTCTACATCTATAACATCAGAATCTACCCAATGTAGCTTCTCAATCCATGATTTCTTTGCAGCTTGTGTGGGCCTAGTCGGGTTTGAAGCAGAGCCCTTTTACCAGTTCAAGGGGATATATAAATCATGCAGACCCCAAAAGCAAGGTAAGATCCTCATTAGTTGCCATGTACGTAGATTTATAATGTTTTTGTTATTAGAGGCTGAACTATAGTTGTCTCGGTATATTGTACTTAAACCCTTTTTTCACCCCCTTTGAAGTAGGGCTGTTTGTAGTTGTTTAGCTTGTGCTTGAAGAAATGGTTGCAACATTAACTTCTTTAAGGTGGGTGACTCCTTAATTATGAAGTTGTTAGTAAACTACCGATGTCCGATCCGCCCTGCATTATGATGGGTTATAAAGAAAGTTGTAGAAGCAGTTCCAACCTCCTGAAAGAACCTCTTGTATGATGTAATAGTAGTCATGACTAGAAGCTTCATTGATGTTTCTTCACTTGTGTTGAGTTTCATTGTTCTTGGCAGTAAAACAAGCCCCCTAGAAGTGCCTCGGAAAAACTCTTCTGATACACCTCGAACTTCTCATCAAATGAAGATATCAGGATCTGATGCTGACACGGTTTCATCCCCAAATCCTGCAAGTAAGACACCCAAAGATAGAAGTCCGAAGGTTACTGAGCGTAAAGCATTGAAAAGCCAGGTATCTGAGGTATTCTTTGGTCACTTATGAATGGTTAAGTCTAGGATGATGCTTACCGTAATGAAATCTGCAAATTGTTTTCTGTTATTATCGGATAGTTGTCTGTTTTTACTTCTCCACTTGATTACTTGAACTGACAAAATGTCCAAATGTTTGGTGTGAGCTCTAGAAAAAGCGTGCAAGCCGAGTGACCGAACTGGAAGCGCAACTCACTCAACTTCAGGATGATCTAAGAAAGACCAAGAACCAACTGACTGCTTCTGAGTCATGGAAGAGGCGAGCCATGCAAGATGCTGAGGAGGCTAAAAAGCAGCTATCAGAAATGTCAGCCAAGCTTGAAGAATCCGAACAGCAGTTGCTGGAAATCTCTGTCTCTGAGGATGGTCGGGTTTAAGAACTCCGTAAGATCTCACAAGATCGAGATAGAGCATGGCAGTCAGAAATTGAGGCTGTCCAGAAGCAGCACTCGATGGATTCTGCTGCCTTGGCTTCTGCTTTGAATGAAATCCGGAAGCTTAAAGCTCAGCTGGAAAAAGCGTATGAATCAGAAGCCATTCAAACTAAACATGCTGAATCCGCATATGGTGAAATTCAGAACTTGAAGATTGAAACTCTTGCCTTGGTTGAAACACTTAAGTCTGAGATCAATAACTGCAGAGAATCTGAAGCCCGGGCCATTGAAGTTGTTAGCGAAACAGAAATGCAACTGGAAGCAGCAAATAAAACCGTGGAAGTACTGCGATCCGATGCCACCAAAAGGACCGATGCTTACAACAAATTGTCATTGGAGTTAGAACAGTCACAGGCTAGAGTTAAGTCTCTGGAGGAACTTGTGAGCAAGCTACAGGCAGAACTCGTTGGTAATAGCAGCAAAACATTGAAGGATCGCAATGATGATGAACTGCCGCAGAAGAATGGAGAAAATAAGGATATAGAGAAGCTCAAAACGGAGCTTAATTTTGCGAAACTTGAAGTGGGTCAATTGAAATCAGCATTGGATGCATCCGAGGTAAGGTATCAAGAAGAATATTTTCGGAGCACATTGCAAATTCGAAGCGCTTACGAACAAGTGGAATGCATACGAACGCAGTCATGTCAGAGGGAGATGGAACTGGAAACCGAATTAAATAAAATGAAAGCTGATGTTGAAGAACTGAGAGCAAACTTAATGGATAAGGAGACTGAACTGCAGAGTATTTTGGCTCAAAACCAGGAGCTGAATTTGAAGACCGAGAAAAAACAGTTCGATGAAGAAGAGCTGGAACTTTCAATGAAGTTGAAGAAAAAGTTAGAGGCCGATTTGATGGAATTGAGTGCAAATTTGACAGCCAAAGAAACCGAGTTACAGAGCGTAACCATGCAAAACGAGAAGCTCAAAATGGAGATTATGAAGATGGAAATGGATAGTAATAAACTTAGTGATGAATCTGCTGCCTTGTTAGAAGCAGCAAGGGCAGCAGAGCAAGAGGCTCTATTGAAACACGACAATTCAACCGAGGAAGCCGAAAAAAGTAGAAAAAGAGCAGCTCAGGTGACCGAACAGCTTGATGCAGCACAAGCAGCAAACAATGAAATGGAGGCTGAGTTAAGGAGAATAAAGGTTCAGTCAGATCAATGGAGAAAAGCAGCTAAGGCAGCCACTGCCATGCTTTCTACTGGGAACTATGGAAAACATGTGGACAGGACCATATCTTTTGACGGCAACCATAGCCCTGTAACGGGTTCACCCAACTCGGAAGACATGGATGATGATTCACCAAAGAAGAAAAATGGCAACATGTTGAAAAAGATAGGTGTGTTATGGAAGAAAGGCCAAAAGTAGCTGAAAATGTTGCATATATTTCTGCTCTAAATGTTTCGTGGTGTCCTATATGTTTTCAATTTATGCAAAATTCATCTTAAATTTGTTATTCCAATTGAGTCATTCTTATGGAAATTTTCAATGTTGAAAATGTCACAACTTCGAGATGAATATTGAACCTCTAAACAATCTTGCTTTAATAAGATGTCTTGAAATGGTGTAAATTATGATGGAAAATATTTAAATTGTTGTTACGTTAACTTGATTGTTTACTTAAAATAACAAATTCAATGAAAGTACTAAACTGTAGTGGTTACTACGGTTTGGCACTGCAAAAAACTGTGCAATCAAAATAAAAATAATATCAAAGATTGTTTAAATAATTCGATTTCCTTACATCTGCGAAGTTTAGTTCAGTGAGTAATTTCACTATTTTTAATCACGAATATGATGAAGTGATTTACACTCTGTCACTCTCCAAATATAGAGATCTCACTTTTATACCTAAAAACTAAAAATGAACACTAATATTACATTCGGCAATAATATAAAAATGGGCTAGAAATGATTAATGAAAGGAATATATGGTTGTGGAATACATGAACTTGATAATCTCAATTAACTTGTGAAATGGTAATTAAATGTTGCAAAGATATGAACTATGTGTATATAAAAGCAAAAAGAGATTTTTTTTTTTTTTTTTTTAGCACTTATTGTATATGTATTATCTTTATGCTATTAAGTTAACATGTACATGTGAAGCTTATTGACCCATGTGTTTGGATGTCCTTTCAAATAAGGTAAGTATAAGTTTATTAAGCATTTTATGCTTACACATTGTTGCTTTTGTGCGTAGATTCTCGCTTTCGAATCCTTGAAGTTATTTCAACTTAAAATCATCACATCATCAACATGACTATCAAGAATATGAAACTTAGTGCAATTTGTAACTTGTGGTATGTATTTAAAATGTCAATATGTATAATCATGCTAGTTTCGATTGCTACTAGGTATTGTGTAGCTTAGTATTAAGTCGATATTTTGAAGGCTAGTGGTTATGTTTGAGCTTATTATTTTGAAGTTCTAATTAGATTGGCATTCATGGTGTCATTTCCCCATTTAGCTAATACTTTGATTGATGTTAAATTTGCTTTCCATGATGTCTTTAGAGTAGGGTTGAAGAATGTTTTATATTTACTATGTTTGGAGGTGTTTCAATAGTTATCGTCTATGTTTTAAACTTGATTTTTGGTCTAAGTTTTGCTATTAAGCTTTTAGGTATTGAAACAAGTAATTTTCAAGTTGATTTTTAATTTTAGAAGTTACGATATCAATACTAAATCCTTGTGATATCACAACAAACGTGACAGAATCTCTAGATCTACAATAATAGAGAGAAGTATTGATACTTTTCCCTAGTTGTACTGATACCACAATGTAAGACATAACTCATTGCATTGTTTTGAGTCTTTTTGACCTTTTAAGACTCCATTTGAATTCCAAGCACTTGCAATCAACTTCAAATCATCATTTTTAAAGGACATTAAACTAATTCTAAACCTTCTAATCATCTAAGTTGATATTGCACGTTTTAAAACTATAACTAACTTGTATACTAAGATTGTGCATTGCACGATAAAAGATTTTACACGATATGCTATTTATAATAATTTTTTTGCACTTCATATATTTTTATAATTTTTGTAATGTTCTAATATCTGTGTATAATTTTATATTTTTATGATTTTTAATGTTTTAAAATATAAGATACTACAATTCACCACCCAGCACAAACCTACAGTATTGCTTGGTAAAAACAGCCTCCCATTACTCTCTAACTTATGAGTAAAAAGGACTTAATTGATGGCAACTTTGACATTTAAAGGCTGAGTGCAAAAAAATAAACTTCATTATTTTATTTCATTTTTTTGTAATTGTTCAAAGGAACCTTCAGCCATTTTTATTTAATGAACATATATGCAACATGAATAGGTGAGATAAAAGTTCATTTTAATGAAATGTAGCACTTAGCTACCATGAGGTACACATACATTTCATATAATTCACGTTTTTATGCAAAAGATTGTTCATATAATTCATATTTTCATGATATCGTGTTTTACATCATGTTCCGGGTTGAATATTGTGCTTATGCCATCTCATCACATGATAACAAAGCCAATGAGATTTAAAATTAAGCATTGCAAAAGAGACCAGATGCTGACAGTGCCAAGCATCTTTGAGCATTAATAGCAGCAGCAAGTTAGAAACAGCCAACCATCTCTCACTATATATACAGCCAAACCCCAACATGAGACCTAAAACAACTAGTTGTGCATTCCCCATTCTCTACTTACAAATCCCACCCAAAATATTTTAGTCAGCTATTTTCATAGTAACTTCTTCCTTTTTACAGCAACTGTCTCCCATCAAAATCCTCAACTAACCCAATCATCACTGTTCACCACCCCTTTTCATGTACACCAACCCGAGCAAGGACCTACCTAAATAATAATTACAAATTCACAGGATTATATGTACCTCTAAAAAGGCTACGAAAGGTGGAATGAGCCTTGCCCTTCACTTATGGCGTATAATAGCTTCTCTTTCATCTTCTCCTGCAAAAAATATTGACAACCCGTATTTCTCTTTTTAACTTTACCTTTACGAGAAATTTAATTTAAGATTCAATTAAGGAGGTGTGAAGGATTACTTTTGAAGAATAAGGTGGCAACTTCAGGTAATTGGCACAAGTCATAACACTGGGCAGCTCCGTATCAGCACAATTGCTACTATGCTGAAGGAAACATCAAAATTTAAAGAAATTCATACATGGTATGACAAAGGAAAAATATATGTACAAAAACTGGGAAACCAAGGTTCAATTATTATACGGACCTTGCGAACAATTGTCAATTTTGGATTTAAAGACGCCAAACCTCCTGGAGGTAGCCGGGGAGCACCAGTCACAAACTGCAGAAATGCTCGCCTTTCTGAATATTGAAACTCTTGTATAATTTCCAGCAGCTGAAATTCAAAGAAACAGTGACTTAAGGTTCAGCTGATGACAAAAGCAGAACTTGAAAAGAAAAAGAAAATGGAAGTGGGAAAAGAATAGAAAATGCAAGGCTAACATTAATGATTGGTGGACTGCTAGCCGTATATCCATGATCAAACTTTATATGTTCCAGAAGTTCATTGAACTGCTTGAAAAACAACATTAAAATTTAGTAAAGGTAAACCATCTCTGCTAACTCCAAAAAGACTGATCAATCATGAGATAGATATACATACAGCCCAGATATCACATTCTCCGCAGAGTAAACGCTCTAGTTCCTCCTCTGTAAAAATATGGAGATGGCTAATTGAAAAAACCTGGAATGACAGCCAGAATCAGACTTGCTTATTTTGAAAAATAAAATCCAAAATGAGTCCCGAAGGAAATTTCGTAAGTGCAATATATATTAGGCAAGAGATTTCAGACTTGGGAGCACATAGATGAACAAACAAATTAGGCCCTGGTAAACTGAATTAACAACTCGTGGAAGAACCTTTCATTTTCAATGAATTCAAGGTGCAAGGAATTGCTCCACAATCATTCAAACATTATTTTCTTCAAGTTTACAACACAGCACGTGGCACAAATTGAATCTCCATGGTTGATTTCAGTAAAGTAGAACACAAAGACATTACCATTTTGCTTACTTCTTTAAAAAAAATTCATGATGATACATACCTGATTAAATCCAGACTTGAAAGCTTCAACTTGCCTGGCAATTCCACTACGTATGGTAGCATCCACAACAAGCTCGACATAGTCCTCCAAATTGGCAAAACTTACCTGGAAAAATGCATAACTCACATGAATCAAGTATTGAAGTTTTTAACTAATTTAATGGCTCTCAGGATAAGTGAATGTCATAATGCTTAAGAAATACTCACCATTTTGGGATTACACTCAGAAGAAAGAACATAATCAGGATAACCAGGAAGGGTAAAGTCCAGATAAAGGTCCTCAATCCTGGTATTTCGAAAGCACAAATCCTGTTTCAATGCTGTGTTTTCAACACAAATGGATTCCTGATGCCTTTTCTGATTAACAATAATAGCCTGAAACTCCAATAGCGTCCTACCAAGCTCAGGATCGAAAGATTGGATATCATACAAACTAAGGTCCTACAAAACCAAAAGGTTGCCCATCTTAATTGCTAGAGTGTAAGATTTTTTTTTTTTAATTAAATGCTTAATGGGAAGTGCAATCATTAATAAAGTTAAGGACAGAAGAGTACCTGCCCCAAAATTAATTTGTAGAAGGCTTTGGAGAAGGGAACATCAAGGACTCTTCCATCTTGAATAGCCTTTGCGACAATTTGACCCAAAAGAACAAACTTTTTTAGTACTTGAGAGAACTGTATTCCATTATTCCCATCAGATTTAGGTGAATATGGACGAGGGAAAAACTCAGAACTGTTTCTCAGAATTACAGATTCTGTAGGCAAGGTAGTTGAAGTGATAAAAGAACAATGATCCCCTCTCCATATGCCAAGGCCAAATTTCTGAAATTCATGACTAACAAGAGTATAGAATTCCAAAGTTGGACCGAGACCAGTGCCAACTTCTTCATTATACTCCACTTCAAGAAGTCCCTTATGACGAGCATGTAGGTCCATCATTCTGGTTGCAGAATCTAGAATTTGATCACGTGAGACTAAAAATTTCTTACGAGGCAAACCACCTGAAGTAGTTTGCCTGTCAATTGAAGCGCCTGAATTACTACGTGAAATGGCATTGAGTTGACCTCTTCGTGGACCAAATGCAGCCAAACGGAAGTACTTGCATCTTGCCTCAAAGCTAAACAAAAAGGGACAAGAAGAAACTAAATCATTACACCACAAAGGCATACCACCAGTGGATAAGGTGAAAGCATCCTGCATCTGCTGTTCTAGCTTTCCTGTCAATCTACTGCTCACAAATTCATTTTGAGACACTGAACGAACTATTACCTTCAAATTATCCAAGTTATCATTCCTACCTTCAGCAAATTCACGTACTCTCTCACAAGACATCAGATGAAATGAATATTTGTTGATGCCTTCCAAAAGTTTGAGCAGAAACAATATATCATAAATAGGACTTGACTTATCCAAATCAGAAGTGAGTTTGCAAGCGAACATGCTGGCAAAAAATCCCATATTCTGAATAGAGGCAATCTTTTGATCTGATAGTGAGAACTTGCGTTCTTGATATGTATGTTCTTGAGGATCATCTTGCTTAGATTCTAGAGCTCTTTTGTATGTTATCGTGTATACTCGACTCCATAACTTTGTCCATGTCATAAATTCTTTCTCTGAATTTAGTAGCTGTTGAAGAATCACATGATATAGAGTCAAAGTTCGGTCTAGTTGATGTCCTTCTAGATAAAGCAATAGTCTAGCTGAAGAATCTTTAATATCATTGTCACCAGATGCAGAACAGGGAGTTCTCATATTTTTAGTTGACTCTGTAGGAAACTCTTGTTCCTTCCCAGCAGAGCCCTGTAAAGTAATCCAATTTGCACTCAGTGAGAGTATGCCCCTTTTTAACAGGCAGCCCTTACAATAAGGAAAAAAAACCATTGGATATAGATATTTAAGATTCGTTTAAGCACGCTCTTATGATACATACAAGAATTAAACAAAACTAGGAATAAATACCATATTGGTTTCATCCAAAGACATTGTTTCACCAGAATTCAATTCTCTGAAATGAACTTGTTCAGAGGCAATCCGTGAAAAGTTAGCTTCATCTTCCTGCAGGAAAGCATAACTAAAAGAATTGAGTATAGCTCAAAACTTATATAAGTACCACAATAAAGAAATGAAAGAACAGGAAAAAAAGGGGGTCATGATACTAAACAACTCTACTAATTTAAGATCAACAAACTACAGAAGTGACCTGAATCTCTGGCAAATCAATGGACATGCTGTCGATAAAACCTGAACTCTCGCCTTGAGTAGAGTTTGCATTCAATGGTAAAATATTAGGCAGAACTTCCCTCTGTTCCAACTCTTCAGCATCTAATTCCCCATATTCTGTTCTTTCAGTAAAAACTTTGGGCCAAAGATATCCTTCGATAGCATCTAAGGAAGAAAAAGGGTCAACAGCCAAAACATCTTCAGCACAATCAGATAGGCAGTTCTCCCCTTCTTCCCTCACAAAACGAACCCTAAAACATGGATACATAACACAACGTCCATTTGGGACAGTAGCAAATGAATTTCTCTGCTTGAATCCATGGCTTGGAATAACAGGGAAATTTTCCAAAGTTGACAATCCACTCTGTAATTTTTGTATTAGTATAGAGAGAGGCAAGTCCTCAACAAGGATATCTGAATAAGAAAAAAACAACTTTGTGAACACCTCAAACCTCTTCCCCAGAACAACCAAATGATCATAACTGCCAGTAAATTTCACATTCCCTCTCATGTGCAGCCCATCAGACAGGTAATGCATAAGCGATTTCACGATTCCACTTTCAATAAATTCAAAAGTGGAAACAGGTTCTCTACCATTAAGCGTCAGCATAAATTGATGTAATATGCTGTAGAACTTCTCTTCATGCTGAACAGCAGTATCATCATCAACAGGCATGTTTATCAAATTACTCAAGGCAGCAGACAAGGTTCTGAGATTTTGAAGAACATCAGTCATCCCTTTGTCGGATTCAACTAATTCTGGAGCAAAGTAATTGGTTTTAATATGTTTTGCAAGGTTGCAAACAGTATCCTTGTCAATCTTACAAGATGAGACTGAGGAAGATGGCACCATATCAAATGCATAACACAAACATCTCTGGAACTCCCTCGCAGAAGACTTTTGGCTTGAATCAAATGATGGTTGGATACCACCAAACACTGGAAGCATCAATTGCGAGCATTTTTCAGGCATTATAAGTGCGTCTATCACATAAAAAACACCCTCCTTTATGAATGAACTCAAAAAAACATCAGAAAGCTTTTTGAGGATGATCTCAGCAATCTGTAGGGCTAACATCAGCAAATGGTGATCCTTCCGAGTAAACACTCCAGCCAGGAAACTGCCATATATAGATTCATGAAAATATATCCAAGATCTGTTGACTTATCATTATGCATTTTATAAAAAAGAAAAGTATAAGAAAAAATATCCCTATTCACCTTGGAATGTTGGCAGTCTTAAGCAATTCACCAAGCATGTCAGGTTTGCTCAGAACAACTAGCTTGTTGATAACAGATAGGCAGCCATAACAAACATATATGTTTGCACCAGAATTGACTACCTGTCCAATTGGTGAAACATGAATTGTAAAACTACTGAAAGGACAAAATACTGAAATTTCAACTTTATATATCGGGGAGCTAACCTGGACCAGCATGGGAAATAAATCCATCCCAAATCTTTGCAGAAGATCATGATGGTCAGCTAAAAATGATTCCTTATCCAACACTACCTGATTAGCTTGATCTCCAGTGGAGGTGGGAAGCAGCTCATTGAGCAATTTCAGAACTTCATGTACCTGTCAGAGACAATAGCAATAGTGACCAGGATCTTTTCTTTTAGAAGAACTATTGTTGACTAAAATAGAGACATTTCGACTTGGCCTCTGAACTTAAAAGTTCAGAGCCAGATAACCAACAAAAAAAAAGCATCATTATAGGAGATGATCTTGGGGCACATCACCACAGTAATTACTGTTATTCACTACAAGGGTAGACTCAGAAATAAACGCCCAAGCCAATACCAACCAAAATGGAACACCATTCAGAGAAGTTGTCCACTCTAAGATGCAAACCTGATTGCAATTGCCATCAACTAAGTGCGGAGGAGATATTCCATGTGAGAGGTCATAAGTAGATAAGACATCCTTCAGTATGCTGCTTATATTTAGCTCATACAGACTCCTAAAAGCTACAAATGAACCAGAAGAAAGCTTGACAAGTAATCCTATCAAGCCCTGCCAAGTGCCAACCAACATGGAACAATCAAATCACCATTTAACAGGCAGTGGAATATAAATATAGCTAATCTCAGACCATGATCAAGGAAATTTGCATACATTGTAAATTGGCTGGGATATAGTAGTTCGGCTATTTGATTTCATAACGAGTGTGACTTGATTAATCAGCTCATGCTTACAGAGTTCCTCCATCAGTTCAGAAGACTGACACATTCTCTCAGATATTTTGATCAAGCAAGTTGCAACACTTTCAACAAGCTAGAAATTTCAACAACGTAAAAGTTATTAGGTCAATATAATTTATGAGAAAGAAATAAATTGAAGGAGTCATCAAAAGGAGGAAAACTACAAATAGTTAAAGACCTGTTGGTCCTCATGCTGAAGTAAATTACATAATTTGGGAACCGCTTCAACAAAAGGTGCAGGACCCTCCAAAGGAAGTTTCTTACAAATGTTCACCACAGTGGCAAGTGCAACTCTCTGGCAAATTTAGAATCAAAATTCAATGAAACAATGTATACCCTAATTCCAGAATTAATAACAGAGTGCAAATTGAATTACCTGCACACTAATTGAGAAAAAATCAATAAAATTTAGAACAGCCATAATTGCACCAGCTTGTAAACAAGCAACTGGTTGATCGCGAGATATTTTCTCCAATGCTTGCAAACACTGCATAACAAATATTTCTCAGCATAACCAAGTTTTCTTACTTCAATCACACTGTAATTTCTTACCCTAACAAACTTAGTCACTTCAATCACACTATAGTCTAACAAGCAAGCTTAAAAACATACCTGCTCAGCTACATCCACATATTCAATAGCCAATAATCTTTCACAAAGAGCAGGAACTGCATCGTGTCTAACAAGGAAACCAGATGATCTAGGATATACATCACATAGATAAGTCATACCCCTAATTGCCAACAACATTATATTAGCATTACTCTCGTTCTTCGCAAGCTTTACAAGTACTGGTGATAAAGAATCCGCCATCAAACTCGAAAGCGAATCCTCATTACAAAAAGACAACACTTCACAAAGTTCAGTCAACGCAGCCAGTTGGCCCGAACCTCCACTTCCTTCGTTCAAATTTGACAAAATAGTATTCAATTTTCCATGATCACTCGAAGATCTTCTTCTCTGATAGTCTCTTAAAATGTGGTGCCGTGGTTGTTGCTCAGCATCGTCAGAATCGCATGATCCATAGGCTGATTCGTCTTCCTTCTCGTGTTCACCATCCGATCGGCTCGAAGCCGAGGTGGAGGAGGAAGTTTCCATGTCAGCATCGGGAGTGGAATTTGGTGAATTGAGGTGAGTTCTGATTGAGGAACAGTTAGAGGAACTTGGTCGAAACTCTAATGAACTACAAGGTCGCTTATCTGCTGGTAACTCGTCGGCTGTTTCCGTTCGTTTCTGTCCTCGACTTCCCATGTGAATTCCTTCCCTTTTTCTTTCTTTTGGACTGACGAATTTCCAAACCAAGACAATTCACTCCAACCTGAATAAAAAAATTAATCGCATTAAACAAAGCGAAAATTAACAGTTTCATACGGAAGAAAAATAAGAATATCATCGTAGAATATGAACATTACTGTTGTATAGTAGCCCAAAAAAACTATATAATCACCACCAAAATTTTTATCATAACAAGGCTCGGTTTAGAACTTCAAAAGGGAATTTTTTTTAGAACAAATAAATAAAAGCATAGTATTTAGAAGACGAAAGAAAATCAAAACAAATAAATTAGGGTTAGTTTGAAGGGGGCAACTGATTCGTCAAAACCATTAATAAGCGATCAATCCTCAAAACAATTAAAAAATACATCTCTTCAAAGCAAACCTAATACAACTAAAAATGTTTTTTTAAAGGAAAATAGAAAAAAAAATGAGAAAATAAAAGAGAAAAACAACTAATCGATGAGCTTAAAAACATCAAAGAAAAAAAAAACAAATCACGTCATTTTTTCTTCCTGTTTAAGTACCTAAAAAGAAGAATTGGTGGTTAATCGGTCTTTCGAAAGAATCGAAGACCTACAAAATTTTAATCAACGCGATCAACTTATAGAAGATTGACGATCTTTTCTTCCCTCTTTCCTTTAATTTTTTTTTTTCCTTCTTCCTACTGCTGATGTTTGATTTATACGATTGAGATGACAATGAAGAAAACCAGGGATTACGAATAAGTTCTCGTAATTATATATACTACAGGCTCCTACAGTATCGTGTGCTACTCGGTCGTATGGAGAAACGTACACCTTCAAAATTACTAGCTATACAGATTATCATCGTTGGCTTAGTTGTGCTAGAGATGTTAATAGGCGGGGTTAGATTTATGTCGAGTTTAAATATGATATTAATTTATTTTATGTTTATATTAATGTAGTATTATATATTTAGTATGTGTAATTCGTTTATGTTTACAAAATACTAAATAAAGTATATTTTAGGCTATTTATATTATTTTAATTTTTTTTAATAAATATTTATATTATATTATTTTAATATTAATAATTTTATATATTTTTTATTTATTGAAATTTTTTATATAATCATCTTAATATTTTTTTAATGTTTATATTAGAGTAGTATTATATATTTAGTATATGTTTATTTTTGTGTGTGTTTTAAATTACATAATATATAAAAATAACATAATATAAAGTATTATAAATTTAAAACGGATCGGGGTCGAGCCAGGCTTGGACCTTGAATGTTTAAGCCTGAGCCCAATCCATATTTTAAACGGGTCTAATATTTTTCTCAAACCCTCCCAAATTTCGAGCGAGCTTTCGGGCCTAAATGGATAACTCGACCCACGAAAAGGTCTAGTTGTGTCTTTGTGCGGTGAAAGTATTGTAAAGCTATAGAGATAGATTGCATTTGATTTTTTCTATTTAAAATAGATAAATGATTTTCTATACATTAGATTAAGAGAAAATTAATGTTTTTATTTAAAAAATTATCAATTTGTAATCTTAAAAATTAGTGTGGTTAACGAAATAATCAAGCACTGACACGTAATGTGTCACGTATATCTCATGTTGATGTACAAATATCAACTTTTCACAGTAGAAATAGAAGGAATTTTTAATAGAAGGACCAGTTTACTCTTTGATCTGATATATAGAGATTAATTTATCATTTTTTGAGTAAAAATGACATATACAATCTTATCCATAGTACAAAGGCCTACATGGTAGTTTTACCACTTTATGATAATAAGATGAAAAATTTTCAACCTTATAAATTAATTTTGTAACACCCAAAACCCGATACCGTCGCTGGTTAAAGTCTTGGTGTCCTTCCGATCATCTACCGCGGTTTATCTTACATTATAGTTCCATTTAACCATATTTTTATAGAATATTGTAATGAATTCGACAAGAATAATCAATTGAAAGTCAACATAAATCAGAAAGGGCAAAATTATCTTTTCCACAAATTTTGAAGACTTCTACCGATACGTGTTGGACAAGTATCAGTAGTAGGCAAGTCAGTAAGCAATTTAGAAATAGTGCAGACTTTTATCGATACTTGTGATAGTTCTACCAATACAAGTGTAACATCTATCGAAACTAGTTATGCTTCTATGATACTAAAAATTTTAGAGAGCTAAGAAGTCCTACCCTGAAACTTCTACCGATACAAGCATTCTAACTATCGATACAAACATGCACAGAACTACCGAAACTTAGAATGCAACAACCGATACAACCCAAGTCAGTAAACAACCTCTCTCTTACCCTGTACTTGTACTGATATATGCAAAAGTTCTACCGAAACTGGTATGAAGAATTCTCAAATTCACACAAGTTCATTTACAAAACTTCATTCATAGACATAAGGTGCAATGGACAACACATTTGTGTTCAAGTACAACACTTAGCATAACATTTAAGTAATAGATGTCACATACAACACTGATCAAGCATTCAAAGTTTGACATTTAACCAAGGTACTACAAGTATCATAGTCTCAAAATAAGCATATACAAAAATAACATATCCTAGTACATGCCATATAACCAAGTGATGTAAGACCTACCGAACCAGCTCCTGGATAATGTGATGTCTTCGAGGTAATCCGATCTTCAACCAGCCAAAACGAAATCTACAAAACAACAACAATACATAGATAAGATTTCTAGCCTAGTAAGTTCGTAAACAGGTTGTCATAGCTCAACATTAAGCATAGTAACAACAATTATCATTAGAGTCATAAATACTTCCTCTTAAACCGATTTCATACTTCATAGGTTCATAAGTCTTCCTTTTAATCAATCTTATGTTCTATCGAGTCACAAGTCTTCCTTTTAATCACTCTTATGCTCTATCGAGTCATAAGTCTTCCTTTTTAAAAACAAACCTCATGCTCATTTTTAGACATGAGTCTTCATTTAATATAATCTCATTCTTATCTCGAGACATGAGTCTTCCTTTAATATAATCTTATTCTCATCCTGAGACATGAGTCTTCCTTTTATATAAATTCTCATGCTCAACCCAAGACATGAGTCTTCCATTTAAATATTGAGTTTCTCAAGTACTTCCTCAATAGATAACAATTAGTAGTTCAAATATAAAATGTAACAAATGAACTTACCGGACGAAATTGCAGTTTAGGTGAAACTTCAAGGATTATTCTATGATTTTCCCCTTTCCATGATCTATAGCCCGATCTTGATCTATAACAAAATAAATCAATTCTCCCATTAAATCAATAATTTAATCAATTTACACATATAAGTCCTTTTTCGAAAAAAGTACGAAATTACCCCTAAACTTTGCATTTATATTCAATTTAGTCATTTGAGCCAAAACATGTAAAATAACCATTTCTAAATTTACCCATTGCCAACAGAATATTCTAGGACAAAATATCAACTCATTCATACATTTATTTCACATCAAGGCATGTACTTTTACCAATTTCACAATCTAGTCCTTAAACCCTAAATTCATTAAAAATCACTTTTCAAACATGTTAAACCCAATCTTAAAGCTTTCAAATCTTCCATAAACATTCAAAGACAAGCTCATTCATCAATTGAAAAAGTTATAACATTTGATAGAATCACAAATTAGTCCTTGTATCAATTAGATCAAGCTAATACGGACTCAAAAACATAATAATTACTAAAAAATGATCAAGGTTTTCTTACCCAATCAAAGCTTTTAAATTTCAAAAATGGAAACCCTAGTTTTCTTCTCTTTAGCCGTATGAAGAAGAAAGGAAATGAAGAATTATCAATTTCTTCTTAATATTATTACTCATATAACAATGGTAATTTTGTAAATTTTGAGACTTTCATCATTAAGCTTTAATTAACCCCTTTTTAGCCTTAATTAAATATATATATAATTAATATAACTCATGTTAATCCACCCACTAAAATAATTTAGGTTCATTTGCTCACTTGGTCCCTCTAATTAACCAATTCACTTTTGCACCTTTTACGATTTAATCCTTTTTACTCAATTCACTATCTAAACATTAAAATTTCTTAACCAAATTTTTAATACGATGCTAATGATACCATACTTATAAAAATAAATAATTTTTTGACTCAACTTGTCAGAATTGTGGTCCTGAAACCACTATTTTCGATACCTTTGAAAATCGAGCTGTTACAAATTGCAGAGATTTTAGTGTCTTTTGGTCTTTTAGGTCAGCAATGCCGTTTGATTTAAGGTCATCATTCCTTAATCCAACCAACCTAATTGTAAATTTGTAATTTGTAATTATGATTTTAGGAAATATTAATTAATTTTTAATTTTTTTTATGAAATAAAAGAATAAAGAGAATAAAGACAAAAGAAATTTCATAAAAGAATAGAGAGAGTAAAAATAAGAGAAATAGGAAAGCAAAGAGAAGTGTGTAATTTATTTATTAATAGGGATATGCTTTTTCAAAGCCTATATTTATAGATACAAGAAGTATACATGATACCAAAATTTACTTCTAATAGACATTAGAGTCTCAAAGTACATCAAACTTATTATCATAATCACATCCACTTCTATAATAATAAAATATTTATAACATCCCCCTTGGATGTCCATCGATAGATAACGTGCCTCATTAAAACTTTACTAAGATACCTGTTGAAAAAAAGTTATTGGTGAAAAAAAGTACATGTATTTATAACATGCATTAACATGTCGCCCCATTAAAAAACCTTACAAAAAAAAAACTCAATGGGACAGAACCTTATCTAAGGGGAAAAGAGTATCGCTAAATTATTCCTCTTCATGACAACATCACATAATATTTCATATTCTGTATATTTAATCTTGAATACTAGCTTTTCAAATGATCACTTGAACAAATTTGATAAATGTTTACATCATTATTATTTTGGAGTTCATGAGTGAGGAATAGTTTTGAAGAAATATACTTTGGTCTCTTCAAGAGTTCCAACAATAATTATAACAAATTTTGATCATGATCTTTCTATGTATGCACATGTCAGATCATTTTGTAATTTTCCTTCAACTATTATTCATGAGTCAAATTTACCACATATGTTCAAATCAATTTAATTAATATAAATATTTACGCAAAAGTATTAAACAATTTCCTCGAGATTTCTATATGCTTCCAACATTCTAAATCCCTTAAGGATTTAATATAACGTTTACTATATAGTAATTTTTATAAAAGATCGTAAAAACAACCATTAGACGCATATCAAATCTTTCATGAGCTGTCAAACTAATGAGATATCTAAAGGTTTGGCATCTACTACAAAAGAATATTATTATATCTTTCATAATCAATGCCAAGACTTATTGAAAATCTTCATTTTCTTACTTTGTTTTCACAAAACTACACATTCGTACCCTCACGGGCTTTATACCTTTAGATGTTTGGACTATTGATCCAAAAACCTCATGAATTTAATACTGCTTGAACTGCATATTTCTATTTTTGTTCAATCTATTTCATGTATATTTCTCGACAGATTTATTCAAGTTCTCATTTTCTGTCATTATTTCAACAATACTATTACATGCAAAACTATAGACATAACTGATCGAGACATCTTTTTTGCATTATTTTCATCGTCAATTTCAAGTACCTGAATTTTTTTGGAGTTTTAATAATTAGTTACACATTTAGCCTCTTTTAGAAATCCACCTCCAGTATATGACCATCTTGATTTATTATTTTTTTTACGAGAATTTTCATCTTTGGAACCAAAGGGTCTACCATGCTTCAAGCTTGCGCTACTTTCAATTTATTCTAATAGGTTGTCCTACTGGGACTTCAACACATCATTTGGTTTTCTTATTGTGTTAGAAAATACATCTGATAGCTAACTTACAATAAATTGAATTATCCTTTTGAACTTTTGGTTCAAATTATTTTATACGAGGATCAAGATAATGATAACTCATTACAATTAATTATTTCATCCAACTATTATTTCTCTCCCTTTAATGTTGGAAAAAATGTCAAATCAAAATAGAAATAAACTTATGTTATAATCTCATGTCATGATCGAATATCCAATTCATTCAAGACATTTAATAATATAATGAGATTAATAATTAATATATATTCTCAACTTTCTTTGAATACTCATTTTATGCATTGTGCTGGAGCAACTTGAACATATACTGCACATCAAAAGAAATTCTAAAATGGGTTGTAGTTGGCTCATGACCAAAAGCCAATTGTAACGAAGAGTATTTATCATAACTTATGGAATGATGCATACAAGTGTTGGTTCATCTAAAAATCCTATCCTTATATACAAAGTATTTTTTTCAAAAGATATGGTTTAGCCACTAACTATAGGCATTTAATTCATAATCCCACTAAACCATTTTATACATATAAATAACAGGCTTTGCGATGCTTACTCACAATCTATCATACAATGATATTTGGAAGTTTGAGAAATAAACTCACCAACATTAGCAAGAATTGTCTCGAGCATAATATGAAAGTTGATCTACCACGAACTTTCATGTATATTTATATCTCTTTGCACTTATTTTAGCATGTTTCTAACTAAATCGAGTCATTTTCGTGATAATTTATGTTTTTAGAGTTTAAGCATTAAAAGTATGGTTTTTAGTAGTTGTATGTTATTTTATATTTAATAAAGATTATGTGGTTATATAAGATGGATCGGGAGCTGAAGATACAACTTATGGGATGAAACTGCAGTTAATGCCACGAAAACAAATCGTGGAAGTCACGACACCAAAGACAGATGCAAGGAAGGGCCAAACAAACTTCACGTTGCGACGAGGAAGTACCCAATGTCACGATGTCACGACAAATTCTTGTCTTTATTGACTTCAATTTTAAGGGCAATCATGGTCATTTTCCAACTTTAAACCCTAAATATTATATTAAACGAAGGGACAATTTGGTCTTTGGATTAGTGACTATATAATCAACATTTTATTTAGAATTGAGGGAGTTAGTAGCCCATGGATATAACACCCCTTACCTAGTCCGGTCGTCAGGCTCAAGTTACAGGGTGCTACCACAATCATCGGAGCAATCATATACATAAAATAATTATAATACAATAGTTTTACTACAGTCCGCACAAATAGCGAACAAATGAAGTGCCAGTGTCTCGCGGGCATATACAACACGAACAGCCTTCCATACAAACATCTCACGAACAGTCCTATTACGGTGCATCTAGACTTCGCGTAATGAAATGTGACGGATAGCACCTACGAATATACATATTGTGAATAGTCTCACGTATAAACTTATAGCAATTTGACTTGGCAGACTCATACATTCACAAAGCATTTGCAGATTGCCTCGCGAACCATAATTGGCGAATAGTCATGTGAACGTATAAATGGTGGACTCTCTTATAGACAATCCGATAGCGGACAATTCATTTCTAAAATTCAACCTTAGCACATTTAGATGTTTAACAAACATATCAACATCATTCTAGGTTCAAAACTTATGAACATTCAATGTAAACACATATATGATTCAAGTCCTATATACATTCGCCAATCACTCAAGTATATAATGCCATTCTTGATAGCCTATGCTTTTTTCATAGCTTTGGGCATAGCCAACAATCATATAAATGTATATGACATGAAATCATTCAAAATTCAAACCACATTTTTATTTAAAAACACCATAACTCAAGGTACACATATGTGCATAACATTTCCTATATACATGTCACATGACTAAGTCCAGAACAAATAAAAGACTACTGAATCGAAGGTTGGATACTGTGAACTTCGAGTTGATCCGATCTTCACGTTCCGCAAAAGACAACTGCAAGACAGGAAAACATAACAGAGTAAGCATTACGAATGCTTTGTAGTCCAAAAGAAATTTACGTAACTTACTGTATTATTATAACAATGTAGAAATTGAAATACATTAGCATTAGACATGACATCCTTTGGCATCCTCAACATTCATATACATCTCAACAAAACAACCAATAGGTTAGTTGTTTACACATAAGTACTTACATTATAATTCATCTATACATATTCAACAATTTAGTATAGTATAATATATGTCATCCCAATCATGTACATAACATAGCAAGGGTGTTCAAATTTTGGTTAAAACTAAATTAACCAACCGAACCGATCTAATTTGGTTAATCGGTCGGTTAACCGATCTAGTTTGACCGGAGATCGATTAAAAGTTTTTTGGAATTTCTATTAACGGTTAATTTGGTTCGAAATCAGATAATTAACCGAACTTGCTATTACTAATTCGGTTAATTCGGTCAAATAAAAATTATCAATTTAATTTTTTTATATGTTTTATACTTATTTAAACAAAAAAAAAAAACATATAAATTTCGGTTCGATTATTTTTTTTTTTAAATTTCGATTCGATTAACGGTTAAAAAATTAAAAAGTTTGATTAATTCGATTAATACTAATTTGGTTCGATTAATCGATTGATTAACTGTTTGAACATCCCTATAACATAGTGTGTAATTTAAATATTTAAATTTATAAATTATTGATATTATTCAAATAATGTATGTAATATTAAAATAATGTAATGTAATTTTAAAATAAATAATACAATTATCACGTATTGTCATATTAAGTATATCACATGTCAATAAATTAAGTTTTCTTATCACTTAAGATTTAAGAATTTATAATATATGAATTATATAATATGAGATATAAATAAAATGGAAGCAATTGGGAACTTACATTTTGTACAAATGCTAGATTCCCGATACGAAAAGAATAAAAAACAAAATATATAGGCTCTGGGTTTTCAAAGCACCGAATTATACGTCGAGGCGAAGAAAGCAAAGCACATTGGGTGGGACACGCGAAAGCTAAATAGGTTGACGTTGCACTTTGGGTGCCTAAAAGCTTAAAGGCTTCTACCAAAACGCAACATCTAGAAGTGGACGACATCGTATATTCGATGATTTAAAAAGTTATTTTAATAGTTTGATCGAATCTTAATTCAATTTATATAAGTATTATTATCAATATAGAAAAATATAAATATTAATAAAAATTTTATTTCAATAACATTTCTCATAGACTCCAAATTATGGATCAATATTATAGAGTTTTTATACAAATGACTCGAAAAAAATTATTATTTATAAAAATGACCCAAGTTGAAAAATATACGTCAAAATGACCTAAAATGAATAGTAAAAATGCTAAAAATCCATCTGATGACCGACACCCCCTCAAATTCCACCTCAATGATTGATGTCAGGCATAAAAAATAAATTTTTTAGGTGTCTATCATTTCATGGCCAACATCCATGTATTTTTTAATCCAGTATTATATTGATATACGAAAATACGATATTTTGAAAAAAAAAATTTGAGTGTCTGTCAAGCCATGGTCGACAGCCCTTTTTTATATTTAAAAAATCATGTTTTTTGGGTGTAAATCAAGCCATGATTGACACTAATACGTATAATTTTTTTTTTTTGTGTCTACCAAACAATGGTCAACACTCCCTTTTTCAGATATCCAAAAAAAATATTTTTTTGATGTTTGTCAAGCTATGGCTAACACTCTTTTTTCAGATAAAAATATTTTTTAAGTATCTGTCAAGTCATGATGACACCCCTTTTTTAGATACAAAAAAATATTTTTTAGGGGTCTGTCAAGCCATGATTGACACTCCCTTTTTCAGATACAACAAATATATTTTTGGGTGTTTGTCAACCCATGGGCGACACCCAAAAATAAAAATATATATATTTTTTAATGTTTGTCATCTAATGACAGACACTCGCAAATAATACGAATAAAAAAATAAATTTTTTTCGTGTTTGACAACCAATTGCTAAAACCCATAAAAATAAAAGTTAAAAAAACATTTTTTGGGTGCTTGGCAATGAATGACCGACACCAACTTTTCCTCGTCTATATATAGGACTGAGGTTTTAGTTTTGAAATTATAAGAAAGAAAAATTTATCTCAGAGTAACATAGAAATGAGAGTGTTTTCTTGTGTATCATCAAATTGATGTTTTGTTATGGGAAGATTTTGAAGTGTACAACCGAATTTGAAAAATTATTGCCGCCGTATTCAGGCGATGTGGTAAACCCGTAAAGGTTTTGCTGTCAAAGGTCGGATGACTTTCTCTGCCATTTAACAGCTAACCGAGACGAGTTAGTCAGGTATTCAAGCAGATGGAATTATCTATTTTTGTATTTTGTTATATCTGTAATTTTAATTTATTTTGTATTATTGTTGTTCAAATTTTAAAATTTCGTGTATTAATATTAATAAATATTTGTAATGTATCCGTAAATTTAATTTGTTGCTTAGTAATATTCAACAATGTTTGCATTTTATTGTATTAATATAATTTCGAATTATATAAAAAAATTTATTAAATATGTTGTTGTAAAAATGTGGGGAAAAATTATTATTGAAAAATTAAATATATATTGAAAAAATAATAATTACGAATTAAATTTAAAAAATAAATGAAATTAGAAATTAAATTTAAAAAATAAATGAAAAGAAAATTAAAATTCTGTAGATCTTGGCGACGTCCCCGGTGCTGGCAAATAACGGTTCTGGTTCGTCCGGGATCGGCGAGGCCGTGGTGCACCTTCTTGAGGAGGCGTTACATAGCTGCTGCTCGGTCCGGCCTTCGGTGTCCCAACGTTCAGTGTCTCGATTGACATACGTACAAGGGTGATAAAATCGTATGTATCATCATCGGGAGTTCCGAAGTGTTGAGTGATCGAAGGCGCCGAGTAAAAAATATCCTCCATTGTCGGTATACTTTTGCCGATGGATCTCCGATTGATATGAAGATGAACTGGAGTAATATGAACGTTAAGGCTCGGGGTCGTCACCAAAAAATCCTCCATGGAACGAGGATATTGGTGTTGGGGCAAATAAGATGATGAGCCAAATGCTTGATATTAGGGCTCGGGATCGTCCTCGGGGTTTGGCTTGAGCTCGAAATCTGAATCGAGGATCGGGCCATGGCGCCAACGTGGGTTATTCGTCGGACGCCATCGGTTGCCTTTCGGAACAAGTTCAGACGGGATCAACAAATACAGCTCGAGAAAATCAAATGACATCCCGTATACCATATACCATTAGTTATACTGTGGGGTACCAAAAAATCTCTATTAACGAATACAAGTTACAACATCTATGCTCTCGGTAATCTCAAAGAAAGATATATGGTTCAAGATATCGAGCCCAATTTATTTATTTTTTACCCGCTCCCTTTTTGTCCAACTTGTGGACATCATCGAGTTGGAAGGGAGGGTTCGGGATATGTTACATGACACCGAACTGTCGCAAGACCCGATCCCCAATGTACCATTCCACCATATGAAAATTGAATACCGGCACACTACACGAGAACAATTGTTGGTGCTGGTAAACAAATGGTGGAATGAAAGGCACAATGTCTTTCCCGATATAAGACGTCCACACGAACTGCACAATAAAAACAACACAAGTTTAGTTAATATTAAAAATATTTAAAAATATTTCATTTATAAAAAAATATTTCGAAAATGTAAACAAATATTTTGAAAATATAAAAATATAATACTTTTAAATTGTAAATAAATATTTAGAAATGTAAAAAAATATTTCAAAAAAATAAAAAATAAATGTAAAAAAAATCATTTATTCCATTAGTCCGGGTGACAAAAAAAAACAATCTCAAAAATTTTTGTAACCGAATTGTACTTAAATGACTAAAATGAAAATATATTTATAATTAAATAACTATGGATGTAATTCACCTAAATATTATTAGGTTCCACTACATAATGGAAGTAGTGAGATTAGATTGATGTTTCTTTTAATCTTTAAATGGAAAAGAAAATTTGAACCCACCCATGAATTATAACGTTCATACATACCGCATGATGGTTATGCTTTTTTTTTATACGTAGAATTTATTATAATTTAAATAGATATTATTATGTAATCACATTAATATATTCAAAAATTTTTTTTTTTACCCAACTATCCCATCCATTCTAAGGTGATGGGTTCATTTGGAAACTCATTGTCATGATCTCAGCTAGAAAGGGGGATATTGGGAATGAAATCCCTAAATTGAATCAGAAGGAATGGGTAGTTATGGATAATGTATCTGATGGTTAGTTAAACTCACGGATGGGCTGATATCTATATGTGAGCTGATAGATAATGGGCTAAGAGGATCACAGACGTTTGGGACAGAGAAAGATGGGCTAGCTGATTAATGGGCTTAGTTTTATGTTAATGGTCATAGCCATGATTTGGTCATTGTAATGTCATTTATTCCTTGCCAAAGAAAATTTCAGAATTCTCTTCTTCAACCTTCTTCAAATTCTTCCATAAATCCAAACTTGAAACTGTTAAGGCTGTGAAAAACTGGTATTAGAGCTTACAAAGATCCACTAGTCGAGCTGGGAAAGCAAAAGAAAGTAATCCCCATGGTGGGAGCAGATGACACTAGATAAACACAACTTCAAGAGCAAATGCAGGTGGTGCAAGATTGGCTAGAAGTTCTGCAAGATAAAACCAGATTCCCAAATGGTGGGAAGAGCAGAAAACTAGTACCGATGCCAGGTTTGTGGAAACACAAGGCTATATCAGTAGAATACTGGAGTTGCTGACAAAGAAGGGTGAAGAGTCTTCCTCCAACACACCTGAAGCACATCGAAACAATATGGCTTAGGTAGCTACTCAGGCAAATGGAAAGAAACCAATACAAGTTACTGTTATTGATGAGCATGAACCATATACCTTTCAACCAAATGAACCTGGGTTGTTATCTTCTAAACCTAACCAAACTCCCAATATAACATCAAATCCAAGGAGAAATACATCAAAATGGTGAGATCACATTGTTTATGCTGTTTTTATACTAATCGCAGTTAAATCCACCGTACATCTAAAAAGGCCCTAAGAAAGACAATGTGATCTTCTTTCCTCTGTTGTCTCGTACCCCCTGTTGTGGCTCAACCTTCCACTGGCAGGGAGAAGCCATCCATGAAAATGGTGGAAGTGATTGTGATGCTCTTTTGATGTCTCTAGCTGGAATTTTGACAAAAAAAAGTAGAGGTCAAGAGCAAAAGCTTTCATTATACTTTTTATTCATATATATATAAAAAAAATGGACTCAAGATTCTCAAAAGAAATGCATTTTATGTCTTCAAATTAGTATTTATATGAATACCAAATTAAAAGAAAACATTCATTATTTTACATTTCGGGCTTACGATTTTTATATATTATTTCATTTAACTTCTATGGCTTTGAATAATGATATTATGAAAATATTATATGATTAAATTAAAAGCAATCATAGGATTCAATTGAATCAAATATAATTTTGATAATCTTAAACAAATAGTCAGCATGACAACCCATATTACTGATTTCAATGAAGTAGGGAAATGTAACATAAACCATATACAGGACGAAACCAGGGGCTGGCAGGTCAATACATGGTAATTTCCATTCATAGGAAGAACAATGAATTGATTTCCAACAAAACATGCACCAAACACCAACATTTCTTTGTCCTCAAATTCTTATTTCATCGTACTGTGATACTTATTAATCGTACACAGGACACAAAACATAAATTTTGATCAACATGTTTTTCACAAACGGCAAAGACTCGTAAACATCAGACACTAGACAGCAGCATGATCATGTTCGATGCTTTTGTCAATCCCACTATTCAGCATCCGCGAATCTAAAACATGGTCAAAGAAATTATTAGATTATATAGGAAAAATGCAGGAGAATTTGCAGAAGGGGATGAAATGAAAAGTTGGTTGCTACTCACCCAAGCTCCGAAAGCTTCAAATGAGATTCAGCATAGTCAGCAAAGAAGGCATCCTCATCCTAGTAAGGCAGAACATTATTCATAACCAAAAGTTCCAACTATTACATATACATATACATGTACTGGTACAAATGAGCCGCACCTTAGAGAGAAAAAAAAAGGCTGATACTCACTGCAGCATATTTGTGGACAAGAGGGCTGAAGACAGGATCTTCCAAAAGTGCTTTGTCGGTTGGCAACTGGATCAGACCTTCTTTCTCTCCACTGACAAGTTCCCTGTTTCAAACAAGAATGTAAGAACATGGGTCACAATGCAATCAAGTTGGAAACGATTCGAGCATCAACTCTCAACAATAATTTAAGTACTAAAAGAGCTGTTACTTGAAATAGGAGTTATCAAAAATGAGAGGATTCGAAGTCCAGGGTCCCTCGAACCCAGAACGCTCCTTATGGCACCTGCCCTGTAATGATAATAGTTTCAACAACATAATTAGAACACATTGAACTTACGTCCAACAGTTGGAAAACATAATCTCTCTTGTCAACTTTACCAGCGTATGACCACCGGATAAAGCAACAATGTCTTTATCGCCAAGACCCATGTGCCCAAACACTTCTCTCAGATGATCAGAGCCTGTATAGAAACAAAAATGAAAGAATGGAAACTTCATCATTTTACAATGAAACACTTGTAATTATCCTTTTTCTTATTTTTCATGCATGAAACTGACCTTTGGTGGCCTGTGGCAGACGACCCTCCGGATGTGGTTCATTTTTGTCCTGAAATACAAGTAAGAGTTATAACTATATATGTTTCCCATCCTCTTAAGATCATAAAAGTAAGGTGAGATCAAGCACAAATGGGAGATTCATGGATATCTTACCGGTCTCCCAGGGTGGAAAGGAATCTCAGGCCCTCCCGTAACTTCAACAGCAACAATTCCAGCCAACTTTTCACCACATCGAAGTCAATAAGAAAAACACCGAGTAAATAGAGCAAAAGCAAACACTGATTTGGGATTGGAATACCTGGTAGAAATCTGCGTAAGACAGAATGGGGAACTGTTCCTTAACGGGTTCTAAAAGCCTAATAGCTATGTCGAGACCTCTGTTGGCTTCATGAGCGATCTCATCCCGATGCCTGATCGTCCCGAACGGCCCTCCTGTTCTGGTTTTCACATCGAATGTTCCAGCTGAGTGCCATCTGTTCCATATAAACCAACGGATAATGAAGTCCCAGCAGAAAAAAAGAAAAACAAAACAATAAAAAGATGACAAAAAGCTTACGCTAAACGGAGGATGATGGGAGCACAGTGCTTCTCGGCAATGAGTCCCCGAAGCTTTCTCTTACATTTCTGCACTGCTGTTTTATACTCTTCGCTCACTGTCGGGTAGCACTTCTTCGCCATTTCCAAGTGTTCGCACTGATCTCAGATAAAAAGAAAAACAAGAAATGTTTTGCAATAACGAGCTGAAGGGAACTGGCTCTGTTTCTGGTTCTTGTCAAAATGCTGATTGTAGAAAGATCGTGAAACATGGAGTGCGGTGGAATGGACTAGAAAATATATAGAGAGGATAGAAGTCTATTTCGGACAAGAAGATTCTAGTGTTCAGTTTGAACTATTGGATCATGGGGTGAACCGTGGACGCATGGGGTCTGCCTCTAGAAGGGGGAAGAAAAAACTGTGAACCGGTTATGTGTTGCCACGCGCTTGTGTTTATGAATTCGGGTGAGTTGGTTTTGTATAGGGTTAACGTGGTTAAAAGGTGGACTAATGGAGTCAGGAATTTTTGTAGGAATGGAAATTAAATTTAATGTTTTTAGTAATTTTATTATTTTAATAATTTATATTTTAAAATTTTTAAAGGATTAGGGGAAATTTTTATTATTTTGAAAACGATAAACTATAATTTTATTATTATTAATTTAAAATTGTATAAATTATAAAAAAATTTAAATAAAAAATTTTCTATTTTAAAGAAAATCAAGACCTGCCATTCTCCTTGACTCTACCCTTGAAAATATGATTACATGATAATATCTGTTCATACTTTCTTAATTTTTTTTCACTGAAACCACTTGTTATGTTCTAAAAATGTGCTTTTAAAAAGCTTAAATTGTTTACTATTCCTTGTAATATTTTTTTTTTTAAATGTTTGTTTTTGTTTTGTTCTAGAATGAAAAAATATGTATTTAAATTATATTTAAACTCATTAATATTAATAGTAAGAATATTAACAATAAGTTATTAAGTAATTAATATTATGGGATATATAAGCTCAAATTGGTTTATATTATATATAGAATATATAAACTTAAATTATAATAAAATTTATATTTGAATCTTTATTTTCATTTATTATTACGTCATTTTTTTTTGTATTAATGAACATTAAATTTAGGTTATAGTACAAATATAGTAAATTAATTTATGGTAATTCATTGTTAATATTATGATACATGAAATATAAATTTTACTTGGTTTATATGATATATGATGATTTTTATTTTTTATTTTTTACTTATTTAAAAATTATTTTTAGTATACTAATAATTTTTTATAGTAATTTTATTTAAAAAATATAAATTATTTAACTGTGTAATTAAAATTTGTATTACCAAACATGACATTGAGAATTATTATGTAATTACATTCTGCCAGCCAAACATATCCACAAAATTAGTAATTACTACTCTAAAAATTACATTTTCATTCAATTACACTGTACTGTCCAAACAAGCTCTAAAAGAAATATATATAAAATTATTAAATATTGTTAGCTAAAATAATCAAATCGGAATTGCCAATAGGGGAGTGAATTGGCTTTTTAAAATTTTGTGGATGCTAGAGAATAAGGATAGAAAGATTGAACACAAGAATTTGGAATGGTTCAACCTTAATTGCCTACTCTTCTACCTTAGCTTTTCAATACTAAGAATTTTCCCAAATTCACTACTTTGATAACCTTTGAGGATAAGATTTAACCTTAAAGTGTTTACCCAAACCTTAAGACACAAACCCTCTCAAAGAGATACAAATAAGCAAATAAAAAAATAACCCTTACAAGATTAGAATGTTTGCCAATTAAGCTCAATTACAAAGAAGAATACTTGAGCTGATAGAATAACATTGAAGCTCACAAGTGTATGTAAGAGAAGTACGGAAATACTGAGCACAAAGGTTGTTTGATTGATCTTTTAGCTTGAATATTCTTTCTTGTTGTTATAGGACCTTTGAAATATGGTATTTGTAACACTCTAAAATTTTTATGGATTAAATTAGGAAATTATGGAAACTTGAGGGCCTTTAACACTCTTTAAGGACCTTCGAGTAAATATCCCTATTTTTGGGGTATTTAAACACCTTAACTCTTTTTATGACTTTTCTTCTCCTTTTTTTTTTTTTTGCTACACTCTTTGTCGTTTTCCTAACCATCCCCTCTCCCTTGTTTTTTGATGTTGCTCCTACGAGCATACTCCACCCATCCGTGTCTTACACCGCCCATACCATTGCAACCATATTTCCCTCGCGAGCAAAACCAACACCCTAAACCCCCTCATTGTCCGTCATTTGTGAGAAATAGTAAGGGAGTCCTTCGACCCTTGTTTTTCTCCCTTGTGCGTCGTCGTATCTTATTCGTTCAAGCCGATTCGAATGTAAGTACGTTGTGCTTGGTGTTGGGTATTTTCTTTTGGTCTCTTTTTAGTACAAATCCGGAGAACAAATGCCATACGTGGTGGAGGTGGGTTGGTGCCACCGTTGGGGTGTTAAAACCCTAGGACCCTTGTTTGATGAACATGAAGTGGGCTAAAGACTTATCTAAGCCAAATCTCAAAGCCAAAGCAAGTCCAATTTTAACCAACACCAAACCCAAACCCTTTTGACCTAATACCAATCTCAAAACTATTTTTGACCCAACCCAAACCCTAAACCAATTCAGATTGACCCATTAACTTGACCCGACCCGACCCGTTCACCGTTGACCGTTGACTTTTTGGGTTGATCGTTGACTTTGTCGGGAAACCCTACCCTGTTATTTTTCAATGTCCTGAGTTTGTTTCCGTTGTTCGTTTTGTCAAATTCAAATCCAAAAGCCTTGTTTTGACTGTTTTAACTTTAATTTCATACTTAGAGTTATTGAAAGATTTAATTTGGGAAATCTAATGTGAGGTATTTGTGTTTAGGTGATCACGACTCCGAGACTGACGATTTACCTTCTCCTCCACCTGTGCAACCTACTCCTGCACCAGTTCAGAGAGTTACATGTGAGTTATTTAGTTAGTTTTGAGTTTAATTGATGGCTTAGGAATGATATTAATATTTAATTGTGTTTGTAGGATTGAATCTTGTTAGATCGAGTACTCGATTAGTGCGTGGTGAATGACCTCCTCGTAGTTAAGATTTCTGCTTCCTAGACGTGTGTTTCTAATTGAACATACATGATTGCATGTTGTATTGTGGTATATTGTTGATGTGATGAATATGTTGAAATGTGAAAATGGTATGATTGAGTTTGAATTATGCTAAGCATGTTGATATTGTCATGCATAATTGTGAAAATATGATCAACTTGAGATATAATGGAAATGAGACATTGTGAACTCTGATATACATATATATATGAGCATCTACATGAGATTGAGATTGAGTTGTGATTAATACTGAAATATACATGTGTTCATACTATTGTGTGCTCATGGGTTGGGTTTGTACGGTGGAAGACGTGGTTATCACCCCTTCAAACGCCTGATAATAATACCACACTGCGATTGGTGACGATTGGTTGGGAAGGGGTTCTAGGGAACCTCTTCACTGTGTTGGTGTGTTGGAGTATAGGTGCATTGCATTGTGTTTGTGATAGTATCATGATTTGTGGTTACATTCCATGTTATAAACTGTTGTGACAATATACTAGGTTGTATGTACTTTAGAGACACAGTGGGCTTTGTTGCTCACTTCCCTACAGTTTCCTTTATAGATACTCGACGTATAGGTGACTTGGTACCCGGAGGCTTATTTATAAACTTTTTATTTTATTTTATTTTATTTTTGGGTTTTTGTTATACTTTGTTAATTATTACTTTATCTGGTTTGTAAGTTGATTTTAATTTTGGGGATTTTGGTATTTATTTCGGAAGTGATTATTTTATGTAAGTTGATTTTAATTTTATGTATACTCTGATATACATATATATATGAGCATCTTCATTAGATTGAGATTAAGTTGTGATTAATACTGAAATATACATGTGTTCATACCATTGTGTGCTCATGGGTTGGATTTATACGGTAGAAGACGTGGTTATCACCCCTTCAAACGCTTGGTAATAATACCACACTGCGATTGGTGACAATTGGTTGGGAAGGAGTTCTAGGGAATCTTTTCACTGTGTTGGTATGTTGGAGTATGGGTGCATTGCATTGTGCTTGTGATTGTATCATGATTTGTGGTTACATTTCATGTTATAAACAAGTTGTGATAATATACTAGGTTGTATGTACTTTAGAGACACATTGGGCATTATAGCTCACTTCCCTACATTTTCCTTTATAGATACTCGACATATAGGTGACTTGGTACCCGGAGGCTTATTTATAAACTTATTATTTTATTTTATTTTATATTTGGGTTTTTATTATACTTTGTTAATTATTACTTTATTTGGTTTGTAAGTTTATTTTAATTTTGGGAATTTTGGTATTTATTTCGGAGGTGATTATTTTATCTTAATTATAGACTATATATATATATATGAATGATTGTGGATTAGTGAATTGTGTGTGGGTATAATTATGTAAATAACCTTTTGGATCCAGTCGTATTTTTTAGGTTGGATAAAGGGGGTTATATTTAGTGGTATCAGAACTGAGTTCATCTCACGAACTGTGAGGTTTTTTAGATAGGGTTTTAAAAAGTTTTGAAGTTAAATAGGGATTTTTAAATAAATTATATATATTATAAAATAATTTTGTTTTTGTTATATAAATATAATAAAATTATGATTTATTTTAAACCTCCGGTACCAATTCTTACTTTAGTATTTATTGCTTATGTAGATAGATAGTATGCCACCACGAATGAGTTCTAGACTTACGTTTGGTCACAGCCAAGGCCGAGACCGTACTACTAGGGCTGTTAGTGACCCTACTATTGTATTTGAGCCTTAGGTGAATGTGGATGAATTATCATATTTGAGGAGGATGAGCTGTCGTAGGTGTTGAGGGTCAGCAAGTTGCTGGAGGACATTTACTTACTGAGGAAGCTCCTATTGAGGATGAGTCTGACATTGGGGATAGTGAGATCGTAGAGTTGGATAGTGCTACGGTTATTGAGATTACTCCATAGATCTACTAGAGGTTAGTATGAGGGTCCAAAGAGGTCATTTCTGTCGATTTTATAGCTGTTGGGATAAAGGTATTTGAGGGTAGGACTGGTACGGATCTTTTTGTTGTTGAGTATTAGTTGAAGGATTTGCAGAGATTATTTGTGGAGATGAATTATCTTATCGGTCAAAAGGTTAGGGCTGTTATTTCTTTATCGATGAGTGAGGCCCAAAATTGGTGGGATATTGTGGAAGAGTCTACTCCTGCTGGTCAGATCACTTGGGATTACTTTAGAGAGGTTTTTTAGGATCGCTATGTGGGTGAGGAGTTCTTTGATAAGTGTAGGGACGACTTCATGAATTT
Source organism: Kokia cookei (assembly GCA_039519145.1). Taxonomy (NCBI): domain Eukaryota; kingdom Viridiplantae; phylum Streptophyta; class Magnoliopsida; order Malvales; family Malvaceae; genus Kokia; species Kokia cookei. The sequence continues at coordinate 7,703,047 of CM076900.1, read as the reverse complement.
AAGGCAGAGAGACATGTTTGTTAATGATTACGAGATTGAGTTCTTCAGGTTGGTTCGGTATGCATCTAGGTTGGTTACTAATGAGAATGAGACGTGCGATTGATTTAGAAAGGGACTGCCACTCTCGTTCCAAGCTGGGGTTAATATGTATCATGATAGAGTATTTAGTGATTTGGTTAGTAGGGCCAGATCTGTTGAGAGTTTGGAGGCTTGTACTAAAGCTCAAAAGGCTAAAGATAGAGAGTGTAGTAAGAAACCAGCAGGTGCACCAGTTTAGCCTGTTTTTGGTAGTCCTTCTGTTAAGTGGCCTAGAGAGGAGGCAATTCAGCCTAGTTATCTAAGGGTGAGGCCTGCGATTTCGACAGTTCTTGTAGGTAGTGTTGGTGGTTCTACTGGTCCTCGTCCATTGTATCTCTATTCTTACTGTAATAAAAGGCATGGGGGCGAGTGTTGGAGGAAGATTGGGCATGTTTTAGGTGCAGTTCATAGGATCACTTCTTTAGAGATTATCCCCATCCTCTTTTTGATTCATTTGTGCAAAGTTAGTCTCAAGCTTTGTTCAGCCTCTTATTAGGGCAGAGGGTAGGTTAGATCGGTTGCTTCGGGTTCAGCTACTAGGGGTAGACCGGTTCAAAGTGGTGGAGCAGCTAGATCTGAGGCGAGACAACCTAGGTTAGTGTATGCGACTAGGAGGCATGAGGATCGTGATGAGCCTAACCTCATAGTGGGTACTTTTTCCATTCATTCTATTCTTTATTTTGCTTTGCTTGATAATGGTGTGACGCATTTTTATGTGACGAGTGCAGTGTTGTGGGGTCTTAAGATTGCTATGGAAAATATTGAGTCTACGGTCACTGTTCAAAGTCACATGGGTATTTCTGTAGAGGTTAATAAGATTTATCGCAATTGTCCTTTAGAGATCCAAAGGAAAATCTTTCCTACCAATTTATTGGAGTTAACATTCAGTGAATTTGATCTCATATTGGAATGGATTGACTTTCTAAGCATCGAGTTAACTTGGATTGTGAAAGAAAAAGGCAACTTTGAGAACTCTTGATAATCAAGAGATACCCTTAATTGGTGAAAGTAGATAGTTTCTATCTAATATGATCTCAACCCTTAAAGTCAAAAAGTTGATTAGAAAGGGGTTCATGGCTTATCTAGCTTACATTTTGGATCCAAGGCAATCAGATTTTGAGATTGAAAAGATTCGAGTAGTGAGGGATTTCCCTGATGTATTCCCAAAAGAGTTGCTTGGTGTGCCACCTAAACATGATGAGGTTGAGTTTGACATTGAGGTCTATCTTGATACGACTCTTTTGTCCATGGTACCTTATCGAATGGCACATAAAAAACTCAATGAGTTAAAGGTGCAGTTGTAAGAGTTGTTGGATAAGGGTTTTATCCGACCTAGTGTTTCACCTTGGGGAGCACCAGTTCTGTTTGTAAAGAAGAAAGATGGGACACTGCGGTTGTGCATTGATTATCGAAAGCTGAATAAGCTGACGATTAAGAATGAATACTTATTGCCTCGTATTGATGACTTATTCGATCAGTTTTGAGGTTCTACTGTGTTCTCTAAGATAAACTTGATATCTGAGTATTATCAACTTAAGGTGAAAGATTTTGATGTGTTCAAGACAGCTTTTCGAACTCATTATAGGCACAATGAATTTTTTGGTGATGCCTTTTGGGTTAACTAATGCTCCTGCTACTTTCATGGACATGATGAATAAGGTGTTTCAACCTTACTTGGATCAGTTTGTGTTAGTGTTTATAGATTATATCTTGTTTTACCCTAAGTCTGAGGTTGAGCATAAGGAGCATCTTAGAATTATTCTGCAAACCTTGAGAAAGAAGTAGCTTTATGCTAAGTTTAGCAAGTGTGAATTTTGGCTTTCAGAGGTTATGTTTTGGGGGCATATAGTTTCTGATAAGGGTATTTGTGTGGATCTTAAGAAGATTAAGGTTATTATGGGCTGGAAGCAACCTAAGAATATTCCTAAGATTCGTAGTTTCTTAGGTTTAGCTAGCTATTATCGGAGGTTTGTTGAGGGTTTTTCGATTATCTCGACACTTTTGACTAAGCTCTTAAGGAAGAACGTCTCATTTGTTTGAACATAGGCTCAAGAGTTTAGTTTTGAAAAGTTGAAGTTTGTGTTGACGCAAGCACCGGTTCTGATCCAACCTGAGCTTGAGAAAGCCAATACTATTTATGGTGATGCTTCTCACACGGGATTGAGATGTGTGCTAATGCAAGAAGAAAAGGTTGTGGCTTATGCGTCTCGTCAGTTGAAATCACAAGAGGTTAATTACCCTACCCATGACCTTGAACTTGCTGCGATAAACCCTAAAACCCATAGCCTTAAACTTACTATAGTAAACCCTAAAACCCATGACATTGAACTTACTGCGGTAATATTTACTCTTAAAATTTGGAGACACTATTTCTATGGGGAGAACTGTTACATCTTCACTGATCATAATAGCTTAAAGTATTTGCTCACTCAGAAAGAGCTTAACTCGAGGCAATGTCGTAGTTTGAGCTACTTAAGGGCTACGATTGTTAGATTGAGTATCACCCTGATAAGGCTAATATGATTACCGACACCTTAAGTCGTAGTGTTGTGACTGAGTTAAGGGCATTATTTGTCAGAATGAGTTTGTTTGAGGATGATAGTCTTTTAGCTGAACTTCGAGTTATTCCCACTTTACTCTTGGAGATTAATGTTGAGCAAGCTAGTGATCCATATCTAGAGCACCGTATGAGAGAGGTGGAAGAAGGTACATCTGTGGACTTCTTCATGGATCAAAATGGTGTGTTATGATTTCGAGGTCGATACTATGTTCCGAAGAATTTTGGGATTAAATAGATTATTCTCCGTGAGGCACATAATAGCCCTTATTACATGTATCCTAGCAGAGATAAGATGTATAAGAATCTTCGTGATTGGTATTGGTGGAAGGGCTTGAAGAGAGATGTTATTGATTTTGTGTCGAAGTGTTTGACAAAAAGTCAAGGCTGAGCATCAGTGTCCTTCTGGGTTACTTCAACTGATTTAGATACAGTAGTGGAAATGGGAACATGTCACTATGAATTTTGTGAGTAGTCTTCCCTTAACACCATCTAAGAAGGATTCAGTTTGGGTGATTGTGGGTCGACTTACTAAGACCGCACACTTTATTCCAGTTAAGGTTAACTATCCTTTGAGCAAGTTAGCTCGACTCTATTTTTTTAGATAGCTCGCCTTCATGGGGTGCTTTTGTCTATCATTTTCGATCGAGATTCGAGGTTTACTTCGAGATTTTGAAAATCTTTGCACCATGCATTAGGTACTCAGTTAAACTTTAGTACTACTTACCATCCGTAGACTGATGGTCAATCCGAGCATGTGATTCATATTTTGGAAGACATGTTGAGGGGTTGCGTGATTGAGTATCAATGTAGTTAGGAGGACTTTTTACCACTGATAGAGTTCGTTTACAATAACAGTTATCAAGTTAGTATTAAGATGACTCCTTTCGAGGCTTTATATGAGCATAAGTGTCATACTCCTATTGGTTGGACAGAGTTGACTAAGCATCGGTTATTGGGACCAGATATTGTTCAGGAGTCTAAGGAGACTGTTAGACTGATTCGTGAGAGGCTTAATGTTGCTTTTAATAGGAGGAAGTCTTATGCAAATTTGAAGCGTCGAGACATTGAGTTTAGTGTGGGTGATGAGGTTTTTTTAAAAGTATCTCCGTAAAAAAAGGTGTTTAGATTTGGACAGAAAGGTAAGTTGAGTCCTTGTTTTATCGGTTCTTATCGGGTACTTCGTTAAGTGAGGCCAGTAGCTTATCAACTTGAGCTACCGTTTGAGCTTGAATGGATTCATGATGTCTTTCATGTATCCATGTTGGGGCGTTATTGGTCGGACCCATCTCACATTGTGCCTATTGAGGAGATTAAGATTTGTCCCAATTTGAGTTTTGAGGAGGAACCGATTGAAATCATTGCTCAGGATGAGAAGGTTCTTAGGAGAAAGACCATTAAGATGGTTAAGGTTCTGTGGTGCAACCATGGTTATGAGGAATCTACTTAGGAGCCCAAAGCCGTTAACAAGGCCTAGTATCCATATCTTTTTGGTCCAGGTAAATTTCGAGGATGAAATTTCTTATAAGGGGGAGAGTTGTAACACTTTAAAATTTTTAAAGATTAAATTAGGAAATTATGAAAACTTGAGGACCTTTGGGTAAAATTCGGTATGTTGTGGGACCCAATTGAATGCAAGATCTAATTTGGAAGTTAATTTGTGAAGTTTGAGACTTATTTGTGATGAGAGTGAAATTGTAGGCTCAATTTAGAAACCCTAACACTCTTCAGGGACCTCCGAGTAAATATCCTTATTTTTTGGGTATTTAAACACTTTAACTCTGTTTGTGACTTTTCTTCTCCTATTTTTTGCTACTCTCTCTTCTGTTTTTCCTAACCATCCCCTCTATCTTATTTTTCGACATTGCTTCGATGAGCATACTTCACCCGTTCGTGTCTTACACTGTCCACACCATTGCAACCATCTTTCTTTCACTTGTAAAACCCATACCCCAAACCCCTCTATCGTCCGTCATTTGTGAGAAACGATAAGGGAGTCCTTCGGCCCTTGTTTTTCTCCCTTGTGCATCGTTGTATCTTCTTTGTTCAAGCCGATTCGATTGTAGGTAAGTTGTGCTTGGTGTTAGGGTGTTTTCTTTTGGTCTCTTTTTGGTACAAATTTGACGAACAAACGACGTACGTGGTGGAGGTGGGTTGGTGTAATCGTTGGGGGTGTTAAAACCTTAAGACCCTTGTTTGATGAACATGAAGTGGGCTAAAGACTTACCTAAACCCAAATCTCAAAGCAAAAGTAAGTCCAATTTTAACCAACACCAAACCCTAACCCTTATAAAGCTTTTAGCCCAAACCCTTTTGACCCAATACCAAACTCAAAACTATTTTTTACCTAAACCAAACCCTAAACCAATTCAAATTGACTCGTTGACCCGACTCGACCCGTTGATCGTTGACCGTTGATTTTTTCCGAGAAACCCTACCCTGTTATTTTTCGATGTCTTGAATCCGTTTTCGCTGTCTGTTTTGTCAAATTCAAACCCGAAAGCCTCGTTTTGACTGTTTTAACTTTAATTTCATACTTAGAGTTATTGAAAGATTTAATTTGGGAAATCTAATGTGAGGTATTTGTGTTTAGGTGATCACGACTCTGAGATTGACGATTTACCTCCTCCTCCACCTGTGCAACCTACTCCTGCACCAGTTCAGAGAGTTACACGGAAGTTATTTAGTTAGTTTTGGGTTTAATTGACGGCTTGTTTTGGGTTTAATTGACGGCTTAGGAATATATTAATATTTAATTGTGTTTGTAGGATTGAATCCTGTTAGATCGAGTACTCGATTAGTGCGTGGTGGATGACCTCCTCGTGGTTAGGATTTCTGCTTCCTAGAGGTGTGTTTCTAATTGAACATACGTGATTGCATGTTGTATTGTGGTATATTGTTGATGTGATGATTATGTTGAAATGTGAAAATGGTATGATTGAGTTTGAATTATGCTAAGCATGTTGATATTGTCATGCATAATTATGAAAATGTGATCACCTTGAGATATAATGGAAATGAGACATTGTGAACTCTGATATACATATATATATGAGCATCTACATGAGATTGAGATTGAGTTGTGATTAATACTGAAATATACATGTGTTCATACTATTGTGTGCTCATGGGTTGGGTTTGTACGGTGGAAGACGTGGTTATCACCCCTTCAAACGCCTGATAATAATACCACACTGCGATTGGTGACGATTGGTTGGGAAGGGGTTCTAGGGAACCTCTTCACTGTGTTGGTGTGTTGGAGTATAGGTGCATTGCATTGTGTTTGTGATAGTATCATGATTTGTGGTTACATTCCATGTTATAAACTGTTGTGACAATATACTAGGTTGTATGTACTTTAGAGACACAGTGGGCTTTGTTGCTCACTTCCCTACAGTTTCCTTTATAGATACTCGACGTATAGGTGACTTGGTACTCGGAGGCTTATTTATAAACTTTTTATTTTATTTTATTTTATTTTTGGGTTTTTGTTATACTTTGTTAATTATTACTTTATCTGGTTTGTAAGTTGATTTTAATTTTGGGGATTTTGGTATTTATTTCGGAAGTGATTATTTTATCTTATATATATATATATGTGAATGATTGTGTATTAGTGAATTGCGTGCGGGTATAATTACATAAATAACCTTTTAGATCCGGTCGTATCTCTTGGGTCGAGTAAAGGGGATTACAATATTTATACCCTCTAAGTGATTTCCACCTGTTGTGGATATTGTGCAAGTTAATAGAGCTGTTAGGATGAAAATGCCAATGAGTTTAATTCACCTACAACAAAAGGTATCGTTACTTTTTGGAAATGTATTGATAATTTTAGCATTTAATGCCTTGATTCAATGATCGTTAAAATCGATAAAATCGATATCAGGATAAAATTATCGATACCAAATAAAAGGTATCGATACTGGGTCGACACTTACTGAATACCTCAAATGGCAAGACGCTAATTTCGTATCGATACTAAAAAATGTATCGATAAAGTGTATCAAAATTGATACTATTTAAATTTTATCGATTCGAAACAAAAAATATCGATATCGTATCATTACTTAATAACTCGTTTTATTAAATATTATTTGAAATTATTTTTATTCAAAACACAATATTTATTATATCAAAATAATTTTATCAAATAAAATCTGGTTCAATAAATATTAAACTAAACATAACATATAAGTAACTTAATTTTTTTAAAAGAAAATCAAGCAAACTTAAATCTGAATTGAATTAATATGAGCAGAATTGTACAGGAATATGTAAATAGTACCCTAGTGGTGATGCAGGAGGAGATTTCATCCTTCTGAAATATTCAACATCATTTTTCCTAGGACATAGAAAAAGATGGTAAAAGTATAAAGGACTCTCTATTGAAAAAATTAATATATTAGCCTTTATATATCCCAAAGTTAATTATTTGATAATTTATGTCCATGCTGAATTTTTTTTAATGATTAAACTATAAAAATATTATTTAATTATATTTTTCATTTTATTTTGGTCATTAAACTATTAATTTTTTCGATTTAATTATTAAACTTTTCAAAATTAAATATTTTAGTCATCTTGAGCTGATGAGTAGGGGTGTTCAATCGGTCAACTAACCCGAATTAGTATTAACTGAATTAACCAAATTTTTTAAACCGTTAACCGTTAACTGAATCGACATTTTTTCAAAATAATTAACCGAACGAAATTTTTTTGGTTAATTCGATCAGTTAATCGAACTTCCAAAAAAATATTAATCGTCCCCGATCAAATTAATTCGGTTCAGTCGATTAAATCGATTTTACCTGAAATTTGCACACCCCTACTGATGAGGGCTTGTCTTTATTCCTTTAGTAACAAAATTACCCATATAATGTTGATACATTTTATCAATTTGATCTTAAATATAAAAAATTTTAAAAAATTATCTTTTTGATGTTTATAAAATTTATCATTTTAATTCTAATTTTAAAAAATTCAATAAATTTGACTCTCAACATTTACAAAATCTACGAGTTTAATTATAACTCTAAAATTTTAAATATATATATTCAAAATCCATACAAGAACAATGAATTGCGAGCGGGATATTAGATTCGAGCTTTGCCCAAATTCCGGCAGTAGAATCTTCTTCGTTCCGAATATTGTTTTACTTGAAGAGTGATCTCGGAAATTTTATGGTATTTTATTCCGAGATAAGAAGTGTGTGTAGACTGTGCTGGAAGAAAAACGATGACGAAAAAGATTTCCTTGATGCAGACAACAAAGTCATAAAAGGCAACACTTAAATACATGGTTACAATTAAGCCCAGAAATTGGTGACAACATTTTCATTTGCAGTTCCCAAACTCCTATAACACTTGCATTTGATTCTATCATAATCATAATATATATATATATATATATATATATATATATATCCACTGTGTTGGAGTTTATATATTTTTTCAGTGCTGGATTTAATATTGTTTTTGAGTTGTTTTAATGGGAATTAAATATATTTGTTTTAATATATATATATATATATATATATATATATATATATATATTTTTTAAATTTTTAGAGTTAGGATTAAATCGATAAATTTTGTAAATATTAAAAGTCAAATTTATTAAATTTTTTAGAATTTGAACTAAAATAACAAATTTTATAAACATTAAGGGTTAAATTTGTTTATTTTTTATATTTAAGATCAAATTGATAGAATGTGTAAACATTAAAAGATTAATTTTGTTAATACACCGATAAAAAAACCCAGTAAAAATATCAAGAAAGCCTCTATATTTAGGGATGGCTTACATTTCAATCTCTTTACTGAAAAATAAACAAATTAATCCTTATACATTTCAAAATATGCAAATTAACCCTCGTTAAATTTAATCTGCTAAATAATTATGGGACACGTTAATAAGTAACATCGGATCACCCCCAGAATACAAAACTAAAACAAACCTCGCTGGCATATATAAACAAATTTTATAAAGATCCTACTTTCCGTGATTTTCTCAATAACCCATCAATTATTAGGAAAACAAAACCAAAAACATCAATTATAATTTTAAAAAAGGTGTACTTTTGCAGGGAATTTAGAGTCACCGTCTTGGTGCCATATTCTATGGCTTGTCCAGTGTCTATGGTCTGTGAGGAGAAATCCTGGAGGACAAAAGACTGAATAAGTCAAGCTTGTCTAGCTATTGCTGTTGCTGCTGAGGCTGATTCCATATCGGATCTCCCTTTGCTTTTACTAATTTAATAATTTTAATGATTTTTTACTTACTGTTAAGATTTGTTAATATTTAAAAATTATTGATAAAATTTTTTAAAAAATCAAAATAATATTTTAGCTAAACTTTAAAAACCAAATTAGTATTTAATCATTCAAAATAATGCACCAAATCATCATTTAAGCTAATTTACACCTTTCGAAATATATAAAATCTAATTTACTCCCCAAATGCAACCCACCCCTAAATACAAGGGCTTCTTTGATATTTTTATCAAAACAACCTAATGTTCAGAGTGACTAAAATATTTAATTTCAAAAAAAAAAATAATTTAATGACTAAATTGAAAAAAATTAATAGCTTAAAGACCAAAAAAGAACAAAAGGCAGAGTTGGGTGACCAATTCTATAGTTTATCAAAAAGAACTACTTCATGTTCCAGGATAAAATTTAAAATTTAACTAAAGGGCAAATTTGCACATTTCGACTAAATGCAATCTGACCCAAGTACAGGGGCTTCCCTGGCACATATACCAAAAAGGGGCCTATGGACGACCAAATAGGTGTACATTTTAATCCCCAAAGCAAAAGGAAAACACAAAAGAAAATGAGAAATGAATCAAAACTTTATTCAGGATCCCAGTTAACAAGATAGACCAAAGCAAAACAAGCATTTCAATATCAAAAAGACAGACGAGGCTTGTAAACTAATTAATATCTTGTTCTCATATTATAGAAACTATTCCACTAGCCATAGAATGCGAAAACAGGGGAGGAGGACAAAACAGAAGCGTATTAGAGCATGATATTTCACTAATTTTCCTTCCACCCGCAACTCAAAACACCAAAATAACTAAAAAGACAACACCATAACAAAGTTGAAAACATTGTCTGCAACAAATATCTAATGCAAATGCTAAAATTACTGAGACACACCCAACCACTTAGAGAAGTTCTCAAACTCTGTGTAATCACTGTCGGAGATCATAGTCCGATACCATGCTTTGCCTGCTGACCTGATTGCTGTTGCCTCCTCCTGAATCGTCCACAAGATAGCATTAAAAAAACAACAACAACAAGGGGTTCTTAGAATTGCGACACAAAATAACAACACAGCTATAATCTATAACACAACTAGGAGTTCTTGAACATGAACAAACATTCAATAGCATGCCAGATATAAAGATTGATAATATAATCAATCCAGCCTGAGAAAGAAATGAAACAAGTATAATTTGAATAGCACAATTTATAAGAATAGGCACGGTGCAGCAAAATCAAAAGCCATTCCAAGTAATTTTATGCCCAAATTAATTATCAACAAATGATACAATCATCAATGCATAAAAACTTATGAAATATAGAATTTGACTGATGCACTTTAACAAATTGTTTATACTTAAACCAGTTAAGTACCAGCTGCCAAATGTTAGTCAAGCAAACCAAATATGGTATAAAGAAGCAACATTCAATAAACTATATACACTATTTCTAGGATGCCTACACCAATACAGAGTATTCTCATAAGCACAACCACAATATTCATAGCAATTAATGGAACAATTATGAAGCAGTAAAAAGCAAAAACATAGAATTTAAGAAGCCAAACATACAAAGCTATAACACAATTATCATCATTCAGGAAACATTAAAAACCAAAACGAAGTTGATATACCTTAGAAATGGGTTTCCTCTTCTTGTCAAGCTTCTCCTTCTTAGCCTTAACACGTTGTGCCTCAGCTAAAAGAGACATCCTCCTAGCAGTCTTCGCATATGGGTTCAACTTCAGCATAGCATTCAAGTTCTTGAGTGGGTTCTTCTTCAAAGGTGCCCTCTTGATCTCCTTCTTAATGGGCTTCACGACCGACTGCACCTCATCAGAGTTGATGATCCTACCCAGATCAGCGTTCACCATCTTAGATCGAGGCAGTACGTACCCCTTCTTCTTCTCAGAAGGCTTATCAAATGACCCGTAAATCGTGTCCAGCTTCTCGTAAGCCGATTTGGTCCAAATAATGAACCTTCCAAGGTGTCCACCAGGTGCCAGTTTCAACAGATTAAGCCTCTCCACGTTGGCAACCTCCACTCCAGGAATGTTACGGAAGGCTTTAACAAGCTTAGCTCCCTCATTTCCGTAAACAATCAAAGGACCTTTACGAGAAATGTACCTCCGATTCCTCATTTTTCCTTTTCCGGGTCTGATTCCTTGGCTGTCCTTAGCCTTTTCAACATCAGGATATGCTCCGATCTGTTTCAAAACCTTGATTGCACCCGAGGTTTTCTCAACGCTCTCCACAGCGTCAGAAATGACCAGCGGCATCTCCGGGACAGCCTCAATGCGGTGGCCACGTGCCATGACAAGGGAAGGAACAGCGGAGGCGGCTATGGCGGAAGCAACAGCGTAACGCTTCTGGTTAACATTGACTTTCCGGTGCCAGCGGCGCCAGATCTTGGTAGGAGCAAACATGCGTCCACCGCGACACATGTTTCCGAAAGCTCCTTGGCCTGCACGGTGAGTACCCCCACCAGGAACACGAGGGATACGCGAGACGGCACGACCGGTACCCCAGGATTCTGCCGACGTTTGGTGGCCAGCCCGTTTGGAAACGGCATAGGGTTGACGGCTGTTTTTGGATATATTGTCGTGGACGAAGGTGACGATGTCGGGTCGAATCGAGGCTTTCATCACATCAGCAAGAGGAACGGTTGGGGTGGCATCAGAAGCCATGTCGGACTCTATGGTTTGGACGGAGACAAGAGGGCGCGCTGCGGCGGCGGCCATTTTGTAGGGTTTGGGTGACGAGGGGAAGTGAAGATGATGGAGTAGAATGAAGAACAGGGAGGAGCGCTAGGGTTTTGAGAAGTGTGGATTATTTATATTCTTTTTTATTAGGAAAAGGGCCGATTGGTAACTGATTTTGGGCTGCTGACCCGAATATAATAACTCTGACTCAAAGCTTAATGTACTTTATGGGTCCATCATAGGACAGCCCGTCCAAATTAATTATATTTGTTTCTTTCCTAAAAATTATTTCTAAAAAATATATTACTTCTTTTTAAAAATTAATATATTTTTTAATTATTTTGCATAAAATATATTTCGTTATTGGTAAAAAAAATTTTAAATTTATTTTTAATGCAAAAAATATAACATAAATTATATTATTACAAAATATTATAGAAATATTTGTATTTGACAACCGAATTTTATTTTATAATAAGATAATATTTCATAATAACTAATATCTCATGTAGTTTTAGTAATAACTAATGTCTAATTAAAATTTAATTTGAAGTACCAACAGGTGGTTGGGGGAAGAAAAAGTAGAGTTTTTCTCTCTAAATATTTGGATTAAATTCGAATCTCGAAGTTTTTATTGTTGGAAAGTTTTTATTTAAATTTCACCTCGAAACAAATAGAATTGATCTTAAATTGACATTTGTGATTATACAAAAAAAAATTTAAAGTTATATATTGCATATATAAAAATGAATAATAATACATTGGAGCTCGAAAGAATGCATAAAATTAAGTGAAATTTAAATTAAAATATGTATTTTATACTTTAAAAAGCTTATTATAATCCAAAAAAAATTTCTTACTAAATATTTATAAATTTTAGTATATATTATTAAAATATTAAGTATATATTTAAATTTAAAATTATTTTTTATGTTAAATTTTATTTTTAAAATTGAAAATGTAATTTTAAATAATTTTATTACAATATTATTAAATATAAATATGTATGTTTAATAATATTAAAAAATATATAATATTTGAGATTAATATTTTATTATTTTAAAATATTTAAAAATTTTAAAATAAAAATTTCTTGTCATAATATTTGACTTTGTTCAAATTAGATTTTATATAAAAATAAAGTTATTTATAAAGAGTTTTTTTTAAATGTTTTTATGTGAAACAAATAAATCTTAAAATTTCTAAAGAAATCTACCAAAAATATTTTATTTTAAAATAAACAAAATATTGCTTAATAGGATATAATTTCATACGGGAGGAAGAAGAAAAGTATATCCCACATTTTATATATTTAAAAATAAATTTAAATTATCGACTAAATCTTGAGTGGAATGGTAAAGACCTTCATATCAACCCTTTAGGTAACATCAATTCTAGATTTAATCACTATACGCCCTTATTTATATATGTTTTAGAATGTGTGTTACATAATTTTAAAATTAGTGAAGGATGGTCTATTGAGTCTTAACTCGATTGGCATGGTATTATTGACAATACAGGAAGACTTGAGTTTGAGTGCAATGAAACGCATTATTCTTTTATTTATGGATTGGGGAGAAACTATAATGTTTCTAATCTAACTTGTTACAGTCCGATACTTATGGTGGAGGTATCAGACCTTGAGCCGCTAAAACTAAAAATTATTCTAAAACGTCCCTAAACGTCTCCAAGTCATACCTAGTAGTTCTAAATCATTTTCAAACATTCTTAAACCATATTTATATTTCTATACATCACATGAGCATGATTGAGACACTATAAAGGTCGAAATTGATATAAAAAGTAAATAAACAATATCATACACTTAATAAAAACATCATCAAACTTACAACTTCAATACTAACTAGCTTAAAGATATTTATATGCCAACAAACAAATACAAATGGCATTAAGAACAATTGAAAAACAACCTCAAAACTCGAATGGTGATGCGATGCTCCCAAGACAACCATGAATTCTTAGCAAGCCCAACTTGTGCATTTTAAACCTTTAACATGTGAGTTCAGCAAGTACACACAAGGGCAAAGCCAAAAAAAATTTTAGAGGGTCGAAATTAAATTTTAATTTTTAACAGTCTATATCTTTATAATTTTTAAAGGATTAAATCAAAATTTTATAATTTTAAAGGAGGCTAAAGTGCAATTTCATCTTTACTAATTTAAAATTTTAAAAAAATTTAAAAGACTTAAACAATAATTTTCCATTTTAGGGGGGCCAGGGACCTGCTAGCCCTCCTTTATATTGCAAACGAATTCATTCCTTATTACCAAATATCAAGGGCTCAACTTACCCATTAATAATATATTAGTATTCAAAGGGACTTCATATTCAAGACTCTCATTAAGGACACCAATATTGTTTAATCCAAAGTTTTTTGCCTTTTTGACCTTTAGCATCCTAACATATTCTCATGTGAGTTCCAATCATGGTTGTTAGTTCCTTATACAAGTCATATATCCTAACATATTCTCATGCGAGTTCCAATCATGGACGTTAGTTCCTTATGTTGGAGATTTTGAGAGAAGATAGATCCGGAGATGGTTTTGAATTAAATAATAAACTTCGAGGCACGAGTGACGCTTTCCAAAGAGAACTATTTGCCCCTACGCTTTCCAAAGTTTTGAGAGAAGATATATTCGGAGATGGTTTTGAATTAAATCGCGAAATTCCCTAACTCTTACTCTAATTTCTGAAAATTGAAATTGATTGTAAAAGAAATGTGAATTTGTGAGCATCATAGTCCATCTATTTATATGAATTCAATGGACACTTGTTAAAGAGTCACAATCCTTTCATATTGGACATACCTTTTGGAATAGACTTGTCCCATGGAAATGTATCTATTGGATGATAAATCATCACTTTTCAATTAAATTTGAAAGATGATAAATCATCACTTTTAATTTGAATAGTGCTCATTAATTTGCAATCTATAAATTTCCAACACCTTATACAAGTCATACATTTATAATCCAAAACAAATCTCATTATTAAAAACTTTAATTCATTCAAACCTTAATAAACTTTAGTAAACTGACTCGGATACACGCAACATGTCCAGGATACACCAAAACACATAAGCACTTTGTCTTTAGGCATCGCAACACATCCCTCCTAAACACACCAAAGATCACCTAGGTGCTAAACCCAAAGGCAAGAGATCACATCCCTTCAAACACAATTGAGAGCACAGAAGTGCTAAACCCAAAGGCAATAGAATACATCCCTTCAAACACACCAAAGAGCACAGAAATGTTAAGTCAAAGGCAACATAACACATCCCTATTGGCATGTCAATTGTATCATAACAATTTCAGTAAGTCTACTAGGGAACATTATGATCACAAATAGCTTAATTTATTTAAGGCCGTTAACGTATTTATTACCCAAACAACAGCATAATCAGAGATACAGAGTTCAAAAAATTTACAGAATTTAAAATACTATTTGGACAATTCCTTGTTTAATTAGTCATATAAACACAAAAGTGTTTTCACATTTACCTTCAAATCCATATTAACTTAGGCCTCTTAGATATGTTCCTTATTCATATTATGGTTTTATAAACTAAGATGACCAATTCAATTAGTTGCCATCATTTTCCATGGTAATCTCGGAAAAGGGATGTTATGACCTCACATCTAACTCAAATTTCCAAATTTCGTAACTATACAATATGTTTCCACATTTTTAGGCCACATTTAATAGTGTGTTGACTCTGAACCTAATGAGTGACTCCAGTGAAAAAGAGGATGATGTTCATCCTAGAAGATCATGATCCAAGCACCTGTGTGTGCAAGGTATGTGTGCGATATTAAATGGTTAAGAAAATATGAACATATACTACTATGTAATCACACTAGTATATTAAAAAAAAATATAGTGTGTTGACTCTATCCACAACTTACAAGGTTAGCAAATAAATTACCAAAGTTTACCAAAAAATCATATTTACAAAATTTTCCATAGTAATACCATCATTTTCAACCGATTTTTTAGCATTATTCAACTTATTATGAGTGGTTTGCTCAAAAATTGATTCAATTTTTTTTATCAAAATTAATATACTGGTTGATTCCCAATTCAATTGATCTAATTTAGTTTCAATAACCATGGCTATTACGGTCAACCAAATAGGTTGTTAGTAATTTTGTAAAAAAAAAGTAATTTACAATGTTGTCGAAATTAGGTAAACATTACACTATGATAAGAGATTCAATAATTTTGTAAGATATTCAATAATCCAATAAGAAATTCTATAATTTTTAATAATTTCAAAGGAGACTCAACAATTTACAAAATTATAAGAAATTAGATATACATTACGAAGTTATAAGAGATTTAGTAATTTTATACGAGTTTCAATAGTTTACATTTTCAGGAATTTTGTAAATTTCTAGATATTTAAAAAAAAAATCATAAACTTACTTAAAATTTTTAACATTTTCTAAAAAAAAAATTAGAATCCGAATTTTTAAAAAACTTTATGAAATTTTTTAAATCTTTTAAAGATTTTTTTAAAAATTTCGCCTACTTATAATTCTAAAAATATATTTGTTAATTTTAAAAAAGTAGATCATGATTTTTTTAAATTTTTAATAATTTTCTAAGTTTTAATATTTTTTGAGTTTTTAATTATTTTTAAAAAATTTTCTTATATTTTTAAAAAAGTTAAATTTAATTAACACATGGCGGAGTATAATTGGTTGATTCAACTTTTTTAACAGAAAATATATTGATGAGTAACAGGATATATAAAATGAAACTACAAGGTCAAACTGATAAAAAAAAATAGTATAAGTACCAAAGTGATAATTTAGCTATAGTACAGGAGCCAAAAGATATATTAGGCCAAAAATTGTTCATACCATCACGAGTCACTAAACAATGACGTGGAAGAATTTGAGGTGTCAGTTTCTCGTAAGGGATAAGAAAATAAAGGAGCCAAAATTTATGAACAAATTTTTGTTCTTTTTTGTGGGAGAGAAAGGCCATTGAAGCTAAGTGTGACTGGAATCTACAATTTTCAGACGCTAATGGATATTCGAGCTAGAATCGGGAGCTTAAAATCTCAAAGTTTTTGGAAAACTTCCCCGAGATCTATTTCTTCATGTAATTATCCTTGTTCTTCTTTCAAAACTTTCTGCTCCAAAAAGGACTCTCAGCAGCAACCTCAACAGAGCGGTGATGATAACAATGGTAGGAAATGTCGATCAGCTTTGAAGGCTCAATATCTATCAACCCAACTTGAATCTCACTTAAATATCGAAATGGGTATTTTGCTCTATGTTTTGTTTTTGTTAATTTTGCATGTCTATCCAGTATGCTCATTTTTTTTTGCAAGCCTGGAAGGTAAAGACGAACATAATACAGCTGTTGTATGATAGTAAGCGATATTGCAGCATAGTGCAGTCCTCATTGCGCATGATATGAAAAAAACTTCTGGGATTAGGATTAACTTTTCTATGTTGGTATAAGATCAGTTTCTTATGATACAGACAGTTCCTCAATTTAGATTGCCCTGACATTGATGCTTCCACCCAATTACTGTTGAACATACTCAGGTGATAAGTTCTCAACCGACTGGGATAAGGCATGGTCGAGTTTCAAGAAGCAAAGCAAAAGGTCCTTCTTTTCAGGGTTTTCTCCTAACAAGTATGTTACTTGGAATCCTAGACAATCGAAGTATCCCTTGTCCGAAGAGGTAGATCCAATAAAGAGAACAGAGAGGTCGAATCTCATGTTATGGACGAGTCCAGGATTTACTTTAGTAGGAGCAATAATAATAGTCTCATTCCTTTTGTTGTATACCATTCTTGCACCAGTTAAGTGATCTAATTTTCCCTATCAGAAATGTTTGTCCATTTGCTGTAAAAGGAACATTGTGTTGGAAGGAAATGAGTATATGCAGAAAGACAACTCAAGTTTCATTGCGAATGTGTTGACATTTAGCATAATCTAAATTAGATCAACCTGAAAAGTAATCCATGGTTGAAGTAATCATGTTAGCTAGTATTCTCAAGGTCAAATGACTTAACACCAGAGTTTCTTGAGAGAAAAATATTTCTTCTAACACAAGACATCATAGGATATAAAATGCTTTTATCACTTCAGGCTGGCAGACAAGGACATTCAACTGGGATTTTGAGCTTAAGTTTTTCTCTATGAAAGCAGATCAGACACATAAATGCATGCAACTCTGATCGGACAATGACACAGCCAATGATGATGTAAAGCAATGGAAATAGTTAGACATCAGTGTACATCATGTTATGGCAAAACTTAAGAGACTTTATGTTACATGTCATGTCAATTAATTATTATTTTATTAGAAGATTGTATTTATGAATATTTTATACCTTTCAAGACATCTATTTTTATGGTATTGAACTAAGGCATTATTCTTCAATAGAGAATCATGCTTAAGTGCTTCAAAGCTTAAAAGAACAAGAAAATCACAACCATGCAATTCCATATGCTCATCCAGCAGTACATTTATAGTTATACGTGAACCTTGAAAAGAAGATAATGATGGATAACAGCAAGCTCAGCAGTCTTAAGCTAATCTGCAGCAGGATCATAGAGTCGACACTCTAAAATGCATGTGGACTGAAGACTGCACCTCAAGCTTTAGAATTAGGCTCTTGAATATGAATTGACGTTTTGGCTAAGCTTGCTTCTAGTTCATTTAATTCATTCATGTCCTACTCATCATCATTATCTGTAGGGGATTCAGCATCAGCAGCAGAAGTAGCTGAGGTACTTGGTCCATCAGTAGCTGAATTATTATTGGCCTGAAGATGCGTAGAACAACAAATACTTGTTATCAACTAGTCCATCTCATATCAGTATGCCCACAACATTTGTGCATCCAAAGTGTAAGTAATCTGTATGCATTCAATTCAATTATATAACTAAAATCCACTTCTCAGCACCTAGCAATCATATCTTTGCCATAATATCAAGCACGGCAAAGAAGGGCCACAATTTTCCTCAATGAAGACATTAAAACAGGAAGAATACAAGTTGGATGAAATAATTTAGGCCCAACATACTCAGCAAGGTGCATATTTCAATCCCTCCTCCCTCCTAAAGTCAAGGTAGGAGCCCTTTCTGCCCTCTGTGCAGCCAAACTTACATCTCTTTCTGCTATTTTCTTTTTCTTCCATTCCATAAACAACTCAGGAGTCATAGGAGTTGAAGTTTTTAATTAAATACATGAATTAGTCAGGTAACCCAAATGCTTAACGAAGATAAAGTAACAAACTATGGAGATAGAAAAGGTAACAGGTTGATTGCAGCACATCTGATTATTACCTGATTCTCAATCTCTTCCTCAATTGTTGTTTTTTCACTCTCTTCCTCTAACAGAGCCTTCATCTGAGACTTTAGGACATATCCGGAGGGAAGGGCATGTCTGTAGTGACAATATTTACCACCATTTGGGCAGACCCAAAACCAACCATATTGTTTCTTTTCCATAGCTTCCAAGAAATATTTAAAAACCTCACGTACATCAAAATTCAGTAACAAGCAGTGCCATTCAAAGATAGCTTAGGCACAAAATGAGCAACAAATATCCCAAGTTACAGCTAAGCCCTAGGATTTACACCAACTTTATCTTCACAGCCACATCTGATTTAACCTCTCTGTCTCTTTATCCTCTGTGTATCTAATTACTTATTTCCACATTAGGTGAATCTCATAATGGAGATTCAGATACAAATGCTTTAGAATTTAACATAAGAATACCTCACAATAGCTTTGGATTGGCCATCGACCATGATAGGAATTCCACCAAAGCTAAAAGGCACGACTATCACATAAAAATGCACAAAATATGCATTTAACAAGCATAGAATTCAGTAGAATATGCACTTTGAAATGATCAGCAATATATATAGGATCAATAGAAAAAAAGCTTACAATATCAGTGGCTTATTCTGCTGATATTCCTTTGTCTTTGATTCCACGACCTTCTCCAAAGTTTCTTGATCCCAATCCTCCATTATTTCTTAAATAAATACAAACATAGAAAATCAGAACAACCTTCAATTTTACTGAATAATTAAGTAGATAAGAATTGAACTACACAAGATTTCATATCCCAAGTCAATATTATGTGAATTCTTTAAAGTGGGACAGTGTGTGATAAGTGCCAAAAGTAATATGTTTTAGTCTCATTCTTAATGCGTTTTTGAATGATTAGTCGATTTAAAATAATGAATTTTATGTTCATAATCCTTTAAATTCATGTTTCTACACTTAGAAAAGCATTTGAGAACGAAAGGGGTGAAAAACAAGCGAAAACTATACAAAAATAGCAGATTTTAGTAGCCACACGGGTTAGACACATGACCATGGACTAAATCGAAGACAAAAAAGAAAATTTGGGGCAAAAAGTGTGAATGTGGAAGAGTTTAATTCTAATTTATCTTTTAGGCTTTATAATTTGGGACACATGACCATGGATTATTATTATTACATTGTTTATATTTAATTTTAATTTATCTTATAGGCTTTATAATTTAGAGTTTAATTTGGATTCAATTAGGAAATTATTGTTTAGATTTAATTCTAATTATCTTTTTAGAATTTAATTTGGATCCAACTAGAGATTTTCATGTATTATAAATAGGGGATGGAGTGATATGAATTAGCACTTCGAATTTTTTTGTAAAATCCTCCATTCTCCAAACCCTAACCGTCAGAGATTATTCAAGAAAACAACTAAAGGAACACCATAGAAGTCGTCTTTGAAGTAGATTTCCACGAAGATTGAAGACCTCTTTCTAATTTCTTTTGGTTTTATTATGAGTCTTTCTTTATCTTGTGGTTATATTGTTTCTGAGATGTTTTCCTTTGTTAGCATGAACTAAATTCCTAAATACCTAGGGGAGATAAACCCTATGATGAATTATGACATTTGATTTCTAATTTTACGCAATAAATACTTATATTGTGTTCTTAATTGTGTGTGCTTAATTCTTGTTTGATGTGCTTAAATCAGAGGAGAAATAGACCTTATTTAAGAGTAGATCTAGCATAATTGAGTGGAGTTGCATGTTATCCTAGAAATAGGATGATATAAATCTACCGGATTAGAGTCAAATCTAATAGAGGAATCCATAGATCGAGTTAATGCGACAATAGGGGTTTTAATTAAAAAGAAGTTTTAATTAATCAACCTAGAGTTAGTTGATTTTATGCTTGAATAGAGGTATTAGCATAATTTAGGGATTTTTACGGATCAAAATACTAAGTGAGTAAATCATTTAATTCAGAATGATAATGACAGATGAAATCTAGGTGGAGTCTTTCCTGGGTATTGTTTACTTCTTGGTATTAAAACACTTGTTATTTCTTTCTTTAATCTTTGTCGCACTTTTAGTTTATTAATTTAGTTAATTTTAATTTAAAATAATCACTTTATTCGATCGGTTAGATAATAGAAAGATAGCTATTACTAGTACTTTTAGTCTTCGTGGGAAAGATATCTGTGCTCACCATAACTATACTATTAATTGAAAGGTGCACTTGCCTGAGTCATATTTTTAGTTAGTTTCGACTACACCAGTATGCCAAAGGTTTTAATTAAAAGGTTCGATGGTCGGTTACCAATATGGATTCTCTTTTCCACCCTATACTTATAAGGTAGTCCACCAAGACTTCCATTGTAAGGATCCTTAGTTATGACTTTCTTGGTGAACATTCCAAATTTGAATAGTCCTTGGCGAACTCCTTTTTCTTACTATAGCTCGAAAGAACTTGCTGACATCCTATCAGTCAGGTTAACTAATGAGGACCCACGCCACTCTAGCGGACTAAATCTCATTTCACCTTACACTCGAGTTGAAAAGTTGTTTGGATTACTTCCTCGTAATCCTCCCTATTTGCGATACCTTACTTTTAAGGTGTAACACATCCGTCTACAATGGACCGTTTTGACGTACAATATCCAGCAAACTATTATTTGAGCAACCATTCGAGTATATGATTTCTCTTATATGATGGTTCCTTAAGGAACTAACTCTATGGTAGGTATAGTCGTAATGAATTCTCCTCAAAGAGAAATATTCTTGATAGACATAACTATCACTTGGATAATCCTTATAAGTACCCCTTTCTGGTGGTTTTTAATGGTAGATCATTATTTGTTATCCTCGATTAAAACTTCTTTCGTTTGCCTATATACAAGACATTATTGTCATGTCATTCCCATAACTGATTCTTGTAAGGTTACCACCATGAGCGCTACCGGCTTCCATGTTTACCATTTTGGCCGACTTTTCTCATTTTTATTACCTTTTCCTTTTTCGGTGGATTCCTTAATCCCATTGACTAGATATCGCTTGCCAACTCTTACCTTTTTCTTCTAACCCTTTTTCCTTGTTATGTGATTTTCCATGATTGTCGTCTCGACGGACTACCCCATTTTTATTTTCCTAGTAGACTATCTCGCATTTATTGTCTCGACAAACTCCATATGATGTCATAATCGAGCTATGGTCTTATACATCATACCTCATGCTTAATGTTATGACGAACTCTTTATTTTGCCATAGCTGAGCTATGATCTTTCACATTATACCCCATGTTTAATGTCCTAGAAGACTCTCTATGTTGCCATAGTCGAACTATGATCCTACACATTATTTCTCATGTTTAATGTCCTGGTGGACTCTCTATGTTGCCATAGTTGAGCTATGGTCTTATACATTATTCCTTATGTTTAATGTTTTGGCAAACTCTCTATGTTGCTATAACCGAGCTATGGCCTTACACATTATTCCCCATGTTTAATGTTCTAGTGAACTCTTATGTTGTCATAGTCGAGCTATGGTCTTACACATTATTCTCCATTATAACCCATTCATTCCGCCTCACTTCTAACCTTGATGCTCGAACACCATAGTGTCCCCTCCGTGGAGCTTCTCACATCACAGTTTGCACCCAGCAATCTCGAATTGCGGTAAACAAAAATTCCATTTCCCAAAACCATCCACCCAGTCCTCTACATCGCCAAATCCTAACTTCATCTAATCCGTCAATAACTTTCCCTCCATACTCCACCATTATAAATGTGAAATACATGTATTTCATAAACATATTATCATGGAGTACGCTACTTTTTAGTCATGGAATCATAAACATTTCATGCATATCGGAATACATTTGCAAATACTCATATAACTACACAATCTTATACATGCATATCATTCTCAATCAACAACATAGAACTCTTTCTGAACTCAACACTGATTCATGCCATTCAGTCAACATCCCAAGAATGAAGCATAGAAACTCGCTTGATGTTTCTTTATCTCATCAGCTTAGCTTTTTCGAAAGCCAAAGCTTCCATTCTTCTAGCAGCTAAGCATGAAACCTAAAGTCATAAATTAAACTTAGCATTTCAGTTTAAAAACTCAAATTTCAAAAACATGTAGAACCCTTCAAAGGTTTTGAAAATTCTTAACTTCATTTCTTAAATTTACAAACACCAAAAGACTTATAACCTTACCAGCTCACTGGATTCTCAACTTTTTCAACTCAAACCTCATGATCATCGCTCCATGCAAAGCTTCCTGCAATTATCTCTTCTTTGGAGCAACCAAAGAAGAAGATAAATAAGAGAAGAAAATTAAATAGAATTGAGAAAAATTTACCACGAGAATTCATTTTTCAACTATTTATAACCCTTAAAGCACTGTTATCAACAACCATCCATTGGTAATCATTTTGTCTCCCACTAAAAAACCAGTTGGTTTTCATTCAACCGAACCAGAACTGGAACTCAATTACATCCAAATTAACCACTAATTTTTCTTGACTTTTCAGTAGAAGCCATCAATCTTACGATTTCTTTCAATTTAACCTCCAATTATTCCTAAATTTCAAACTTAAAAAAAATCGAATGTGACATAAAGAGATTAAGGATATCATATGAGGGTAACACACTTATGACAACATCATTGGACGGGCACTGATTGAGTAGCTTTCGTAATTGTATGTAATTGGGGAGAGCTCAATCACGACACTATAGTGGAATGACTTTGTGATTAAATGAATTTATAATTAATAGATGTGTTGGGGATCGACCCGATTAAGCAACAAACAAGTAAAGTTAACAGAAGAAATTGAGAAATTGAACACACTAATTTAACGTGGAAAAACCCTTCCAAAGAGAATAAAAAACCACAGGAAAAGATAATTTTACTATAATGGCAGAAGAACGAAGAGTACAAAAGATAGAGATAAAAACTAAACCCCAAAAACTCGAAAATCAAAGAACCCACAAAACATAAACACAAAATTCTCCAAAAGTATTATGAGTTTTAATCTCTAATAAGCGTATTTTCTAAGGTTGTAAAGAAGTATATTTATAGACTAAATTCTTAGGTCAAATAATAATAAAATAATTTAAACTGATTAGAGTTTGATTGAAACAAATAAAAAGAGTTTAACTAAAATATTATTTCTCAAATTTGACTGAAATATGAGTCATACTCAACAAGACAAAAATCTAAAACTTAATTATAAATCATCTGAGTCACATATGTCCAATTGGTCCCTCTGCTAGCTCGTTAAAATCATAAATGAATTGCATGTTGAATCAAATAAACGCTCGGAATGGGGTAGTTCAAATGTGCGGAAGTCGAGATTAAACACTAGTGCCAAACTGTTGTAGAGAAATAGATTACTATGAGATCAATGCTCAGAAGCCGAGATTAGTTATTTATTCTTTTGAACGTATAATAGTTATGCAATGATATGTAAAATAAAATCTTGTACATAATGGAATTTATAATTGTGTACTTTAGCTTGAATGGATACCATGTGTTGAGTGCGATATCATAGAATGCATCCCATCGGAATATTTGGTGAACTGAAGCATGTGGAGTGATTTTGCTTTGTACGGTCATGGGGGGAAGTCTACATAGAGGTCTCAATCGATGGTCGTTATGCGGTCATGGATCGGGGTATAACCGGAGAGCCAGTTGACAATCGTTACATGGCCACGAGCTCAAATATTTTGAATACTCTAAAATGTTGCCTTATAAATACCACACAAAAGTTTGAGGGCATAATCATATGAAAAAATTGTGGGGCTTCCAAATATAATCGACATATTTTTTTCTCCATTTCCAAGCAACCGATACCTTTAACCTTCATTTTTATCCGAAGGTCGGCAATGCTATAAACGCAAGAGGACTCTCAGGCGGGGAGCGACTGTTGGTGATGCTCTTTTTAGGGTGACAACATTTATCGTAATTAAACTACCCATTAATAATTACAACCGCTATCAAATCGACCCGAGTTTGACCTCTATTGTGTTGGATCATCTTCTCCGCTTGAGAGCCCGCTTGTGTCCACCTCGGTGTCAACCTTCGAACAAGAATGAAAGGTTAAAGATATCGACTGGTTGGAAATAAAGAAAAAAATTATGTTAAATGGCCCCTTATAATTATGACCTCAATCTTATGTATGATATGTATAAGGCGTCATTTATGGGTATCCAAAAAGCTTAACCTCGTGACCGCGTAACAACCATCAAATGGCCCCTGGTTATACTAGAACTCGTGACCACATCACGACCAATGATTGGAACCTCCACCTAGACTTCGACCCATGACCGTATCAAGCACTGTCACCCCAGAACCTGATTTCCCCAGAATGAGTTTCTAAGGTAATGATGCTATCTCGTTATGACATATAAAATGTATGTGTTTTAAAACGTATTATCACATCCCGACCTCTCAAATTTACATATGAACTTTTGCAGTTTTACTCTTAAACCCTTTAAAAACCTTAAACCCTAATACTAAAAACCTTAAATATAAAAAATAAAAAATCCTAACCCTAAAAAATTATTTCTCCAAAATCAATCTATTTCTTTAAATTAAAAAAAACCCCAAAATCTTAATTAAAAAAATCGTCATATTCCTTTAATTTAGCCTAATTTTCTTTTCTAATTACACTGCGTTGGTTATTTTATTCCCTATTTATTTTAGAAACGGAATACGCCTGATTTCCCCATTATTATATAGTTATTTGTTATTTATATGTACGGAATTTATTATGGGAAAAACACAAAACAATTGGTTCATAAACGTTCACTAAAGATTGAAAATACCTGCCTCTCAAATTCAATCCATACCAAAGAAAATATCCATGGAAGAGCAGCCTAGTGAACTCACCGCAACTGTAACCTCACTTCCTTAGCCAAGAATGAAGGATTTTCTCGTCATCCTTGGCAGTTCCTCTATTCCCAGCTCTCCAACTCCCACCAATCTCCACCACCATCACCGCCACCGCTCTTCATCCAAGAAAACCAACTCTTCTTTCCGCAAGCTTTCTCCTTCAATAAAACAATGCCATCCCGTCTCTCCTTCAATCCCCACCGTCCACTCTCATCAACACCCTTACCCTCTCCTCTCCTCCACCGCCCAATGGAACCACGCTTCCCGCCGCGACTCCCCGCTCAAGTACAACGCCGACCTCGCTTCGAAGCTGGCGGAGGATGGCCGTCTCGAGGACTTTGCAATGACGGTGGAGATGGTCGTTGCTTCGGGTGTTAATGCTTCGCGTTTCGTTTCTATGTTGAGTGTTGAGCTTGTTTCTAAAGGGATTGCTTCGAGTGTTCAAGAAGGGAAAGTTAAAAGTGTTGTTCTAGTGTTGAGGAAAGTTGAGAAGCTTGGGGTTGCTCCTCTGAAATTGGTTAATGAGTTTGGTTTGGATTCGTTGAAAAGGGAGTTTCAAAGGATTTTGGGTACTGGTGAAGTGGAGGAAGCTGTTGATTTGTTGGAGGCTCTAAGAGGTAACCTTTGACCAATGTGCATTTGCTGCTTTATTCTCATTAATACCCAAATGTAAATCATATCATAATTCCTTAGAAACAAACAAACAATTGTACTAGATATCAGTGCTTGTATGCAGTGAGTTTCTCATGCTTGGAAGATTTTAGGTGTGTGTTTAGTTACTCTGTGTTTTAGAGGTTCCTTGTATTGCTTGACAGATGTTTTATTGATTCAGGTTTTCAATTCACAATCAAGGAACTAGTGAATCCATCTTACATTGTAAAAATCTGTGTTGATAAACGAAACCCAAACCTGGCAATAAGGTATGCGTTCTTGCTTCCTTTCTGTTTGTTCCCTGTAGATCTCAATTTTATCAAACTCTGTAGCTTCAATGAATTCAAAGATGAGCACTTTTTTACAATTTTTTATTGGCCTGTTCTAATTCTTGGAATGTTTACATTTAAGGTACTCTTGCCTGCTGCCACATGCTCATATATTGTTCTGTAGCATTATATGCGAATTTGGAAAGAAGAGGGATTTGGCATCTGCATTGACAGCATATGAAGCGTCCAAGAAGAACTTGAGTGGTCCTAATATGTATCTATACCGTGCAATAATTGACACTTGTGGTCTTTGTGGTGATTACATGAAATCTAGAAATATTTACAAGGTATTTTCTCATCTGCCGTCTGAAATTCAACGAAATTTTCTTCCAAGTGTTTCATTCGGTTGTAATTTCTGCCCTAAGTCCCGCAAAAAGATTCTAACCATCCTCCGCTGCCCAAACTCCTATTGCTGCTAATGTGGTTGTAACTTGCTTGATTAACTATGCTTGCAGTTTGGAGAGTTCGATCATCATGCCTTTGGTTTAGATTTCAATGCCTTTACATGCAAAATCATCCCTTGTTTTGTCACATTTCTAGATTGTTATATTCCAATGAGATTTGGCTTACTTTTTGCATGAATTTTGCAGCAGGACATAGTCAATCAAAGGGTCACTCCAAATATATATGTATTCAACAGTCTCATGAACGTCAATGCTCATGATCTGGGATACACATTAGATCTTTACAAGGACATGCAAGTATGCCCATCTCCTTCTCTTTGCTTCTATGGTTAATCTTTCTCTTTTTCATCTTATTTGTTGACCTACTGTTTTACTGAAGATACAATATAGATATAGTCATTTTTAATGGAAAGTGTTGATATATTTCTAATTGTTGTATATCTGATGATCTAGTGTCCAAAGTTGTGGCGGAGACTGGAGATGAACTTTCCCCATTTAAACATTCCATAGAACCACAGCATATGAAACTTTATGCTGCATATATATTAGCAAATATCATGTATTAAATTGTGTTTCTTTGTTCAGAATCTTGGTATCACAGCAGATATGGCATCTTATAACATCCTTTTAAAGGCGTGCTGTCTTGCTCACAGAGTTGATTTGGCCCAAGATATATACAATGAAGTAAAGGATCTGGAGTCCACAGGAGTGCTGAAGTTGGATGTCTTTACTTATTGCACAATCATTAAGGTACTTCTTGCTGCCTATGTTACTTGGATTCAAATGCAACTGTTAGATACGGGTATATGTTTGACATGGATTTTTCAATTTTTCTAAGTTTTTTGGTGTATTTGGAGGGTTATATGCCCAAGCCTATGTCTGAAAATGTGTTGGAAACGGGTACTAAAAGGAAAACAAAGGGTCAAAGAAACATAGCTTTCTGCACTGTCCAAGAAACAGTTTCAATTTCTATAACCTGTTCAGTGTACCTTTTATGATATATTCTTCTCTGACTAATGCATGCATAAAACTTTTAGATCTTTGCAGATGCAAGGTTATGGCAAATGGCACTGAAAATTAAAGAAGATATGCTCTCAGCTGGGGTTACCCCTAATACAGTTACATGGTCATCATTGATCAATGCATGTGCCCATGCAGGTCTAGTTGTGCAGGCATTTCAATTATTTGAAGAGATGATTCTCTCTGGATGTGAACCTAATTCACAATGCTGCAACGTTCTTCTACATGCTTGTGTTGAGGCTAGCCAGTATGACCGAGCTTTTCGCCTTTTCCGCTCCTGGACAGGAAGCCAGGAGGGTAATATAGATAGTATGTTAAGTACAAAGCAAGTAAACAGCATATATTCGGTTTCTACTACATCAAACTACATAACTACTTTGCATAATCCGAGTTCTGTAAAGAAGTTTTCTTTCAAACCTACTACAGCAACATATAATATTTTAATGAAGGCATGTGGTACTGACTACCATCATGCAAAAGCTTTAATGGATGAGATGAAGTCTCTTGGCCTTTCACCTAATCATGTAAGCTGGACGACTTTGATCTATATATGTGGAGATTCAGGCAATGTTGAAGGTGCAATTCAGGTTAGGTATCCTTTCATAAAGGAATATATCCTATTTTTCTCTTCCATTTTATGTTGTTTCTCAAACAATAGTACATTATTGCTTCAGGTTGTATCCTTTAGGATCCAGACAAAACTTTGTTGCCACGTGTTCATTCACAATGCCTACCATTGGCCTGCGTCTAGTATTTTCTGTTGAAAAAAGTTCTATGCAACTACTTACTTTCTCTGATGATGGCTTTTTTCTTTTCAGTTCAGATCTTGAAAACCATGCATGTGACTGGAATTAAACCGGATGTTGTTGCATACACAACAGCAATCAAGGTACAGGGCTGTGTTGAATATGTAATAAACTTGGTTATTCTATAATTGCTGCCTTGGACACACGGATGCACTTTTTCCTGTCACATAATCTTGAATTGGTTGTTGGATTGTGATATTTCATACTATTTTGTATCACAGGTTTGTGTGGAAAGCAAAAGGTTGAAGTTAGCTTTTTCGTTATTTGAAGAAATGAAGAGATATCGTGTTCAACCTAATTTGGTAAGTGATCTGTAACGATGCATATCAGTTCTTCAATTTTTAGAAATTATTGAAAGAATGCCTAAGTGTGAATCTGCAATGTGTCAACATATGAATTCACCTTGTATATAGCTGTAAACGGCTGTCAATGAAGGTTTTAGCAAAAAACTCAACTTCTTTCATGTTTCAAGCACTAAAAATCATTCTTCTATAATGCTCAATAAAGAAATATGGAACTAGGCAGTTCTAATTTTTTTTAATACAGTTATGGTAAATCCATTTATTATAGCTTGCGCCTTTTTTTCACAGGTAACGTATAATACACTTTTAAGAGCCCGTAGCAAATATGGTTCCTTGCATGAAGTACAGCAGTGCCTTGCAGTATATCAGGAAATGCGGAAAGCGGGGTATTTTTAGCATTTTCTCTGAACTCCTTATCTGCATGTGTAGGTGTTTAATTGCAGATTGCCTTGAGAACTCCCATGCTCCATAGGCAACATAATCATTATATGGTGCTTGCCGTTGATTTATTCTTTGGACCTAATGAATTGTGGACTTCGTCAATTTTCATTTAAACTCTTTGGACCTAATGGAGTCTGAAGGGTTTTTACATTGTTAGTCTAGGTCTAGGTTAAGCAAATATGGGTGTGTTGGACACAGGCGTTCTCAAATTTTTTTAAAGTTTTCCATACATTTAGAGGATCTTTGAGGGTCATATCTCCATACCTAAGTTCAAATATATGTCAGATGCAGGTGGTGGACATGGGTATTCCAAAGAGAAATGAAGAATAATACCGACTTAGGTCTAGGTTGTGGCTTGGGTGAAAGATGCATGTTCTTGAAATTTTCAAAATTATAACAAAAAATAGGATACTTGATTCATCTGTTCCTTAATTCAATCAAATAAACAAAAAGTTCCTTTATTGAGCCTTTTACCTTTCTCTGATGAAGCTGTAGCATAGCATTATTCATCGCTGCTATACCAATATCACTATGCAAAGCAATGATAAGATTCAGTCTTTAAGGGGTATCCATTGCAGGTACAAATCCAATGACATTTATCTCAAGGAGCTCATTGAAGAATGGTGTGAAGGTGTAATAAACGAAAATAACCAGAAACAAGAAGGGTTAAGTTCCTGCAAAAGAACTGACCTAGAGAGACCTCACAGTCTACTGCTTGAAAAGATTGCAGTGCACCTGCAGATGAGCACAGCAGAAAGCCCAGCAGTTGACCTTCGTGGACTTACAAAGGTACGATCGATTACTGCTAAATGCTAATGCAGATTGAAGCATCATAAATGTGGATGTTCTCAGTAGAGTTAATATCATATTTGGTCCCTATGCTTCAAGTAGTTCTTTAAGGATGGTCCTTTTACTTGTAAATGAGCAATGCGATATCTGCAGTTCAGTTGACTGAATCGAGTTCATAAGATTAATATAGTTAAATGAAGATGATGACATGATATTCAAGTTTTCAACCAATTACATAATGACATGTGATATAATATTTTCTTTCATCATTGAAAATCCACTTGAGCTACACATTTGATATTCACATGTGGCATACATTTCCTAAATTCAGCAATAAACTGAAATTTATCGGAAACCATCTCCGCCATGTGTGTTTTCCACCTTAATGTCTCTCTGTGCTTTAAAACATCCATCATGTCTGCTCATTCTCATTCTCATTCTCCCATCACTTAATTTTCTTTTTTCTTTTTAATTTAAAACAAAAACCCAACAACTGAAGGAAAAAATAAGCCCAAACGAAAAGTTAAAATTTTTTTAGTTTTTTTTATCATGCCTTTTCCATGATGTTACAAGTAGATGCCAACTGTGTAAGTCAATATGATTTTTAGTGACAACACCATTATGGTGCCACACGTCACCATGTAATTGGTTGTCTACTGGCGATGTCAAGTTTATGAACTAGATTGACACTACTTGCATACCTCGCTAAAAAGGTTCTTAAGGTATAATAAAGACAAATAGTCTGCTTGATTGAATCTATAGTCATCTTAAATAGTTGTTTTTTTGGCCAAAGCCATGTTAAATATTTTAGAGAACTTGAATCTTGAAGGTAATCTTTTACATGGTATTGTATTTTCCTGGCAACTGATCTGATCTCTCATGAGAGTTTATGTAATAACTATGACAGGTTGAAGCTCGGATGGTTGTTCTTGCTGTTTTACGAATGATCAAAGAGAACTACATCCAAGGTAGAAAATATTCACTTAAATGCTTTAACCAATGGTTAGAATATGGTTACCTTTTCAATCTGGCAGATTAACACTGCATATATGAATGCATCTGACATCTAAACTTTGTGATGGTCGATTCACGTAAAGCTAAATCCACGATTAAGTAGTGCATTTCAAAGTCATATTTTTATGCTTCTCACTAGATTCAATTGCAGGACGTTCAGTAAAAGATGATATGTTGATAATCTTAGGAATCAGTGAAAGGCGTGATGAAGCAGCCAATGTAATATCTGGGATGAAAGATGCAGCAATTAAACTTCTGCAGGATGAATTGGGGCTTGAGGTACTCTTGGTTGAACCTCAAGTTAAAAAGGATGGATGGGTAGATTTGCAGACTCCTAGTGCAAATACAGTTTTATTGGCAAAAGCTGGAAAGAACAGTTTATCATCAAAGCCCTTATCTTCTACCAGGAGACCTGTGATTCTGCAAAGGTTAAAGGTTCTGAGGAAATCTTTGAACCAATGGCTCCAAAAAAGGACAGATGTTATTAGCAGGTGAGGTGTATATATATATATAACTCAATTTTGTGCATTGTATTTTATATATTAATAATTATTTAAATATAGATATAAAAGAGAATGAGAGAGTGAACTGTAGGAGTGTCAGGATTAAAGATGAGGTCAACTGTATAGTTGTACCGACCATATTTAACTCGAATGTGATGAAATAAAATGGAGGTTATTTCATTTGTACCTACCGACTACTCTGTTTCTCATGTATTAGGTCAGTTGTGTATAATTTCTTCCTCTCCTAAGCATTTTCTATATTATGAACAACTGAAGAAAGATAATCGAGTTACTTGCTGCTGTTGTAACCTACAGTCCCAAACCTAGATGTGAAGTATTTTAGGCTTTCAAATGCATATGATTTCTTTCAAATTTCCTGCATATAGAAATTGTGAAAGCTTCCAACCCATACCAATCACCGAATAATTAGAAGTAAAATAACAACATATGAAATCCAACTATTACTATCTTTAAGAAAAGTGATCATTGAACAAATTTCCAAGTTCTCATACATAAACCTTAAACAACAATTCCACATTCTGAGTTCTTACCTCTCCTGCTCAAAGCCAATCCTGCTGCTGCAACTTCAATGGCAAATAAACCTCAGACAAGTATTGAAACCCGAATGAACTCAATGCCTGAATCTCCGCCTTCTGCTTAGTCTTCACCATCAAATTCAACTCCTCAACCCACCCAGGGTTCTTCTTCACAAAATCTTCCTCCAATAAATCTTTCCCAGTCTTAATATCCTGTTCTGTCATTGGTAACCTACATTGCTCTGGTATCTTATACTTATCCAAATCACTTGGCCTTATCCCCAGCCACTTGATATCCGGGGTAGTCAAATTCGCACTGTCATAAGACATGTTTTTCGATCCACACCCGTACACAGACAAAATTTTCAATCCATACGGATCACTATCAACCAATGCCAACACTGGAAGCTTCAATTCCATCTTCATTTTCTTCAAAAACAACCTTGTAGCCACATCCGGCTGCCCTTTTGCAGTCACAATTATACAAGGAAACCGATTGTAAAACCTATCTTCAGCTAATCTAATATAAGCTGCATCTTTTTCTACCAACAGAATAAATAATGCATCGCTCTGCATATCTCCGACTCGATCAATGTTAGGAGGAATTGCTTTTCCTCCCATTCCCATTTTAGTACAATCGATCATATCTCCGTTGTCACTAAAAATAAGTCTCCCAACGACCACTCCTTTTTCCGCAGCGATTACGTTGAGACTGGACCGAGTGCAGCCGAGTATACAGGAAACGTCGTCCAGAACGGCGTCAGATTGAACCTGGTCTTGGAAGAGCTTAACGTCTGTGTAGAAAAGGTCACGCTTGGTGACGTGAATATTTTTGAGACAGAGTTGGTGGACTAAAGAGAGGATCTTGGCGGTTATAGTGGTTTTACGTACGGAGGAGATGTGGGAGAAAGGGCGGACGGTGGATTTGTCTTTTAAGACGATGCGGTCAAGTTCGGGGACGTAGAGTTGGTTGGAGGACGAACGGGAAGGGACGGTGAAGGAGAAGCCTTGGCCGGAGAGGATTTGGTGGGTGAGCTGGAGAACGAGGGATTCGAT
Organism: Kokia cookei; assembly: GCA_039519145.1. Taxonomy (NCBI): domain Eukaryota; kingdom Viridiplantae; phylum Streptophyta; class Magnoliopsida; order Malvales; family Malvaceae; genus Kokia; species Kokia cookei. The sequence goes on along the minus strand of CM076900.1, from coordinate 7,669,366 downwards.
GACGGATTGGACGGAGGAGAGTGAGAGGTCGGACACTTCCCGGCAGGTGGAGGAGAGGGCCAGGTCGGCTAGGGTTAAGGGTTTGGAAGTTGAAGAAGAGGAAGAGGAGGTGACGGATTTGAGGATTTGGAGGATCTGGGCATCCGATTTGAGAAGGTTCTTGAAAGGCTGGGATGCTGAATCGGAGTCAGAGTCAGAGTCTGCACGGCGGCGCTTCTTCTTGTCGGCCATGGTGATGGACTGTGGAGGGATGATACTCAAGTAAAAGGCGGGAAATTGGGAAATGAGTGACGAAATAAATGCAAGGGCTAGCTAGTAGCTAGGGCTTGCTAGTTAGTTGTTTGTGAACGGGGAGAAGCGCATAAATTACGTTGTAGAGTTGGGAGTAAATAAAATTGAATAAACTGATAACAATTTATTTCTATCAATTTTGAAAATTAATAACTGAAAGTTAATTATTATGATTATAAATAATTTTGATTAATATAATAATAAATTTAACTTTTAATTATTAAAACAAAAGACGGTACATAATTTTGATTAATAACATAATAAGATCACGTTCAGCAATTCGTTTCAAATAATTTTTTCATTAAATAAATCTTTTTTGCTTGAAGGATTATTGAATAAACTTCATTTAGGTGTTTTGTTTTATTTTTAAAACGGGTTCAGGGGTTTATTAAAAAAGTTAAAAATATCACCAGTAGCAATCCAAACGAACTTTTAGATAGTTTAATTATCTTTTTAGCCTTAGATATTGGCACCAATTTCTTTTTTTTTTTTTTCCAAAATTTTTATGCTCTCTTTTATTTCCTTCATTCTCCTCTTCCATTTTATTAAACACGAGAAGCAAAGAAGAACATGGACAGTTGTATTATATGGGCGACGGAAATCATTTTTGAAATCTATAACTTTTCGGCATATAACACAAGAAGCAAACCATCTCGCCCATCATCTAGCGACAGAAGGACTACGGAGGAGAGAAGAAGTGTACCCGAAAGGGAGACTATCAGATTTCCTTCGTGAGCGGATCATGGACAGTTGGATTCGCGAACTTGATTAACAAAGAAGGATTTGGAAAAAAATCCTAAAAACGGATAAAGGATTTTTCTTAGCAAGAAACAAAGGCAGGTTTTGGGTAAAATGAATTTTTCAGTTTTTTCAAATAATAGAAACCGTCGGTAGCACACAGGATTGAAAGCTTTGTTTTTATTGGTCTTGTATGGTGTATTGTGACAGACCATTTGAACAGTTTTTATTTTATTTAAGTTATAATAAGAGCCCTTCCTTTTTCTCAAAAAAAAAAATATATTTAATAATTATATTTAAATATTAAAAATATAGTTTATACATTCTAATTAGATTTTATAAATAATTAATATTAATTATTTATAAATATTTAAAATTAATATTTCATATATTAAAATATTAACAATAAGTTATAATAAATTATTTTTTATATTTTTGTTAAAATATCATAATATTAATTAATTTGAACATTATTTAAATGCATATTTGTTACTTTATAATACAATGTCTAAAATGATCATTTTATTTCTCAAGAGCACTTTTTGATAACAATGCTAAACACTCAAATCTTAAACCAAATTTTTCAAAATTACTTCTTAAAAATACTTTTCCACCAAACTTTTTAAAGCAATTTTCAAAAGCAAAGCTAAATTAACTCTAAATATTACATATTAGTAATCCTATTATTAGAGGTAATATTAATTTTCTTGAACCAAATGTTCCATCAGTATAGTTTGTGCTTACTAAAGGGTAACTCGGTCTAAAATATAAATTTCAACTTTTGTCCAATCTGATTCGTATTTATAAATGATTGAACTAAATCCTTTTATGTCTACTCATCATATTTTTAAAATTTTAAAATTTGTTCTTTTTAATTTATATTTAATAATTTAATATGTTTTCCTTTTATTAAAATTTTAAAAATAAACAACCTCACACTTTTTTTAATATTTGCATAATAATTTATATATATATTATTAAGTTTTAATATCAATAACTCAATATAAAAAAATAAAATAAAATAATTCATTACACAATTAAAAAATAGATCTATTATGATCTACTCAAAAATGTAAGTAAGCCCTCAAAGTTTAAAATTTTTGCTATTTCTTTTTTTGTATAGCCCTCTCAAAAATCAATTTTTATATGTTTAAATCAATTTTTATGGTAGAATATTGCTTTTTTTTTTGAATCAATTGTTTACATGTTTAAATTGATTATTATGTTAGAATACTACTTCTTTTGAATAGACTGTTTATATATTTAAATCGATTGTTATATAGGAATATTGTTTTTTTTGAATAGATTGTTTATATATTTAAATTGATTGTTATATAACATATCTAATTTTAACTTGATCTCTCTAAGATTAACATCTTGACTTTGCCACTAAAAACATTCCTAGAGGGCCATTTATAGGCTCATTCGCTTCCGTGTCCTTCATGTTGTAAGTGACCTCTTGAAGCCTGAGTGGGGAAGTTCTCCCATATTTATCTTTGCCTAGGGACTTATACTTAGATTATAGTTAAAATACAGTCTTAGAATGTGAGCTAGGAGTGAGGATAGGCTATGGTTTGCTGAAAAACACAAAACTACAAGGACTAAAATTGCAATTTATCTAAAAAATAGTTGAGGGACCTAATGTAGTAATTCCTTTTCTGTTTTTCCTTTCCCGACTGATGCTTTGTGGCCCCCACTAAGTAAATATACTTTATATTTTTCTTTCCCATTTTTCCACGATTTTTTCTTGTAACTTTTTCCCTTATTTCTCCTTCTTCCGCGTCATTACTTCTATTTTATTTTCTTTTCTATTCTCTTTTCATCTTTTCTTCTTCTCCTCTCTTTCTCAACCCTAGCCGTCGCACTCCGGCGCCGCCACCAAACGATCCACGTTTCCTCTTTCTTTGAATCCACCACTGAATATCTTTTCAGAACCCACTTGAAAGCCATTAAAACACCAAATCGACTTCGACTTTCTCTTGCCCTGATCTACTGGCTCCGCCGTTAGATCGACACGGGATATCAGGCTAACCTTCCCTTCCCCGAGATATAACCTCTGACAGTTTGGATTGTCCAACGGAGGCCTCGAACCCCTCTGACCAGGCTAACGTCAAATATGTTCTCTCTTCCTCTTTTTTTTTTTCTGCTGTAATGTTTGTGAAATGATGATTGAGTAGTGTTGGTGAAGGTGGTGGCTATGGTTTAGAGAGGGACGGAGAGTGATCTTGATGGTGGGCGGTTGGGGGGCCTCGGTAGTTATGAGATGGTGGAGGTTCTGGGTAGTGAAATTGCGGTGGAGATGGGGAAGATGATTTGTACGGTGGGGGAGGGGTTTGGGCGCCTTTGGCTTTGACTCAGTGAGGATTAGTGATGGCAAAAATGTTGAGGTTTATTGTTTGTTAATTTGACATAGGCTTGCAGCTGGCCGAGCTGGCTGGCTCTAGAATAGCCAGGCAGTAAGTTATCACAGCTGCATAAATCAAACTGGGGCGCCTAACCAGCTCTTGACTGTGATAGTTTAAGCAGTCCAAGATAGACTGTCCCATACATGTTATTGTTTAATCAATATGTTTTCTTGTTAAAAATCTTAATGATTGCAATTTTTTTGTCCATGAAGCATTGCTGGCAGGAAATGGCGCAACTTCATCGAAACCAATCGACAGCTTGTCAAAGAGTAGGAGAACAAGGGCACCACTATCCTATCTATTGAAACGAGCAACCGGAAAACACGTTAAGACATCGATGTCTACTAACAAAACTGAACTTAAGATTCATAAATATGGTAAAGACCATACAAGGATACAAAACATCCTAAGCTCACTTGAAGGATGTCTGTTGTGAACATGTTATGTAAGTAGCCATCATTTTGGCAAATCAATGTTGAGACAAAACAGTAATTGAATCGTCTTTCCATTTCCGGGAACGCATTGTGGCGGTAATCTCAAACCGCCCAAGCCAGCAAATTGGAAGCTGAGAAGATCAAGCCATAGACATATTTAGCCATCCAAGGAGTGGAGCCATTTTTGAGCTGACCAAATCAGGAACCATCCTCGAAAACTGCAAGCCTTTCATTGTTGTTGCTTGTTAAACCACTTTCCATTTCACTTTTGGACCCTCCAACAGTACCTTCCATTCTTCATCACATCACAGGTTCTGACATGTTCCAAGGAAGTAGCAAAAAGAAAAAAAAGAAGAAGAATAAAGTAGATTCCCAGTTCACTGCAAAAATGGAAACCTTGTTTCAAAAAAAAAAAAAAAACCATTAAATAACAGTAACATTAACATAGCTGTAAATAATCATTGTTTTGTCATAGTGGACACATGATACCGTTACCGAAATGTGAGAAGGTGGGAGTAATTGAGAATCGTACTTTCATAAAAAAATTGGTTTTGTTCTTATGGTTTTGATTATGGGTAAATTATACCAGTACTTTTCAAACTATTAGTATTTTCTTTTCACTCAATTATTTAAATTTGTTTTTTTGTCATTAGTTAGTTAACAATGGTAATTTATAAATTTTGCATAATAACATTTTCAATTCTCAACATTTATAAATTGGGTTAATTTAGTTTTGATTTTAAAAAAAAATTAACCTCAACATTTACATATTGTGTAATTTGACTTTTTTTTTTTCCAATGTTATTTTTTTGTGACATTGAAGTTAATTTTAAAAGAAAAAGAAAAGATGAAAATTATTATCTTGAGTTTTAAGGTGCTTCTAATTTTTGTATATTTTCAATCAAACTCAATTAATAAAATTTCTTTTAGTGGTTTACGTGAAAGGATTACAAAAAAAAAAAAAAAAAAAAAATCTGCAAAAAGGATCAAATTATAATGTATAAATGTTGAGAGTTAAAGTTGCTATTATCTCAATCTTCAAAGCTGAGACTGTTAAACAAAATTGAATAGTTAGGTGACAAAAAAAACTAATTGTTGGATGACTATCCTTTGATTATTTGGATTTATAGTAAAGCTTACAAAAAGTGCAAAGTTCAATGGGGGTTATAATGGTATAATTTTGGTTATAGTCTCTCTATTATGGGTAAAAGTGTAACACCCTTAAAATTGTTATGTTATAAAAGTAGTATAAAGTGAGAAGTGTATAATGGATTACTCGATAAAGTAAAATAAATAATATAAATGATAAAAGAGAAGATTGATGGATGTAAAAAAAAACCTCAATTAAGAAGTATGTCATGATATGTTAATTTAAGGCAAGGATTAAATTGTAGAGATGTGAAAAGTTTGTGACTCAAGTGTAAATATTCAAAATTTATGAGGGAAAAGTATAAATATTAAAAAGTTGAAGGAACAATAGTGAAAATTTCCCAAGGGTGGAAAGGATGACTAAATAGAAATAAATCTGAGCTACTAGGTGTCACATTTATTGCTGGAGCAACTACAATTTCTAACATTCAATTCGGCAATTAATATACATTCAATTAAATGTAAATCATGCATAGTTTAATATTATTTAACCTATGAATTTAGCCTATAAATTAGTTCTTTTCCACCCTAGAAAAATCAACCCATAACACATTTAGGCATTAACTTTTACAAGCTTTCAGAGAATTTTTTGTTTACGTTTTGAGGGTTCTTAAGATTTAGTTTTATCTCCATCTTTGTACTCTTCGTTTTTTCTCTTATAGTGAATTTATTTTTGACTGTGGTTTTTTATCCTTTTTGGAGGAGTTTTTCCACGTAAAATATTTGTGTTAAATTTTTTCAATTTCTTTATTATCTTACTTGTTCCTTGCTTAATCGTGTTTATCCCTAGTAGATACTTACTAAGCTTTCACAAGCTTAACGCGTTATTTTTCAACTTATAGGTGAAAGATCTAATTGAAGTTCTTATTTGAAGTAGTGACCTCGACACATCGCATCACATCATATCATCAAGGCTTGAGAGAAAAGGGGTATGAAATAAATTTCATGGTATAAAGTATGTCATGTACATAGGTGAATAAATGAAGTAAGAAAGAAAGTGTCTAATTGTTCTAATATTTGAGTTTATTGTCTTTTGCACGGTAAATATGAGGTATTACATACTTTATGAGCTTTGATTATTGTTTGGAATGATCATGGATAGTTTTGGTATTGTTTGGAGGTGTTTGAAAACAGAATTTTCAGGTCCCATGTTTCAAGTCTCGAAACATATGAAACATGTCTCAAGACACAAGGACTTCGAAGCTAAAAACCTACAATATCAAGGTCGTGTCTTGTGTAGAGACATAAGGCCATTTGTCTCAAGACATACACTCATTTGTCTTGAGACAGGATAATTTCAAAGTAAAGATTCTATAGTAACATGACACTGTTTCGAGACATAAGATCTAGAATTGAAAAAAAAAAATTAGTTGGGCCAAAAGAGACTTGAAACGAGTTTGGAATGGAATTCAACTTTATTATTAGTCTAATTATGTTCTAAAAAGTATAATGCAACCTTGATAAAGATCCAAATTATAAATATTTGATATTGTAAAGAATGTTCAGTGCCAAATTTAACATTCATTACTCGAGTTTCTTAGGTATGGGTGTTACGAAAAGCACCGAGAAAGCCCTTGTACTTAGGGGCAAATTACATTTTGGTCCCTCTACTAAAAATGGACAAATGAGCCTTTATACATTTTGAAACTTGCAAATTAGCCCCTCTGTTAATTTTTTTATGTTAAATGATCACATGGATTGTTAATTTAAATGGATAATTACTAATTTGATCCCTGAACTATAGCTAAAATATCATTTTGATTTTTTTAAAATATTTTCTTAACAATAATTTTAAAGAATTAAAAAAATCTTAAAAATAAATATAAATTATTAACAATATTTTTAAATAAAAAAATTTATGTTAAATATTTTTAAAAATAAAAATGTTCTAAAGGTTCAAAATATATATATGTAAAAAATCTGAACAATTTTACAAAAAAATTTTAAAATTTTATCAAACTTTCGAGTTGAAACCCAAAAACCATTGTTTTTTTACAAGACTCTGTTTCCTATTTTACAAAACCTAGAAAATTAAAAAAGATTTCCCATACTTGATTGAAGCAAAAATAAAAAATAAGTAAAAACTTGATTGAAGCAAAAAAAAAATTGACTAAAAGTTTTGATTACTCACTTTTAAATTTCTCATGCTTTCATTAATGCTCAATTTCATCTTCATCGTCCATGCTTCCAACTAAAAAGTACATTAAATTTTATTTAATGTTTTATTTCTTCTACTTCAGTGTGAATACTCATTTTCGCATCTGTTGATGGTGTGTAATCAACATTATAAAATTTCAATTAGTCATTTTCACATCCTCTTTTAACTATTACGAACTTTTCCATTTGAAGATCTTACTATTTAATACCCTAAAAAGCTTTAATCTTTAAATGATTGGGTTTAACAATTTTTGGATTTTGAATTTTTATTATAAATTTTTAGGTTCTAATCAAGGACTCCATTAGTTTTGAAATTTTAGAAAATAATATTTTAAATTTATGAGAAGAAATAAAAGATAAAAAGTGATTTTAATTTAGAATAAAACCCAAAGCCATCAATGCATCTCTAGAGGTAGAGAAGCAGCAAAAGGAGCTCTTTGTCTTCATCGTCATCTTCTTCGTCGTCAAAGAGAGATGCAAAATCGACAGATTTTGTTTTCTGTAAATGCGTTGTTTCTTTGGTTTGATTATATTTCAATAATAATAAAATCATGACTTTATTGAATTGGGTGCTTTTGGAATTGCACTGCATTATTGAAAGAGAGCTCAATTCCCCTCCTAAAAAAAAACACACATACCATGATTCACCAAAAAAGAGCTTTTTAATGGAAATCTGACTTTGATTTCTTAAGGAAAAAAAATATAACAAAAGATAAAAAAAATTGAGAGCGAATTAGCTTATTATTGAAGTTATTCATAGTTGATTCATTTGTTATAATTGGGACACTTTGTGGTATATATATATATATATATATATATGCAATTGAGGATTAGCATGGATTATGTAAGAATTGGTTGTTAATGACATTTGAATTGGATGTATGCAATCGATAGGAACTTGTAATGTTTTGATTTGAATTATGAAAATACCATTGAACTTTATCAATCAGCGCAAGGTTATTATTCGTGCGTAAGTTAGGTTCATATCGAGGTCTCGAGCATCAATTTTAGCATCCAAACAAAAGATCCCAGATTCAACAATGTTTGTATATTTTCTTTTATTGGTTATATGGCATTTACCTAGATTTGAGTGGGTTTTGGTATTTTATTATGTTTTGAAAATATCGAGTTTGAAGTTTGGTGATGGACTTAATCACATGGATGCAATATGTATATGAGTTTGTTTTAGAAGTGTATAAAAGATTTATTAAAAAAAGAAATGTATAAAAGATGTATGTGCAAATGGTACTTGTGGATAGAATTTATGTTTGAAATGTTGAATGATTTAAGTTAGTTAATGAACTTGTATGCAATGTGGCATTGGTGTATAGTTGTGATTTAGGTATTATGATTAATGTGTATTGCACAATTGGGCTGAAATATGACATGAATATGTATCTAAGTTGATTTGAAATTGCAGGCTGATATTTCACTTAGAAATTTACAGAAATAGTTAGTTACGTCGTGAGAGATTAGGTTATCATGTTACAGCGTGATGTCAAGTTTTGATTGCTATGACGAGGCCTACTTAGTATTTTACGTTGTGACGAGGAACCCTATGATGTCGCGACGTCAATATGATGTTTTGGAATTTTTACAAATTAATCCTAATTTAATTTCAGGTTAACTTTAGAGCTTTCATAAGCTCATGTAAGACTTGAGAATGGTTGTATAATGTATTGCATACATGTTTTGATTGAAGTTAATTATTTAATGGTATAGATCTAGTGAATTTTGATTGTAGTTGCTCCAGCAACGAATGTGACACCTTGTAACTCGAACATGACGATCAAGCCGAGTATCAGGATGTTACATTAAAAATAATTATTAAGTAATGTTATGATATATGGAATACATGTAATATATAAATTCAAATTCGTTAATATTATGATATATAAAATATATAGGCTTAAATTATAATAAAAAATATAATTGACTCAAATGTAAGTAATCCTTATTTTCACATGTTATTATTATTACCACGAGGCCAAGTTATTATTGTTTTGCTATTCACAAATATTCAAATTAGATTATAGTATAAATATAATAAAATAATTTACGGTGAATTCCAACATTTGACCTATCAGTGAAGGGTGTTCACCATATCCCCAAGATCATGAAATCGATCTATCACTCGTGCCTGCGTGCTAGTTTAAATCGGTGTGTGATGGGTGAAAATTTATTTTTTCAAATAAAATAAAATAATTTATAACAATTCATTGTTAATATTGTGATGCATGAAATATAAATTATTTATAAATTTTAATTTGAATATCTAAATCATAATTGAAAAAACCCTTTTGGGTAGTGGATGTTTCAACTTAAACTCAAATGGCTACAAATCATGATACCTTAATGAGTGTCCCAGTCAATGCTCAAATGCTGGCAGCAATGATACCAAAAACTCCACTGCACCACTAATAATGTTTTTGCGATGATACGCAGTTGGATCTTCACATCCATCCTATGAGAAATGATGCTGTGAGTGCTACTCAAAACGTTGCCTCAGACAGGGCTGCTGATGTATCTCATCAGTGTTTAATTTTTTTGGTTCATTAATAGCTCGTCAGTGTTTGTGCTGAAAAGACACTGGCTCGTCGATAATTGGGAAACCGATGTTAAGAATGCAGCTCTTTGATTTCAGAGTACATGATTTTTGGCTTTTTGCAGGTTGGGGAGACCAAAGCAAAGCAGAGGGAGCAATTCGTACGACAAACAATGAACAGAAAAGTCATCCAGCGTTCGAGTCAAATTAATACATATAAGACAACACACGCTGATACTGCAACAATGTTTGGTCCACTCCTTATGTGAAGTCCTTGGTGTTGGCTGTCCACAACGTTTGGTCCACTCATTATGGATTTAACTTGGTGCTGCACATGATAAAGAACACTTTAAAAAATTGGTGATTGTTTCTGCTCATGAAAATAAATCATATTTCACGTTTAATTTTATATCCCTTTGAAAAAAATTAACGATGAAAAAATCAATTATTATTATCAGCATGGGTACTCTAATTATGTCAAAAAAAAAAAAGAATATTTCTAAAATAAACCTCGATTCATATAGCGTGTCGAATTCATATATTAAAAAAATACACAATATTTTTTAATAATTTATTTATTTGTAAATTTTGTTAAAATCAAATAACAATAATTATAATAATAAGCTTATTTGGAAAAATTGAAAACTCAACGTTATTGTTAAGAATTAAATATTTTGTCCTCATGACGAAATTGCCTATCACTTAATGCACATAGTTTCGATTTGCACAATCTTTTAGAGGTCTATAAACTTATGAAATTGATTCAATTTACTCTCCCAATCCTAAGAAAAAATTATTTAAGCTTTCAAAGGATAATTTTGCTATGAGGATGACACCAATATATAAAGCATGCGACCAAGGCAAACTTAATAAGCTTTACTAAAAGCTCTTAAAAAGGAACTTGACAATTAATCAAACTTAGAATTATTTTTTTTTCAAAAGCAAGTGCCAAATGTTTGAATCTACACTCTGATTTCAACAAGTTCTGCTCTTTACTGTGGAGCAAATAGTTAAATAAATCTTAAACTAGGGCTGCTTTGAGTAAAACAAAATATTGTCTCACACTTAGATTTTCGTCAACCCTCACATCAATGAAAATTTTCTAATCAATACAAAGTTCATATATTTGACCTAGTTTATGATCTCTATTTATAGATAAAATTACAAGAGTCTTAATCGAACAATAAGAAATAATAATATTTTAATAGAAAATATGAATAATTTCCTAATAAGAATATGTATGGACGACAACACCCTTACTTTACACCCTTTCTTTGGGAGCTAGGGTTGCCACCCTTCTTATGTGAGATGAATCATTGGGTTTGTAACATGTATTAAATACAATTATATGTGTTATTTAGACCTTTAATCAACTCATATAATATATCTAACCCAATAACCAATTTTTCATTTCCCAAAATATTAATTAATTAATTAAAATAAATTTAATTATTTCATACAAGTTTCTAATTTCGACGGATCTCATCAAATTCATCGAGATGAAACTTGTAGACGATAAATATGTGGAGACAATGATCGCTCTTTATTGTTCGAATCAGAACGACCAAAATGCACTCATTCAGTTATTTGCTGAGTTAGTTGATGTGGAGCTAACTGAAGATGAAGATCCAACTCCAGTAGAACATGAAGATCCAACTCCATTAGCTCAAGATCCATGTATGGTGGTTCCAATATCGTACGTTGAAAGTCAATCAATAGTACACAGGATCGACATCGATCTTAATGCTACACACGAGAATGATGCGGATGGTGATGATGAATATGATAGTAGTATTCCTTCTGATCACGAGGTCGATAGTGATAGTGATCCCGATGTGGATGAGGTCCCGAATAATATCGACAACAAAGGGGCAAATGATGATAGAAATTTTAACGCGTTTTCAGTCAAGAACCCAATTAGATGTATTGTGATGCATAATAATCCTGGGACACATGTAACTTATAGACCCCAATGCGATGCTTGTAGTCGAGTTCTCGGAGTACCCTAATATACTACCTGCTCATTGACTAGTCGTAGATGCAAAACCTGAGAAGTTGTTCGTGAGCCAGAAATTTGAATCCACGGAAGAGTGCGTATTTACCATTTAACGGCATTGCATGAATATGTCGGCGGACTATAAAATTGCCATGTCTAAACTGACATTGTATATTGAGGAGTGTTGAAGGTCGACGGAAGACTGCAATTGACGAGTACGAGCCGTATTTATCCAGAAGTCGTAGATGTAGGAGATAAGAAAATTTGTTAGGCCTCACACATGTACTTCAACACGTATGTCAGAAGATCACCGAAAACTTGATTCTAAAACTATCTGCACATATATCATGCCAACGGTGAAGGACTCGCCGACCATCAAAGTTTCTATATTGATTGTCGAGATGCAAGCACGATTCTAGTATCGGGTATCATATTGGAAAGCATGGATAGCTAAACAGAAAGCAATGGAGCAGTTGTACGGAGATTGGGATGCGTCGTACAATGAGTTGCAGAGGTGGATAGCCGTAATGCGACAGTACGTGCCTGAGATTGCCATTGAGTTAGTGACACGACCTTATTATGGCCTAGATAACCAACTACAACTGAGAAAAAGAATTTTTTAGTATATGTTCTGAACGTTTGATCTCTACGTACGAGCATTTCCTCACTACAAGCCATTTGTCTAGGTTGATGGGACCTGGCTATACGGGAAATATACGTAGATCCTACTTATCATGGTTGCTCAAGACGTGAATCAGAACATGCTCCTGATAGTGTTTGTTATTATGGACAAGGAAAACATGGAATCATGGAAATTCTTCCTGATGAACCTTCGGAGGTATGCTCTTTGTAACAATAATATTTGCATCATCTCCAATAGAGGGAAGGAAATAATTGCCATCATTAGGTGTTCCGGTGTACCATGGAGATCCATTTACTTGTAACCGACACATTGCGACTAACTTCTAATGAGAGTATAAGAATGCAAACTGGCGGAGACAACTTGTGAAAATGGGTAAAATTTAGTTTCAATTTATGTTTTTAATGTTTTAATTCGAGCTTGTAACTTATCTTTTCTTAATACATACACAGCGTACAACTTGTGTATGGCAGAACTTTACTAGAAACAATGAAATTCATAGCTCGATTAAAGAGTTAACAATATCCTCTCATTGGCATTGTGTGGATTGATAAATATGAAACGTGGCCACAGGTTGCTTGTTCTCGAACGAGCAATTTATCATAGTCATTAGTTGACAGTGATCATATTAATCATTAAGAAGACACAATGGTGACAATGAGATAAAATAGGATTGTATTGAGTGAACGGATTTAACTCAAAGAAATCAATGATATTATATGACAGTAACACACACATGGTGAGGTCATTGGACAAAGCAGTTAGATGTATTTCTTTCTAAAGAGTATATAATAAGGAGTTTTCAATCATGGTACTTCTTTTGGACCGACTCCATAATTAAGTAAATTGCGAATAATCGGAACGATGCTTTTGGACATAATTGCAATTACTTGAGCCTAATTGTATATGTTTGATTGGTCCCTCCTCTAGCTCAATAAAAGCTCGATCGAACTGCATTTGAATCAGAAGAAATTTTATGACTTTGGAAATAATTTAATTGAGTCGATTTATTCGATGTGGAATTAAATTAAGCGGTCGTAAGAACTGTTCAACTAGAGAATTTGAATAAAGAATTTTATTAAAAATTAATTTGAAAAATATCAGTTATTTTAAAGAAAATTAATTTTAATAAAGTAAAATTAATTTAATCGAATTAATTAAAATAAATATGTTATTTTTTGAAATTAATGTTCAATTCAGACAATTGACCCAAGGGATAATTGAACTTGAAAATTGAACCCAAGATCGAAAATTGAACCCGAGATTGAAACCCAAAAACTTGTTTAACTAGGCCCTGTGTATGAAACTGGGTTGATTGTCCAACCGATGGTTGGATCAAATCGGTTAGGCAATCACTGGTTTATACCAAATCAACAACAACCGAATCGGCTAGGCCCATTTGGGAAAAACGGTGACAGTTCAGGTGTCGAGGAGAAGTGGCACTAGCAATGGCACCGTCAGGCATGATGATTGCGACGGCGACAATCCGACGATCGACAAATGGTCGGCGACGGTGGTTCTTCGGTGTTAGAGTAGTGAAAAAATTAAACTCCTAATGAGACTCTACAAGGTAACTTGATTTCAAATTAACTTTTTCAAAGTTAATATTATTTCAATGAATTTAATATTAAATTTAATATTTATCTAAATAATATTTTATTAATTTAATATTAATGTGATTAATTCTAATCTTAGTTGAACTCTCTCTAAACTCTCTATATATAAAGAGAGCGTGGGCCATTAGTCTCATACACTTGAATTTAAGAAAAGTAAAAAATAAAAATTTCTCTAAATAAATTATTTTAGAAAATTTTTAAAGATATTTTTTTTGAGTAAACTATCTGATGGCTTTATTAATAAGGGTGAAATAAAATAAAAAAAACACAAATCCTACCCACCATACAATTGTCACCTAGGGACTATAATGACTGTTGGTGTAATTAAGAGAGTCATATCACACTCTTTGATATCAAATAAAAAAACCTTTATTCTAGAGAATTTTAAAGGTCTTTGGATCTTAAAAAAACAAGAAAATAGCAAAAGGAAGAGAAAAAAAACACAGACGTCATTTCCTAGAAACCCTAAAGGAAAAACTTTCACCCTTTCGTCAAAACTCTTTCGCCTCTTCGTTCATAAGATAATAAGGAAAACATGCGTTTCTGGCTATCATTTCCAAAACTATATTCTCCGATCTGTGAACGCCATTCCCACACTACTTTGAGTTTACATCGATGGCCTGTCCCTTTTTAAATTTTTATCCTCCGATCTCATAACAAATCAAGAAATGCTCTCTTTATCTTGGTTGCCTTTGCCTGTCTGCGTCTAACTCTTCCTCAATGTTTGTTGGTGACTCTTCGATCCAAAATCTTGGAATCTCAGTCTGTCGACCCCATACAGCAAGGCGATGAGCAACTGTATTTGCAGATCTACGGACAAAATGGAAAGTTAAGTTATTAATCCTTCTCTTTTGGTTACGTATTTCATCTATGATTGTTCCAATTGTCGATATATCTTGCTCTTTTCTCCATAGCTTCTTAATGACTGTTAATACATCACCTTCTATGCAGATGTTTTGGAAGCCCAAATCCGTCGTAAAATGGACTGCTTCTAAACATGCAAGAGCTGCTATGACCGGGTCTCTTACTCCTTTAAACGGGTACACACTCGAACCCATCACTTGTCCCGAGTTATTTCTTATAATAGTCAGTCCTAGTGCTATTTGAAGTTGTTTATTGAATGCCGCATCAAAGTTTGCTTTAACAAAATCTAAACTCGGGGCTTTCCACCTTTCTTCTTCTATCTCAGAACGACAGTTTAGGCTTGTCTCTAATTGTGTAATTTCTGAATAATAGGCTAGAATAAAACCTACTACTCCTTGTACTGTTTCCATTTGCCCCTCATGTAAAATTTTGTTTTTGTTTTGCCATATAGCCCAGATTGCTAATGATAACAGCATACACTGATCATCATTTCTGCTGTTAAATATTATTGCTAACCCATGCATCCATCCTTGCTGCAGGTTAAGCCCTCCAAAATCCAAACCCAAATTACAAATGATTTGTTTGGTGATGTGACACTCTCAAAACATATGCTCAGTTGTTTTAGTTCCGCTCTGGCATACCGGGCACATATCTGTTGTTTGTAACCTTCTTTTAACTAAGTTAGAAAGTAGTGGTAAATATGTTTTGGAACTCTCCATAAGTGAATTTGTATTTTATTAGGAATTTTGAGTTGCCATATTTTTGTAAAAAATCGATTCATCTCTGTCTTGTATTCCTGTGGCATTCCCCTGATTGTTCATCTCTTCATCTACAAGCCACCGGTATCCGCTTTTGACAGAATATATCCCTATGTTATCACCTCGCCATACTACCTTATCAACTTGTGAAGAGGATATCAAGGGGATGCAGAGGATGTTGTCTGTCTGTTCAGGTGAGAATAAGTCTCGAACCATCTCTTCTTTCCACTTAAAACTTTCTACATTAATCAGATCTGCTACTGTTGTGAACTGTGTATTAATATTATTTACCGTTACTCTTCCATTCACAAGTTTAGGCAACCGAACATCATTCTAAATATTCACCGAGTGTCCATTACCGATTCTCCAGCCCAAGCCCTTCTCTAGCAGACTGCGAGCGCCTAAAATACTTCGTCAGGTAAATGAAGTGTAATTTCCTAATCTTGCACTCATAAAATCTATTTGTGAATAATACTTAGCTTTAAAAATTCGGGCAAGCAAACTAAGAAGGTTCGTTACTACCTTCCATCCTTGTTTCACCAACAAGGCTAAGTTAAATTTTGTAAGGTCTTTAAAACCTATCCCTCCATACGTTTTAGGAACGCACATTGCATGCCAATCGCACCAATGTATGCCTTTTCTCGTTTTCAAATTACGCCACCAAATTTTACTCATTAGGCTTTCTAATTCTCGTTTAAACGAAACCGGTAAATTAAAATATTGCATCGCATAAGTAGGTATGGCTTGTAATACTGCTTTCAAAAATATTTCTTTGCCACCAATCGATAAATTTCTAACACTCCATGCCTGCATTGTCTGAATGAATTTTTCTTTTAACTCAACAAACGCATGTTTTTTCTTCTCCCTATCATTGTGGGCAACCCTAAATATTTTTCTAGGTTATTTGATAATCTCACACCCAGTAGTTGAACAATCTGTCTTTTAGTATCATCATCTGTATTCTTACTAAAGTAGATGAGCGATTTCTCAAAATTGACTAATTGACCTGACAAGTTTTTATAAGTGTTAATTACCTATTTAATGGCAGCAGCTCATTTTAACCAAGAATAAAGAGATAAAGGCTTAACGAATCTCCTTGTCTCAATCCCCTGGTTAGTTTGAAATCGTAGAATCAAGTCAATCCAAGTGTCACAAAAATCTAGTCTTCTTATCATATCTTCTAGAAAAGACCATTCAACTCAATCATAGATTTTGCTCATGTCGAGTTTTAAAGCAAAATAACCAGTCTTTCCTCCTCTTTTTTTCTTAAGCGAATGCAACACTTCGTAGGTAATAAGGATGTTATCAGTTATTTGTCTTCCTGGGACAAAGGCTCCTTGAGTCTCATCAACATAAATCTCTAAAACTTTTCGAAATCTATTAACCAAAACTCGCGAGATTATTTTGTAGATCACTGTGCACAAACTGATTGGTTTGTATTGTCCCATATTTTTAGGATCACTCACTTTGGGTATGAGAACGATATTAGCTTTGTTAATAGCATCGAAAATTTTTCCTTCATTTAAAACATCCAGATAGTATCGAACTATATCATTTCCAACAAGATGCCAATACTTTTGAAAGAAAAACTCGGGAAAACCATCATTACCTGCGGCTTTAAGAGACGCCATTGTCTTAATCACATCATAAACTTCTTCAGCCAATAATTTTTTTGTCAAAGCTTCGTTGTGATACATCTCTACACACGGCTCCATTCTATTCATTAAAATTGAGTTATCCTGAATTGGATTTGTAGTGAACAGCTCCTGAAAATATTTTGTAGCTAATGTCTGAAGATTTTCTTCCCCCTCAATCTTTACGCCACTTTCATCTTCCAATTTATTAATAGTCTTTTTCTTTTGCTTTTGAGTGGCTAAACGATGAAAATAAGAGGTGTTTCGGTCACCATGTTTAAGCCAACTAGATCTAGCCCTTTGAGCCCAATACAGCTTTTCTTTATCCGCTTCAAGATTTAGAGTTAATTTGACTTCTGTGATTTTTGCAAGGATCGATTCTTCTGGATCTTCCTCATTCAATCTCTCGAGCTGTTCAGTTAATTCTTTTTTCTTTTTGCCGCGCTTTCCTTGAATTGTTTTTACCCAATTTTTAAGATGATTCCCTAATTGTTCTAACTTTTCGAGTTGAGGTACATCTCCTTCCGCCCACCCTATTTTTATTTGATCTTCAAAATTATCCTTTAATAGCCAATCCACATTAAAACGAAAAAACGATACCACCTTGTCGAGTTACCACTTATCTTCCCACTGGTTTAATAAATATCGGGCAATGATATGAAAAACTGTGTGATAAATGTTGAACTGAAAAGTCCGAAAATCGCTCCCACCAAGCCATATTAGCAATGCCCAGATCAAGCCTTTCCTGAATATTATTAGTCACTTTTCTAGAGATATTTTTGTTATTTACAACTTGACCTCTGAAGTTTAGAGAAATTATAAAATTTCCCCATTGGTACTTTTGTGAAATTTTTTTTGATTCAAAGCGAGCCCACACTCGGTAGACGTGAGCTTGAGGATAGCAGAGAAGACTACTTGGTCGAAGCGTTCATCCTAGATGAATCATAAAAGTACAGTTCTGATCAAGTGTTTATTACTTTATATAACCCAACCAAGTTCTTATTTTGGAAAAAAAATTAAACTGGTTTTCCCTTAAATCTATTTTTTGTTGCGCTTTTCAAACCTTTTTTTTCACCAGTTGTAAGTGAGGTTATTTGGGTGAGTGATTGTAACAAGTCGGGATTATCTATTAAAGTTGCAATTCCTTCTTGTATAATTGTAGATTGGGCTTTAGCCAATATGTTATTAGATCGATTATTAGATAAATCACTCACTAAGCGAGGCTCCACATTGTAGGATTGTTTTCAAACTGTAACATCCGCGTTTTTGAACCGGAGTTAGAACATTATAGGGAAGGAGTCAAGAATTAGAATATGTAGCTAAAATAAGAAGATTAGGAAAATTTAAGGATTAATTAGTAATTGTGAGAAAATAGGAAGGACTAAATAGCAATTTATCCAAATTGAATTATGAGTCATCATGGGAATTAGATTGATTAAGGAGGGACAAAAGAGTAATTATGTGGAAGATATTTTTGGAGGCAAAGTTTTGGGTCAAAGTGTAAAGTAGGAAGGCCCAGGGACTAAAAGTGTAATTTTATCATTTTTATTAAGTGAGATATTTTAAAAGAAAATTCTAGAGAATTTGAAAGAGGGAAAAATCAATTAAAAAGCAAAGATACCAACTCTCTCCATAAGCTAGCCGTCCAAGCCTTCATCTCTCATTTCTAACTTTTGCTTTTATTCCAATTAAGTCCTTCCACCATTGTTAAGCCCTCCAAGTTCCAAATCTTCCATTTTCTTTAAAATTTATTAAGGAAAGGCATAGAAGGAAGCTAGTAGACACCTTAATATCTTTATAAAGTCCACTTTGAAGTGTTAAAGTGGATAGGGATTGAATTAGAATTTTGGAAATTCAAGAACAAAGGTAAGAGATGATTCAATTTTCATGACATACATGTATATTTACATAATCTAGCATGAAAAAAATATTGAATTCTAGTCTTAAGCTTACATGTGTTTGTATGAAATTGAAGAAAGAGGGAAGAAGGAAGGACCAAATTGAAGAAAAAGGAAAGGAGAAAGCTAAGGTGTGAGAAGAAATTATCTACAAGTGAGGTAAGTACTACAAATATTAAAAGACTTAGTAACAATTAAGTTAAAGTGTTTATAATTTTAATATATATGATTAATTATGATGAAAATGAGATGTTTAATTATAAGTATGATAATTATGTGTGATTGAATGAAATTTAGTATAAAGAAGCATGAGAAAGGAATTAATCTCATTGAAATAGTTTGGACAGAATAGAGGACTAACTTAAAAAATTCACCAAAAATTGTATAAAAAGATTTAAGAGTTGAATTAAATATGTAATTAAATCTTATTGAGTTTAGTTTCATATGGAAGAAACAATGAAATAAAAGGAATTGTATATTTTGAGATATACTAGTTTTTGTGTAACAAGGTCAGAGTAGGTTCGAGTTCCCCTGTTCTGACTTTGAAAAATAATAGAAAAATGTAGAAAAATTATTATAGACTGAAATTTATATGGTTGAATCCTTAATGAGTCTATTTTCAAAAGAAACAGACAGGAACATTATTGGATTCCTATACTAAAAGATAAATAATTTTTAGTAAAGAAATGTCGAAACTGTTAGGCAGCAGAGAAGGGGTAAATTGAAAGAATTTACTGTACAAATTGGCTAAAGTAAAAATTCTTGAATTTTTATGGTAAAAAGATATTGTCTGAGTCTAGTTTCAAGAACATCGAGCGGATATTAATTTCGAATTTTGTAGCTCAAGATATAAATAATTTAGTGACTGTAACACAAGTGTATAGCTTTGAAAATTAATGTAAAAAAAATTTGAATAGAAATGAAAATTTGATACATATAAAGTGATATGTGATGAAATTGAGAAATGAGAATGAAATGGATAAATCAAAGGTTTCCAAAGTTATTGGTACCTAATTGTTTATGATATTTGGTTGTTATTTGGTTAAATTGATTTGTTATTGATTTGTATTACTATAATCTGAATTATTCATTATTTAATGTTTATTTCGATATTTATATTTAATAAGTGAATATAAGGTAAGCGTTAATATTGAGATGAATGAAAATTTATATTGAATTAATAGTTTATTTGAATTGAATTTGAATGATTTGTGATCAAAATTGAAAGTGAAAGTGAAAGTGAAAGTGAAAGTGAAATTGGAATTGAAAGTGATATGAATTGTAAATTGAAAATCCCTATTAACTAGTCGGGCTGAGTCGGATATAGTTGGCATGCCATAGGATTGGAAGAGTTCAGGGATACTTCGACCTTGAGTCGATGAGATACTGGGTGTCATTATTTTACTTCGGATAGATTCGATGAGGTACTGGGTACCACTTTACTTCGGCTAGGCCAATGAGACACTGGGTGTCACTTTATTGCTTCGAACTATCCGATGAGGCACTAGGTGCCATTATGGTGTGTTTGGTTGGATCCGTGTATCCGTCAAGGTCCGAGTCTTGTTAATAGGGCAAACAATGTGAAAAAGAAAGAATGTGCAAATTGTGATATTGAGGTAAGTGAAATGATAATCACATGAAAGGTAAGTACAATATATGTATAATAAATCAAAGACTGATAAAACTAAGTAAGCTAAGAGATTGGAATGGCTAAAATGTGAAATGAGGAAGAATATGTGAATTCATAACATTACCGTAAGTTAAATGTTATACACATAAAATGTATGTATTTTACATGAATAAATAAATATATGAATGAGTTTGAAATGTGTGATTAAAAGATGAATGATTAATGACTCTTGTAGTACTTACTAAGCCTTCACCGGCTTAACGCGTAGGTATAAGACCTCCAAGAAGTTAAGGTTGGATTAGGTGCCTCTCATCAAATCACATCAACATCGGAAGATTGCAAGACAAGGTATATTTATTTTGTGTGAAATGGCATATACAAATGGTATACCTATGTGTCTCTAATGAATGGGTTATCAATGTTGCTTTGAAAATTTACATGAATTTAATGAAATGGTTAAAATTGTGTTTTTGGCTGATTTGAAATATTGGGGAAGTTTTTAAGTTGTTTCAGGGGTTATTACTAAGTTTGCGGCTATATTTACTGATTTTGAGACAGAGGTATCGATATTTTAAGGTGGTAACGATACCAGAGTTCCAGAATGCCCCATTGGTTTCGTTTTTAAGCAAAAGTATCGATATTTGCCCTGTTTTGAGTAAAAATTTCATTTTCATTATTTTCAAACTGGTTTTAAGTTTCGATTTTGATTATACTTTATTATTTTGTGATATTTTGAGTAAAACGATTCAATTACACAGTATTTGAAAGAAAATTTTGTTATACTCGTTTTTTAATTCTCTGACACTGTATGTAATACTCTTATACCGGGTTTATATATGTGAACCGGGTGTAGGGGTGTTACACAAACTGCATTAAAAAGTTTGTGTGTCTATTTCTCTTCTCCTCTTATTTGCTTTCTATTTGTGTTATGTTCGAACTTGTGTTCAAACATCTGTATGAACACTTGTCTGAACATCGAACTAGATAGAGAGCAAATGAAGTTCTAACAAGAATAGCTTCAAGTTAAACTCTAAAATTGATCTGCCGTAATTTGATACGTCAAATTAGGCTCTCGATTAAACTTAAATAGCTTATTCTCAAGTAATTTAGGTGTCTTTTATTTACTTTTGTCGAATTTAGTTTTTGTTGTTAATGAATTGTTTTCGTGAGTTTTATGCTCTTTTGAGACAAAAATTAGCCAATCATGTAATAGGGAACCTAACAATATGATTGAGTGGTGTAAGGAGTCGATAACGGCCCGAACTGAAGAAAACATCACCTAAAATAGGGTATCGCGATATTGAAGCACGAAAGTTGTGATACCCTTGACAATGTTGAAATAACGAGAAGTGAGGTAATCTCTAGTAGTATCATGATACCAAGTATGGGTATCGCGATACCAAGCATGGGTATTGCGATACCAAGACACCCCAGGACTGCCCAATTAAAGACTGTCATGGGTATCGCGATACCATTGCTTGACAAGTGAAAAACTATAGGGGCAATTTTATATCCAAACAAGCTTAATTCTATTTTTCATTTAAGGGCATAATGGTTAATGTTAGTAAGTTATAAATACTACTTTATAAGCATTTAAAGTTAGATTTTTGTTGGCTAAAAAACATTTTCCTTAGTTTCATAGCTTTTAGTTTAGGTTTTCTTTTCTTTTCTCTTCTTTTCTTTCTTTTTCTTGTCTTTTTGTTTTTGTTGTAGTATTTTTATTTCTTCATTTTTGTTGGAACATTGTGGATGGAGATGTATTAAACGCTCGCCCTTCATCGAATATTTGTTTATTAATGAACATTTTCTCAACCATTATCTTTTATATTTTTTGCTTACTATGCATTGTTAAAATGCTTATGTGGAATTTGAGTTTAATCATGTGTTGGATTGTTCTATTAGTTTATTGATGAGTGGGTTACTTAGCTAAGTTATTATCTATGCTTTGATTGGTTGTTTGTTCAAGTGTATTAAATTACATATTACGCTAGAATTGACGTCTCTAGTGGAAGATATAGATAGACGAGACCGAGAGGAAACTTTATTGTGTAGGACTTTGATACACTTGTGCCGAATAGTGAGACTGAGAGGAGATCTATATGCATAGGTGAGATCGAGAGGAGATCTATATGTGTAAGTGAGACCGAGAGAAGAACCTAGGTGGTATCTTATAGTGTAGGATGAGATTGAGACGAGATTCTTAGCTAGGAGTGACAAACAATATAGTCATCATTGATTTATTAGCTTAGTTAGTAATCCATAACTAATTTAACCATCATTTCAATCCATTTGCATAGTTTCTAGTAAAAAGGAAGAAAATTAGTTTGATATTTTTATTTTTTTAATTTAAATTTATTTTATAAACAATTTTTATTTAAATTTGTACTAAAAATTTTCGACTCAATTAGATTAGTAATTGTTTAACTCGTAAATAACTTAATAACATATTTATCAATTTGACAATCCTTTGAGTTCAATTCCTAGAATGCTCTAGTGTTTCATGGACACTACAAATATTACAATTGACACTGTATATTTATAGTTAAAACTATATTTTTAAATTGTTTTATAAAATTATTTGTATTCTGCGCAAGCGCGCATGTGATAAAAAATTCAACTCGCATTCATTCAAAAATTAATAAGAACAATGTTGTTATTGTAATGAACCAACCTAAAACAAAAGTTAGTGTTTCTTTAAGAAAAATTGGTTAACTTGAAACAAAATACTGTTTATAATTTTTTGAAAATTCTTTCATTATTCAACAAAAAAAATTATTAAAAAAAAAAGATTGATGGTGATTACTAGTGGATGGAGAAGAAGGGACAAAGTAGGAAAAAATGAGAATGAATGTGGTTGAGAATGAAAAGAAGTTTGATGTGTAAAAAAAAGCTTAGGTGGCGTAATATTATTGAGAGAGACCATATTTATATGGTAAGAATGATTTACTTAATAATTTTTTGTGATGATGAGGTTAGAATTGTTTAAAAAAAAGAAAAGTGTGGAAGAAAAAAAAGTAAAAATAAATAAATAAAGTGTCAGATGTTACAATTTGATTTGTTTCGAATTTTTTAATGGAGAATAACGGTTGGACATATAAATGTTATGAAATCATAGTTTAAATACTTAATTCAACTAAAGAATTAAGTATCTAACTGGAAAAAGTGATATAGTTTGAGGACTTATAATTGAATTGAGCCTAATATTTTTCTGAATCTCCTTGAAAGAATAAGAGTATATTCCTATAGCATTGATATGAGTGAGTTACAACTGTTTGTACCGTAATAAATCCGTCACCAAACCCACATGCCACTGCCCTCATTGCTGTCAACCAACATAAATTTACCTCTAAAAACTAAAATAAATTGAAAATGGTATTTACCGTTTACCCATATGGGTTTAAATTTGGCACGTGCGAAACAGAACACAACTACTAGTCAGGACGTAGAAGCTCGGCTTGTTTGAAAGTTCCAAAACAGCACCGTTCCCAACCCCATCTCTTGTTTCTCTCTTCATCTACTTTCCAACTAACATTCCAAACCTCAACTAATTCTCAAACTTCATCTTTAATTATTTCCGTCTTTTTTATTTCCTTCTTCACACCTAGGCAAATTTATCTATATATGTTAAAAAATTTAAGAAATTATGTATTTTTTTTTTAAAATTATTGATTTATGTTGTTTTTGAAGAAAGAAAAAAATGTATCTTACAATGCGCGTATTTTCTTCTCTTTCCTAATAACATTTCTTACATGATCATTTTCTCTGGAATTGAGAATAACAAATCGAGAACAATAAATTGAGATTTAGAGTTGAATTGAATAAAATAAGAATTGTAGGGTTTATATAGAGGAAAAATAATCGTTTTGGATTTTTATCCATTGGAATGTTATCGTTGGACAGAAAACGTGTCTTACAAGACATGCTTTCACTGATTTGCCAGAAAAAAATACGTCACGTAAAACGCGTTACTAAAAAGAAAATAAAACACGTCCTACAATGTACGCTTTCTCTACAATATCTGTGAAATGCTCTTTGCAGAACATATTTTTTTTCTCTCTTCAAAAACAACATAGATAGATGAATTTTAAATAATAAAAAAAAACATAATCTCTCAATTATTTTTCTAACTTATATAGATAAATTTGTCTCACACCTAAGTTATTTATCATCTTCATTAAGTTTATTAGTAAAAAAAATGGATCATTTATGAACTTACCTAATTTTTGACACCTTTTATTTTAATTATTCAATTATGATCTAACCATTAGGACTTTTGTTTTATTTTTGTTACTTTTTTTTATTGATATAATAATATTTACTCATTTTGAAAGCTGAATTTATATTAAAAAAAAAGTAATACATCAATAGACATTATTTTTATTTTTAACTCTTTTTTTTATTTTTTACCTACATTATGAGTTTACATTAAATTATTTATAATAAAATGATTTATTGAGTTTAGTAAAAGATTAAAAGTCAATAAACAGTATTATAAGGGTATTTCAATTTTTATATATAATATTTGTTAGGAAATGGCTTTTTTTCGGAAGAAAAACCTCTATTGGAAATTTACTGATATTTATTTTAAAAATAAATAATTATCTCCATAAAAAATATTTATAACTTTCTTTTAGTACTTGCCATTTTTATTTTTAAAAATATTTTCTATTACATTATTTTTTATCCAATACATCGTAGGTTTCATATAATCTTGTTTTGAGATAGTAGAAGAAAATAATGTTATTTTCTTACCAAAAAAAATATTAGAAGAAAATATTGGGCTAAACAGTCTTTTACCACAGGGGCAGCTCTGGCGCCCAAAGAGTTGAAGTGTTACACGCGCTGAGATGGGGAAGGTGGGGCCAAAGTTCTCCGTTTTTATCGAAAAAAATTGAAAGTACGTTGTATCGGAGAGTCAAAAGAAAATCGAGACAGTTAGCTGACGGTATTGTCACACACTCTCTCATACGCCGTGTAATCCACCAATCCCAGTTCCTGATACCAAAAATTCCAAGTTCAGAAATATAGATTCTTTTTTAATCACAGCTATCCAAAAAAGACTTATAGGGGTCTATTTAATATAATTATTTAATTATTTGTTTATGACTTTTTACATCTAACTTTTTTCAATGAACTAAAATGTATTAAATTTTTTGTTTAATTTTGCCTCCAATCCTTGTACTCTTCAAAATCTTGAAATTCAGTCCCTTTGTTTTTAATTTCAGTAATATAATCCATTACTACCTTCCAAGACACTGAATTCATACTTGTGATGTTTTGCAAGCAACCCGCGAGACATTTTGATAGGTTCTTCATCTCCCGATAAGTTGTAGAATACTGATAACTGAGACTAACACCAGGCTCATCATTTTTCCTCTCGGACTTGGTTGCAATAGCCCTACTAGACTTTCTTGTGGTTGTTTTTTTATTCTTCATTGCCTCTCTCGACGAAGCATGGTCAGTACGACTACCACTTCTGTTTTGATTCTTACAAGACTCGTCCATTTTCCCTGATCATTTTTCTAGTAAAAATACAAAAAAAAAAACACTGTTAACAGCAAAAGAAGAACTACAATACGAATCAAAGAAACCAAACTCTAAAGTGTAGAAACTTTTGAAAAAAAAAACCAACCAAAGTTAGAATAATTACAAGAACAATTGCAAAAATTACAAAAAGTAAAAGAAGCAAACCTCAATTAAAAAAAACAGAGAATATATAAACCTATCTTCAAAACGCATCATTTCGAAGAACAAGGAACATTGAATGACAACTCACCACCGATTTTAAAAAGCTAATGATCGTCATTATCACGACTTCCTAAAAATGAAGGCCTCATAATACATTTATGATAGAATCTTAAAGGTTTTGATGCAACAAGTCATCATTAAACAATACCACCATCCGATGCAACCTATGAAAAAAAGAAGGCTAATAGATCAAAACTAGCCCTGATCATGGGGGTCCACCCGATCCGACTCAAAAGTTCGTTCGAAAAATTAAAAAGATTTGGATAAAAATATAGGTTCGAAAAATGGACTTGGATAAAAAGTGAGGCCCATTTTCTAAGCGGGCCGGGTCTCAGGTAAGAGTTTTTTGGCTCGGGCCCAATTCAACCCGACCCGAATAAATTAACTATTTTTAATAAAAAAATTTATATTGTTGTTTTGATGCTGTTTTTTACTATTTTGGTTGCTATTTTTTACTGTTTTGGTGTTGTTGTTTTTTTTACTTTTTTGGTTGTTATTTTGGTGCTATTTTTTTACTGTTTTGACGTTGTTATTTTTGTTGTTGTTTTTATCGCTATTTTTGTTATTATTTTTGTTGCTGTTTTTATTACTATTTTGTTGTTTTTGTTGTTTTTGTTGTTATTTTTATTGCTATTTTGATTGTTATTTTGGTTGTTTGAATGTTATTTTTGTCTTTTTTACCATTGTTTCGTTGTTTTTTTAATATTATTTGAATATTGTAAAACTTATGTTTTATTGTTAATTTTTCTACTATTTTATTTGCAACTATCTTAATATAAATAATTTTTAATGTATTTTAAATTTGTTTATTTTAATGTTTTTAAGTTTATTTGATATATTATATATATATTTTAATTTTGTTGTATATAATAAAATAATCTTAAAAAATTAGTATGGGCCGGGCCGGATCGAGCTCGGGCTTGACTTCTATAATTCAGGTCGAGCTTGGACAAAATTTTAGGCCCATTTTTCGAGTCGGGCCTAGCAATTGGGCTTAAAATTTTGTTGAAGCTCGACCCGAACCTGACCCGACCCACGATCAGCTCTAATCAAAACATCTTGAGGAAGGTCACTTTATAATCCACTTCTTAACTCAAATTAGGGGAAATATTATTATACCCCATTCCGTATTAGGATACATGGCAAGCTAGAATGACACTCAAACAGTAAGCCAACTATCGTTAAATCTGAAAGTCACCAACAAGCCTCTCTTTCGAAATGACCATCCGAACATATATGAGTCATCCACCATCTAGGTCCCTAAGCTTTCATCGAGAATGTGATATTGTTGGTCACCAAATATCATTTGGGTTCAATTGCTCTTTACCATCAAGTCAGAATGAATGCGAGGATTTGTTCCATCACAAACATTCTTGTCCCATCGAAGACATCCACTCACACATTCGACAATGATGGTTTAATTGCTAGTTCAACACATTAACATCATCCTCACCTTCGTTCTTTATAACCTCCGACTCTCTGCTCCGATTAGGTGAACCAGCTTCCTTAGCAACCACCATTTTCTCCTCCATATCTCCTTATTGTACCATTATATCAACAAATTATGTTTTTTGTTAAAGTTGAGTATGTGTTATCAATTTAACTTTAAATTTTAAATTAGAACTTTAAATATTAAAATGTGACATATTTAATTTTACTAAAAATTCATTACTAATGTTGTCAATTGTACTCTCAACAAGTAAAATGAAAAAATGTTAGGAAATAATAAAAATATATTAAATTTCAAAAATTTAAAGAGTATAAGAATCAAGAATATATTTTAACTTAAAATTTATTGTTACGTAAAATATTTAAGGATAAAGCATAGTTTAGGGTTAATTTACTATCGAGGATAAAAAGTGTTTTTTAAATGTGCAGTAAAAAAAAAACTTTTGAAATATTTGGTAGTGTCTATCATTATTATCAAAAAATGCTTTTAAAAAAATAAAATGACAATTTTGAAAAGTGCTTTTCAACCTCAATGATAAACACGCTTATAATCCATGAACTTGAAATTTTTTCGAACTCAATCTCTAAATTTTATTTTTATCTACATTAATCTTGGAACTTATCATTTTTTTTTAAATTTGGATCTGTGTGATGGCGTGTTATTTGATATTATCCACATCATCACTTAAAAATTATAAATTTTATTAAAAAATTTAGTTATTATAAGACACAATGTCAAATTGCCACATCTTCATAAGGACCAAAAATGAGAAAAGTTAACAAATTTAGGGATTCATGTGTAAAAAAAGTTTAGGGATCAAATTAAGAAAAACTGTCAAGTTCAGGGACTAAATGTTCATTATCCCGCATATTTATATTAAGACAGCCTTAATATTTCGTAAAAATAAAAACACTTCAGTAATTTCAGCAACCTTTCTTTTCTGTTCTTTTTTCCTTATTTTTCTTCTCCTTGGTCAAGAAAACAATGAACTCCCTCACCTTCTCAGTTTCTGGCACTAAACAGACATTGAAGATCTCATATTTTTCCCTTGTCTGAAAACAAATGCGTTGCTCAAAGAAATCAAATTCAGCTTAAACCCTTTATTATCTTTTTTGGTCTCCACAGCTGTTTCTCTTTTGGTTCCTTTAACAAGTTCAAGAACAGACAAGAAAACATCATTTCTTGTATATATTCATTAAACAAAAGCATGCTGCTTCATCTATTAACTGGTTAGGGTTTCTTGTTATTGGAGGTCAAGCTGTTTGTGTTTCTGAGGTTCTGTCATGTTTCTTTTTTCCTGCTAAGGAAGAGGTTTCTGAACTATAAAGTTATTTTGTTTTTATTTTCCTCATTGAATTCCTTGGTCGATCATGCAGACTGAGCTGAAAAGATTGGAATTTAATGAGATTTCTTGGAAGCAAAAACAACTTGATAATTTGTTACATATCTTATTCTGGTCAGTTCTCATTTTCTTTAGCTCTATTATTACTTTTTGGTGTTGGGTTCATATACAAGGTTAATTATTAGTTAAAACTTTCAGATTTCTCCCTGTTTTTCTGTTTGTTAAAAATTCTATTTTGGGGGATTTGGTTTTCCTTTTAGAAGGACTTTTTTTTTTTCTCTACGTACTCCAAATGCTGTTAAACTACCTTTCCTCTTCTTCTTTTCTGTAAAATCCTAAACATTTTCTTTTTTTCCCCCTTCTTTTTCTTCATAATGCTAGATGGGATAGTTTACTTTTCTCAGAAAAGAAGAGGAAGAAGAAGATATGAGTTGATATCAAGATGGAGATTATTTTTATTGTACTCTTGATCCATGGTCATGATGGAAATAAAAAGAAATCTTTATTTATGGTCAGTAATTTTCTGGGTTGTAGCCAATACTTGATTCAGATATCCTTAAATTTAGGGTCCTCATGACCAGTGAACAAGACTATCAATTAGCCAAAGACTTGTCTTCTAAATAGTATTATGGTGAAGCCTTTGTTATTGTTTTGTTTTGTTTTTTAAGAAAAAAAAAAAGGTTCAGTCATTCAATTACATTCAAGTATGAGTAGAGCTTTAGAAAGTTTCCAGAAAGCAAGATATTTTCATGTCTTGTCCTAGTTTTACTGCTGAGATGTTCTGCAGTTTTGTCTTTCCTTGTTCTGCAAACACAAACTCGTATTCATGCAACTTTCTTTCCTAACATTTCTTCTGTTTATATAACCCTGCTGCTTGTAGGTCTAATATGTTGATTTTGAGCTTAATTGAGGTCAAGGAGTGGTATAAATTGGGTTTCCAAGGCACATTATGCTAAAGTGAAATATAATACACACAATTACTGAAATGGAGGTTAAAGAAGCAGAGAGGATAGTCATAGCTAAACCAGTAGCTTCAAGGCCTACTTGCTCCAGTTTTAAGTCTTTCTCGGAGCTCCTTGCAGGGGCTATTAATGCCTCACCCCCTAATGCTTGCTCCGGAAACATAGTGCCTGCGATAAGGCCAAAGACGGTGAGGTTCAAGCCAGTAGTCAATCGTGCTCCATCTGCTATGGTTTCTTCTCAGGTTTCCTCTAACTTCAACTGGATAGCTTTCTCATTGCAGGATCTTTCTACCTCTCATCTTTTACTTGTTTCACGATTTCAGGCAGAGCGGTCCGGAATAGGTATTTCTATCTCATCTGATAAGGTTTCGAAATCCGATGTCAAACCTACTGTAGTGTACAAACCGCAGGCAAAGCTTGTATCAAAGACAACTGTTTCTCTGTTAGCAAACATGGTATAAATATTAACAATCAATGTCTAGCATTTTCTTTTGCTTTCTTGACTATTTGATTGCTCAGTTCTGTCCCATCAAATGCTCATGCCGTACTCGTGGAGATGATTAGATTTTCTTTACAGCGAAACTCCGGTGCTAGCAACCAACAAAGACTGCAATCAATGGAGGCACCAGTTGAGTATGCAAACTGGGAGAAAACGAGAGCCGAAGTTAGACCAAATCATCATCGGAATACTCCATCACAGGCAGAAACAGATCAGACAAGTGAACCTTCGAAGGTAGGATGTCAAAACATGGAGGATGACCCGAAAGTATTACCTGCAGTGGCAAATAGCGATCGACCTTCTTATGATGGGTATAATTGGAGGAAATATGGACAAAAGCAAGTGAAAGGGAGCGAATATCCGCGAAGCTACTATAAGTGTACGCATCCGAATTGTCCTGTAAAGAAGAAAGTGGAAAGATCACTTGATGGCCAAATAGCTGAAATTGTTTACAAGGGTGAACACAACCATCCAAAGCCTCAGCCTCCAAAACGAAACTCATTCCAAGGGTTAGGATTTACAAGTGATGGAACCAGTCAAGATGCCAACAACTCCTTGTGGAGTAATAATCATAATGAAAGGAACGAAGGTTCTGAAACTAGAGCTGAAAATCATAGTGAAGTCGGGTTGTCTGTGCCTCCGGCTTATCAAGGCAAAGCTCTGGTACCTTACGAACATGTTACCACCGGTGGAGCTTCTGAAAATTCCGCTGGTCTTAGTGGGGAATGTGAGGAAGCAAGCAAGGAGGGAGCAGATGTTGAATCTAGAAGTAAAAGAAGGTAAGAATAACATGATTTTCTTAAACCAAAAGCATTAAGAAAATTGAACTGAATTATGTTGAATAACCATGATCAGGAAAAATGAGAATCAATTAAGTGAAGTGGGCACCTTAGGGGAATGCATACAAGAACCTCGTGTGGTAGTGCAAAGTTGTACTGATTCTGAGATTATGGGGGACGGATTTCGATGGAGAAAATATGGGCAGAAGGTGGTGAAGGGAAATCCATATCCCAGGTCGAAATTCAGCTTTGTTGAAATTATCCATCATATACATATATGTAAGTTTTAAGCCTTGTATTCTTACTGGTGATGGTAATTTCCCCTGCAGAAGTTACTACAGATGCACTAATGTAAAATGCAACGTGCGGAAGCATGTGGAAAGAGCATCAGATGATCCAAGAGCTTTCATTACAACATATGAAGGTAAACATAACCATGATATGCCACTTAGGAACACAAATCATGTGGCTGCCGCCGCCAATCCCAATTCCAACTCACCTGCAATCAAAGACAAGTGATGATGAGAGCTTCCAACTTCATATTCGGTTTCGTTGAAGGCTCTAATCGAGTACGCTGAGGAGATTGACTACGAAGCTCACAATATATATAACAACTTTGTGCTACTAAAGCTGCTTGACGAAGGGCAGTTTTTCAGACTTCCTGCCTTCACCGTATTACATTCTTTTCTCTTTAATTAATTGTTTTCTCCATTATATAATAAGTAACAAACTTCAGTACTGTCTTGTTTCAGTTTTTCTACGTCCAAAACTTTTGGGTTATTGTTATGCCAAGAATTTATGTAGATCATTATGATGCTATATATGTACATACTAATTTTTATTACACCACCTGCGCATGTCATAATCTCTCAAATTTATTTGATAAATTTTACAAAAAAAAATCTGATAGTTGTATTATATTTATATAAAATTTAATTTTAATTTCAAAATATAAATGAGTATGATAAAAATTTAAAGCATAACATTGATAAAAATAAGGCATAATGACAAAATTAGCCCTTAACGTGTGGGTGTTTGATTATTTTGGTTTTTTATCTTTTTTTTTTGTTCACTTTCATACATAACTATTTTTTTGGTCAAATTGATTATTTTTTAACAGTTTTGTTGATGTGGCCGTTGAGAGACTAATAGCACTGATGTGATTGTTTTTTTTTTCACGTGGACGGTGCCACACATGTTTCTATTGACGTGGCATATAAAACAAAAATATGTCATGACAGCAAAAAAAATTAAAGTTAAAACATAAATTAAATTAAAAAAAAGGAAATAAAAGTAAAAACTAATTGAAGCTTAACACACACACGAGCAACAAAAATAAAAAAAATTAACAACTCCCCTTAAAGAACCCTAAATCCCAAATTCTCTCATTCTCCATTCAAATTCTTTAGAAATTGAACTTTTATGTGATTCATGCAGTTTATGTTGCTAGAAATCGCTTTGTTGCCATCATGCTCAAGCAAATTCTGTTTTTCCTGCTAGTATCATGGCTGGAGTGGAGGCAATGGAGCCTAATCTATCATTCAAGGATGTTTCAAATCTTTAGAAGAAGAACTTGTTTATCAGTAAATTGAACCTGTGTTGTGAGGTTTTCGATTTCAACGATCCTAAGAAAGTTACTTTTGAGCAAGATCTTAAAGAATTTGAAGGGTTCTTCTAATGGTTTCTTCTACTTCAATGATGAATTCTTTCAGTAAATTTTCAGATTTCATTTGAGTATTTCAAAAACCTAATCGTTTGAGCAGATGGGGAAGGCGACAACATTGGTGGAGGTAACAAAGGGAAGGACATTGGTGGCAAGTGTAATTTTTAATATAAACAATAAAATTACACGGATATTACCATAAACCAACAGATCCAGTTGTTTGAGAAGATTTTCAGATTTCATTTGAGTATTTCAAAAACCCAATTGTTTGAGCAAATGAGAAAGAAGATGAAATTTTGTTAAAATTGTTTTACTTGTTTTAATTATTTTAATTGTGGAGGTAAACCTCAAAAAAGAAGAGAAGATTGAAATCCTAAATCGAGAACAAAAACAAGAAATGAGAAAGAACAAGAAGTGGAACAAGAAGAAAAAATGTCTGGAACAAGAACAAGAAATGGGAAAAGATAAAAAATTTACCCTTTTTTTAAAATTTAATTTATGTTTTTCACTTTAAATTTTTTTTTAACATGACAAATTTTGTCTTATATGTCATGTCAATAGGAGCATGTGTGATAATGTTCACGTGGAAAAAAAATTATCATGTCAACGTCGTTAGTCTCTGAACAGTCACGTCAGCATGACCGTTAAAAAACGATTAATTTGACCAAAAAAAAAAAAAGCTATGTATGAAAGTGAGCCAAAAAAACGACAAGAGCCAAAATGACCAAACATCCAATTGTTATAAGCTAATTTTGTTATTATGGCTAAAAATAAATATGTAGTATTTATCTAATTTAAATTTTTTTCTTCATGTATTTACAATGAATTATTTAAAATATAAATATTTTAATATTTTAAAATAGAACTTAATTAATTAATTGGAGTAAATAATATTTGTATGACACCAATAAACCATATCTAAGGTTAACTGTATTGCATCCTATAATTAAATTGCACCTCACGCTTAGCAGTATCAGCTGTGGATTTCAGCAGATATTGGCTAGGGTTAAAAACTTCTTTGGAAAAAAAACCTATTAAGGCTTTCAAGCAGACTAGGTTGCAGAATTTCAAGCTCTTACTACTTGTGAGATCATGGCCTGGCCTGCACAGCTCACAACATATTGGCTATGCTGAGCCTGAGTACATTACATTCTATCAACTGAAGGTGCTCTCCTTCACCAAGACAGCATACCCTTCGAATCAACGGATTGAATATTATATATTATGCTGCTGAGATTGGTTCCGTTGAAATTGAAAATAACTACGGCGATGAGATTAGTTACGATAACAGTGAGATTGAATATTATATAATATGCTGCTGCACATTATATTAATCTTCAAATCAATCAACTTCTACAAGAATACCTGGGTTCATATTGATACTTCACACAAATAGACCCCTCTCTAATATATTCATAAAACTACAAATAAACAGTTAAATCCAATACAGATGCACAGTAGCAGCTTCCATGGTAGTGGAGGCACAAACTGAAAGGGTAACACAAAACCAGGGCTACCCATGACCAGGGTTCTCTTCTTGGGTGCTTGAATTGGATTTACCCTCCGTAAATTCCTCGGATTTGCCCTGCCATGTCAAATATTCAAATAAAGGAATAGAAGATAGGCAAACAACATTTCCTAAACTCTAAAACCTAACAAAAAATGCTAGAACAATATCAGGCACCATTAACTTTATTTTAAAGAAAGAGATTGATATTTTCACAATATCTAGGAGTAAAACATGGAGAATTGGCCATGTAAATATTTACCTTGCTCTTGTCACGCCATTTAAGTCCGAATGACAATAGCCCCTCAACCTTTCTTCTAGCACTATCTAGTTGAGTCCTACAAAAGCAAGTAAGACATCTAGAAACTTGTAGGAAGTTCTCCATTAAGCAAACAACATTCATAACACGCATAAATAGTATCTCTAACTGCAGCATAGCATTATCCCGTTGTCGATTAGAGATTTAAGCGTTTCTTACTGTGGAGGAGAGGGTACTTTGGTTAGGCCTGGTTCACTTTGCATGGTAGCCTCCAAAATTGATTCTGCCATAGCCACCCTATCCTCCATCAGAGCAATAGAAGCCATAGCTTTCTCATATTTTTCCTGCAAATTACTTCCGATTGAGAATTGATTTAAGGGATCTTGAATTTAATCCAAGCACGGAAAGGAAAATAGCAACCACTATAAGGCATCTTAAAGTGAATTGCAGAATTAAAAAATATAAGAATGGAACCAACATCAATTCTTATGGTGAAAGACTCCAAACAGTTTAGGAGAATACAACATATCTAGTAGAGGATAACATGAATACATGAACTATTTCGATAGCTTAACCAGTCATGAAGTTGTCAGTGGAACAACTTTCCTATTAGTAGCTTATATTTCTCGATATGTCACCTAACATGAAACTCAGCTAAAAAAAAAAGAAAGAGTAGATTCCTACTTGGTGTATAATTGAATGACTTGGAACTTACCTTTCGGCTTTCACTCCTACATGAAAAGATATGAAATCTATGGTTTGACATTACCCGTGATAGCTAGGACATCAGGAACAGATAAGAACCTGAAGCACGATAACTGAGTTTCTCTCCTCAGCTGCATCTTGTTCTGCATGTCTACGAGCGTCTACAGTTATTAGTTGCTCTTGCTCTAGCTGTATCAGAACCTGTAGCACGTGGAAACTAAAAATCACTAGTGACTCGTAATAGAATAAGAGTTAAGCCATAGTTCAACGAAAAAAACATTAGAGAAGAGGCAAAATTATACCTTATGAACTGCAGCTTCCTGCTCTTTCTTATCGGCAAGACCTTGGTGTAGATCAGCAACCTCTTGCTCCAACTCTTCAATCTACAACATTATTAACAAACTTCAAATGCTACAAGCAACTTGAGTAGCCCAAAGCTTACAGAAAAAGTATCATCGTTGAGCAAATTATCTAGCAGGGTGCTGGTACAAATAAGTTTACCTATACCTTTGCACTCAATTCACGCCGGTTATCTTCTTTGACCAGCTCCACAAGTGCTGTCTCTAGCTCCTCAGCTCTGGAAAACAACAGGAACCACAGTTACAAGTAAAAAGATAAGTTGTAGAAGCAGTTCAACAATATCATTAACAATTTATCCTATTTCTTGAAGCAGATTGCTATCTATAGTTCCACAAGATGCAGTTTCATCCATAGCTATAATGGATAAAGCAACACCTTAAATGATGAGACGTTTATGATGGATAAAAATGAAATTTCAAATGAAAGCCTAATAGCATCAAGAATCAGAAACCAAGGATTGTAGAATATACTAACCGGAGTACAGCAGCTCTTTTTTCCTCAAGCAACCTAAACAACTCAACCTTCATCCAACCAACCTGCACATAAACTATTAATGATTGAAACTTCAAAGGATTTGCAGTGGTTATTGATATCCATAAATTAATCAAAAGTTAAACACTGTTAGAAACCTAAAATGAGTACAATAAGTACAATTACAGCTCAGTGCAGGTAACCAGGTTAGAAATGCATTAATTAAAAGTACCCTCTCCTGAAGATCTGGTAGGGAATCGACTTCCGAAACTGCATTTAGGCTAGAGAGAAATTCCTCCAGATATGATGAACGAGGCTCTAACTTAGATGCATCTCCATCAGCCGAATCTTTAGCCGACTTTCTTTCTTCTATCAACAATTCATGATCATGCTTAAAATTGTACAGCTTAGATGCAAGTCCTTTTGAATCTTTCCAAACCTGACGGCCTCTTTTTGTTCTTTCCTCAACAACTAGTAGCACATCTGGTCTATACTTTTCTCTCAACTCGTATAATTTAGCATTAGTCACGGATAAAAACCCCATGCAGGAAGTCAAAACAAGTTGGCTGCTATCAAACGTCGAGCCAGCAAGGGATTGCAGCAAAGTGATGGCATCCCCGGCATCTTTAGTTGTAACTAACGCAGGACCTAGAGTAAAATGTCACATTACTAGATTACTTTTTGAATTCACCATCCATATATAATGTTTCACATATTTCATAAATATAAAATCTCAATACCATATAACTCTATCAAAGCAAGGGCTGTTCGAAATAGCATAACACGATTTCCTTCGAACAGAATCACATCCCAAATGCGAAGAACTGGAGATAGAGGAATTCATTACAAGGTAAACACGATTTCTGACAAAGAGAGTGCATGAGCATTTTGAATGAAGAAAGAATTAAATCAAACTTGCATTGCTACTTTAAATCTTACCACTTTCCCATGGAAGTATATTAATAAAAATGGAGAAAAACCAAGGTGCAGAAAGCCATGTCACCTGCACTCCCAAGTAATCCAGATGGCTGGCTGCACCAGAAGCATAGACCAAAAATTGAAAGTCACCCAGATTGTTTCACAAAATGCATGTGAAGGTAATTAAT
Organism: Kokia cookei; assembly: GCA_039519145.1. NCBI lineage: Eukaryota > Viridiplantae > Streptophyta > Magnoliopsida > Malvales > Malvaceae > Kokia > Kokia cookei. Next base: position 7,631,760 of record CM076900.1, on the reverse strand, counting down.
AAATAAAAATTTGAAAAATAAACAACCCAATTTGGGAAATCTTTCACGCATCAACTCTTCAAACACAAGTTGATCAACCTATAAAATAGAAATATTTAGAATTACAAGTTTGTAAATTGGCAAACACTTTAGAAATTCTGCAATATCATGGTAACCATGAAGATAAATGCTAAACATAAAAGAAACTAGAGAAATCTTCTATCATCAGAAAAAAAGTTCCAAAACAAAATTAAAAACCTGAGATTCTATCATTTCCTCTGTATAGTACCCATCAAAGTAATCATCAATAATGCCCACCAAGGTCCTGATACAAGTTGAAAGAAATCAGTCTTTAAAGGTGACCTAGCTATTCTTGTACAACGATGAGTATATGCATATGTCTATTTATGCCTTTGTCCAACAGTTAGCCAAAAGTGGTCCTGCACACCCAATAATCATTCTAGGGTAAATTTTACCTACGTTACTATGACCCGAGTATGAGTGCTGTACAAGTGTATGCATTTGACATGAGTTGTTTAATACTTTTTTCTAACTTTTTCATTGTATTTGGAGAGTCATATTGCCATACTCATGTCTAAATACATACCGGAGAAAAACATAGAAATTTACAACCTATTTCTAGATAGAAATAACAACTTTCAGAAAGCAATATAAAAGCTACTTGAACCTACCAAAATGCATTTTCCTCAGGCATCATAAGTATCAATAATCCAGCAAAGAAATTAATCACCTGCATGTATTTGATATGTAAAATTAAATGAAAACAATAAGTACAACAAGTGAAAACTAATTATGAAAAAGTTAATCACTTGCAAAGAGAGGTCACTAAGATTCATTGCAAGCAAATTTAAATCCTAGGAATCAGAAGGTAAAACCGATGAATTGATTTTCATAGTAAAAGCTCCTATTGATTCTGTTGAAAATAGGAATTCTTTTTTGTATCAATTAACTCAAGTATTTACATGGATATATATACACAACTATGTTGAACTACTTAAAGAAATACAAACTTCACAATAAAATCCCAATACTTTGGCCTTAAGAAATCATTTCAGCCTTGATTAACAAGCTTGTCAATAGCCACTACTCAACACTCCCCCTCAAGTTGGTGCATAGTATCACACATGCCCAACTTGTAGACCAAATTGTGATAAGTTCTATTGTTGAGTCCTTTAGTTAACAAATCAGCTAATTGCTCATCAGAAGCTGCATGACTTAAGTTCAGGATCTCGGCAGTCAACTTCTTTTTGATGAAGTGTCAATCAATTTCTATGTGCTTTGTTCGATCATGCTGTATTGGGTTTTGGGCTATACTGATAGCGGCTTTGTTGTCACAATATAAGGATAGTTTTCCTTTATTCAACAACTTCAATTCCTCCATAAGTTTCAATAACCACAGTAGCTCGCAAATACCTTAAGTCATAGCTCTATATTTTGCCTCAACATTTGATCGAGCAATCACACTTTGCTTCTTGCTTCTCCAAGTGACTAAGTTTCCTCCGACAAGTGTGCAATATCCAGATGTAGACATCCTATCTCTAGAGATCCAACCCAATTTGCATCTGTAAAAACATCTATCTGTAGATGACCATGTTTAGAAAAGAGGAGACCTTTTCCTGCGGCAGACTTCAGATAGCGTTGCGAATGACAGCCTGCATATGAGACCCTCGAGGATCATGCATAAACTGACTGCATATGTATGTCAGGTCTAGTGTGTGAGAATTAGTCTATCAACCTGTCTTTGATATATCTCTTTATCCACTGACTCTCCTATTTCAGCTTGCAATTTATGATTGCTTTTTATAAGTGATTCTGCAGGTTTGCATCCCATCATATCTGTCTCAATCAAGAGATCTAGGATGTATTTTCTTTGAGAGATGAAGATACCTTTCTTTGATCTGGTAACTTCAATTCCCAAGAAAAATTGTAACTTCCCTAGATATTTGATTTCAAATTCTTAAGTCAAATACTGTTTTAGTCGAGCCATTTCTTCCTAATCGTCTCTTGTCATCACTATGTCATCAACATATACAATAAGAAGAGTGATCTTACCCTTGTGATTGTTTCATAAAAAGGGTATGATCAACATTGCTCTGTTGATGACTAAAAGTGATCATAGCTTTGCAGAGTCTGTCAAACCATGCTTTGGGAGATTGTTTCAGTCCATACCAGGCTTTCTTCAATTTGCACATTTTCCCTTGTGGTTTTTGCATTGTCAAATCTAGGATGAATCTTCATATATATTTCTTATTCTAAGTCTCCATGTAGGAATGCATTCTTCACATCAAACTGTTGTAGGTTTCAGTCAAGGTTGGTTGCATAAGATAACAAAATTCTGATGGTGTTCATTTTTACAATAGAGGCAAACGTCTCCACTCCATAAGTTTGATTGAAGCTTTTAGCAAACAATCTGGCTTTGAACCTTTCAATGGAACCATCAGATATGTATTTCACAGTAAACACCCATTTGCAACTCACCAAATTCTTGTCTACTGGAGGAGTTACTAGCTTCAAAGTCTCATTCTCTGCCAGTGCCTTTATTTCTTCAACCATGGCTTCTTTTCACTTGGGATCTTCAAATGCTTCACGCCAATCCTATGGAATAGACACAGAGGACAAAGATAAGGCAAAGGCTTTCTAGGGAGGGGACAATGAGTCATAAGAGATAAAGTTAGACATAGGGTGTCTAGTACAGGATCTAACACCTCTTCTTTGGGCAATAGGTTTATCTAAATCATTAGGTAACTCACCAAAAGAGCAAGATTCTTGGAACATAGGAGGTTGCATTATGGCTTCTTCTATTTTAAGCTTTCTTGAATACTTCTTTAAATTTGATTTGTCCAAACGCCCAACAATCTCATTTTGAACAATAATCTCTCCCTGAACAGTAGCTTCCCCTTGAACAATGGTGTTTTTTGGAATAAGTTTTTCAATAGTTATTGAGCCAGGTATCACTTCTTCTCTCTCATTGTTCTCCCTCTAAAGATATGATTGAGTTGTACCATAATAGGGTTCAGTTTCTCTAAATGTTACATCCATACTAACGAAATTTTTTTCCTGAAGGAAGATGATAACACTTGCAACCTTTCTGTGTTGGAGAATATCCAATGAACACACATTTAAGGGCTCGTGGATCTATTTTGTCTGCTTTTCAATCATGGGCATAACAAACACAGCCAAATACCCTTGAAGGAATAATATAATATTTTTACTTTGTAAAGTTTCCAAGGGACTCTTGAAATTAAGCGTTCGAAGTGACATTCTATTAATAAGGTAGGAGATTAAAAGAATTGCGCCCCCCTAGAATGGTTTTGGAAGGTTTATGGTAAACATAAGAGATCTAGCAACTTCTAGTAAATGCTTGTTTTTTCTTTCAACAACCCCATTCTGTGAACTAGTACCGAGATAAGTTGTTTGATTAATTATCTCATAAGACACCAAATAGGTATCGAAATTGTACTATAAATCATTGTCAGTTCTAAAAAATTGTATCTTAGCATCATATTGAGTCCACACCATTTTATGAAAAGATTGGAAGCATGTAAACACATCATTTTTCAATTTTAGCAAATACACCCAAGTCATCCTAGTATAGCAATCAATAAAAATATCAAACCACCAATTATCATATAATGAAATATGTCGAGTTGGTCTCCAAACATTAGAATGAATAGTCATAAAAGGAGTATTACTTCTATTATTTGTCAAAGGATAAGAATTCTTAGTGTGTTTAGCAAACTCACACGCTTCACAAAACAATGAATCCAACCAAGTCTTTGAAAATAAACTAGGATATAAATTCTCCATAACAAAAAAAGATGGGTGTCCTAACCGCCTATACCACTGCATTATGTCTTGGTTGATAACTTTATTACCTCCAAAATAAGCTTGAACAGAACCACTACTACCCTCCAACATATATAAGCCATCATGCAATCTAACATTGTTAGTCTTCCTCCCTGTTTGAAGGTCCTAGAATTCACAATGATCAGGGAAAAACTCAATTTTGCAGTTTAAGGTGTTTGTGATGGCACTAACAGATAAAAGGTTAACCAGAAAACAAGGGACATGTAGTACAAAATATAATTTAATATTAGGTGTAGAGTTGACAGAACCTGATCCATCTACAAGAATAAAAGACCCATTGACTATCCTGACACTATCTTTCATTTGACAGAACTTGTCATGTGTCTATATCAACCAGAATCAATAATCCATTACTCAGTATTAACGTAAGCATTAAAGGCATTACCTGACTTTACAAAATTGGGTGTTGGATTCGAAGAAGAGTCAAGTTGGGATAGGAGACATTTGAAGTGTTTAATTTTGATGAAATAAGAGATGAATATTCTAATATATTAAGGAAAAACTCACTCAAAACTATGTATTTCTTAGAAATATGTACAAATATATATACATGAAGCATTGAATCATGCAAGGAAAGAATATTACTAATTAGAATATGTAAAAATCAGCTATAATCTCTAAAGATTAGTTATTAAATGCTGTCAAATAAATCAAAGATTCTTAACACTCCCCCTCAAGTTGGTGCATAAATGTCTCACATTCCCAACTTGCAAAGAAGATTATGATAAGTCTTACAACTAAGTCCTTTAGTAAAAACATCAGCCAACTATTTTTTGGATGCTAGAAAAGATAGACTTAAGACACCACTAGCTACTTTTTACTTGATAAAATGGCGATCTATTTCAATGTGCTTAGTCTTATTGTGCTGCACTAGATTTTGAGCTATGTTGATAGTAGCTTTGTTGTCACAGTATAAGGTTGATCCATTTTTGTTCAACAACTTTAGCTCTTTCATTACCTTTTGCAGCCATAAAAGCTCAAAAACACCTTAAACCATTCTCGTATATTCAGCCTTTGCATTTGATTGAGCTACAACACTTTGTTTCTTACTCCTTTATGTGACTAAGTTAACTCCTAAAAGGGTCCAATAACCCATTGTAGACCTTTTATCATTAAGAGAGCTAACTCAATCTGCATCTGTAAATACTTCTACCTTGATATGATTATTTTTGGAGAAGAGAATACCTTTTCCTAGTGCAAAATTCAACTAGCCCAAATTTCATAAGATTCCTGCATATGGGTTTTGCGAGGAACATTGATAAACTAGCTTACCAAATTAACTGCATAGGCTATATCAAGTCAAGTATGAGCGAGATAAATCAATCGTTTGACGAGTCTTTGATATCTCCTTTTATCCATCATTTCCCCGATCCCTACTTATAATTTGTGATTACTCTCAATAGGTGATGCTGTTGGCTTGCAACCTAACATGTCTTTGGCAAAAGATCTAAAACATACTTTCTTTGGGAAATAAAGATTCCCTATATCAATCTTATCACTTCTATTCCAAGGAAAATTGTAATTTTCTCAAGTCTTTGATTTCAAATTCCTTAGTCAATTGTTTCTTAAGTCGGGTCAATTCTTCCCTGTCATCTACTGTCGTAATTATGTCATCAACATAAACTATAAGCAGAGCAATATTACCCTTGTGATGTTTTATAAATAGGGTATGATCAGCATTACTTTGTTGGTAGCCAAACAACACCATCACCTTACTAAATCTGTCAAACCATGCTATGAGAGATTGCTTTAGTCCATATAGGGCCTTTTTCAGTTTACACATCACCCATTAAGTATCTTTATCCTCGAATCACAGAGTAACTTGCATATACACTTCTTCCAAGTCTCCATATAAGAAGGCATTTTTACATCAAACTGCTGTAAGTCTTAGTCGAGATTTGTTGCACATGATAAAAGGATTCGTGTTCAATTTAGCAACTGGGGCAAATGTTTCTTGATAATCCACTCTTTATGTCTGAGCGAATGCTTGCGGTACTAATTTAGCTTTGAGTCTTTCAATTGAACCATCAACTTGATAATTGATAGTAAACACCCATTTGCAACCAACCATTTTCTGCCCCTCAAGAGGATTAATCAGTTCCAACATCTCATTTTTTGCTAAAGTCCATATTTCTTCAATCATAGTCTTCTTCCATCATGGATCATTGATAGCTTCTCTCCAATCCTATGGAACAGACAGAGGCAAAAAGGACAAAGAAAAAGCTCTATAGGATGGGGATAAAAAATCATAAGAGATAAAGTCAGAGATAGGATGTAAAGTGCAAGTTCTAATACCTTTTCGTTGGGCTTTTGGTAATTTTAAATCAATAAGAAATTCAAGTAAAGAAAACTCACCTGACAGTGAAGAGTCGGGACATAGAGTAGATTAAATGGTCACATCTTCTTTCTTGTCTTTTTTAGTGTATGTCTTTTCTCTTGAACTAAAGTCTCTGCTGGAACTAAATTCTTCCTCGAAAGAGTAATAGAGCAAGGTGTTATCTCTTCATTTTCAATAACCTCCCCCCGAAAAGATGGTTGTGATGAAGAAAAGTAAGGTTCATCCTCACGAAATGTTACATCCATACTTACATAATACTTTCTAGATGGCGGATGATAACATTTGTAATCTTTTTATGTGGGAGAGTAGCCAATGAAAACACATTTGACTACTCGAGGATCCAGTTTGCTCCCATGTCGAAGATGAATGGAACAAACACAACCAAAGACCTTCGGTTTATCCAGGTAATCCATCTTGCCTTATAAGATTCTTATGGGACTTTTAAAATCAAGTACTCGAAGAGGCACCCGATTAATAAGATAAGCAGCAACCAAAATCACATCCCCCAATAAAGCTTTGGGAGGTTCATATTGAACATAAATAATCTAGCAACCTCAAAAAATGTCGATTTTTCCTTTCGACAACACCATTCTGAGCACTTGTATCGAGACAACTGGTCTGATGTAGAATCTCATATGATTCTAAATAATCATTAAAGTTATACTCGATTCCATTATCAGTTCGTAAAATCTTAACCTTAGCATCAAATTTAGTAGTAATCAATTTATGGAAAAAACAGAAACACGAGAAAACATTACTTTTTTACTTCAATAAGAAAACCCATGTCATCCAATTGTTGTCAATAAATGTAACACAAACCAATGATTACCAAATAAAAAAGCAAGGCGAGTAGGGCCCCAAACATCAGAATGAATAATCTCAAAAAGGAAGAGTACTTCTATTATTACATAAAGGATAACTGCTTCTTGTATGCTTAGCAAACTCACATGCATCACAAGCTAAAGAATCCAATTAAGTTCTTGAAAACAAAGTAGAAAACATCTAGACAATAACAGTAAATGATGGATGTCCTAACCGGTTATGCCACTGAATTATCTCCAAGTTGACAGCTTTATTCTCTCCAAATAAGGATTAAGACATACTGGACAATCAATCCAAAAGATATAAGCTATCACACAATCTACCACTGCCAATCATCTTCTCTATCTAGAGGTCCTGAAAGACACAATGACCAGGAAAGAATTCAAGTTTACAATTTAAGTCTTTAGTGATAGTACTAACAGATAAAAGGTTAACGAAGAATTTAGGGGCATGGAGGATAGAGGATAAAGTGATATTAGGAGTACAAACAACAAAACTTGTTCCAAAGATAGAGCTAAAGGAGTCATCGACTATTCGCACACTATCTTTAGATGGAGAAGTTTTGGAAATATAAGGTTGCATAATGTCGATAAGTCATGTCGCAACAAATAAGTTTTGGAAATATAGGGTTGCATAATGCCGATAAGTCATGTCGTAACAAGAGACTTTGCTAAATCTTACTAACTAAAAGTTGAATCAATGAGTTTAGGTTTTGACGTGGTACTGGTGATATATCCCTGAAAGCCACAAGCCTTGATAAACAACAAGCAGGACCTTGACCAAGCAAAGTAATTATGTCCATCAAGCTTTACAAGACTAATTTGCACGAGGAATTATAGGTTGGAATCACGAGCTTCCCATCCTTCGACATAGTGCTGAAAAGAAACTAATACCCCAAAATTTTTTTTTGGAAAATTATAACAAAAACCACCCAAAAGACACAAAAGATATCCCACAAAAAAATGTAGCCAAAGTACACCACCAATCAGAGGAGAATGAATGAAAGGGAGTAGACAGCACTGCGAAGACATCGAAAAAAACACGACGGCAGCAGGTGAAGGCCACGAGCGGCATGTGAAACACAGATACATTAGCTTGTGATGGCACGTAAGGCCCACGCGCAGATCTTTTGGTCACCAAGTTCTGGGGTTTATCAACGAGTGGATGTCGACTCCAATGGTAGGGGTGGTGAGAGAAAAAATTAAGGTTAGGGCGGAAAGTACCAATTTAGTGTTGTAGGGTTTTTGGAACAAACTTTGAAAATAAAAAAAAATTATCCCAAAAAATCGAATAAAAAATCTGATACCATGATGAAATTAGAGATGAATATACTCTAATATATTGAGGAAAAACTCACTCAAAACTATGTATTTCTTAAAAATATGTACAGATTATATACATGAAGCATTGAATCATGTAAGGAAAAAATATCTCTAATTAGAATCTCTAAAAATCAACTATAATCCTTAAATATTAATTATTCAATTCTGTCAAATAAATCAAAGATTCTCAACAAATCCATCCAACGAAAATGTTTCAATGGATGCAGTTTCTTTAGATGATTCTATAGTCTCAAACAAGTTTGTTGACCCGATTTGACTTATTTTGTTTTCCTCCCTGGCCTCTGGTGGGTCGACCATGTAACTTCCAGCACATGTCCCTAGTATGCTGAAGCTTCCCACAATAATCGCATTGCAGATTATCTTTATCAGGGTTACCATTTTTCTTTTGTTCTCGAGAGCCACTAGTGTTCAACCTAACCTTCTCAGTCGGTGTTGTATAAAGCATAACACCTCTTCTTCTTTCTTCTTGCTGGACATTGGAGTATGCTTCCTTAAGAGAAGGAAAAGGAATTTTGCTGAGAACTTGAACCCGATTTTGATCATACTCGGTTTTTAACCTAGCCAGAAAGTCGTAAACCCTCTCTTTTTCCACAAGCTGCTGAAACTTAACAGTATCTTCAGTATAATCTGCTTGGAAGTTTTGGTAATAATCTAGCTCCTGCCATAAACCGTTCCGTTCAGAAAAATATTAAAAAATGGACATCTCACCTTGCTTAGTGTTGTAAACTTCATTGTGGCTTTCAAAAATCTGAGCATCATTCCCAACTTGTGAGTAGGTAAGATCAGCTGTATTCCATATTTTTTTTTGCAAAGTCAAGTAACAAGTATGTTCTGGAAATATGTGGTTGCATAGGCCATAGAGTTGATAAGCCAAGACATAACAAGAGAATTATCTGAGTCCCACTGATCGTAAGTAGAATCATTCATAGCGAGCTTTTTCGAATCAACAGTAATATACCCTTACAATCCTCTAGCTTTGATAAACAATAAGCATGATCATGACCATGCAAGATATTTATGTCCATCAAGTTTTACATGATTGATTTAAAAAGAGGGGTTATCATAAATAAATTTTTTGTTTCTATTTTTTTTTCTAAAAAAGGCACTATAAGAGCCAATAACAAAAAAGGAGATTGGAGAAATACCAATAAAGTCAACGACGGTAGTCGACAATGGCGGAGCCAAAAAAAATTTTTTGGGGGAGGTCGGAATTAAATTGTACATTTTACGACAGTACAAATGTAATTTAATCATTTTAATAGTCTATATCTTTATTATTTTTAAAGGGTTAAATTAAATTTTTATCATTTTTGAAGGGGCCAAAGTGTAATTTTACCATTACTAATTTAAAATGTTATAAATTATAAAGGGTTTAAATTAAAATTTTTACCATTTTAAAGGGGCTATAATATATATACAAAGGGAAAAATTGCAAAAATCTTAAACCATGAGGGGGCTACTTATATTTTTGGGAGGATCATAGTGTAAATTTACAAAGGATTAAATTGAAAAAAATTAAACTTGGGGAGGCCATGGCCCCCCTGGGCCTTAACGTGGCTCCGCCACTAGTAGTCAGAGAATCAAACTCGACAGATATGAGCTACACGCACCGACGCATGGGCAAGTGTCACGTCCCTAAAACTTTGATACTTGGGGCGTGCGGCCTTAGACGTTTTTTCGATCAAAACAACGCCTAAGTAAGCCTGATTCTCACGATTGAGGATTCACCAAGAGAATTCCTCCAAGGTACCAAATTTGTATAGCGGAAGCGAATAGCTAAAAGAAGGCTCAAAAGACAACAAAAAAGCCAAATAAAATAAGAACAAGTGAGAAGAGATTGAGTAAATGCTCTCTATTGTATTCACAAATAAACAATACAAAGAATGAAGTGTTTGGAGTGTATTTTACAAATGAGGGGAGGCTCCCTATTTATAGTTGAGCTCCCCCACAATAGACGGTCAAGATCGAATTACATCGACGGATGAGATTGGCCTATCCCTTATGATGGGATTTATAAGATTACATTCAAATTAAATCCTATCTAATCCTAAAGATATGATTCCCCCTTATCTTCTAGGATTAGTTCCCATATTTGCCAAGATGCCTTAAGTTGCCAAAGCTTCATCATTGGGCCACCCAAGCTTCAATCTGATAGGCTTGACCAACAGCTCTCTGAATCGGGCCAGCTCATGTGGGCTAAATGATCCCAATGTCAATGACAGACCTCCATGGGACTCATTGTGTGCAATGGTCACGGGCTTTGAACTTTGGCCCGTGACACAAGTACGTCGAAGGTGTGGGTGGCACGTGAGGGCCATGCGTAAGGAGTTTGGTCCCAGGATTTTGAGGTTTCATCGGAGATGAGATTGTGACTCTATTGAAAGGGGCAATGAGAGAAAAAATAGGCTGGAAAATGGAGAGTACCAAATTGGATTTTCTAGGATCTGGGAGGGTTTGGAATTTATAAAAAAGGCTCCCTACCTATGGATTCTCAAGCTCTTGATACCATGTTGAAAATAGGAATTCTTTTTCTTATCAATTAAATCAAGTATTTACATGGATACATATACACAACTATGTTGAACTACTTAAGGAAATACAATCTTCACAAAAAATCTCAATACTTCAACCTTAAGAAATCAGATCAACCTTAATTAACATGCCTATCAATAGTCAATGGTCAACAAATTCTCCACTAGACGTTACCCATTTCAAGTTGTACAGTCATAGTTTAACATTAAATCATCAGAGCTATTCTTGACATCCCTAGATTTTTTTCAATCAAAAGAATTATGACTTCTTTGTGCTATGCTTATACGACAACAGCATGACTTGGACATGGAAAAGATAAGAATATTGGATAAAATTCTAGATATAAATTAAAGAAAAGTTACTTGGACAGATTCTAAAGAACATAAGAGGGCAAACTAAACTAAAATTCTAGATATAAATTAAAGAAAAGTTTTGATGTAGATGGACAATTACGAAAAGTATAAGTTGGTTTCTACTGATAAAGGAGAAGAAAGTTATTATAATTCATCAATTACCTGACAGTACCCAACGGAGGGGTTATGCCGAACATATGCTAAAAGTAAACGCCTCAAGGAATCTCTACCGTTATCATTCAAAGCTGGATGACCTGGAAAAGTCCGTGGTAAATCCTGAAAACAAACAAACAAGGAGGAATGTAAAAGTCAAGATAAAGCAGAAGATGTAGCACCAAGTTGTTTAAAGGATTGAACAACAAAATCCTGGATCTAATGACCTTCTCAATTTGCTTTCTCCATCTTCTGAACACACTTGATGAGTTACTATGTTGATCATCATCATAGTTTTCTTGAGCCAGCAAATCCTCATAATATCTTTCCACTCGTCGTGCCTTAACACCTACAAAGGCTTGCCATATCTGCTAGGAACATAGTATAGCAAACAATTCATTTTTGACAAATACTATGACAATAACAAATAGGGAAGTTTCAATCTTACCTCCCCCCTGAGATCCTTTGGCACTCCTCCAAGAACAAGGCTCTCCAGCTCTTCTTTCCAAGGAAAGGGTGGTTCTTGAGAAGCCTTATTGCCTGCATTACTTTCTTCCCTAGTTGGGATTTCATTAACACATACCTTTTCCTCAAACTCATCATCTGATTCTCCATCTGGAAATCTTGCCTCTTTTATTGATGCAAGATGGTCACCGCTTTCATTCATATTCATATTTTCCGTATTCTTTCGCTTCTTAACCCTAGAACCCATCATAATCTCAATGACACAAATAGCTGGTCTAGTCTCGGCCCATCTTTCAACCTTGCATGTCATTGTTTCTTCTGTGAGCTGCACCTCCTTTTCACTTTCAGTTGAATAAGGAAAAAAGGGCTCCTCCATTTCACTTTCTGGCGAACCAGTAGAACCAGGCTTTGCGCTTGGAGTATCTCCTTCCCTATTTCTCTTTGAAGCAACCTTTTCATTTAACTCAGTGGCTTCAGTTCGTGATTCTTTGCTTTCATGTAGAGAAGCAACTTCTTCTGTGACTTTAATAGCATTACTTCGGAATGCCTCCTTATATTGCACCTCAGAAGCAACTTCTTCATTCAATTCAGTCGCCTCTTCATTTGCCTCATGCGCCCTCGCATGCAATGTCTCTTTAGTTTCTGCCTCGGCAGGAGCCTTACTTTTCAGCTCAGTATCTTCAGCCTGCGATGTTTTTCCATCTCCCTCCTCGAAAAGGCTTGGTTCTATATTTCTTGCAAGCTGGTCAAGGAAGACCTTCCATATCTCCGATCTTTCCTTTTCCTCTTTCTGCAAAGTAATTAAAATATCAATAACCAAAACCAAGTAACCAACCATACATATCATATCGAAATATATTTTCATAAATGAATGCAACAGATGAATAGAATACAAGAATCAAATCTAGATGGGAATTTCTACCTTGTAGATATTAACATAGTGTCTATATGTTTGTATGTGTTGAGGTCTCACCGAAAATCCATAGGCGTCCCTGTTCACATTATTGAACTCATTTCCAAATGCAAATTAAACCAAAGAAATAATAAATAAAAAAACCCATAAGACTAAGAACCTGACTTCAAACAATTTCAACGTCAAAATGACTAGAAATTTATACCAAAAAACAATATAATTTATAAAAGAAAAAGCCAGAAACTTGCCTGGAATCACTTTCCAAAGAGCGCCTGCTCTACAAGGACTACAACATACTTGACAAACACTTGCAATTCTACAACTGTCCATAGCTTTCTTTTGCTTTAAATTAAACTCATTCAACATTTCACAATGGATTAAACCCCTCCACCACTCTTTGTTTACTATAGAAACTACAAAATCCAATTGAAAATAAACCAAAAACTCTGCCCCCTTTTTTAGCTCAAAAGAAAAAGGAAAAAAATTCAAAAGCACAATCGATGAAATAGTTATAAAAAATAAAACCCAGAAATTGTCAAAACAAAAAGGAGGAGAAATCAGGGTTTAAAAGACAAATGTAGAAACAAGAAAAACTCAAGTACCTCTTTGGTTCCACAGATTGAAAGAAAGTCAGGATCGATTCCGTCATTGTTGTGCTGAGTGTTGATTCACAGCTAGAAATTGTTTTTTTTTTCTAAATTATTTTTATGATTAATGAAATTGTGGGTTAATTTGTATGATTGGGAAGATCCAAGGATGTTTCTTGATTTTTTCTTACAACTAAATTTTCAGGGTCTTTTGAAAAGCAAAAACAAAAATTTTTGAGTATCTGTTTCGGGTTCTAGTTGTTACAGTTATAAAGCGGATAGACACGTGTGTTAAATTAACGGGCATTTTTGTTTCAAGCAACGTTAAAATCACCGACGAGCTTGGATTGGTGACGACGTGGGCCATAAAGGCAATGAGTTTGATGCTTAAACTGTGAGTCACTGACGGATATGGTTGAGTTTGACTAAGGCCCCATTCACCGATCTTCCAAAAAGTACTTTTTATTGTAAAAATATTTTTTGGGTTAAAAGCAGTGTTAAACAAATAATTTTTAAAAGAAATTTTTAATTTTTTAAAAGTATTTTTTTTCAAATGAAAAAGTTAAAATTTTTAATTTTTTCATTTTAAAAATATTTTTAATAGTTTAATTACGTTTTTATCCTTTCAATAGATGATACTTTCTTTTTTTTGATTAATTACATAAAAATATTTAAAATTTATATTTTATATATTAAAATATTAATAAATAGTATAATAAATTATTTTGATATTCTTATTAAAACATCATAATATTAACTAATTTAATTATTATTTAAATATTTATTTATTACTTTATAACACATGTTTGAAATAAATATTTTAATTCTCAAAAATATTTTTTTACTGTTATACTAAACACTTAATTTTAAATTAAATTTTTTAAAATTATTTTTTCAAAACACTTTTTAAAAATATTTTTTAAAAATAATGCTAAATTAACCCTAAAGGTATCCGGTACGATACGTTTAGTACATAATTTAATCGTTACTGTTAACTCAATGGGCTCCAAAGGAATTGTTTCTTCTAGACCTATATGGACAGTTAATCTTTCAATCCACGTCATCATGTATTATGTCTCTTTCTTTGATGGAACTCACAACCTAACTTTACAAAACTCTTACCCTAACTTTACAAAACTCTTTCTTTCCTTTTTAACATTCTTTAAAAATATTTGCTTAAACTAAAACTAGATTATCATTCAAAAGTTTCAGTATTGTCTATTTCATTTTATTTTATTTTTATTTTTTTAATAATTTTATTATAAATTCAACTCATATTTTTTTTTTTAGAATTATTTATAATCTCTCTTTAAACCATAAATAAAAGGATAATTCATTTCAGTGAACTCGAACTTATAATTTTTTACATTAATAATAATATCTATATCAATCGAGTCAAGACTTAATCGATTTATTATATTTTATTTTATCCAATCTGCTTGTTGATAACAAGTAGAGAAAAAATATCGTCAATTTGCAAAATTAAGGTGCATCAAATTATATTCAATTTTTGTTTAAGTTGACTTATTAACTTTTTAAAACTATATCTTATTTTTTATTTAATATTTTAAGCATAAATAAATTATATTATTTTTGGTATTTAATTATAGGTTTAATTCACTATTTGAATTCTAAAGTATATATGTTTTCTCACTTAAATACTTAAATTTTTTTTATCTCAATTTAGTATTTAAAGTATCAAATTTCTCAACTTTTAATTCATTTATAATTGCGGTTAAAAAATTCGTTTGACAATTTTGGTCACTGAAAAAACATCAGATGAGAAAGCATCACGTTGTATGTTTTGATCAATAAAAAAATACCACATGGAAATTATATTTATTTAAAATAAAAAATAGAAATTTATAATATTAAATATTTAAATATTAAAAAATATTTTTTACTTTAATCAATTGTTGGCACATACCATGTGTCTTTTTTATTTTTTTAATATTATATATATTATATTGATTAAAAATGTAAAAAAATATATATATATATAATTTTAAATTTTAAAAATTTAAAATAATATATAAAAATTTAATTTAAATTTATAAAAAAGTTATATTTTAGATTTTTATAAAAAATTATTTTTAAACTTTTAAAAATATATATTATATATGTTTTTTTACATTTGTAATCAATAAAATATATACAATATTTAAAAAAATAAAAAAGGACACATGATGTGTTCTAATGCACCACGTGGCTAGTCAATGTTAGTCAATAGTTCATCAACTGTCGGTCAAAGACAAAAGTGCTTTTTACCATTTAAATATTTAATAATGTATTTTTAAAATTTTTAAATTTAAATTTAGTGTTTTATTTTAAATAAACTTAATTGCCACGTGGTGTTTTTTTATTGGCCAAAGTTGTTTAACGGGGTTTTTAATGGTCATTACAAAATGAACCAAAAAAAGAAAAATATTACTTTAGGTATCAAATTGAGACAAAAAATATATATTTTTTAAAGATCAAATCATAAATTAATCCTTATTTAAATTGTTATATATTTAAGGTTCATATTATATAAATGTCATAAGATATGAATATATAATAATATATTTTAAAATTGAAAAATTAATCAACTTAGACTTCGAGCTTTAAATATTGGAGTTCAAGCACAACTCATATTTTAAGCAAATATAAATTTTACTCAAACTTATTTTTTATATAATATTAAAATTGATGATGAGGTAACATGATTCGAATCAATATCAAATATGTAACAATTCGTTTTTTAGTAGTGTCGAAAATAATTGTTTTGAGACCACACCCGACGGGAAAATTTTTATATTAAGTGATTAAATTAAATAAGTCAATATTAATTTTATATGAAATTTTGAATTGAGGAATTTTAATTATTGCATTAAAAGTCAGTACAAGCGGTTTGCTTCAAAAGTCAAATGATTTTAGAAAACGAGGTATTGGGACCTCGTTTTTGAGATTTTTAGTCGTAAATATTTTTATTAAATATTTATAGAGTCTTATTTTATGTGAATTGAAGTTTGGTTGGGTAATTTTAATAATTAATTGCTTAATTAAGGAAAAAAGGAGTAACTTCTAAAGAAGGTAAAAGTTAATTGTTATAGATTAAAAATAAAAAAAGGGGCCAAAATGGTAATTAAACCATGGTCAAAAAGTCCAAGCGGTGGTGGATACGATTGATTCCATTAACTTTTGGGTTATTTATTCATTGAGTCCTAATTAATTTAGGACTAAATTGAAAACAAGTTTGTTTAATCGAAATTTAATAAAATTGAAGGACCAATAATGAAATTAGACCCTCTTTAAATGGCCTAATAATAGAAATGATATGAAATTACTTAGATTTTGATAAATTACAATTAAATCCTAATAAAATGAGCATTTACTAATTAGTTTAATTTAATGTGATCAGGAATGATGGTTTTGAGGCCACAACTTTGATGTGTGAGATCGTAAATATTAAATAATTAATATTTACGAGGTCATTAGTATTGTATTAAAATTTGGTTATGAAATTTTACTTTTTAGACAGTTAATTACGCAAAAAGGACTAAATTGTAAAAGCTACAAAATGTAGAAATCATAGACTAAATATGTTAAATTGTAAAGGGACGGCCTAGAAAAGCTCTTAAAGGGTAATTAGACCCTTAAGGGGTGTAGTGGACGGTTTTGGGTACTTATTAAGCCAAATTGAAAGTTAAATTTAAAGGATAAAATTGTAATACCTTTAAAAGGTTATATTAAATTAAAACAAAGATGAAATAAAATCTTCTTCTTCTTCTTCCTTTCTTCATAGCCAAACCCTAGGAGGTTGAGAGAAAACATTTGACCAACTTTGGCTTGGAGTTTAGGTGAGCTAACCTCGTCCGTTTTTGGTAATTTTTATGTTTTTGAGTCCGTATTAGCTTGATTTAGCCAACTCAAGGACTAATTTGTGATTTTTTCAAATGTAATAATTTTTCCATTGATAAATAAGCTTGTTCTTGAAAGTTTATGCAAGATTCATAAGCTTAGTTGTTAGATTTGATTATTTTGTAAAGTAGTTTTTGATGATTTTAATATTTAAGAACTAAAATGTTAAAGTGATAAATTTGCAAGGACTTAAGGTGAAATAATTGCAAAAGTGACTGTATTGAAGTATTATAGTATTCTTCTGAACTTGATTTTGTTTAAAAATGGTTAAATTTGCAAGTTTGAGATAAATGACTAAATTGAATAAAAGCGAAAAGTTAAGGGTAATTTTGTAAAAATATCAAAAATGCTTAATTGCATCAAATGATTAAAAATTCATGTTTATTTAAATAATTTAATGAAATTATTGTAATAGATCAAGATCGTGTCCTGATCGTGAAAAAAGAAAATTACGAATTTACCCTTGGAGTTCACTTTAACTGCAATTTCATCCGGTAAGTTCGTAATGTTAAATTATTATTAATAACTGCTTATAAATACCTTTCTAATAATTGTTGGAAATGAGAAACGATGATTGGAAACATGAAAGATAGAAACGACGAGATGAGAATTTCTCGACCTTGTGCCAAAGATGAAAAATGGTCCGATGGCTGAGATCCTGCATTTGTTGCGGATTCTCTACAGCATCGTGAGTCACCGTAAGGTGAATAGAATCCTGTCGAAACCATTTTTTTTAAAACGTGTTTTGAAAATTATTTTAAAATTGAAGAATAGGAGTCACCACCAATATTTTATTTAGTGTGATTGGATCACCACAAAACGTTTAAAATCCGTTTTGAAAAATATTTTGGTCTTCGCAATCTAGAAAATAAGTTCGGGAGTTGGTTACGCATGAGGAAGGGTTATCACCCTCATACGACCAAAATTGGTACCACATTGATTACTTTCGGGTCTTGATTTGTTAAAACTTTGAAAACTTGAGTAAAATTTAAAATACGACCTTTGTCTTTAGAAAACTTCGCAAGATTTCAAAGAAAACCCTTTTTGAGGAAATCTATCCTCGTGTTTCGAATCTCTATGAGAACTGGAAGTTGTGTCCAACACGTTAAGGCATTACGTTCTCGGATTTTCAAAATTGAATGACGTTTTGAAAGATTTCAAAGAGGATATCCGATTGCATGAATTACGAAAATCACACCCCACACGTTAGGGCATGGTTTTTCGAGGTTTTCACACGAAAAGACATTGTGTCGTTTTTTTTTAAATTATTTGTATATATGTATTTGAAAACTTGAAATTTCGTATTGAGTTTAAAATACGATCATCGGACACATGACTTAGAAAGATTTGAAGAAAGGATGCCCGTTTGATTCGATTTTCACGGAGAATTGAAGTCGTGACCAACATGTTAGGGCACGACGTTCTCGGAATATCGAAGTTAACAAGCATTAAAAAAACTCGGACAAGGATACTTGATTCGTGTGAGTTGTATGAAAAATCACACCCGACACATTGGGGCATGATTTCTCGAAGTTTTCACACGAAAAGAACATTGCCTCGATTTTGAAATAATTTTGAAAATAAATGTGCAATTTTAAGTATGAGTGAACATTTGATAAAGAAGCTTAAATAACACGAAATAAAAAAACGTTTAGGCAGATAAATGATATATAAAAAATCAAATATACAAAAAAAAAATACGAAAGCATAATAATTAAAAATTAAATATAAATGTTGAAGAGAAAGAAAAACAAAATAGACGGATTCAAAATGTGATTTTTGGATGCCCAAGGGGTAAAATGGTAATTTTGACACACGAGGAGTAAAATGGTAATTTTTGGAAAGTTTGGGGTCAAAAATGGAATTTTTAGACATCCAAGGGTAAAATGGCAATTTTCTGAAAGTTCAAGATTAAAAACGGAATTTTTAGATATTCGGGGGTAAAATGGTAATTTTGGAAGGATTCGAGGTTAAAAATAGATTTTTTAGACAATCGGGGGTAAAATGGTAATTTTTGGAAAGTTCGAGGTTAAAAATGAAATTTTACATCCGAAGGTAAAATGGTAATTTTGAAAGGTTTGGGGTCAAAATGTATTTTTTGGAAAATTTATGGCTAAAAATGGAATTTTTGAAAGTTTGGAGTCAAAAATATAATTTTGGAAATTTTGGGGTTAAAAATGGAATTTTAGAAAATTTAGGGTAAAAATAAAATTTTGGAAAAGTTCAGGGGTCAAAGTATGATTTTTGGACAGTTTAGGGACTTTTTGGGTAATAAAACCAAATAATTGGGACATGTGGCAGCTTCTCAGGCATTCTAAAGTCAAAGGACTAATTTGAAAATTATTTAAAAATTTTGGACCAATTTTGTAATAAAACAAAACTTGATTTAAGGGCAAAATTGAAACAAATAACAAAGGGTAAGGACCAATTGCATAAATAAGCCAAATTAAGGACACGTGGCAGCTTTTTGGGCTTTCAAAATGTCAAGGGATTAAATTGAAAAGCATTGAAAATTATTGGGCTAATTATAAAAAATTAAAAATATAAAAAGGACCGAATTGCAAAAATCAGAAAAAGCGAAAGGACCAAATGAATAAATATACCAATTTCCAAAAACACGCCAATTTTTATCCTCGTATTGACTTCGACTCATACTGCAGGCATAACTCGTCGGCTTTTATGGCTAGCGTCTGCAAGTAATCAGCCGCTTCTCGTATTTACGTAATTGCTTCGCCTATGACATAGTCTCTTTCTCCCACTTGCCTTTGGGCCATTTGGGTGTGTCATTCACTTGCTTCTAAGTTCCTTTCTAGAATTTCGACTCTTATTTCATTGTTTTGGAGTGAAGCCTTGAGCTCTTGTACTCTTTTCCTCAGTTTTCTATTTTCAGCTTGACTTGCCTTGAATTCTATGACAGAGTTTCGGCTGCGATGTCTATGCAAAGATTCCTCAAATTCAGTGATTCTAACCTCCATCTTGATTATTTGGGCCCTTAGTTAAGCTTTTTCGACTTGGCTTTCTAACAACTCTCTCTTTTTAGCATTTTCCCGGGTTTTGCCATCTTGAAAATTCTTTTTCCACTACTCTGCTCGGTCATTTTGTTCCCAAATCTATTGTTACCACTGCTCAGAAGTCTTACCAAGCCCCGCATTTTTCATGGTTTGACGAAGTTTCTTGTAGTGTTTCTTTAAATCTTTCAAGTCTTCCTCGGCTTTATTCTTCCCGTGCCTTAACTTTTCAGCCTCTAACTTGTGAATGTTTACATTCAGCCTCAATTTCATCTTATCCCCTTCCAAGACTTCTATCTTTTTCTCAAACTCCGAGCTCTTTCTTTCAAAATCCTACTTTATGATGTTCAACTCTAATGGAATTTCTTGTAAACATTCTTTTAACGATCTAGCATCATCAGGGTTCGGAGCTGGAATATTATCATTGACCCTTTTACTCCTTCACCAATCGTATTCCGGCATTGTCATTGGGTTTGCAGCAAATACCTTCATCCTATATGCTTGCCTCCAGGCATTGGTTATCTCTTTGACCCTCTTTTTGTAGTGATCCCCTTTATAGGTGAACTCCTATTGGGCCAAACCATGTGTCGCTAGTATGAACTGCCTTGACTTATACTATCTCAACACGAGTAGAGGGGCATATCCTACGGCCCCCATATTCCATGTAAGGGAACCCAGTCAAAACTACCACAACGGTAAAGGATCTCGTCGATAATAAGTCATGATGCCTTTCACTCTATGTCCTCTTTTCGAAGATTTTGAAGAACTACCATCCATTTTTCCCCAGATATATTTAGTTTCTTTTACGTTACTACAAATTCCTTCAAAGGTGAGTAGTCCACTTAGTATACTTTATACGAAATCCTCTCTTTCTTCCAAAAATGGTTATGAAACCAGACCATCAAAAGTGGTGCACAGCCAATGAACCTTCTTTCGTCTTCTCTCCAACAAGCTGTTAGCGATCGAAAGGTCTCTGTAAGGATTTTCGAGACGGGTGTGACATTCCTACCAAGGCGGTCGAAGAGATCCACAACTGCATCCTCTATGTGCCCCAACACTTTCGGGAAAATAACCAGCCCATAAATACTCAAAACGAAAAGGTCAACATGTTTCTTCATATTCGGATGTGCTAATATCATATCCTTCAGACTCTTCTAAGTGATACATTTATTGTCCCCTTTTACTTTGATTCTAGAAACCACCTATTGTTCGCTCATCCCAGTTATATTTATCAATATCTTCAGAAAGGTCGGGACATTCATAGCTCTCGAGTAAACCTTGTCAGCTTGAATCTTTGAGCAGCGGATTAGCGCAGTGTATTCCTCTACAATGAGCGTCATGTCGAAACTCCCAAAGGAAAAGCAGCTATATGGAGGATTCTAATATTGAGTGAGAGCCCGAAAAAGATGCTTGTTTATTTTTACCTCGAGCAGATAAGGCAAATCTCTATATTCTCTATAAAATAACTGCTTCATTTCATCATTCCATTGACCCCAATTATCCCTTAGCTCTTGCACACTATTTTGGGTCACGTTTACTCGAGTGTGATCCCAAAATTCTGACAAATGACCTTCTGTCAAACTATCTCCATCCTCACGTTGTCTCCCTTCAGATCATAAACGCATAACTGTATTGTCTTCTACTCTATCAAGAAACCCGCTTTCCATGTCAAAGCTTTCTATTTGGTAATCGAGTATGAATCAACACCCTTTCTTGTGTGATGATGCAATATGCAAACAAAAGAAAGGAGACAAAACAGAAAACGTTAGCAACATATAATAATGTCAACATACGGGTATATAGCAAAGAACCTAAAAAAATATATCTTGGGTAATTGCTAAAAGGTTCGGTATGACTCCGTCGATGGCGAGTACTTACGGCTCACTATATGTGGTTTTAGGCTCTAAAGTAAGGGTACGCAAACCAGCAGATTCCTCAATCCTCACTCATTACAGGCTCATACGGATGAGTTTGGTTTAGGGGGACACATTTCTCACATGTTTGCACGGAAGTGAAAACTTCACGAAAATAATGGTACGAATGTAATCCCGAAAGCGATTCACTATCTTGCACGGAGGTGAAGACCTCACGAAGGAGTAGTTTCCCGCTTCCACTTAAAAGGGTAATAACATAATGCATATGGATGCAAAATTACACTAGCAATATCACATAATATAATGTCACACGAAAGATGCCGAGGATCGTATATCAAACAAAATCGAAAGTTTTAAAATTTTAAAAAATGACCTGAATATAATCAATTTTGGTTTGACTCTCGTTTATTTTAAAAAGTATTTCCCCAGTGGGGTCGTCAAGCTATCGAAACCATTTTTTTTAAAAACGTGTTTCGAAAATTATTTTAAAATTAGAAAATGGGAGTCACCACCAATATTTTATTTGGTGCGATTGGATCACCACAAAACATTTAAAATCCGTTTTGAAAAATATTTTGGTCTTCGCAATCCAGAAAATAGGTTCGAGAGTCGGTTACGCATAAGGAAGGGTTAGCACCCTCACACGCTCAAAATTGGTACCACATTGATTACATTCGGGTCTTGATTTGTTAAAATTTTAAAAACTCAAGTAAAATTTAAAATACGACCTTTGTCTTTAGAAAACTTCGTAAGATTTCAAAGAAAACCCTTTTTGAGGAAATCCGTCCCCGTGTTTCGAATCTCTATAAGAACTGGAAGTTGTATCCAACACGTTAGGGCACTACGTTCTCAGATTTTCAAAATTGAAGGATGTTTTGAAAGATTTCAAAGAGGATATCCGATTGTATGAATTACGAAAATCACACCCCGCACGTTAGGGCATGGTTTTTCGAGGTTTTCACACGAAAAGTCATTGCCTCGTTTTGCTTTAAAATTATTTGTATATATGTATTTCAAAACTCGAAATTTCATATTGAGTTTAAAATACGATCCTCTGACACATGACTTAGAAAGGTTTGAAGAAAGGATGCCCGTTTGCTTCGTTTTACAAGGAGAATTGAAGTCATGACCAATACGTTAGGGCACGACGTTCTCGGAATCTCGAAGTTAACAAGCATTAAAAAAACTTTAAGGAGGATACTCGATTCGTGTGAGTTGTACAAAAAATCACACCAGACACGTTGGGGAATGATTTCTCGAAGTTTTCATACGAAAAAGATATTGCCTCGGTTTTGAAATAATTTTGAAAATAAATGTGCAATTTTAAGTATGAGTGAACAATTGATAAAGAAGCTTAAATAACACGAAACAAAAAAATGATTAGGTAGATAAATTATATATAAAAAATCAAATATACAAAAATAAAAAAACAAAATATGAAAGCATAATAATTAAAAATTAAATATAAACTTTGAAGAGAAAGAAAAACAAAACAGACGGATTCAAAATGTTATTTTTGGATACCCGGGGGGTAAAACAGTAATTTTAAACACTCGAGGGGTAAAATGGTATTTTTTTGGAAAGTTCAGGGTTAAAAAAGGAATTTTTAGACATCTTGGGGTAAAATAGTAATTTTAGAAGGATTCGGAGTTAAAAATGGAATTTTTAGACATCTAAGGGTAAAATGGTAAATTTTGGAAAGTTCGGGGTTAGAAACGAAATTTTAGACATCCGAAGGTAAAATGGTAATTTTGGAAGGTCTGGGGGTCAAAATGTAATTTTTGGAAAATTTAGGGTTAAAATGGAATTTTAGAAAGTTTAGGGGTAAAAATTGTAATTTTTGGAAAATTTGAGGTTAAAAATGGAATTTTGGAAAGTTTGGGGGTAAAAATATAATTTTTGGAAATTCGAGGTCAAATATAAAATTTTTTAAAAGTTCAAAGGTCAAAGTATGATTTTTGGACAGTTTAGGGGACCTCTAGGGCAATAAAACCAAAAAATTGGGACACGTGATAGCTTCTCAAGCATTCTGAAGTCAAAGGACTAATTTGAAATCATTTAAAATTTTTTAGCCAATTTTGTAATAAAACAAAACTTGATTTAAGGGTAAAATTGAAATAAATAACAAAGGGGAAGGACCAATTGCATAAATAAACCAAATTAAGGACACGTGGCAACTTCATGGACTTTCAAAAGGTTAAGGGATTAAATTGAAAAGCATTGAAAATTATTTGGCTAATTTAAACTAAATTAAAAAAATAAAAAGGATCGAATTGCAAAAATCAGAATAAGCGGAAGGACCAAATACGCAAATATACCAATTTCCAAAAACACGCGGATCCTGAGGTCGGAGCGGGTCGGGTCAGATCGATCCATGGGTTATGAGCCAAACGGTACTGTTTTGGCACCAATTGTATACCTCCAAAATGACAGCGTTTATGGGCTACTATAAATACCCCTTTTTATTCTTCAAAATTCCATTTTAGTAACTCTCTTAAAAAAAACCCTTTCTTCCCTTCAAAAAAAATTCTTTAAGCCCTAACTCCTCCGATCATCGATCGGCCATACCCCGATCTGATGCTCCGTCGTCGTCGGTACACGCGTCGCCGTATCCACCACCACGCGCGATGTTCGAGGTAAGAAAAGCGTCCCTTTTTTTATTTTGTTTTCTTTTTTAAAACGGATCTAGGTCTAGATCGAACCCGATCTAGCCTAGATCTAAAAGATTTTGCTTCTTTTCTCTAAAAATTTTTAAAAAAGGAATCCCAAATTTGGGTTTTCTGTTTTAAAACCATATTTTGAGTTTTTAACCTCTCTTCAAAAACTGTTTTTTTTATTTATTATTATTTGTTTTCTGTTGCTACTTAAAAAAACGAAATCTCATTAATCCTTTGTATTCGCAACATACTTTTCGTTTTTTTTGAAGGTTTTTAATCCATTGGGTGTTTTCTTTGAAGATCTGGTCTTCGGTGGCCGTCCTTACGGTCGTGGACGACGACGGCGTAACCCAGGTAACCTTTCTGACTTTCTAACTTTCCTTTTTTATTTATTTTATTATTAATATTTTTATTAATATTTATTAATGCTATTTATTACTACTAATTATTAATAATAATATTATTATTTATTAAATAGTTATTATTATTTCAAAACAATTTCGAAATAATTAGTAATAATAACTAAACTATTTCCAATGTTTTCTTTAATACAATAAATGCATTTAATGAAAATATTAATATATATAATAAATAGATATCTAATAAAAAACCTTTTAAATTCGAAAGAAATTATGACAAAACAATGAACATACACTAATGTATTTATTATGTACCTGACTGATTTCAATGCTTGAGACTTTGATTCTATTTCTGTTGCTTGGTATGTCTGCTCGAATGTTATCTGTTGAGTATTAACTGCTTCCTGTTTCTAATCTTTAGAATGCTTTGTTGTATTGCTTTAAAAGGCTAATTTTGTATGCTTTGTAATGTTCAAAAGAAAAACCAAAATTCATTTACAACTGATTTCTAATCTGGCTTTATAGTCATATTTACAATCATTCTAATTTGTTTCATGCAACTAAATGTTTGTCTTCTCCTTTGCAGGTGTAGTGGTGGTCGTAGCAGTGACGGTAGCAGTCCAAGTTGCTGGTGATGCAACTTGGTGGTGACGTGTCAGCCTTTGGTTGGCTGAGGTGGAGGCAACAGCAGCAACAGATTAGGAAGGCATTGGGTTATTTGGACCTAGATTGAATTTTGTGATTGGGTCATGTATAAGGTTTGATTTTTGGGTTCAATTGAGCCTTGTAATTGGATATTAATTTGGGCTTTCATTTGTAATTGGACTTTGAAATTAAATTTAAAGTTAAGTTTAAAATCATTTCAAATTTAAACTAAATTTAAATTTAAAATAAATTTAAAACCAATTTAAACTTAAAAAAATTTGATCCAAAGTTTGGGTTCGATCAAAATTGGGCTTCAACAAATCCAAGAAAGGATTACAGGCCCTACGATGGCTGAGATTTATGCTTGTTTGCATGTTCTTGTCAGCTTAGTGTGAGCAGCATCATAGGGAACAGATATACCGTATCGATGGCTAAGACTAGCATCGTATATTGGTAATAGGCATGACCTTAGGGTCAACAGGGAGTAAAATGAGCATCATGACCTTTGGGTCAACAAGGGTAAGCATGACCTTTGGGTCAACAGGGAGTAAATTGGATATCGATCACCGAAGTACAGTTCTGATTTGGCTCGATTGATTTACGAATTTGTTAAACACATATTATTCGGTAAATTAATAAACCTTGCGAACTTATTAAGCTATGAAAGCTTACCAGTGAATTGTTGCTATTTTGTATATTCTATTTTGCTGCTTGAAGATCGGGTCACCTCGAAGAAATCACACTATCTCGGGAGCTTGTTCGGTAGTATTTACATCACTTGGTTATATAGCATGTACTAGGATGATGTTACCCTTGAAATGCTTGATTTTGGATTGTTGGTTTCTTTGTTGAACTAAACTTGCTTGCTTGCTTGATATTATAATTAAGTAAATATGTTTGCTAATGAATTGACATGTGAATTTAAGAATCCTTGTGATGATTGGTTGCATTTTGTGATATATGATGAAACAAGTCTTGTCATGTATATTACAAAATGAGAATTTGAATAAGAGTCTTGTGTTGAATGATGGTTGATAAACTTGAGAACTTGTGTGAATAATTGAATTTTGTATACTTATTTCGGTAGAATTCTTGCATGTATCAGTAGAAGTACAGAGTAGAGGAGAGGTTGGTTACTAACTTACATTGTATCGGTAGTTATTTTCATAGTAGTATCGGTAGTCTGAATACTTGTACCGGTAGAAGTTGTAGGGAAAAACTTCTTAGCTCTCTGGAGTTTTTAGTATCGGTAGAAGCATGACATGTTTCGGTAGAAATCATACTTGTATCGGTAGTATTGTTTCAAGTACCGGTAGAAGTCTGCACTATTCTTGAACTATTTATTGACTTGACAACTATCGATACTTGTTCTTGTCCAACAAGTATCAATAGAAGTATCTAAAAATCATGGAAATGACCTTTTTGCCATTATTGAGTTATGATTATATTTAATTGATTGTTTATAACATATTATTAAAAGATGAATAATGATAAATGAATAGAAAGACACCAGGATCCTAACCGACGACGATTTTCGGTTCTTGGATGTTAAAGATATGAAAAATGGATGTCATGATATGTGATATAAATATTGATTCTTGATTGATTGAAATGTTGTAAATGAATGTGTAAGATTAAATGGAGTTAGTATTCTGAGTTGCAAGTTTGTTATTAAATAAATTGTGATTGATTTGTATGTAAAAAAAAAACTCGAAAAGTTATGTAAACCCCTAAGACCTTAAACTGGCGTCAGTTACATATTTTAGGTGTCACAAAATAAATATCTAACAAAAATTTTAAACATCACTCCATACAAATTAAGATATTCACACTCATTTTTTTAACTTAATATTTATATGCATGTATCAAAAGATACATTTATATTCATCTACCCCTAATAAACTTTCAAAATATAAAAAAATTATTATGGGGTTCGCTCTAATAAATATTTTAAAAAATAAAAAAAATACATTTATATTCAAACCCTAATAAATACGGGACATCACTTTAGATTTAAGATACATGATATCATTTTATTATTTAGAATGCTATTATCAATTATTTTTTAATCTCTTAAAATAATCTTTGTATTAAATTTATAAATAATATTTATACTAAATTTAAAAGTGATCCAACTAATCAACCCATATTAACCCCAAAAATAACATCTCAATCTGTACAAACCGAATTGAGCAAGGCCGAGAGCTCTCATATACCGTATCGCTTTCCCACTTATTGCAAAGATACAGCGAGCCTCTTCCTCTTCCTCTTCCTCTTCCTCTTCCTCGGCCCTTATATATTCTTTCACGTAACCCTACTTACCTACCTACCAACCAACCAATCCGATGGCAACCACCACCCGGAAACCCGTCGCCGCTGCAACCTCCACCCCCACGACTCCTGCATCCATCACTCTCGCCTCCATTTCATCTGCAGAACCAAACCCTAAGAAGACCGTGTCATCCTCTACGGATAAGTCTGATCCTCCTAACGCTGAAGGATCTCTGAAGGAGAGTGGGGGTTCGAAGACCACCGGGACTACTGTGGGCTCGGTCGTCGGGGATGGAAGCGGTCCCGTTAACCATATCCAGAAGAAGATTCGCCGAGCTGAGCGGTTCGGCGTACCTGTCCAGTTGTCCGAGCAAGAGAAGCGTAATTCTAGGGCCGAGAGGTCAATTATTCAAATTTCACCCTTTTTTTGGTTTTAGGTATTATTTATGTTTTTCCTTTTGGTTTGTTCCTAGTTGACGAACATCTCTGAAGAGAAGATTTTCTTTTTTGATTTATTTCTAAAAAATGACTATTCTGATACTATTGTTTAAACGCGATTGTCGATTCTTTGTGCGCTGAGAGGTATAGATTAACTCTCTTGAGTTTGTTTATTGTTTTGATTTTTTGGAATATCTTAGCAGCTCAGCTCATAATTTTCTAATTTATTCTCTTTCTTTGATCAATCTATCCGTTTGTTCTCTAGATATTAGTCTAACCCCTTCGTAATATTACATAGTTGCCTTGATAAGCATCTATGTTTTTGGCTCATTATAATGTTCTGTTGGGTTTTCTTTTAATTTTTATGTTAAAGGTTTAGTAACAGTAGCTGTGGATGTTGAACCCCATTCCTTGAGTTTTCTTTGTGTTTGTTGATTTGTGAACCAAAATGTCTCAGGTTTGGCACTGCACCCAGCTCAAAGGGTTCAGAAGCATCGAAGCAATCAGAGGAGGTGAAGAGGAAGGCTAGAGCAGAGAGGTTTTTTGTCCTTACCGCCTTTACCCAGTGATGATATTACTCGGAGTTGCATTTAATCTATTTATTAATTCTTTTTGTGGGCTCTCAGGTTTGGGCTTGCTGTACCCTCTACAACTGTTGATGAGGAAGAGAAAAGGAAAGCTCGTCTTGCCCGATTTGCACCATATTCCAAACCTGACACCATTGAAGGAGAAAAAAGAAAAGCAAGGGCAATCAGGTACATTCCAATGCTAAAGCACTGCTTCCTACATTGTCAGAGATCTGTAAATGCCTATAGAAATCGCTATTGACAAAGGTTTATGCATGTTGAGGTTGGAATTTGATTTTTTTTCCTCTGATCTTTCCAGGTTTTCTAATCCCCCGTCAACTTCTTTAGCACAGGTAAATCACAAGGGGAATATTGAACCAGTAAGGGTTTAATCTAGTTGTTTCTCTGGCAAAGTTGCTGGATCATTGAAAAACCAGTGTTTTAAAGGTGTATACTTTTTTTTTGCAGGAGACTCCTGTTGCTGGAAAGGCTGTTGGAGGACTCTAAATAGAAATTACCATAGTTAGAAGGTATCTTTGGAGATATGCATTGCTTTGATATTGTATATGTGTGCCTCTGTGCTCAGAAATATACTTGTTTAAATAGGTCTATATCTGTTAACTTAGACTTCGCTTTATTATTTTCTTTTCCTTTTCAGGTCTACTGTCCTAACCACTTGTGATTCCCTCAGCAGCTTCCTTACAATGTTTTATTTCTAACATCAAAATTTAAGATGCAATACTCCATCTCCAGATGAATTTCGAAAGAATTGGCAATGTTCTTCTGGCTGTTTGGAAGGTGTTTTACAGTGTCTATTCGTTTGGTGAGGCCTATTGGAATCAACAATCACCTGGAGTGTTAACCTCCCTCAAATCTTACAAAAAGCATTAGAAATTCTGGAGTAATGGCTATAATTTTTCTATTTTCCTGGTTAGATAATTGAGAAAGTATGGGGGTGGTTATTAGATTCATCCTAACAATTAATGAGTTTGTTAGTTGCTGTTGTAACAATTGGGCAGCATGTTAAACTGTTTTAAGTTGCATAATATGATCAAGTGTGAGACAGCAGTAGTATTCAAAATTGAGTCCGACATCCATTTCGATGGTTAAAATAGCAAATGTTATATGCTTCTTAGGAATTCTTGAGATCTGTTTCTCATTTCCTAATCTCTAGATGAAAAGATACTTGCATCCTTTTTTCTGCTTTTCATATTTTGGACAATTGATGAACTTAGATGCCTTCAAGCAAGATAACTTGTTTTCTGCATTTACATTAAAAAATTATTAGAAAGGCTGTAGTGTGGGAGTTTGTCAGTTGGCTTATCTATAGACAAATTAGATTGTTATTGTTCATTCGGTCTGTGATCTTCTTGTTTTTGTTCCTTCTAAAATAGACTTGACCAAGTTTTTTAAAAGAAATAAAAACCATTTTTCAGGTATGTGCATGAGCATGCATGTTAATTCACTCGAGGATTGCAGGACTGCATGCAATTTGTTTGTATGCATATGTTTGCTCTATGATGATGAGACTGCTGGCTGAAATGGCATTAGTTCAACTTAGCTAGTATCTTCCCAAAATAAATTGTCCATGCAATTTTGTTAGGATATTTTACAAGTGCTGTTCACAACCTGATCATTAGAGAAATGATGTGAATTGGGAATGGTTTGAAAATATGAAGATTTGTTTTGTGGGCAATATTTTCAATAGATGATGAGCTTGATGGGATCCATAAGCTAAAAACTCACTGAGCTTGTTACTTGAGGATCTCTGGATTCAGTGATTAGTATTTGAGATGAGTGAACACTCCCCTGTAAGGTGATTGCTAGCTTCCGTTGGTCTCACCAGGTGAATGAATTTGGCTAATCTCTACAAGGTAATTTGTGGTGGAAGTGAATGGCGTTCAATGTTCACTCGGTCTGCTGTTTAGTCATGTAATATTTTGTTTGTATTAACAATAACTAGCTTCTTTGGGATTTGTGTTGTGGTTGGATATGTTTGCATGGAGGGCCGGATAAAATTTTAGTTAATTTTACTTCCTATTTAAATGCCTTTTCTTCTATTTGTTCCCAACGTTTGTATCGCTTACTGTTTCTGGTATTGGTGTAAAACCTAAATGGAAATTCATCTAAATCTTGTTATGGGTTCTAAGGTATCAAAAGAACTTCTCTTCTTCTTCTTAGGATTATATTCTCTGTTGAATTTCAATTCATGTACATCATATTTCAGGACTTCGTGTCGTATTTTTATTTGTTTGCGTTATTGGTTATTCAAAGATGTGTATAAAATGACTGTGTACAGGGATTAAATTATATTTTTAACTAAGGGGTGGGGATCACCTAAATATTTTAACTAGTTTTCACCAATTTGCATGGTGTGGCAATCAACTTATGACCTAATATTACCAAAGACAAGGGGAAAAAACATGGTCCTTCTCGTGAGCTTTATTATTATGTGAGAAAACAAACGGAGAAAGTAAATAGGGATTTGCACATAGTTGATCTAATCAACTATCGACTGAAATTCAATTTACCCTTAGTAATTAATCCCAATCTTAGTTATAATCACTAATTCAAAATGTAAAAGTACAAATGAAAACAACAAAACTAGCACAACACTCCTCCAATTGATGCATGCGAGCCATCTGCCTATCTATAAGCTTAATATGACATTTCAAGATAAACACAAGTTTATCATCATAAAAATCTATTTAAATAGTCTTCAATTTTATGTCAAGATAAAGTAGGACCAATTTCCTTAAAATCAACATATAAATATGTGAAAGATGATAAACACAAGTCTTATCCACAAGGTTCAAGTAAGTCGCAATTTTTTAAAATATGAGTTGTGACTTCGTGGCAAGATATAACATGTTTTGCTTGTGATATTCACGCAGGCAAACAAAAAAATCAAGGTAAAAAAGGTTAACATAACAGAAACACCAAACAAGTGTTTGAACAACCTTGTGTTGGATCATACATTCAATCACGTATCGAAACACCAAAGCTAACAGCCTTGGTTCTAGCATTTTTTTTGTCCTGCAGTTTTTCCCATCATCCATTTTATTTGAACTTTCCAAGCATCTTCTTCTCCCTATAAAGAAAATTACAGACTTTGTCACTCTCACATTTGTTTCCACTTTTGCTCGACTATTCTAGTCACCTATTATGCATTATTTTTTTTGATCATATCTTTTTAATATATATATTGATATTGATCTCTATCTTTGTTAATACAAAAGTTCCATGTATACAAAAAAGATAATAGAATTCTACAAGCATTTAAATTTAAAATCAGTAGTCAAGTTTTAAATAAATATGGCATGAGACATTTAAATACACCATTAATAGCTTATGCCTTGTTCATGTTCACATGATTGATATTTAAAAAAAAAAAAAATAGTGGTACAGGTTTTTTTAATGTTTAATTTATTGGGGTTTTTTTTTTTTTTTTTAATTTCATAAAACAATAGCTCAATATTCCTTATTATGATAAGTCATTTTAAGATTGGTTAAAGATTAAATATGTTTAAACAATTCAAGCAAACGACCCATTAGTGTTTTGTATGAAGATATAAAAGGGAATTTCTTCACCATGTAAGGCCTAAGATAACATAAATCTGGACTGTGAATGAGAGACATTATCAATCATGGTAGCGGGAGAGCAGACAATTTACCAACTAAATTGAATGAAACCATATCTACCCATTGTCTTGCAATCTCCCCAAGGTTAGTCCCCTATTTGTAAGGAAATTTAAGGACAGTTTTTCAGACATTTAGCTCTCCATCTTAGTTTCCTAGCTATGAGACACCGGCAACGGTACTAGCAGCGGCAGCAAGTCGTCCTCCGCCTTTTATCGACATGGGAGAGTTGTAGCATGAGCTTCCATTGATCAAATGGGGATCTAGAAACACAACTATGACTGTTATATCATCATGAAAATGTCTCCTCACCCCTCTATTAATCTTGTTCAGGTCTGAGTATCTCATTTCTCTTTTCTTTGCTGCTTCCTTCAGTGCTGTTTTAACAAGTCTCCTTGCAATTCCCTGCATCAAAAGAAGAGTCAACCCAATGCTCAACAGTCTTTTTTCTGTGTTCAGCCATTTTGCCATGGTAAACTTACATTTCGTGGGCTAGTCTGCACAATTCTAACAGCCTGCTGGTTGCTCAAGTGTTCCCAAAGACCATCAGAAGCAAAGATGAGAAACTGATCATCAGGGTGGAGTTTATGTACTAACAATGACGGCTCGGCACTAAGGATCGGCTTTTGAAACGGTTCATGCAGTCTAAATTTAGGCAGGAGAGGCTCTTTGCTGAATTCTGCCTTCTTTAGATATGCATCACCTATAGATCTTGAAATCTGCAATGATAAAAAGGAGGGGATAAATAAGAGACTTAAATGAAAATGATTTCATTTTCAGTTCAGTTTCAACGTTTAGCTTACCTGTATAAGGCCCTTAACACGCCAAACTTTGTGTTTCATCACAACAATCTGCGGATCATTGGGATGCAACGACCGAAGCTCATCTCTTACGGCATCAAAACTTGCATTGTGTTCGGTCGATAACTGCATTGCAACAACTTCCTTAGCCCCTCTTACTGATCTGCCTAAGACTACTCTGGAATCACCAGCATTTGCAATGTATAGCAGTCCATTGCAGATCACTCCCGTCAAACAGCACGATCCGACCGATGCCATTTGCGGCTTAACCAGCCATTGCTTCCTCACAAGGGAAAGAAATTTGTCTTCTGTTGCCAAGAAAGCCTTTCTGAGAACATTTGTTGACATTTCTTGATTCTCAGACACAAATGCTGCAAATCAAGGGAATCATAAAGAAGCATTTGGCCAACCTATATGGAACTACATAAATGATTTGTTCAAATAAAACGTACACTTAAAATTGCAGAACAGGTTGTTATTGATGAAGCTTGAAGCCTCAGGTCCACCATGTCCATCATACACACCGATAAAAGTCCCGTACGGACCAGAACTACTCGAACTCAACGATCCCGATTCGAGTTGGCTTTGATCCTCCAACAAACTATTGGCTTGAATCACTGCCATTGAAAAATCTCCATAAACATGTTGCCCCATATCTTTATACCACAGTAAACCATCAAGGCACCCTCCAGAATCACCCTCCGTAGATGGTTTCCAACAGGATTTAACCATTTTCAGGCAATCAAATTTTCAGCAAATATATAATGTATATGTGTGTTCATAAACCCTGATAAAAGAAGAAGGTCACAAGGCTCATTCAGGGATCAAGTTTCTGTTTGTTGTACAATACTAGAACTCCAATACTTGGAACTATATAACCAAGAATTAGACACCATTATTATCAGACCTATTGTGAGACAAGGAAGGACCAAGTTGGGTATGGGCTAACTCAACTGCAGCGTGTGAAGTTGAGACAAGAAAGCAATAGTTTATGTGAGTTCAGAGAATAAGGGCGGGTGTGCTGGTGGCTGAGTACCTTGAATCTGGATTAAATTTCTTTGGTCCCTTCACGGTGTGCCATGTTTCACCAACAGACTTAGCTGGAAAAGCACCTTGGGATTCGATAGAGACAAACTTTGGTCTGAGATCAAAATACGCAACGGATAAGAGGAGAATTTGGGGTTCTTTTGGCAGATCTTGAGTTTTGTTTTTTTTTTCTTGGGGAGTCAGAGGAGATCGAAGATGAGAAATAAAAAGAGATTTAAATCACTGGCTTCTGACATTGTTGTTTTGGTTATTGTAACATACTTCTTTGTTGCCTTTCTGGTTTTTGTTTAGTCTCTTTCAACAGGTTTTGCCCTAAAACTATGACAGATTTTATTGCATGGCTGAGATTTCAAGTTTTCGTTTCTGTTTATTTGTAATCATGAATGAATAATCCAAGGTTTTTAGGCAACTTTCCTTCCATTACTATTTTCATACTTGACCCTTTCCTAAACATGTTAAAGCATTCTTAATTTTAGAAAAATTCTTTTTTTACCATGTAAAGCTTGGGATTCCAACATCATAAAAAAAAAGTGGAAAACCTACTCATATATATATATATATATATATATATATAGATATAGATATAGATATTATCCTGCAATTTGTGTACACCAAACATATTTAGGAATACGTGTAAAAGAAGAACAAGGGTATGATATTCTTTTCAATACCAAAGTTTTACAGATGACTTTGCCTGCTATTAATGCTAAAAATCATGTTTAATTATTCTGTTGGCTATGAGTTTGTGATGAGAAATATGAACAACTGGTTTAAATTGAAAAGAAAGGGAAGGATTGGGGGGGTCCATTGCTCTGGCACTGGATTGATGGATATATGTTTGGTAACGGTACATGCATTCTTTCCAGTTCTTGTTGAGCCAGCATCTGGACAGCATTGAGATGAGTTTGGCTCACCTTCCATCTACAGGACCATTTTCAGCCATCAACACCATATTTCTCACTGTACACATACATTGATGGCCGAATAGCATTTAATCAGTTTCTTGTACTTTCCAACAATGTCTCCTTTTTTCAGGAAAGCAGATTGGAGGCTCAATACTTACTCCTTTGCTTCAGAAGAGGACATAGTTTTAATATGGGTTTCTTCTTCTCTTCTTTCACTTTTGATGCTTTATATCTTCAAATTCAATTGCCTCAAAGTTGTAGCTTCAACTGTTAATGTGCATTTCCAAGAATGTTGCACACAAAATCCTACCTTAAATCACAAAACTTATATCACATACAAATTTTTTTGGCATATTGCTAAATTTAGCTCTCAAGATTTATATTTTTTTGTCAATTTGTTTTTTTTTCTCAAGTTAATTTTAGTTGTTAACCTTTTAAAGAGAGTCAAATCGTTTTTTTATTGGAGATGATGAATAAAATATTATTTTTTTAATCATGTTGCCATGACAACTTGTATGACAGTTCTCGTGTACTTCATACTAATATAATAATATTTGTCTTATATATCATACAATAAAGAATTTAAAAATTATAAAAAAATATATAAAAAGTTCATAAATTTTTAAAAAAAAAAAGAGTATGGGTAGATTGTCATGCGGGTTGTCGTGTTTAAAAATTTAACGTTTTAATTAATATTTCCATTAAAGAACAACAATTTAACTTTTTTTAAAGGTTGGTAATCAAATTCGACTCTTTTTAAAAGGTTGAAAGTCGAATTTAACTAAAAAAATAATGACTAGATTGACAAAAAAATATAAACATTGACAATTAAATTTGACATTATACTTTTTTTTTTGAAACAAACATACAAATTATTATTATTACTTGACTAATAATTTGTTTGCGAGGATATAATTGTGTTTAAGTTGTTTTATGTTGGTCAAAATATGTTGTTAGTTTCTATATTGATTAAATTTGATAAACTTAAAAAAATTATGTGCTGAAAAATTAAATGTTGAATTTAAGTTATAAAATCAATTGATGATTACTAAAAATTAAATATAGATTATAATTAGATTGTTTAATAAAGAATACTATAATTTTAAATGAAGTGGAATAAAATAAAAGCCATGCAGAATACACCATAATATTTCATACGGAGCCTGCCACAAAGGAAGCTTATTAAAAGATTTTATCATGGATTTAACACGATATGCCACAAGGGCATTTCCTTCAGAGTTCGTCATATATACCTTTCCTTTAGAGTTCGCCATAAAGGCGATTCACTCAAATGATTACCACAAAAGCTATCCTTTCAACGATTGCCACGAAAGCATTTCTTACGAAGTTTGCACAAAGGCATTTCTTTTATTGACTAGATCTTTAATCTCTTTTTCAATAGAATATCGATGCTCAAAATATCTATATTGTAGGTTAACTCATAATTCTTATTTATAAAGAGATTCCTTGTAAGAGTTTTATTTGAATAAGATCTAATTAAATAATATTTTAATAAAAAATATAGTTTTCTACAGAGGGGCAGTGGCACACTCTTTTTAGGATTAGGATTTGTTGCCTCTCGCATATGGGGTTGGGTTTTGAAGCACATCTCGTGTATTATTCTGAATTTTATCCAACATTTATAATTTATCCAATTCAATAACTATTTTTTTACCAAAAATATTTATTTGAATTCAATTAATTAACTTAACTAAATTAATTTATCAATTAAATGATTTGTAGCGTCTCAACCTGATCCCATGAACTGAATCCAAATCTTAGGTATTACCACACTAATACAGACGTAAACTTAATCTACTTATATAAATTACGATCGATTACAATTGACTTAGTTACAAACTCTCAAATTTAGATACATAAATATATATATACACATATTAAGTAAGCACAACTAAAACACACAAAAAATTAATCACAACTATATCTGAATTGAAGTTCTAATCTAATACAGCAATCCAAATTAAGGATTTCTATGTATCAACCCAAATTTGATCACGCCACCAAAACTTGCTTTGTATACATAATAAATCGATACACTGCTCCTTTTCCGTAGCCTTGGCATCGTTCCTCCAAGCACGATCTCACATTCAACCAAAAACATAAAGTACAATCCATGTAAGTTCATGAGAACTTAGTGAGAAGTAATTATTTATACCTTAATCGTCGTCTTCCATAATCGAGTGGATAGTCTACAACCACCAGCTTCCCTTCTTTAATTTTCAACTGTCTATCGCCATGAGCAATACGTCATTTACGGAACATAATCATTCCTTCTATCTACTATATCATGATCAATTTCCATTATCATCATTTCATAAATAACTTCATCCTCTTGGAACTTTCTTTCAACTCATCTTGGTCATGGTTCCCTTGACTAAGCTCTTCACAAACAATATATGAAGTCACTTTTCATACCTAATCTTTCTTTGGCTACCCTTTTCTTCTAATAATTATAGACAAAAGTCTTTCTTCGAATTATCAGACGTAGTCAATACTCATGTTTGTTCTTCAGATTTACTTGATTCATACATTGAATTCACCAAATATTCTGACATATTCTAATCTTTCTGATTTTGATTAAAGGCAATGTAGGATACGCCATAACATTTCATACGAAGCCTGCAACAAAGGAAGCTTATTAAAAGAAATTACCAAGGGTTTAACACGATACACCACAAGGGCATTTCCTTTAGAGTTCATCATACATACCGTTCCTTTAAAGTTCACCATGAATATCATTCTTTCAGAGTTTACAACAGAGACGGTTCATTCAAATGGATACCACAAGGGCTATCCTTTCAAAGATAGCCACAAAAGCTAATCTTAAGAGTGCGCCACAAAGGCATCAAAACTTGCATTGTGTTCGGTCGATAACTGCATTGGTATAACCTCCTTAGCCCCTCTTATTGATCTACCTTAGACTACTTTGGAATCACTAGCATTTGCAATGTATAGCAGTCCAATAATCTTGTCATGAACATGTTACTTTCATAAGATATCATTAATCTCTTCGAGATAAAATTCGTTTTCTCGATGTGATCATATTTTATCTTATAGTATCCATTACGTCTTTCGATATGAAAAAATCAATTACTAACACATAATAATTAAATAATTTATCTTATGACAAACGGTTCGTGACCACGCTCCTTTTTCAACAACCATGTAACAAGAAAATATCACAACAACTCTTTGGAACATTTCAAGCCAAAAATAAAACCAGCAATAAAAGTATAAAACATATATAGCAGTATGCACTTCTATTTCTTCACACAAATTTGATGAAATCACATTATATGAACAATACCGTCCACTCCCATCTTCGACTATGTCTTCTCTTTCCAACTTCTTCAAAGCTTTCATTGCTTCACTCTCACTATCGAATGGCGTATAAAACTTCTCAATCTTCTTTATTTAATGTTTCCTTTTCAAAATAAACGGAAGAAGAATTCTTATGGAACTATTTTGGGGGAAAAAAAAAAAGGAAAAACACAGAATTTAGAATATGGGTTAATTCCGGGTTAAAGGAATAAAAGGATAACTATTAAAAAGTTTTACGAGAGAAAGGGAAGAAAATGGAGAACTAGCTCTTAAAAGGTGGATTTGGATGAACATTGCGTTCATTTGCAGTTAGTGTAAAAACAACGGTGACGGTGAGATTAGATATTGTAACAATACTGTAACGTGAGATAAAAAGTAAGCTAAAAGCACCGCACCGTTAGACTTGTTCATGGGCCGGGTCACTCGGCTTGGCCCGG
Source organism: Kokia cookei (assembly GCA_039519145.1). Classification (NCBI taxonomy): domain Eukaryota; kingdom Viridiplantae; phylum Streptophyta; class Magnoliopsida; order Malvales; family Malvaceae; genus Kokia; species Kokia cookei. Next base: position 7,592,499 of record CM076900.1, on the reverse strand, counting down.
CTCGACCCGAAAGTTCGTCCAAAAAATGAGAGGGTTTGGATAAAAATATAGGCTCGAAAAATGGGATTGAGCAAAAAAAGCCAGTTTAAAAAACGGGTTGGGCCTCGAGTAAATTATTTTTGGCCCGGCTCAAATTCACAAAAGGACAAAAAAATGTTTTTTTTTTTGTTTTTGATGTTATTTTCTTGTTGTTTTCTTCCTATTTTGCTACAATTTCACTATTATGTTGGTACTATTTTATTGTTATTGTTTGGATATTGTATAAAACTTATTTTATTATTAAATTTGTTATTATTTTAGAGGTATTTTTTTAATTTTGTTACTATTTTAAAAGCATTTGTTTGTTAAGTTGCATCTATCTTAATGTTATTTAAGTATATATTTTTTAAAATTTATTTTCAATTTGTTAAGAAATATTTAGTTTAATGTTTTTAGTATTTTTAATGTATTATATATCTTTAAAAATAATATAAAAATAATATAAAAATTAATATGGGCGGGCCGAGTCGAGCTCGAGTTTTAGCTTTTTTATTCGGGTCGGGCATGGGCAAAATTTTTTGTCCATTTTTCGGGTCGGGCTCGGACTTGAGCTCGGACCTAGCAAACAGGCGTAAATTTTTTGTTGAATTCAGTCCAAACTCGACCTAACCCATAAATGTCTCTAAGCACCGTCCATACAAACCTACACTAAAAAAAATATTGTGTTAAAAGAGTGAAAATACGTTGGTCAATAATAAAGGGTTAACTTTTATTGGAAAGCGATTAATACTAATTAAGAAAAAATTGACATTTTAAGTGCTTAAAATTAGAGGGTTTCATGGGTCGCACCGACCCAATTAAAATTTTTGATCCGTTTGTTATATCTTAGGTTTGGTTTGTAAAATAGGTTTAAAATTATGTTTAAATTTGATCCGAATAAAAATGTTAAAACTTGAGCTTAGTTCAATCGTATTAATTTATATATATATTAAATTTATTAAAATAATTTTTTTCCAATAAATTGAAAATAATTTTTTTAAAAAAATGTGTACTTAAATAACATTAAGATATGTGCAACTTAATAAGTAAATGTCTCTAAAATAATAATAAAATTAACAATAAAACAAGAGTTATATAATATTCAAATAATAACAACAAAATACTAACAACACAATAGTAAAATAGTGATAATAACAAGAAAATAGCAATAAAATAGTAAAAAACTACAGATTTTTTGCATATTCGTGTCGGGCTTGGATCAAAAAAACCTTACTCGAGGCTCAGCTCATTTTCTAGACGAACCTTATTTTTTGTCCAAACCTTATTTTTTTTCCAAAATTATTTTTCGGGTTTATATTTTTTCTCAAATCCTCTCACTTTTTAAACAAACCTTCAAACCGAACTGAGTGACCCAAACCATGAACAAATTTACTTAAAACCCAATTATCAACATTCTAAACAGATTTTATATGGTACAATTTATTTTTTATTTTTTAAATATTTTATTATACCTTATTGGACACCTCATCATTCATTAACTGTACCAAATGTTTTCATTTTAATATTGTTATAAAATTTTGATACTCTTTTGGTGAGGGCCTTGCCTACTCGGCTCATTCTTTGAGGCCTTCTGTTCTTGGCTATTGGATCTTCGGGTTTAGCCCTTCTCACTTTTATGTCATCCCTCAACCCCTAATTAATGCCTCTAGTGGGCTCCTTCCTTCTTGTTTCGACATCATTTTTTTTTAAAACTTTCTCAAGATTTAAGAAAAAAAATACCTCAAAATTTTTCAAAATATTTAGTATATTTTAATAGTTACAACTGATGTTAATTTTCAAAAAAATACAATTGTTGTCTCTAATATTCATCAGTGCAAAATGGTTATAGTTATTATATCCTCAAAATTAATTTGTTAATTACTTAATTTATAGGTAGATCGAGTTCATGAAGCACACTCTTATTTAAGGATCGGAAATAAATTATGAATAATTCTAATCTATCATACTGTGGAAGGGGGCAAATGCATGAAGTAGATTATAAGAGTGAAACAAAACACGTGATAAGGTGCATGTGAATCCTGGCACCGACCAAACTGCAATAATAGATGAGGGGAGGGAATATATGTATGCATTCGTGTTTGTCGGATTTCCATGCTTCATTTTTGTTTTGCTTAAACAAGGTTTAAGCCTATACTTTATTACACACTCATTGCTTTGAGCATTTCAAGAATTGGTTTGTAAGCAATCGAGGGAAACCATAAGAGCCAAACTCTCTCAACTCTGTTTTCTCCATTCAAAAGGGGTTTTCCTGTTTTAGTCTGAAATCATTACAAAGTTATTTAAAATAAGAGGGAGTCAAATATCAGTTAAGTGAATAAAATGAGACCCAGAAATCTGATCCAACCATTTTCACCTCACTTGTGAGCTAAAGTGGGTGAGGATATGAAAAAGTGGATGTGGCCAAACTTTGGGGGCCAACTCAATGTACTCACATCCCCTACATCACATGCTATGAAAGGGAACCTTTTACCACCAACAAACTAATCTTATACAAACTACAAGCTTATGTATTATGCAATTTTACATTATATATGTCGTGCCATTTTGCTCCAATGCAAGCAAACAAAACATCTGTCACTTGCTGTTTTATTATCTAAAATGGGACAATAATTGGTGTTTACATGTATGAATTCAAGATGGCCCCAACCCTAATCATTTGTCTTCTTTCCATTGTGCTCTGAATTCTTTCCCTGGCATGCCTTAGGTTATCAAGAACTTCACCTATGCTTTTGCTCACTTCTATGTTTATCTCAGGTGCTACCTTGGTTTCTGGGAGATTCAAAGGAACTAATGCCAATGAGTTATCAACATACTCATCATCCTCATCCTCACTGGTCTCATTTCTTCCATTCATCATGTTAATCTCCATTGTTGAAGCTTTCAAGCTTGAACAACTGATCAAATGAATGGTATTAAATGATCTTGATTATAGTGTATTACACTTGGGATAGGAGTAGAAATTTGGGAATCAAAGTGAGTACCTTGTATCAGATTTAGTAGTAGTCCCTGGAGGAGTTGAATTTTCTTCATTGGAACAAGTTTCAAAGCTTTTTATGGATGGATTGGTGTCTGATGCATTTTCCTCCACATTTTTTGAGATTTCTGGGACTGCATCTTGAGGGTGTTGAGTACCTGAACTGCTTGCAGATGAAACACTAGAGACTGTAGAGCTCTCAGATGAACTTGACTGCTCTGATTCATCTAAGTTAGGCAATATTTTTTGAGATTCAAGCTTCTTCTTCAACAACTTGAACCTCTTCTCTGCTTTGTTCCTTAACTTGGTCTCTTCTTTCAGCTTGTTCTCAAGTTCTAGCAGCTGCAAATTCAACAACAAAATAAACATCATACAGAAATTTCAGATCTTTGCTCTTCAAAACATAATCAAAATGTTTAAAACCCAAATTGAAAGATCAAAAACTGACCTTACTTTCCATAAGTTGAGCATCTTGTTTTGCAATCTTTGATGCTTGTCTCTCAGCAAGGAGCCTTCCTCTCAAGCACTCCACAGTTCTCATCCCATCATCTCCTCCCGCTTTCTTTTCACTAAAACACAAGGAAACCCACCTTAGATTCTGAAGCAGGTGACAGTCACAACTTGAAAAACAAAAAGAAAAAGAAAAATGAAGAACCCACCTGCATTTGATGTCTTCTTTGTTGCAAGCAACCATTGGCATTGTACACTGATCTTAACTTGCAAAGACTTTGATGTTCACTAAGAAAATTGTACAAAAAAAATGGCAACAAAAGTAAGCTTTAGCCTGCAGTAAGCAATGGTGTTCTTCTTCTTCTTCTTCTTCTTTTTCACCCTTTTTTTCCTTCAAAATTTGAATTTTTTTATGTTTCCCACTTGAAAAGAAGAATCTTTACCGATGGCTCCATCCAAAAAAAAAAAAAACTCACTCAGCTAGCAGTGTTGGAAATCCAAGGTCAAGCCTTGCTTGGACTCTTTCCCGTCATCCCCTCAATTGGCTAAATATATTTCATCCAGAATGTGTCCGTTTACGGTAAATACCATGGTAGCAAGATTTTAAAAATAAGGATTAATTATTGGATATTGGTTTTGATAAATATCTTAAGAAATAAAAAAAAAAAAATAAATAAAAACATAGAAATTAGATGTTATAAAATAAAAGAAAATATTGAGGTGAGTTGCAGTTCAAAGTCTTTAAATAATTAATATAATTTGAAATATACTCTTAGGACAGGATTTTGAAAGAAGTGAGGGTAGGAAAGAAGAGATAGTCTGACATGTGTAGCAATTTATTATTACAAGCAAGCCCCGGGGGAATTTAATTTTTTGAATGCTTTCAATTTTTGAAATATCATCTCATCACGGGCCTTTCTACCTGCCCCTCTCACGAGAGGCCCCTCACATCTCTTTTTATTTTATAATTACATTTTCGATTAATTTAAATTCTTCAATTTTTAATAATAATATAAACACTATATATTAATATAGAAAAAGCAAAGGCATGGACATGGGAAATCAAGTGAAAGTGGAGATGGATGAGTATAATTATATGACGAAATCATATGGCCTAATAATAATTACATGATTCCAGAAAATGGGAAATTGGCTTTCACTTCACTCAAAACAAACCCAGTTTTGCTTCTTTTACACTGTTTCTTTACATATCATCTGTACCAACGTATCTTCCCTGTGATGGATATAAATAGCCAAATGCTACAGCTTTAAGTACACTCATCATCATGCACTGGACATCTCTTCTTTTATTTTATTTTTTCTTTTTTATCTTCTTTACCCAAATCTTGACATGAATTTCCTCTTCGCTTGTATCTTTATTTTTTTTTTATTTTACAATTTTATCTTTATAAAAAAATATATAAAAATTAAACCTGATTTTGGTTGAATGGTAAACTTAAAATAAAATAAATTATAATTTTTAGTGTTTAAATTTTATCATTCTCACGATATGTATACATTTTTTTTTTATAGATATTATTTTTTTAAATGTGCATTTGATAATTTCACGACGAGGGATTAATAGATGAATGAAATCGGTGATGGACATTGAAGGAAAGGAGCAGGGTTGGTAAAGCCGAGTTTGGTCCATTTCGACATGTTCTTTATTGGACCCTTATATTCTTACCCAATGAGCCCATCAATTACTGCCTGAGTGGACTAGTTTTTTATATCTTCAACCCACTTAGCCCAACAACATCTAAATGATGAGATCCAAAATAAGGCAAAAGTTTAAGGAGTTAAATTGCATTTTGACGCTTTTACTTAAAAAGAAACGGGACAATTAATTTTTGTATATTAGATTAAAGAGTGAATTAGTTTCTTCTGTTAAAAATTTCAACTATTTGTATTGTAAAAAGCTAGCGTGACCGAGAAAACAACACGTGACATGCAACATTTATTTTATATTGACGTTCAATGATTAATTTTTAAAAGTGTAAATGGACGAAATTCTTAACAGAAAGATCAATTTGCTCTTTGATCTAATGAAAATTTTTAAATAGAAAGAATAAAATTCAATTCAACTTCTAATGCAGATCATTTATAATATTTTTACATTCAAAATAATGATAACTTTAACATTGAATAACACTGAAATATTTAAACGAAAGTAAAAAATGAGAATAGTACACAACATTAAATTAAATGAGTATGTACATTAATGAGTTGAGAATAATTGTAAAGAGTATGAAATGCGATCAAATATGTTATAAAAGCATCCAATATAAAGAAGGGATTCTATCATTTCTTTTTAATAGTTTAATATGAAATGAGTAATTTTAAAATTTTCATTTGGATTAAAATACTGATATAATAATTTATCCAAAAAAAAATTACTCATATGATATTAAATTATTTAATCATACAATTTTTCCTATCTAGGTATATGGAACTTAAAAGCAACGTTTATAATGCTCCTTCCAACCGTACAATCATTCAACAACAAAATTTGTTAATTATTTATTTTTTTATCTTATACTAACAGCATTAATGGTAATTAAATAAATTAAGTTCTGAAAAAACGAAGGAAATTAACTAAAATTTATATGGATAGATACAGAATTAAATCAGTAAGAGGGTAGGGTATGAACCCAGCCACATGCGTCCTTGTCATAAAACAAGTGATCTTCATCACCCAATTCATCTCAGCCTTTCACTATGAAAAACCTCCCCATTCCCCAATAGTCCAAATACTCTAAATATCCCCTATGTTACCACTCCTGACTCCCATCCTCATTCTCCCACATGTCATCCTCATATACAATCATGTCCATTCATCATCAAGACTTTTGCCACTCGCCTTGACCAGGATTCCCCACAGCCGTTGGATCTCTCCCAATATATCATCACTGGGAAGCTGAAACCTGCAGCAAGGGCAAGTGTTCCTCTTCTTCAGCCATGGCAATATGCACATCCAATGGAACAAATGCTGGCACGGGAACTTACACACGTCTCGCCCTTCTCTCATCTCCTCTTTGCATATCACGCACTCAACCCCACCCCCTCTCACCTCCACCGCCGGCAACGCCACCACCGCCCCCGGTGACGCCGCCACCTCCTTCCCTTCCTTCCCACCGCAACCCATTATCCCAACAAGCCTTTTGCACCTCGTCACCATTTCGATATACGGGATCAAAGCAGCACCGTCGAAGATGCCGGTGATGCCGGTGATCTTTAACGTGGTGTTAGAGCATATACTAGTTAACACCTGGCGCCATTCATCGTGAGGTCTCTCCAGCGCTTCGGGGTTATCATGGTATGCTTCACAGAGGAACTGTAGGAGGAGCACGGCGTCAAGGTCACGCTGGTTTATAGCTGTGGAAGGGTTTGGCAGCCGCAGTGGTGGAGGCTGGAAGTGACGCGTGAGGTGGTGGAGGGAAAAGAGGAGGTGGCGGGCAATGAGAAGGGTCTTTTGTGGGAGTGAGAGAGTGTGGAGGCGGTGGAGGGTAAGAAAGAAGAGACAAGGTGAGCAGAGGAGATGGCAAAGACGGCGGCGGTGCTGGAAAGAGAGGGAGAAGACGGAGTAGCTGAGATCTGAAAGCTGAGAAGGGCCGAGGGTGGAGATTGCCGCCATAATGGTCGTCTCTTCTTCCATCATCATACGGGATCGTGTGCTTTGGAAACTCTCTCTTTAGAAATGCGTGGGAGTTTTGATTACTACGGCTTTTTATGTCAAAATTTTGGCCCATTACGTCCTTTTTTATTGAATAAATAATTTTATATTAAACAGATAATATTTTAAAGAAAATTTATTAAATCCAAAATTTTTATAATAATTCATTGAATTAATTAAAATTTTTCATGTAATTCATAGGAAAAAAATGATAGCAATTTTATATATATCTTTAAATTCATTTTATTACATTTATGAGAAATTTAATGATAGGAATTTTACATTAACACCCTTTTAAGGAGAAGAAAAAAATGAAGGAGACTCAATAATGAATATACCAATTACAAAAATAATTGGACAAAATGGGATCTATGGATGGAGATTTGATTATATATATCTTTAAATTCATTTTATTACATTTATGAGAAATTTAATGATAGGAATTTTACATTAACACCCTTTTAAGGAGAAGAAAAAAATGGAGACTCAATAATGAATATACCAATTACAAAAATAATTGGACAAAATGGGATCTATGGATGGAGATTTGATTGAACATTAATTGGGATTTAGAGGTTTGGGTAAGCATGTGTGTGTTGGGTACTAAAGGGGATGCTTGAATAGCTAAGAATGTAGGTTTTTTTTGTCCTAAAGTTAATGTCTTGTTAAAACATCACAGACATCCCCATTTCTTTTCATTATCTCTTACAACTTTGGTGAGCAACAAAACAAGAAGAAAAGAAAAAAGGAAAATCTTGGCCCATCCCATATCATTCAACTCCATCCTATTGTCTATTGCAACCCAATGTCTTTTTTTATGTGAAAGTGGTCATAATGTAGATCAATTTGCTTCATCATACTATATGAATCAACTTTATTAAATTTTGGGTTTGTTGCAATCATAATTTAAAAACACGAATTAATGGTCAAATTGGTAAGGTCTTTGATCCTTGGTGTTGGTGTTGAATTAGATGATATAACCCTTTCAAAACCACATATAGATGAGAATGAATGGAAAATCCAAAAATAACTTTCATTTCAATCGGTTTTTATATGATTGAATCGTTAAATCTATTGATTTTTTGTTCAATCAGTTAAACCAATCAATCCGACCTAGTTTTTACCACCTTGATGTTAGCTTGTAAACAAAGAAATTCCGGGAAATGCGTCCCATTTCTCATTCTTCAATGCCTCGGGGGAAAATGTCATAGAAATACACTTGGAAGAAATCGGAGCAATGTCACCGTTTAATTACTAAAATAGTGCTCAGAATCTTGTTTTTTTTTTTTCACCGACCAAAGGAAAGATGATACAATATAATACTAATTGTCAACAAAAGATTGTGGAATGCTTCAACTGCAAGTTGAGGGTTTCCCACTAGAATAAGAAATTAAGATCTGTGCAAGATTGTGATGATTAAAGGATACCAAAAGTTAAATTTGCAACTGGAAAGCAAATTAAAAAGATTTTAATTGGGGACTGCCTCTTCACTTTAGCCCAGAATTAGTGTACCAAAATTCTGCTGGGAATTAAAAGAGAAATGAGCGTAAAATAGGATCCAATGTCCTCATCACCACACATAACCATCATCAAGGGGATCATTCAAGATTTTATTGTATCATATTTTCAGTTAATTTTTTGATATATTCATCCATATCCATAATATATTTAATTTTTTTGGTGAATTAAGGCAAAGTCCGAACAACAAACGTGATTAAAGCAATTCGAATTCAGACCACACCTTGCAGGTAAACACATTTGATCATCAAACCATTACATGAAGTTCTATAATATATTTACAGCATGTTTGGTTCACCTGAATGGCTAAGACATTCAGGGCATATTCATTCCGTCATAGTGAAGCAGGCGTTTGGTTGGCTGAATCACCATTTAACTGAATGGTCATTTCAGGATTAAACGGCAAAGTCCCGTAATCGCCATTCAGCATACCCACCTCTGAATGAGTTATTCGACGATTCTCGAAACAGATTTCTTTTTTTTTTTTTTTACCTAATTTATCCATGCAAAAAATCATCTAAAACTCCAAAATTAAACAAAGAAAATCGATTAACATATCCCAAACGATCATCCAACACAACAACACTTTAATCTGAATATTGCAACAAGTAAACCATGGCAAAAAAAAAAAACAAAATTTTATAACATCTTTTTAAAAAAAAAAGAGACTCAATCATCTCAATCTTAAACACTCAAGCAAAATACAAAAAAAGAACAACAACCCATCTAAAGGAACACCTAAAGGAACCAAATCTGCTTAAGTTTTTAAGTAAGTATCTTCCATGTTTCTTCATCTTTGTTACTGTTTGGTCTTTAAGGCAGAAAAGAAAGCCCTGGTTGGTTGTTTTTGGGAATTTTGAGATCCAAATTTTCTAAGCATAACAAGTAGAGAAGAATGGAAGGATAAATATTTTATCATTTTAGATAAAATAAAAAAAAGTTGAAATGAAGCAATTTTAAGAACAACTGTTGATGAAAAAATTTGGGTGAAAGGGAAAAATAATCTAAAATGTAGAAGAAAGTGACAATGGCTGGTGCATTTTGGGATTTTGGTGGGGAGTGGGCGTGGGTATTAAAAATATAATTATATTAAAAATTTTATTAAATTATATATTATTTTATTAAATTATATTTAATAATAATTATGTTAAAATATAATTAAATTATTTATTATTTTTATTAAATTATATTTGATAATAATCTTATTAAAATTTAATAACAATAATCATCTATCTAAAAAAATTTTGATAAGGGTATTTTAGTCATTTAAGCCTTTTTTTTTTTTTTTTTATGTTATTATAGCATCATTCCATTAAACCAAACACAAGAATGCTATTATAGCTCTATTCCGTTCTATTCAACCAAACAATTGAATTACTGATTACAGCCCATATTCCATTACAATTCTATTCCATTACAACAAACGAAACGTGATATATATTTTAGTATCACAAGTTAATTATGCACTAACTCAATTAATATGGAGTAGCAAATATTAATATAAAATTATTTTTATCTACATTTTTACGTAAATTTATAAATAAAAAAAACCAATTTAAGCATAAAATAAATTCTCAAATGGTGGAATTTAAATTTTGGGCACAAGATATCCAAACTTTCAATTTTATAATTTCAACCACAGCTTCATTTGTCCATATTATATATATTTTATAATCAAGTATCATATAATTGGGTAGAAATAAGGTAAAATTAGGGTGCTTTTCTTCTTTGATTAATGATGCGTTTGTTAATGGAAAATGATTTACGGTTTTTTTTTTTTTGGTACTTTTTTACATTTGTTTTATAGAAAATAGTTTAATAACGGAAAATCTTTTTGAAAAAAAAAAAAAAATTTCGAAATAAAATTCATTTATGAGTAATTTTATTTTTATATAAAATTAATTTGAATTAAGTTTAATATTATTATTATTATCATATTTTAATTTTAATATTTAAAATATTAAAATCAAATATTATAATTTTCAATATTATTACACATACATATTTAAATATTTATATTTAATAGAATCCAACGAGTGGTTCTAGTGAAAAAGAGGATGATGTTCATCTTTAGAGATCTGAGTTCGAGTATTTGTGTATGTAAGATATGTGTGCTTTGTCAAAAGGTTAAGAAAGTATGAATAGATATTATCATATAATCATACCAGAATATTCAAAAAATAATAATAATTTTCTTATATTAAATTAATAATTTTAAATTTTAAATAATATTCCTCATATATTATTGACAAATGTTTGTATTAATATTTTAATAATAAATATATATTACAATTATAAATATATTAATAATAAATGATTTATGTTCATCCTAGAGGTCTCGGGTTCGAGCATCTGTGTGTGTAAGGTGTGTGTGTGCATTGTCAATGATTTAAGAAAGTATGAGTAGATACTTCCATGTAATCACACCGGTATATTAAAAAAATGATTTATAGTATGAAAGTTAAAATATGCCATAAGTTCATGTACTCTTTAAAAATTTAGAATTCAGTTCCCCTACTTTTTGGATTTCAAAATTCTAGTCCAATTGTTAACATTGTTAATTTTTTTTTTATCAATTTTGTTGATGTAACATTTTTAAATAAAAAATCCTCACTCGGTAGCCATGTAGTTAAAAAATAACATTGTAATGAACCTAAATTTGACAAAATAATTTTGGTAAAAAGACCTCCAGTCCTTAATTTTAAAATTGAGCAAATTGGTCTCATTAAAAAAAAATCAGAGCAATTTAATTCCTGTCAATTTTGAAAATGAGCAACTAAAGACAATATATCACGATGTTAATGTTTTTCATCAATTATACATTATTTCGATATAATAACAAATTTATTCCTCAAAGTTTAGACATTTGGTCAATTTGATCTTAATTGAACAAATTTATCCCACAACATTTGTGTAAATGTGTATCAGTTTAAGTTGAATTTGTTGAATTTTTTAGAATTAAAGTCAAAATGATAAAATATATAAACATTAAATGCTAAATTTATTATTATAGTAATCAAAATTATTAATAATTGAATAGTTGAATAACCGTTTTGTAACATTTTGAAATTAAATAATTAAAACATAAACTTAATAATAATTTAGTGACCTTGGGTGCAATTTACCCTGATAAATATCTCTTTGTCCCGTCCTCCCGCAAAATTCGGTGGGTATAGAGTTCGGTGAAAAACCTGGAATCTTTTAGTAGACGAATTGCGACCAGCGGAGTTCGATTTCGAACGACATCGTTTATATGATAAACAGTTACACATTTTACTTACCCTGGGGCTGGGGAGTATAAGATCAAAACCCACGGAGTCTCAAGACTCTCACTTCCATTATTCTCGAAAGCAAATTAGGGTTTTTACCGCTTTTTCACAGCGAAAAGGAAATTTTTTAATTTCTAAGAAAGGGGGGACGAAAACCAAGAAAATTGCAAAAAAAAAAAAAAATCTAAATATTGAACCATTTTCTGGTGAAATTTCAGAACCAGGTACTCAGTTTTACACATTCTTTTTCTTAAATTTCTTTTCCCTGTTTCCTTGAATTAAATTCTGGTTGGAATGGAAAAGAAATCGGAGGCAGAATCAGAGCCTGGAGTATACGAAATACCGGGAGAGCCAGCTGTGGTTATCAATGGAGTTCCAAAGGAAAACCCAAATTGCATCACTCTTGTCCCGTCTAATTCCAACAAGGAAGACAACGAGCCTCAGAAAGAAAAAGGGTGTGGTGAATGGTTGGAAGGCAGGGAAGTCCAGAAACTGTTTGGGGAAAGATATTATCGTGGGAGTGTGATCCAGTTTGACAAGGAAACCGGGTGGTATAGGGTGGAATATGAAGATGGGGATTCTGAGGATCTTGACTGGATTGAACTGGAAGAGGTGCTTTTGCCTGTAGACATTGCAGTTCCCCTGAAAACATTGGCATTGAAGTTGTTGAACAAGGATCAGAAAGATGTGCAGTTGGTGCTTCCAGCCTCTGAAATTCCCAAGTCCAAGCATGTGGTAAGCAACAAAGGAAAGAAGACTAAAGCACGTTGATCTTGATTCTCGAAGCTGGTAGGTGAATTCCCAACTGAGAATGCTATAGTTTTAGTTATTACTTGACATTGTTTCTTGTTTGTCATGTCTATGTTGTGAGGGTGAAATTAGTGGTTGCAGTATAAGAGAAGCCTATTCCTATTTGTGTAACGTTGTCACTGTAGAAATTGACTCTTGCAGTAGTAGAATTTTAGCTCTGATGCCCCAGATTTTTACCTTGAGTTTGTTGAAAGCTACATACATCCATGGAATGCCGTCAACCATGTATATGATACACTTGTTTAATCAGTTATCCAAAGGATTTCTGGCTTCACTTTTGAGACATGTTCTCTTCTTTCTATCTCAATCTAGTCTGAATGGCGTTTATTGATAAAATTCTGTCTCGACTATACATTGCATAATCTTGAGTTGAGGAAAGAAAAAACACCACCGCCTTATTTATACATATCCAATTTTGATGCATTAGAAAGCTAATCGGAACATCTCCAAAGTCGTAAGAATACCACTTGGATCAATCCCAAAACCCTGTCGAAACCCAACCACGCAAACCACACACATGTAACTGGTTTCTTGCTTTGGATCCTTTGATCTGCTTTCCCCACTATTTTTGAACTCACATCAATTAACAACCATACAAATTTCCCCCAAGTTTTATAGTTGGGTATTTGTAATTGGGGGTTCCCAATATCCCCATAGCTGAAATACAAAGAAATCAAGGAGTGTCAAATGAGATTACAATTTGGTTCTCAGTATATGACTAAACTTTCTCTAGACCTAAGGTTGTATGATTTACTACTACAAGCTAAACCCACACAAACAAGATCAATGCTAGTTGTTTTTCTCTCAATCCCTCACTTGATTTTATAAGATTTTTTTTTCATTATCCATCCACAGTTATACAAAATTATCGAACAGATCGATTGATAAAGCAAATAGATGGCACTTGTAGGGCATTTCGAAATTATAATATACCAAAATATAAAGTTTGATACCTTCATAATCTTTTAAGTCCCCCAATCAGTACAACTTAAGTAACATAACATGCCTGCCTACAATGTACATCATTTGGTTTGGCTTTTCACTTTTGCTGAAAGTGAGATATACAAAGCCACCATAAGTATTTTTTTTAATTATTTAGTACATCAAAGTACGAATGATTATCAAGTTGTTTAGTATGATAATAAGCTTAATCAAATAATAAATCAAGTCTAATGCCCTACCCCCAATTATCAATATATAAGAGTCAAACATTCCATTTCGATGTTAACTCATAAAGAAAGCACCATAAGACCAACAAAAAAGAAAACATAGACAAAACAAGTTTGGGATAGTTAATAGCAGTGTTTTATGTCAAAGCAACTAATATTCCTCATTAAAAAAATGCCCATTTCTCATATAATGCTGATGTATTCATAAGTCATTTCATTAGATTTGAATATTTTAAATTCTTTTATATTAATATTTTCAAGTTTTAAATAATAATTCAAATCAAAGGAATCTATCTATTATTATGACTTCTTTTTTTTTTTTTTATCAAATCAAGTTGATAAATATTTTACTAATAAGAATGAGATGGACTTGGTATTCAACCTAAGCGGTCACATCCCATAACTCTTATCACTAAATTAAGAGATTGTTGATCATATTCATATATATTATTCTTTAATAAAGATTTAAAGGGTAAATTATCTAGATAGTTACTAATGTTAGCTCGATTTTAATATTTAGTCATTCCAACGTTAAAATGCTTTAGTAATTAAACATAAATGTTGATGTGGCATTCTTTTGAGTTGTACAATAACAATTTTAGCCTTTAACATTGTATATATTCTATCAATTAGATTTTGATTTTCAAATATTTAACAAATTCAAAAAATACATAGATTATAAAATATTAAAAAAGCTATAAAATAAAAAAAATACATAAAATTTATTTCAAATATGTTTTCCTTCCTTCACTTTCTTTTTCCCTCTTTCTCATCAAATCATTTCATTTTCTTCTTCTTTAGCACATCCTCATCGAAGCGGTCACCGCCAAACCGCCAACCCTTCCAGTGCTGCTACAATCCCACCTCTATCACTCCAAAACAAGAAAAAACAAATGTTTTTGTTATACACTAATGATCATTGATCCGAAATTTAGATGAGATTCGGGTCATTTATCGACGACTTGCAATCCGGTTAGACCCTACTAAACGAATATGCACGAGATGTACAACAACAAGACAGCAAGAGAGGATTGCAACATCGCTCGCACGAGCCAGGAGAAGTTCACAATCTCAGTTCGCATATATTTAAGAAGTTCGCAAGGTTTGACAAACAACTCAAAGCATTACACATGTCCAATATTCCCGAGTTCCACTCAAAATGTCGATCCTAAAAAAAGGGGATCAAATCATGAACAGTGGAATGGATACGCAGAAAATTACTCAACAGTTTTCATCTCATCATCAGCAATGTCCAGACAAACCATGCAAAGCCGCCACTAAATCCTGCAACAATCTTTCATGGAACCCAGAAAAATAATTTGATTCCTCCTGCTTAATTTCCTTTTGGAAAACCCTAAGTTTGAGTTGACTTTACCTTTCCAAATCAGGGACGAAAGAAACAGACCAAATAAACCACATAAATTTGCAGTCAAATCAAGAAGAAAACTAAGAAAGTATGAAAGAAGGGCAAAGACGAGTTAGAGAAAAATTTGAAGCCAGTGATTACGAAGATGAACAGTTCCACCAAATATCTATTGACTATACAGGTTAAACCCCCCCTGGAATTGTTCATATTCATATCCATTGTCTTCAAATCTTTCTCTAACTTTTTCCTTTCCCCTTTCTCTGATTCTTTCCTTTCCTTTTCTTTCTTAGAATTCCCATTTCTCTTCATCTTTTAGTCTGCAAAATTATGCACTCCATTTGGTCTTCATATAGTTTTGTCATGGCATGTGTGGTTTAGGGTTTATATTTGTAAATAAATATATATTTTAAATTTTTTAAAATTAAAATTAAATTAAAAATATGTATAATTTTTAAAATTTATAATTAAATTAATATAATATATAAAAGTTTATGGGTAAATTTGTTATTATATTAAGTTGTTTAACAGCTCCTATCAGTTTTTCATTTTTTATTTTAAATATTTAAAATGAAAAATTTTTATTAAATGATTATTTATGCAATTTAACTTCGAATATTTTATGTAAATAAAAATTTGGGTCCCCATGTGTTGTTATTCTTGGGTTTCCCCTAAGATGGCAAGAAATGATAACAGTACATGACGGAAGCCGGAGGAGATTGATGGATTCAATCATTCACCTACTGATACTGAAGAAGTTGTTGTTGCCGCCTAAAATCATTGCAAAATTATGGTGATTTCATTTTAGTTTTTTATTTTGATTTCATGGGGAGAAGAGCTTTGCAATCGATAGGATTAGATGACGAGAAAAATAGTAATTGTTTTAGTGTGAGTGTAATTGCAGTTTTTCCCTCAAAATTTGTAGTTTTCAATAGGGTGATTATTTGATCGAGTCGAGTTAAAAAATTTTGAGTTAGTCGCGTTGACGAATCTTATTTTAACAGTCGAACTCAATTTGAACCTTTTTTCGAATTAAGTAAAAAAAATTTCGAGTCGAGTTAACGAATCCTATTTTTTATACTAAATGTTGTGCTTATATGGACCGATTATTTAATAAGTAGACGAAATAAGAATTATTTAACTACATAAACAATATAATAGTTTTGCTTTTAACTTAATAGGTAACATTTATAAAAACGACGTAGTTTTGCCTTTTAATTTAATGATTTTGACTTTTAATTTTAGGAAAGATAAATATTTATTAAAACGGTGTAGTTTTGCCTTTTCTTATTTGGATTTTCGAATAACTCGAATTGTGTAATTCATATTCGATTTAAATTGAAAAACTAGATTTTTTATTCGAATTGATCTGAATAACTCAATTAACTCAAATAACTCGAATTATTTAATTCAAAATTTAAAATTTTTATTAAATTTTTCGAATCGAATTGAACCGAACCGAATTTTGCACACCCTTAATTTCAAGGACAATTTCAACCAACTCTCATGATTTCAAGATCTGAAGGTTGATCTCATTATCACCGTTATTCTATGCCTCAACAATATACTTAATGTATTTTTTATACCTTTTTTAATATATAATTTTGAATTTTTATTACAAGTTTTTGAATTTTAGTATTTTCATGTAATTTTCTTCTTTTTTTTATTATATATTTTTATGTATTTTGAATTTTTATTATTTTTGAATAGTTAATATTTTAATATTGTTTTTTAAATTATGACTAAATTGAAAGAATCTATAATCATTGAATGCTAAATTTGTTAAATATTTAAAAAGTAAGATCAAGTTGACAGATAATGTAAAATGTTAAAAGACAAAAAATTGTTAGCATACCACTCAAAAGAAGACCGCATCCGTATTTATGTCTACTGACCAACGCGTTTTAATGATGGAGTGACTAAAAAATGAAGTTGAGCTAATGAGAGAGTGATTAAATTAACAAAAAAATTTGTGGGTGACCAAAACAAAAACATATTAAAACTTAAGTGAATATCTAGATAGTTTACCCAAATTTTAAATACAACGATATAAAAATAATCTATTTTTTTGATAATTGGGGATGGAGAATAAGGTTAGTTAAGATTGAACCTAAACTCTCGTATCAAAAAAAATATTGACTAAAAGTATTTTATTAATGTATTACTAATCTATCTAATATAATATAATATAATATAAACTAAGCATAAATTTGAAGAAACTTTTGAACTAATCAATATAAATTTTTGTTATTCATCAGTAACCGTTGATCCGAATCCCAAAAGGGATTTGAATTACCCACTTATGATTAGGATAGATCCTGTAACGAGGGAAATTCGTAAGTACAGCTCGTAAGAAAAGCTCGCAGACATAACTCACTAAAAGGATTTGCGAAAACAACTCACAAAAAAGGATTACAGATCTAACTCGTAAAAACTTAGACTAGGCCACGATCGTAATTTGTATACGTCCAAGAGACTTCCGAGAAGGACTACGTAAATAATTGCCACCCTTTTGAAAGGTGAGTAGAATCCGTGGAAAGAAACAAAAAAGGATGATGTGATGTTATTACCACCCTTTTCCGTTCTCAGTGTAAATAATTGCAATCATTCAGATCACCCTCCCTCACGTGTGCATCCTCCATGTGAGCCTGAAACAGAAGCATCATCCATTGCCAAATCTTGGTGTGATTTATTTTAAAAGTAATTTAGCTTTTAGGAAACTAGACAGCACCACACTCAACCAGGTCTTATCTGAGCTCTCAACCACAATAAAATATTTATCACATTTATTTGTGTTTTTAATATAATAAAATATTTATTATATTTATAGTAATGTTTTTTAACATAAATACTTTTTAATGTGCTAGAAAATTTTTATTTTAGTCTTTTTAGTGCATTTAGTGTATCTTTAAAAGTAAAATTAACTTTCAAACAATAATTTTTTCCTACACAAATAATAACAGTATAACACGTTGTATGTTTTTACTGAAAGTTACACAAATTTTAGACAAGATGATGAAAAATTTATTAATTTGAATTAAAAATAATAAAATTTGAGGGTCAAATCTGGATTTTGATTTTAATATTGCTGATACTAGCCTCATTAGCTGCGCCAAAGCATAAAAAAAGAAATTAAGGCGAAGAATTAACATCTTCATCATAAATATTCGTTTGTAGTTTTGATAACTTTTAGTAATTTCGAACCGCTCGGATAGTATCTCCACGAGTTGTCTCAACGCCCATCAGGGGGAGGTACCTTGTCCTTTCTTTCTTCCACTTTTCCACCGCAAAAACCCCCAAAACGAAAGCTCTTATCATCAACATGGCGGAGTTTCACTCTCACTTTCATCTCTCAATGGACTGGGATTGGTTGTTAGAGTTCCTAAAAGGCATGTTGAAGCCAGTGGCTGCCCTTGCCGTCGTCCTCTTAGCCGTGCTCTTGTCTTTCATGCAGAACCTGGGCTTGGAAAAAGAGATGATTTATTCCATTTTCAGAGCTTTTCTTCAGCTTTCTATTATTGGGTTTGTTCTTCAGTTCATATTTAACCAGGACAACCGTGGCTGGATCGTTCTTGCCTATCTTTTCATGGTTTGTCTTTTAACTTTTAGATTAGGCTCATCTCTTTTTGAATGTTAAACTTACTGCCTTTGCCTTGCCTTATTGACGATATTACAAAATCTGCAGAGTTCTTGGTTTTCTGACTGCCTTTCTTTTGGGATTTGAACATTAAATAGTATGCTTATGGGAAGTTTCTATCACACCAAAATGTTTATTTCTTAGTCCAAATTGGTTACAGAGTTTTATGTATACAGTTTAGTTTGTCTGATATGACCAAATACAGAATAATCCAAATATTTGGGATTTCAGGTTCAAGTATCTGTCTGAGTTAATTCTTGATTGCTTCTAAATTGCACCATCAATGTTAGGAGTTTGGCTAGTTTCTTCAAGTTTTGACTTTGCCAAAATCTCAAAAGTCCACTCTAAGGGGTGCTTGGAAACATGGGTTTCAGGTTTCAGTTGCTGGATATACAGCAGGGCAACGTGCCAAACATGTGACCCGAGGGAAGTACGTTGCTGGAGTATCCATCCTGGCTGGCACAACACTCACCATGTTTGTTCTTGTTGTACTCAATGTTTTCCCTTTCACTCCGAGATACATTATCCCCGTCGCCGGTATGATGGTCGGAAATGCTATGACAGTAACCGGCGTCACCATGAAAAGACTTCGAGATGATATCAAGATACAATTGAGCCTTGTAAGTTCTAAACACTTGTCAATGGTTGTTATCCAAGCACTCTGTTAACGAGTTTGCTTCGCTTTCCACAGGTGGAGACTGCTTTGGCGCTCGGAGCAACTCCACGTCAAGCAACACTAGAACAAGTGAAAAGGGCTCTGGTGATTTCGCTCTCTCCGGTGTTGGACAATGCCAAAACGGTGGGTCTTATCTCACTTCCAGGGGCAATGACCGGCCTCATAATGGGAGGCGCTTCGCCATTAAAGGCAATTCAACTGCAGATTGTTGTGATGAACATGCTAATTGGTGCCTCTACAGTTAGCAGCATAATGTCAACTTACCTCTGTTGGCCTGCTTTCTTCACTAAAGCATACCAGTTGGAGACAAAAGTGTTCTCTTCAGATTGATGAGTTTTGATTTTCAATAATTCTCACTTCTTTTTTTGCTATGAGAAGTTGTAAAATAGATGTAACCTACATGTTTATTTTCTTTGATATGATTAAATTTCGGAAGCACCAGTTTTTGGTACAACCAAGATTAAGACTAAACTACAGAAACTGAATCTGTTACTGGTAAGTGGTGAAAACAATCATAGAACAGAGTTTCATGCTTACTTGCTGGTAAAGTTTCTACGGTGTTCACTGGTTTGTCCCTGCATATTGTTATAAACAAGGGAAAGAACCAAAGATGCCTCTGAAAAGTCCCACATCGTCCATGTGGTGGCCATATGTGGAACTTGTTTCATCTCCATTATACTGGCTGCCGGAATCTTCATCTTCACAACATAGATTGTAAGACCAAGGGTTATAATAATCACAGTGAGGCTGACCAAATTCACCCTCACAGTAACTGGTATAACTTCGGTACTGGTCTTCACTTTGGTTCGAGTCTTCGTGTTTGGTCCTTGCCCTGGTTTCATTTCATCCATCATCATCATCTGTAGTGTACTTACAAGAGAAGAGATCGCCTCCCCACTATCCCCTAAAGCAAGAATCATATTCAGGCAGCTTCCCCTGCTGTACCTGATAAGTTGTCTCTTGTGATAGATTGGGAACGGGATAAAGGTGGGGCATATCGAACAAGGAACTGGTACCTGTAATACCATAATTTCTATTAAACCAAGAACTGTAATTATCAATGACTTGTGCTTCTGGAATGTCAAAACTCGAGTGGTTCATGGGTACGAAAGGATTTGCAGTCCTTCCAACAATGAAGAGTGTAAGAGACAGAAGCGGTTCCGTTTTGAAAATAAAGCAAAAGGAAGAAAGTGAGAGGTTGCACATTGCACAATGTATGATTATGAACGCTATCTTTAAAACTGGTGGGAGAATGAGATTCGCCATCGTAAAGCTTTGTTGAATCGAATCAATTTTTTTAAAGGAAAATGAGGGTCGGTTCATCACTCACCAGAGCATCTTATGCAAAACTTATCCATCACCAAAATGCAGAGACTTTCCTAGGAAAGTGTCTTTCTTATATTCTCTGCTACTCAAACAACACAAATATTGAATTGAAAAAAGAAAAGCAAAAAAAAGAAAGAAGGGAAAATCATGCTCCAGGCTCTGAATGATTTCTGACACAAATAAAACTAAACTCCATGTAAGAACAAAATTTGGTCTGTCAAATTCGGTAATAATATGTTGTCATCACAACAGAAATAAAAAGATTTTGAGATGCGGGGGATCGAACACCGTGCCTCTCGCATGCAAAGCAAGCTCTCTACCTTTTGAGCTACAACCCCTTCACTTTTACAAGCTAGAACTACCACAATAAAACTATACTAAATACATTCTGGAAGAATGTGACAGCCACCTGGTTTAGGTGATGCTGGAACAAAAATGCTTTTAAAATGAAGGAGATAAAAGATTTGGCTGCTTTTGAGATTTTCATATCCTACACAATGCATGGCCAGCAACACTAAATCAAGCAGCCCAGAACAGATAAAATTAAGGGTGTTTAAATTTCAATTAAAATCGAATTAATTGATCGAATCGATTTAATTCGGTTAATCGGTTAGTTATTTAATCTATTTTAGTCGGAAGTCGGTTAAAGATTTTTTAAAATTTCGGTTAACAATTAATTCGATTCGAAATCGGGAAATTTCAAATTTAGTCCTAATTCTTTGTATTTTTCTTTTCAAATTTAATAATGTTGATTTAATTGTTAACATGGTCTATTTTTGTGGATATTGATAATGACATTGTAAGCCAAGTGAAAGTGATGAGGTGTATATAGAGTTTACGAGGTGGTGTCGACTTTCAAGTGAACAATTTCTATGTGAATCGTGCGCAGATAATATTTTTAATCTGAGTAAAACCAGGTTCTGCCAACCTTTGATGTCACATATCAAACTCCTTTGAATTTTGTTTTGTTTGAATTGGTTACCACCTAAACTGAAAAAGAAAGAAAAATGGAAATGTAGAGAAGAAAAATGGAAAAATGAAGAATTCTGTCAACCCTTTATGTCACATAATACATTTTGTTTCTAGAAGAAGAAAAAATCACTGAGGAGGAGGAATATATTTGTTCCTAGCCATCAACTGAAGGAGAACGGGAAGAAATTTCTAAGATTATTATTTGTTCTCATTTAGGAATAATATAAGAAAGTGTTGGGGATTGACTCGTATAAACAGCGAAATGAAAAAATAGAGAAAAAAGAATACAAATTTTATGTGGAAAACTTCTCCGAATAAGATAAAAATCACGAGTAAAGAAGACATCGGCTTAACATTAATAGAGTAAACAAAAAGAGAGTATAATGAGAATACAAAGCTCACGTCCAAAGGTTTCACGCAAGGGGTTTCACAAAATTCTCTCGAACTCTCACTAAAATTTTATATGCAATTACATCTTGTCACCCTAAAAAAAAAACCCTTGTTTATTTTGGCTTAATAAAATAGGGATACAATGGCCTCTTTAAATAGGCTAAAATTGTAGTTCTAATTATACTAACATATCCTGAGAATAATCAAAATCTAATTAGGAGAAAAGTCTTGCTTAAAGTCTAAAACATGGCTGTCAAATAGGAGAACACATCGTGATGTCATTTTTAACTCATCGTGACATCTCGAATTGCGTCATTACGATATCGTGATCCTCCTTGTCATGACGTTGCCATCTGTTTTTCTGAAAATACGAGATATACCCCCATAAAAGGATTAATAAACAAATGGACGTATTTTCGAATTTGGAATAGATTTGTTAAGATCATGAGTAAATTTAAGGGTCAAAATTTAGATGGAATACATGTGCCAATAAATGTGTCAACAAGTGACATTAACAAATACTCTTGGATAGTTTTATAGGTCATTGATTTAATGGTCAAAATGTGTTTAAATGAGGTAAAAAAAGAAAATCCATCAATGCTTTCATTGAATTTAATGTCGTATACAGGTCAATCTGGTAATCGATAGTAAATGGGGGAGGTGCAGAGGTTTCAATCTTATCATAACTGTGCGAAGCACATAGGCAGTTCAGAGAAATGTGTGTAGGTATTTATGGTTTAAATAATTGCATTTAAGCCTGAGCCTAACTCGAAAATATCATGTTATAAAAAATTATATTAATTATATAATTTGAGTAATAATTACATATATTTATAGTGAATTATTAACCAAATAACAATTAAATTCATTACCTAAAAATTAAAAAAAAAAAAATTATCCAACTAAATAATTCAACCCAAAATATAATATTTTAAAAATTATATTTAATACAATAAAATATTTATTTATGTAAACATTTTTTAATGTGTTAGAAACTTTTATTTTAGCATCTTTTATATAAAATATTTTTAAATAAAATTAATCTAAAAAAATCGAATATGAGTAAGTCAGGTCGCGCTTGGATTTACATTTCTTAAATTGAGTCCAGCTTAGATAAAAAAAAAACTCAATTTTCGGGCTAAACTCAAGCTTAAAAAAATTAATTTAAGCATCTTGCATGAACCTAATCCGACCATGAGCACTTCTAATGGTATGCCATGGTTCTCTTTACTAGAGAATAAATATTGAATTGGAGTATAAATTATTGTTTGACTACCCGTCCATGTAAGCTTTCTTACTCGTATCTAAACATCATGACGCTTAAGCTCTTTCTTGAACCAAGAATTGAATCATGATGCAAGATATATGTTCAAGTTCAAAATAAACTTGGATAAAGTAACATTTAAATTCATCTGAATCTGGACATTCATTTGTTTAGGTTTATTTTAAGCATTGAATTTTTTTTTATAATTTATATGTTTTTAAATATAATTTAGATTTTATATTACATATTTAATTTCAAAACAATATTATAAAAACCTAATATTTTATAAATATATATGAATACATCTGAAATAAATATGGACAAACTATCATTCAAGTTTAAATGAACTCGGACATCCATTTGCCAAGTTTATTTTTGGAATGAAATAATTTTTCAATTTTCTTATAAAATTGTATATTTTAAAAAAAATTACTTTTTATTATTATTAATACTTGCTACATAACATAAAACAAGGTTGTCACGGGTCATTGTGTTGTTAGCTCCAATACCACACCGTCATATTCTAACGACACTACAAAATAGATATCGAAATATGTGATTAATCCAAGTTTAAGTATAAATTAGATCCAAAAATAAATAAATAAGAACTAAGTACAAGTGGCGGGAAAATATTCCTTATATGCAATTCATAGCATAAACTATTATTATTATTATTATTATTATTATTTTGGTGAATACTAAAAACTAGTAGTTACATCAATACTAAAGAGTACACTCATATTCTAAAAGTTGGTGATGAATCCGCAAACCTTCCTTGGGAGGCATCTCGAAAGTTTGAAAGCTTGATATCCAAGATAGTCCAAGTTTAGCCAAAAGATCTACATCCGAATTATCATCTCCGGCAACATAACGAATTTTCCAAATACCTTCTGACTTGATGAGTCTTTGCACTCTCTTAAGAATCGTAACCCCATATCATTCATTTTGGGATCATTCAATTCCTTGATAACTTCTAAATTGTTCGTGTGTATTATGCCCTTCCTATAGCCTCTATCTAGCAAAAGCATGGCTCCATCAAAGATGCCCCATAGCTCAGCTTCAAAGGGACTCCTAGGAAATGATTGAAGCACAGAATCCAATTGCCATCTTTATCTCGAATTGCTCCTCCAACTGCCGCTTTTCCAGTGTCTTTTTCCACAGCCCCATCGATGTAAAGATGTGCCCATTACCCGTCACTACCCATCGTGGAGCATGGTTTCATCAAAATCAGCTTTGCTTCCTTCTGGCTTGTAGAAAACTGACGAGCCTAACTTAAGGATGCTTTTATGACTTCATTGGCTGGCCAAGTAACATTTTGGAAAATGTAAAGGTTTCTATTCTTCCATATTCTCCAAGCTATCAATCCAAAGATACTTGCCCAAGTAGCGCCATGCTCTTGCAAAGGCACATTACAACTGACATTAGTAATAAACCAAATATGAAAGGGATCAGATAAGAACTTGTTTTGTTGGCAACTGGGAATTATGAGCTTCCACACTTCTTTGGCAGCCACACAATCATGTAAGACATGGATGATATCTTCTTCGTCATGGCCACAAACAGTACACGCTAAACAGGTGCCGTGCCTAGTGCGCTACGAATTGGTAAGTAAGCGCTGCTTACAAGCAAGCCAAAGAAAGAATCAAACTCTTTGAGGGCCTTGGTACTTCCAAATATTTCCCCAATAAGGAACTTTGGGATTCCAAAAATCCTGTTTCAGTATCCAATAAGCTCCCCGAACCGAGAAATTACCACAAGTAGAAAGCGCCCAAATGATTCTATCCAATCCCGCACTAGGATGGGGGCAATATGCTTACTATACGAAGGATAACATCCTCAGAAACCCACATACGGAAGAGATCTAAGTTTCAAGTATCGTCCTCTAATACCATGTCCTTTAAGTAACAATCCAGGTCTAAATTCGTCGCAGCAAGAATAATAGAAGCTAAAGGGCTAATACCCGGAATGCAATGATCTTCCAACACCAAATACTAAAACTCATTCTCGACCGACCAAGCTATCTGCTCCTAAAGAAGGGGTCACAATTTCGATAGAGAGCGCCAAAAATGAAACACTGGCTTCTAGAGATAGAGCTTGGGTTTTTGCACTTCCACCCATACGTAGCTCGTAGAACTCTAACCCACAGAGCATCATCATTAGAGAGAAGATTATAACCAATCTTCAAGAGGAAGGAATTGTTTTGATCTTAAAGATGGCGAAATTCAAGGCCCTTACGGGACTTAAGTTGACAGATATTATCCCATCCAACTAAAGCCAGCTTCCTCTGCCCACTGATTGATCCCCAAATGAATTGCCTCGCAATGCGCTCTATCTCATCACACACGCCTTTTGGAATTGCTATAGACTACATGAAGTAGTTAGGAATAGCGAGAAGAACTGATTGAGCTAGAGTAATTCTTCCAGCAATTGACAGATTCTTAGCTTCCCAATTTTGCAGCTTACGTCGAACCTTTTTAACCACAAAATTCAAAGTACTTTTAGTAGCACGCTCATGGAAAAGGGGCACTCCGAGGTACATTCCTAGGTTTTTGACCACCTAGTATCTAAAGAGCTGGCTAATTTGAGCACTAACATCTTCTGCAACTCCCTTGGAAAAGTATATGTTACTTTTCTAATTCCTCGAACAAGCTTGCATTTTTGGGTTAACACACCGTTCCAGAGTATCTGCATAGTCGATGACGAGATGGCCTTCATAATCACGGAAATAAGAAAATTGGGGAAACCCACAGCATAAAGCGAGGCATCTATAAAGTCTCAGCTGACTCTGTCATAAGCCTTTTCTAAATCGATCTTAATTATCATCCAATCTTTGCCTCTCCACTTTGATCTCATGCTATGGATGACTTCTTGCGCTATAATGATGTTGTCATAGATGTTTCAACCAGCAATGAATCCTTCTTGCTCCTGCGAAATAAGATTAAGGAAAACAAATCTAAATCTATTGGCCACTACCTTCATTACCAGTTTGTACATCACCGAGCAGAGGCTGATAGGGCGAAACTAACTGAAGTCCTTTGGGCTATCTTTCTTGATGAGGATAATCAGGGTATTGTTCAATTTAGCGTCGATGTCGTAACCAACAAATACTCCACGAACCCAATTGCAAACTGCACTACCCACGGTGTCCCATTAACTTTGAAAGAAGTGTGCATGGAAACCATCACTTCTCGGAGCTTTCAAAGGAGCCATATCAAAGAGCGCTTTCCTAATTTCACCATTAGTGATATCTTGTGCCAAATGCTCAATGTCATGACCTGAAAAATGAGGAAAATATTAGTAGGTAATTCCCTAAAGGTATTAGGCTCCTCACCATACAACTTTCCAAAGAACGCTACCGCTTTCAATTGAATGATGTTCTGATCAGAGCACCAGTCACCATTAGCAAGGCGAAGAGCAGTTATGCGATTGCACTTTCTTATCTGAACTGTCCGGCTGTGAAAAAACTTAGTATTGCGATCATCAAATTGAAGCCAGTCACATCTGGCTTTTTGCTTCCATAAGAGCTTCTCATGGTCAAGAACATTTTCTAGTTCATCCCGAACGTCCGCTTCTAATTGTACCAAGCTGCTAGATGGAGATTGATCCATTGTTTTTTGGATGTTAAGGAGGGATTTCATGAGCTTCCTCTTACGTGTACCTAGAAAACCATAAACGGGCCTATTTCATTCCTTGACGTAAGTCGAAAAATCAGAAAAGGAAAGAGCCATTTTACTTGAAAATTCCCACTTGACTCTAACGAAAGAAGGAAAATTCTCATGTTTCGTCCAGCCAGCTAGGAATCTGAAATGTCTTCCAAAGCCTGACTTGAACTCTGGATTGGTCCTAAAGAGAATGGGTCTGTGGTTCGACTTGATACAAGGTAGGTGTGAGACTAGGCACTGAGGAAAGGAAAGATCCAAGAATCGTTAGCCAACACCCAATCAAGCCTCTCTAACGTTTCACCTCTTTGCCAAGTGAGGGATGGGCCCACATACCCTAAGTCTTGCAAGTTACACGAGTCTACAAAACTTCCAAAGAGATTGCATATTCTACCAATAGAATGAATACTCTTTTTATCACTAGGAGATAAAATAGCATTCAAGTCACCCATGAGAAGGCAAGGAGAATTGTCAATAGGCAAGGCTTGTCTCCGAGCATCCCAGAGAATCTTACGTTTTCCTTTATTAGGACTACCGTAAACGAAGAAAATATAAATAGAGTTGGAAATACCATTACTAAAACCTCTAAGTAGCATGAATTGCAGGTGATTGAACATAATTGAGATGTTAATATCATCTTTCCAACACACCCAAATTCCTCAAGAAAACCTTGTAGCTTCAATGCGATGGGAATGGTTAAATTTTAAATTACAAATGACTGAGTTTGCAATCTTACCACTTAATCTCAGTTCAAGAAAACACACTATGTCAGGTTTATATTCAAGATTATATTCACGAAAAGCCTTAAGAAATTTATTGCTAGCATAACCTTGACAATTCCACGAAAAAACCATTAGACTGAATGCCATAATAATTATTAAAAATCAAATAAAAAATTTAAAACAAAGAAAATTCTAAATAAGAAACACAACAAACCCCGAAAATAACCCGAAGGAATTACTGAGCATTATTCTCTTTGGGTAACCTGCTGTTGAATTTCCAGATCCTGCTTTTCTATGCCCAAAGCACCAGTGGCCTCGGTTGTAATTTTTTCAACCATTCGTTTCACTGTCTCCCGTAAAGGAACCAAATTTTTATTTCCAGACTTAAACATGCTGCCTTTGGATGGGTTAGAGATATTTAATATTTCTAGAAACCTTTAAATTATCGCCCACCCCTATTTTAGATTTACCCTTAGTCGAAGAAGCACCTGGCAGAACTGGAATATTTGTATTTGATGGTGCGTCTGGGCTTCGACGGAATACCACCGCCGAATGGTTTGAGGGGTTCAAACTGGCTACATTTTTGGAACTAGTGACATCAATTACTTCTGGAACCAATTCTGCCGTCTGAACAGTGCCCTCCATCTCACCATCTGATCGGCACGAGGGAGCTTCAGATGAGGAGTCATCAATTCCTTCATCACTGTCGCATATAAGGGAGTTTAAAAACTCCAAACGAGCTTGCTTGCCATCCGAATCAGTTCCCCCTGCTGCGATGAAGAAATGAGCTTCAAAGGAACTGCTGTCCGATTCGAAGGCGTCCCATCCTTCAAGGTTGCAGCTGCTGGCAGCACCGACAGCCCAAACGCACCTGTAGAAACAGCCTGCAGTTCATCAAAGAAAATCTGGTTAATGGACTTAGTGTAATTTTGATCATTGGGCTTTGACCCTAAAATAATCTGTTTGGGCTTGGGTATCTATGGAGTAGCGGTCCTCCTTGTAGCCGCCCCAACTATGTGCTCCTTAATTTCGGCAGGATTGAATTTGTCAGGACCCTTTTTAGAAACCGATATTTCAGCTTGAGAATCTTCAATCATTATTCCTTTCCCTTTGTCTTTCCTAGTTACAGGATCTTTGACTTTTCTATTAAGATTAAGAACAACGACATCTTCCAAGATAAACTATTATTTTTTAATTTTAGTTCTTTGATGATCCGCATTATTGTTGAAATCAAATTGGATTGGTTAAATAGAGAATTGATTGATCTATAGATATAAATAAAGAGTTGAACTTGATTGTGAGTAAACCGCTTAAAATCAGTTGAGTTAAGTTGAATTAATTTTTTTTTATTTTTTATAATTTTAAATAATTTATTTAATTAAAAACGTATTTATCGATTGAAACAAATTAAATCAATCAAATCGAAAACCTATAATGTGACTTATTTGATCATCTATTTTATTTTAAAAACCCTGCTATGAAATCTATTTTTTTGTGTACTTTGAAGATAAATAATTTTTTTTACAACAATTTTTTAATAAATTACTTTGACATAATGAATCTAATATTTCTATGATTTTGAGTATGTGATTCTCACATTTTATGAGAAAAAATATTAATCGCAGGAAAAAAAACATTAGATGTTTTATTTATGATTTTGGCCTCTAAATTATATATATATTTTAGTTTGGTATGTAAATATTTTTGTTTCACTTTGATAATGAACTTTTTTTTTTTCTCGATTCACCAATAAGAAAGTTTTGATGTCCAATAAAAATGTGACATGTTTCATGTTCTTATTGGTAACTTTTTTTTTTGATAAATTAGAATTAAAAATAGTTTGGAGTTTTGAAGTGAAAAAAAAAAGGTTTAAGTATAAAAGTGGAAAAAAATAGATATAGATCAAGAGTTTTTTTTAGGAAATTGGTTATTTTTCTAACGAGATCTCCACGTAACCCTCATGTGATCTTGGTGGAGATGCCCTGTTACGAAATTCGTCAAGCAAAGATTCACAAACTAACCTTGGGGCTCGTGGGCTAATTTTGAGTTTGCAGTGCTGTTGGTTTCAATGGACGACACATGTTAAGCTCTTCTATAGGTACATTATAATCTCTATGAGATAGGTTGTTAGATCCACAGGGTTCATTGTCTAAGATATAATAAATATGTAAAAGTTGAAGGCTAAATATGTTATTATACTGATTTGTTAATTGTCTCGTCAGGTTGTTGTTTGTGATTTTAATTGAATTGACCAAAATAATTAAACTATGTAACGTGGTTGCTTAAATTGCAAACTTAAACTTGGGATGACAATAGAGAGGAGTGGACCAAATGTTGCCAAATTCACTACCACTTCATGGTAGGCATGCTTTGCCCCATCACCTACTCTGCTCCACTGTGGATATGTAATTTTGAAAACCACTATCATTTCTATGATTATTGAATGCATCTATCCTCGTTTTGCACCACTCCACTTCAATTTAATTTTCGTTACTTATTTCTAATATTTTAAAACTTTAAAAGAAAAGTGAACGTAGAAAACTCGTATTTAAAAAAAATTAAAAATAATATGGATAGCTTAAAAATGGGTTTGGATTAGTGTTTGTCTAAAAATATGATTAGGCTTGGATAAAATTTTAAACTCATATTTCGAACTAAACCGAACTTGAACAAACATAAAATATTTTAATGCCATGCTTAAATCCGACTTAATCTCAACCATAAACATCTTCACCGAGAATGATTCGTGAATAACCCTACGAATTCAAGCCTTCTATTCCAAATGAATCATATGGGTGAATATGAATATAAGATCTTTGAACATTCAAAAAGTAAAAATTTAGATTATTAACTTTCCATCCAATTAATTCAAATCCTTCCATTCCAAATATTGCCTAAATAGCTTTATTAGAGTCTAAGAGATTAATAATTCGATCAATCACATATAATCGAAAATAATTCAAATAATTTTGAACCCTAAAAAGGAGAAATCAAACCAATTAAAAAAAATAAATTTTAACTATATTTTAACTTATTTATGTTTGATTTCTTGTAAACATATATCTATCACAACATGAAAAACGTAAGTTTTGTTCTCTGAAAATAATATAAATCGAAAATTTTAAAAAAAGAATAGTATAGTTTCTCAATTTTTATCTGGGCGAGATGAGCAGTTAAGGCATGAATTTTAATATTTTTTTATTACTACACATTCATCCCCTGGTTCACATCGAAACTCCTACGTATAGCGTACTCCAAGATGTAACTACAAATCTACTTTTAAAGGCGGCCCATTCTGGTCAAAATAAAAGAAACGTCATTAGCCTATCCACTCTTTGCCTAAACGCGCACACCCTTCCTAATCACTGCTGTCTAATTACGTTACATCATGGCCTTTCGACCAAATCCCATCATCTCTCTTTTTTCACCGTATATACATACTCTTTTTCTCACAATCCCATAATCAGCATACAAAAACCCTTTGAGGAAAATGAGCTCTGTTTGCATTTCTAGGTGCTTGTCCGATGCTACGGAGCCTCTGGTCCCTGTTAGGGCAACATACGTGAACCTGTACAAGTGGCCAGAGTCGGATGCTGAGTTTTTGAGGTCAAGGAGCTCAGGCGCCACCGCGCATGGCCGACCGAGTAGAGTGGTGGACAGATTCTCGTGTAGGCAGATGTACCTGAGGAGTTATAGGTTTTCAAGGAAAGAAAGTGTGAGGGAAAAGACAGTGAAATGCTTTGGGAGAGTTAAAGAGAAACTAGGGGGTGATGGGAAGAGAAGGAAGAGCCTACGTATTAGAAGAAGAAGAAGAAGGACGTGTTTGGTTTGGAGGAAAATTAGGATTGTGTTGTTGAGGTTTTTCAACAGATTGCTTTCTTGTTCGGCTACTGTAGATGTTGCAGATCAAAGGAATGCTTTCTTTTGATCCATTGGGTTTTGTTTTCTCAGTCAGCAGGCATGTTTTGGGTGGGTTCAATTCATTCATTTCTTCTTCGTTTTAAGTCGTGTATTTTTCATTTGCATTTATTCAATCTGTGGAACAGTTAAAAAAAGTCTTTTATTTTTATTGAGTGAGACGTGGAAAGTGCCAGCGCTAATTCAGCTGATATCACGACCAGGAAAGTAGTCTGAACAGAATATTATATATGTGGACACAAAAGTAATGTCAGCAGCAGTTAGGGTGAATTAATTCACGTGAAAAGGCAGGACGCGTGAAGTGGGGTTTTTTACCCAAATATTATAAAAAAATAATAATAATAATTAAAATGATATCTCCAATTTATTATTTATTAAAATTGAAGGGATTTTAAGTGACGGCACTAGGTTTTTTTGTACACGAAAAAAATAGTTTACATCTTAATAGAGGGACACAAAGTGGCGGCACTGAAAGAAGATCTTCAAGTGACGGCATTAAGGGGTGTTTTGTCACTTGACAGCACCCCATTGTGTTGTGTGTGTGTTTATTTTATTTTAATTGTAAAAGTAATTGCTTTACTTATAAATAAGTTTTTTACCATGTTAAATTTCATTATACAAGTCGTAAGATTATTTAATAAAATGATAAAGAAAACTATTACAAGTGTTTAATAAAATAAATAATAATTTATTTTTAAATTATAATTAAAATTAGTTACAAGTATAAAATTAAAAAATTTAATTGAAATAAAATTAGAATATATTTATAAAATAGTTATATAATACGGGTAAAATTAATTATATAATAAAATTATAAAAAATTAATATAAAATTTTCAATATTTTTTATTTAAATGGTAAAATTAATAATTTTAATTTGGATATCACGTGAATATATGTATATTTTAAATTTATATAAAATATAAAAAGATAAAAATACTCTAAAATAAATTTATTATTTTATAAAAATAAGAAATTTTTAATAATTCACAAAAAGTTAAACTTAACTAAATAATTACCAAAATATACTATAAAAAATAATTAATTATCAAAATAATA
Source organism: Kokia cookei (assembly GCA_039519145.1). Classification (NCBI taxonomy): domain Eukaryota; kingdom Viridiplantae; phylum Streptophyta; class Magnoliopsida; order Malvales; family Malvaceae; genus Kokia; species Kokia cookei. Next base: position 7,559,612 of record CM076900.1, on the reverse strand, counting down.
TCTCCATCATATTATTTACCAAAATGGTACAAAATAAATATTTATTTTTACAATCAAAATATAATATAAAAAATAATTCACATTATTCACATTATTTATTTTTACAATCAAAATAAAATAGACACACATACGGCACAATGAAGTGCTGCCAAGTGGCAAAACATCCCTGAGTGCCGCCACTTGAAGATATTCTTTCAGTGCCACCACTTGAAGATCCTCTTTCACTGCCGTCACTTTGTGTCCCTCCATTAAGGTATCAGATATTTTTTTCGTATTTTTCTTGTGTAAAAAAAAAACTCCTAGTGCCGCCACTTAAAGTCCCTCCACCAATAAATAATATTTTTTATTTTTAAATATATAAAAATAAAAAAATAAAAAAAATTCGTGTCAGAAAAACCTCATAGTGTCGTCACTTAGAATCCTTCCACTTAACTAAATATATTATTTTGATAAATAATAAATTGAGGATACCATATTGGTTATTAATTATTTTTTATAATATTTGGATAAAAAATTCCGTGAAGTGTTAAACAGGTATGACTTAACGTGGAAGATTTAAGGCAAATTACCTCACATCCAACTACTTCTATTTAATTTCTTTTTTCTACGCTGAAACGCAAGCTAGATTAGTGTAAAGGATCAAAATTGATTTCATATAAAAAAATTTCCAAATATCTTTTCAAATCGAAACCATGGAAAATTTATTCTCCGTCAATCGAGTTCAACTCGACTGACATTTACACTATTATTAGTGTAAAAAAATATAGATTCATGCGTGCTCAAATATCTTTTTATTTAACAGTTGGATAAGATTACAAATAGTTCTTAGTATTGTATATAAAAAAAAATAATTATTCTCTTTTCACTTTTTCACTCACCCACACATAGGGATGAGCATTCGATTGAATCGAATTGAATCGAATTGAATCGAATGAAAAATTTTCGAGTCGAATGAGATAGAATTCGAATCGAATATATTTGTTCGAGTTAAATTAAAAAAAATAATTTAATGTTGTTTAATTCTATATAATTTTTTAAAAATAATTTTATTTAATTTAAAGTTTTTTTTAAGAAGCGAAAATTGATTTTGGATTTAATTTATGAGTTTTTTTTAAGAACGAAATTATATTTGGGTAAGATAAAAAGTAAAAAATTAAAAATATTTGAGTTTACTTTATGAATGGGTTTTAACCTTTAGGGAAAAATTGGATAAGATAAAAGATTTGAACTTTGAGAGAAAATGAAGTAAAGTAAATTGAGCTTGAGTAATATAAATTTAAAATTAAAAATAATATAATTCGAATTCGAAAATTCAACTCGATTCGTTTAACTCGAATAATTCGAAATTCGAATTTTTTTTCGAATTTTTCGATTCGAATCGAGTTTTGCTCACCCCTAACCACACACACCATAAATTCCATTATATGATATTACTAGATGTCTATATATTCATAATATCATCAACTTCAAATTAAAGTTATCCAAATTCAAATAATTGTATGTGATAATACCATTTTTAAAGAGAACATTTATTTTTAGAATCATATAATCATGCCAATGTCACCAAATGTGTTTAGTTTCAAATTCAAGCACTACAAGAAATGAAGCGCCCGCATAACATGGCTGTCTACACTGCAAAAATTATTTACAACAAACTACGGGGAAGGCTTTTCGTCAAAAAGCAGTTAAAATTCATTCCAAGTAAAGGTAGGAAAGAATTCACCACTCATCAAGGTGAGTGAAGCTGGGAAGTAACATTATAGCATATGCTACTTGTTTTGCCTAGGCACAGACTCAGTCAAACCCGTTTAGGGAACTAACAAGTTCATTTACTCATTCACCACCACATTATTCAAGTTTAACCACAATGGACATACATATTCCACCCTAATCACTAACGCCTACATCTGCTAATGAAGATAAACACACGTAGAATATGCTAGAAATTTCCAATTAACTCCAAACAACAACATACAAGCTCTATCGACTTACGGATATCCACCATACAATTAAAGACTATCTTCCGAGATCACTCCAGAGAACTTCATAAACTAAGTTCATAAAATATAAAGCTCTCTACCACCAAATAGCTTGATATAGCTCACAAACATGTCTAGCATTGCAGAATTGAAGAAACTTCAAACATAAGTTTCTAAAATTCAACCTGCTAAGAAATTTCTTAGGCGCCATCTAACAAAGAGTTCTGAAAAATCTTCCTAAACACATAACCACTTCAAGATAGGCAAGTCGATAACTAATTTGGGGTCTACTGCACATTCCTTCTTTTCTCATTTCTGTCATACCCAAAAGGATGTAAGACAGTTCTAGAGGAAGGGCTGTAAAATTTAAATCATTCAAGTTTCAAACAGCCAACCTCTAAGTCCAGTAACACACCCAAAAAGGCCAACTATAGGAAAAGAAATCAAAATTATCATATATAATATGAGAAAGACCTATTTGAATAGAGTGAAACTATACAAGGTGGTTCAACGGACACAAGCAATGGAAATGGCAGAAATCAGGAATTCCTTAAGTCCATATTGATTGATAGAAGCCATATGCAAAGCAGATAACAAATAGATCACTTTAACCACTAACCAGTCAATCCAACAAAAATTCCACTGCCCTCTAGACTCTATCTACTGATCATTTTAAAATTTTGAATAAAACAATATCGGATTTCACAAAAGCAGCATATGATTTACAAGGAAAGACTCAAAAGGGAACTCATCTCAAATCCACTGCCTAAAAGTGAATCATTTGGGAAGATTAAAATGAATTGAGTGCAACATTCATTATGAGCTTGATAACAATTTCATTAAGCAGAAATAGAGTAACAAATGGAACAAGTTAAACAAAACAAGTAAGGAGAAGAGCAGCAGCAAGTTGCAGACCAGATGCAGCAATCAGTATCCGTAAAATTTACAAAAAAAAAAAAAAAAAAAACCCTGAAAAATTATCCCAATTTGCATCAAAGGTAACAATCCAGAGTAACCCTTCATACCAATTCACTTATCAACAGCCCCCACGTTCTCAAAGCTCGAAATCTTCATCTCTAAGAGCGAGCTCAGCAGCCTCTTCATCTTCTTCCTCAAGAATAAAGTACTCATTTTTCTCCACGGGCCTAAACATGTAAAAGATAATCAAATAGAACGCCAATGATGCAGACTCCTCCGCTGCATTGCTAACCCATTGATACTTGTAAGCTGCAATCGTCCTCAAAGCAAACACCACAATTCTCGTAAAATATAGATATCCAATCACCACGATATAAAACTGCCTAAACAGAGTTAACTTTGCCAAATTCCTCGCAGCCTTCCCATCAGTTTTCGAAGTTTCCCTCAACGAACGAATCGACCAAACAATTGGGAAAATAATGGCGCAACAGCAGATAATATCAACTAGCAAGAATACCTGATTCCACGTCGCCCAATCTTTAATAAACGGCCCCGTCTCTCCGATAACAACCGACGCAATATTAGCCAAAACTTGAAGCGGTATCACGATCATCAGGACCTTCTTCTCCCTTTCTTGCAAAAAGGGTTTCAAAAACGACCAACCGGTGCCGATCAAAACGATGACAGTGAATAACAAAACGACACGAATAAACTGGAAAATGTAGAACAAAACATCCCAACCATGAGGAGTTCCGGTAACCTTAACGTAATGCTTATCTTCGGCGGCGCAGATCAGATTCAAAGCTTTGAATAAGAGCAACCCGGCCATTAATAAATGGATCCGGTGTACGCATCGTCTGTTGGTGTAACAAACGCATACCCAATAAGCTAAGAAGAACAAGTAGAGGACAGAGAAGACGGTGTAAAGAGAAGGGAGCTGTGTCTGGCCGGCGGAGAGGTAATCTTTAGAACCGTCGCGGTCGAGGTTGTAGATTTCAGTTATGACATTCATAGAAACGCGCGTTTCGGGGGCGCAGTTGGAGAAGAAGAGAGAGTATTCATTGGGGGAAGAGACGGGGTAAGAGCGGTTCAAACGGGAGAGGGGAGGCGGTGAGAGTTCGCTGAAGGTGAAGAGGTGTTGGATGTAGCGGGAGTCGAGGACGCAAAAGTGGGAATTCTGTTGGATCTCGAGAAGGACCTGGAGGAGAGATTCTTCAGATAGAAGGAAGAAACCGAGGCGGGAAGGGGAGGGGTTGGGGGCGTTGGAGGAGGAAGAGACGGAGACGGAGGAGACGGAGATGGTGACGTGACCGGTGTGGGTGAAGCCAAATTTCTCGAAGAGGATCATCGGGCGGGAGTCGGACTTGATGGTCAGAGTTCTGATCTCCGCCGTGGTGTATGAGAGGATGGAGAGGAAGAAGAAGAGGAGGATTACGGTTGTTTTCGTCATTTTTGGAGGTTGTTCGCAAAAAGGAAAGGAGGGAGTGAACTTTGGAAGGGCTTTCCGGATCTGAATAATGTGAAACGTTCCTTCCTCTGTTTTCTTTTTTCCTCCATTAGAAGGCAAAGATAAATACGGCGTCGTCTCATGAGTCGGTCCAATTTATTGGGCTCTTAAATTTGCGATACTCCAACATTTGGACCCACATCAACTAAGTCATCCTCTCTAATTCGACTCTTTTAATACGAGTTTAGATGAATGATACGTATATTTATGATTAATGTAAAAATAATAATGACGATAAAATTATATATTATAATAATATTATAATATAAAATAAAAAATAAACTAAATACATCACATCGTATCTCTCATTTAAATTCACTTTTAATTGTGAATCATATATAATCATAAATAATTACAATTGAATTATATTTACAATTTGTCAAAATTTTGACTTAAATTAGATAATTTAATTTGATCATGATTTGACTATGATCAAACCAACTTTCATCATAAGATGCCAAAGATACTAACTTATCTCACTTAAATGCTAACTGACTAAAACTTAAAACAATCCAAACACAATAAGATTTTAATAAATAATCATAACGGTCCAAATCTAAAGTAATCAAAACTGAAAATCATAATAAAATAATAATAACATAAAGTAATCTCATCATCATTTTGTTTTATAATGTAACGTACTTACTAATATACTAAATAATCTGATTACAATAATTCTATTATTAGAATGAATGTTACATTTGAATCTAACAAGTGATTTCAGTAAAAAAAGAATGATATTCACTTTAAGAATCCTGAGTTCAAGTATTTGTATGTGCAAGGTGTGTGTACGTTATCAAAAGGTTAAGAAAATATGAACAGATACTACCATGTAATCATATCAGTATATTAAAAAAAAAGTTACATTTCATGAACTAAAATCCCTTTGAAAGAAATGTAGCTTCTTCGAGAGTTATAATTTCTAATATTGTGTGCGGAACTTTTTTTTAGTGCGTGAAATTTTTTTTTATATTTTTTATAAAAAAATATAATATATAAATTTTAAATTGTTATAAAATAAAATGATAGTGAATAAAGAACAAAGAGAATGAGAGAGCAAAAGAGAGAGTGTATTTTATTGATCAATAGAAGTGTATTACAATACTTCTCCAATGTCTATATTTATAGTTATAGAAAGTATATATAGAATAAAACTCTAATTCTAATGGCAACTAGAATTTAAACTTAATCTAAACTTATCTTGATCATGATAGACATCTACTTAATAAAATATTTATAACACTCTCCCTTAGATATCCATTGGTAGATAATGTGCCTTGTTAAAACATTTACTAAGATAAAAACCATGTGGGAAAAATTTTATTAGTGAAGAAAAAAGAGTACACATAATTATAACATGTTATCTCATTAAAAACCTTATCAGGAAAATCCAATGGGATAAAACCTCGGTTAAAGGAAAAAAAGTACAACGCGTATTTACTCCCCTCATAAAAACATCACATGATATCTCATATTCTATGTATTCAATCTTGAATACTAGTCTTTCAAATGACTATTTGAATGTATCTGCTAAGCATTTATATCACCGTTCTTTTGAAAGTCATGAGTGAGAGAAAATCTGAGGGAAATATATTTTGATTTCTTCATGAATTTCAACAATAATCATAACAAACTTTAATCATGATTCTTCTATAAAAACACAAATAGGTATTTTTGATCATTTTATAATCCTCCTTCAATTACTATTGACTAAGTCAAATTTACCACATATTTAATTATTTCAATTCATATAAATGAACAATTTAACGATAATTTCAATATGTTTCTAACATTCCAAATCCTTCAAGGATTTTAATATAAACTTTACTATATAGTGATTCACAAAAGTTGTAACAACAACCATGAGACGCAAGTATGATTTGCCAGTTTAATAATATATCTAAAAGTTATTGCATCTATTACAAAATAATATTATATCTTCTCATAATCAATGCCAAGACTTAGCGAAAAACTTCATATTTTTATTTCGCCTTTGCAAAATTACTTCATTTGTACCCTTACTGACTTTATACCTTTAGATATTTGGACTGTTTGTCCAAAAACTCCACGAATTTAATTGTATTTGAATTGCGTATTTCTATTTTGGCCAATTTAACCATATCTATATTTTTCAATAGATTTATTCAATATCCTCCTTTTATTTCATTATTTCCACAATAATATTGCATACAAAACCATTGTCGACCACTTTTATTATTGGTTCAACATTTTCTCAAATTAACATAACTTATCGAGATATCTTATTTTCACTATTTTAATCTTCAATTTCAAGTACCTGAATCTCTTCTGAAGTTTTACTTATTAGTTATGTCTTAGGTCTCTTCTCGAGCACTCGCTTTCACTATAGAACCATCTAGATTTTTTCCTTTTATGATAATTTTCAGATTTGGAACTTTAATGAGTTATCCTTATTGAACTTCTAGTTCAAATTACTCTCCCGCTTAACTCATTACAAGTTATTAATTCTCTCCCCCTAATGTCGGGAAAATTATCAAATCAAAATAGTAATCACAATCATGTCATAATTGAATCTTCAATACATTTAATATATCATAATAAATGGAGGCTTATAATTAATATATATTTTCAACTTTCTTTCAAAATTCACTCATCTTTGTGTGTTGTGGTGGAACAATTGGAACATAAACGCTCATACAAAAATTCAAAGATGAGAAATATTTAGCTTTTAACCTAAAATCAATTGCAGTAGGGAGTATTTAAAACTTATTGGCTTGATGCGTACAACACGTAAATCAACATAATCTCATGTTGAAAGAGAAAGTTCAGTTCTCATAAGTAATACTCAAAGGCGTTCAATTAATAATTTCTCTAAACTATTATTCACATAAATAACAAACTTTTACCAAAGTTTTTCAAACTCAATCAATAAAAGACTGAGATATAAACTCATCAATATTAACAAGATGAATTGTCTTAATTGCATTATCTAAAATTAATTATTCAAACAATCTTGCAAACGACAGGTTGCAAGTTGATAACACATATGTGTTTATTTTGTATATGCATCTACCAAAATCATATACTATCAAAATCATCCACATGGTGGATTAATGGACCCATATTAATTTCAGAAATGCAAGACATTATATCTCAATTTTAACTAGTGAGTTTTTAACAATCAATTTTCATTGAGAACAACAAACAAATGAGAATTCTTTAAACTAAAGAATCTTCTGGCTCTTTAATGAATGTTCATATGAATTCTCAGTTAATTTTAGCATCATATATGATTCAGGATGATCTAACTGGTCATGCCAAGTAGTAAATATATTTGTACCAGTAAACTTCTGGTTTACTTTAACATGTGTTTCAATTTGAACTAAATTGTAGCAAATTGATAATTTTACCATCATTCGTTTCACTTTGTATCCACATACAAGTACCATTGTGACATTTACTACTGGAAATGTCTAAATCAATGTGAAATTTATAATAACACTAAGTGATATAATATAATTTCCAAATAATTATATGTAATATTTGCTTCTGAAAATATGCCAAAATCTTCACATATCCAAAATTTTCATAATTGTTATGAATTGTTATATTCACTTCAGAGAATGAAGCAGAACTGGTGAAACGAATAACTCGTTATTTTGTATAGTCATAAGGAGCTATGTGATAAATTCAAAAAACTTTTAAAACCCTTTTGCATAATTAATTTAACCACCAAGAATAATTGCTTAGGTCATGTATAGAAACAAGTCTGTATTTAATATATCAATAAAAGTCACATTTCAAACATAAAAATATGACATGATGAAAAACTAGCAATTTTCTCTTTCATAACTATCATCATAAATATGGGTAATTTACCAAATTAACCCAAAAATTTTGATTATTTACGAAAATGACCCGAGTTCAAAAACATACACCAAAATTACCTGAAATGAACAGTAAAAATTGATATTGGCCATCTAATGGCCAACACCACCACCTGGCCAATGATTGGTGTCAGACATAAAAATTTGTGTTTTTTGGTGTTAGTCATGCAATGGGCGACACCTATGTATTTTTTTTAAATACGATATTTTATTGATATACGAAAATACGAAAATTTGAAAAAAAAAATTTGGGTTTTGTCAGAAAAAAATTTCAAATTTTTTTGGTGTTGGCCATGCAATGGCCGACATCCCTTTTTGAGAAAAAAATTACATTTTTGGGTGTAGGCCATTACATGGTCGACACCCCCTTTTTGAGAAAAAAAAGTTTCAAAATTTTTTTGTGTCGACCATTGTCCTTTTTAAAGAAAAAAATGTATTTTTGGGTGTTGGCCATTACATGGCCGACACCCCCTTTTTGAGAAAAAAATTACATTTTTGGGTGTCGACCATTGCTTTTTGAGAAAAAAAATTGCATTTTTGGGTGTCGGTTATGCATTGAGAAAAAAAATATTCAAAATTTTTTGGTGTTGGCCATGCATTGGTCGACACCCCCTTTTTGAGAAAAAAAATTTCAAAAATTTTGGTGTCGGCCATGCTCGAATAAAAAAATTTCTCTCAAAATAACAAGAAAATGAGAGTGTTTTATTATTTATCATTAGATTAGTGTTTTGTTTTGGAGGATAGTTGTGAAGTGTACAATCGAATTTCGAGGTTGAACTATATATTGTCATGTATTGCCGGAGTTGAATTATATACTATCATGTGAAGCAGCAAAGATATGTCTTCAGTGGTAAGACGATTTTCTACGCCATTAAAGACTATCCGAGATATCCAACGCAAATGGACATTATCTACGTTGGAAAAAAAATTTATCACAGAAAATACTGTCGAATAGCTATTCCAACGTAGATATATTGTTGCTCTATATAGGCGTTGTGGTAAGGTCGTAAAGGTTTTGCTGTCAAAGGTTGAATGACTTTGTCCGTCATTTAACAGGTAACCGAGACCGACTGCATTGTGTCTTACGAATTGAAAAAGGTTATGTTTAACCGCAACCCGAGCAAGTATCTCGGTACTAATGTTTGCAGCTCGGTTTTCAAGCAGATGGACATTATCTATGTTTGTATTTTGTTATATCTGTAAATTTATTTTTTTTAAATTTCGGGTATTAATATTAACAAATAATTGTAATTTATTAAATCTGTAAATTTAATTTGTTGCTTATTAATATTCAAACACAATATTTGTATTTTCTAGTATTAAAATAATTTCGAATTATATATAAAAATATTAAATATGTTGTCAAAATGTGGGGAAATAAATATTATTGACAAAGATGATATAAATTTTAAAAAAATAATTAGAATATATAGGAAATTAGAAAAAAAATTAAAATATACAGGAAATTAGAAATTAAATTTAAAATAACAACGAAATTACAAATTAAATTTAAAAAGTAAACGGAAAAAAATCAAAATTGAGTAGATCTCGACGATGTCCCCAGCGCTGGTGTGTAATAGTTCGGCTTCCTCCGGGCTTGGCAAGGCCGAGGCCGTAGTACAGTTTGTTCAGGAGGCATTACATTGGTGTTCGTCGGCTCATCCTCAGTGGTGTCAACGTTGGTTGTCCCGATTGGTGTACGTAGAAAGGTGGTAAAATCGTACGTATCATCAACGTAATCGGGAGTAGGTTGAGTGACTTGAGGTGCCGAGCCAAAAATATCCTCCATTGTTGGAGTATGTTCTTCCGAATGGATCTCCAATTGATATGAGGAAGAACTGGAGAAACATGTACGTTGAAGGTCGGGGTCGACGCAAAAAATCTCCTTAATGGAATGATGATAATAATCGTGTAGCAAAAAAGACGAAGAGCCGGATGTTTGATATTGGGGATCAAGTTGGTGCTTCGGCTGGTACTCGGGTTGGTCTTGAGGCTCGTAATCGGGCTCGTAATTGGGCTCGTAATCTGCCTTGTCCGCGGGTTCTTCAGCGGGCTTGTTCGCAAGCTCGTCCGCGGAGTCGTCCGCAGGCTCGTCATTGGGCTCATCCTCGGACTCGGAATCTGAACCGGGTATCCGACCACGACGTCCATATGCGTTATTCGTCGGACCCCATCGATTGCCTTTCGGAATAAGTCTCCTTGGCGTATACTCTTAGGGATCAAGCACCAACATCCCGTATGTCCTATATCATTGCTTGTAATATGGGGTATCGAAATAATCACCGTTACACCAATACAAGGATGAACACCTATTTGCCCGGTCATTCCAAAGCACGATATATGCTTGAAGATCGTGAGCTCAATTTATTCGGTTTTTACCGTGTCCCTTTTTGTCGAGCTGGTGGACCTCACCGAGTTGGAAGGGAGAGTTCGGGATATGTTGTATACCACCAAACTGTCGCAAAACCCGATCCCTAACGTGCCATTCCACCATATGAAAATTGAATACCGACACATTACACAAGAACAGTTGGTAATTGTGCTGGTAAACAAATGGTGGGATGAAAGGCGTAATTTCGTCTAAAAGATAAGGTTGCCACACGAACTGCACAGTATAAAAACACGAATTTAGTTAACAAAAATATCGAAAATCTAAAAAAATATCATATTTTTTTTGTAAAACAATATTTCGAAAATGTATTTTTTATATTTCGAAAATGTAAAAAAATATTTGTAAAAAATATCAGATATTTATTTTTTTTAAAAATTCAAAAATATAAAACACATTTTGAAAAGAGAAAAAAATATTATAAAAAAGTGAGGGAAGGTCTTAACACACGGGTCGAACGTCCAAAATAATCGGTGAAAACGTCGTTTTCCCGAATCAATCACCCCATCCGGACCTTCATACGACAGTATTTGTAAATCAGTTATAGTCCTCGGCACATACTCTCGCATCGCGGCTATCCACCCTTGGAGCTCGTTGTATGACGCATCTCAGTCACCATACAACTCCCGCATCGCCATTTGCTTCGCCCACCATGCCTTCCGGTATGAAACCTTATAATTGAAGCGAGCTTGCATGGCCGAAATATAGACTGATACCTTATTCAATGGAGACTCTTTCACCATAGGCATGATGCAGTTGCATATGGTCTTTGCATCTAACTTCCAATGGTCTTGCATCATACGAGCCATGGTGCATGTGTGCGGACCTTCCATTTTCCTTACTGTCCACAGCTGAGTCCGCTGCATTAATGCGGCTCGGATACGCCACTTACACCCACTCTCGCCTTTTAAACATTCTCCGATGTACAAAGACTACGACGACTTTGTTACTTTATAATCCACAGCTAACTTTAATCTATATTGTTTTATTGCATTTAAGCAGTTCTTCTTATTCTCAAATTGTTGTCCTACGAACAACTCTTCTTCGTCGGTTTGTTCATCGAGTAGGTGAGCTGGAACTATGTTTCTATATTTCGAAAACTCACGAGCTCGACTCGCATCTGGGTCTACGTCGCTCATGAAGGACCCCGGATTATTCCTAATAACTATATTCGGGCTCGTATTTCCTCCTGAATGGGTGTTAACATCATCACCCTCCACCGACCCCTCCTCATCTAAGTTTTCGGGGATGTCATCCAAATCGGGGTCTTTCAAAGCTTCATTTTCTTCATCATCTTCTATTGAGGCCAACACTTCCGAATGAAATTGTAGACGATGACACGTGTTCTGGATGTTATACGAACATCCACCGGTGTTTGGATTTTCTGGAGTGGACCCTCCATAACCCGATTGATCTTCCTAGCATACATTAAGATCAATATCTATTCCAGAACGCTGGCTTACTGGATTTAAGACTTGAATTGGTTCGGAGTGTGATATCTCCGCAAACAACTCAATGGGGCATGGATTTTCGATCTCAGATGGGCAATGAATTTCAATCATTGTCCTTAGATCATCATTATCAACAAGCTCCATTTCGGAGAACTTTATCGGATCTGATGAAACCGGAAATTTGTAAAACAGTCTCAACATTTGCTTCCCGCAACGAGTAGCTATCTTTGTACCCGTTTCAATTCATCCAACGAAACACGCTTGTTTAGTCTCATTCTGATTTTTTCTCTGCTTTCAAATACACAACATTCAATTTCTGTATTGATAATTTTTTCATCAAAATGAACATAAACAAAGAAAATGTTGGAACTCATCTTGAAAAAACTTAAGATTATAAAAAAATGAACATAAACAAAGAAATTGTTGTACTATTAATGAGAACAAAAAACTCAAATTTTTAGAATTAACGGTTATATATATCTGGTGCTGGAGTTAAAAGTCGATCTCGACCATTAACTATACTAGTGTTCTTTTCTTTTGATTATTTTCGTTTATTTCGTAAATTTAATTTGAATTAATATTTTTAATATATTTTTAATTTGTCGATAATATTTATTCCTTAACATTTTCACAATAAAATATTTAATAATTTTTAATAAATCAAAATTATATTAATACGATAAAATAATAAATCTTGTTGACTATTACAACAATACAAATTAAATTTACAGATAAAATGCAATTATAAATAATTGTTAATATTAATACATGGAATTTTAAATTTTGAACAATAACAAAAAATAACCTACAATACCCTAAACTTGCGTAACTCGTCTCGGTTAGATAATGTCCATATGCCTGAAAACCTGACCAATTTCAATAAATTCTTCTAACCCTTAAATAATACAGGTCCATATTGACTGAATATCTGGCTAAGTCATCTCGGTCGGCCGTTCGATGGCAGAGTTCCATCAACTGACCTTTTATAACATAACCTTTACGGGTATACCACATATTTAAATTTAGCGGCAATTATATCATATACATATAAGATTTTCCTCAATTGCGCAAAAAACCATCTAACCACTGAAGACATATCTTTGCCGCTTCACATGACAGTATATAATTCAATTTCGACAATACATGACAGTATATAGTTCAACCCCGAAATTCGATTGTAGACTTCACAACTATCCTCCAAAACAAAACACTCATCTAATGATAAATAATAAAACTCTCATTTTCTTGTTATTTTGAGAGAAATATTTCTTACTTACAACTTCAAAATAAAAAAACTAAACCCTATTTATAGAGAATAAGGGGAAGTTGGTGTCGGCCATTACATGACCAACACCAAAAAATTTAATTTTTTACCAAATAAAAAGGGGGTGTCGACGATTGCATGGCTAACACCAAAAAATTTTGAAATTTTTTTATCCGAGAACAGAGGGTGTCGGTCATTGCATGGCCAACACCTAAAAATGCAAAATTTTTTCTCAAAAAGGGGGTGTCGGCCATTGCATGACCAACACCAAAAAATTTTAAATTTTTTTTTCAAAAAGGGAGTGTCGACCATTGCATGGCTAACACAAAAAAATTTTGAATTTTTTTTTCTCAAAAGGGGGGTGTCAATCATGCAATAGCCAACACCGAAAAATGCAATTTTTTTTCTCAAAAAGGAGGTGTCGATCATTGCATGGCCAACATAAAAAAATTTTGAAATTTTTATTCTCAAAAAGAGGGTGTCGACCATTGCATGATCAACACCCAAAAATGCAATTTTTTTTCTCAAAAAGGGGTGTCGATCATGCAATGGCCGACACTCAAAAATGCAATTTTTTTTCTCAAAAAGAGAATATCGGCCATTGCATGGCGAACACAAAAAAATTTTGAAAATTTTTTTTCTCAAAAAGGGGGTGTCGGCCATGCAATGACTAACACTAAAAAATACAATTTTTTTTCTTAAAAAGGGGGTGTCGGCCATTGAATGGTCAATACAAAAAAATTTTGAAATTTTTTTTTTGACAAAAAAGGCATGACTGACACCCAATTTTTTTTTTCAAATTATTGTATTTTCGTATATCAATAAAATACCGTATTTAAAAAAAATACACAGTGTCGGCCATTGCATGGCCAACACCAAAAAACACAAATTTTTATGTCTGACACCAATAATTGGCCAGATGATGTCGGCCATTAAATGGCCAATATCAATTTTTACTATTCATTTTAGGTCATTTTGGTGTATATTTTTTAACTTAGGTAATTTTCGTAAATAATCAAATTTTTGGGTTATTTGAGTAAATTACCCCATAAATATGCATGAAATTTAATTTAACATCCAACCATTCAAGCTCATAAAACTTTTCATTTATAATTGTTAATGTCATTTTCCTAAATAATTAACTAAGGGAATTAATATAAAATGTATAAACTGCTACCTTTAATAATTCATTGAATTAAATTTAAATCTGAATAACCATAAAATTAATTGGTTTGTTAACATAAATTTGCATACTAGTTATGTTTTAATCAAATATATTATTTAATTATAAAACTTACCATAACAATATAAATAAATCAGTTAATATTAATTTTCATGAACAATGAAATGCTTAAAACAATATGTAACCCATAGAATCAAAACTTGAAAAAATAATCTCAAATATTTAAACCATATATCAATTTGATTTAATATATAAAAATGTATATTTTTCACTCCACGTTTAGTCTTGAAGATAAGAAGCAAACAAATTAAACTCTAGTAGTACGAACTAGGGACCTCTCGTTTATTTAATAATCTCTCTTCCGCTTTACTAATCACTTCTTTAAAAGAGAAATGACCAATAACTTTTCCAGCAAAAACTCTAGTAGTACGAACTAGGTACCTCTCGTTTATTTAATAATCTCTCTTCCACTTTACTAATCACTTCTTTAAAAAAGAAATGACCAATAACTTTTTCAGCACAAAGTAAACGTGCTTATTTCCCGTATTACAAAGTAAACGTGCTTATTTCTAGTAGTAGATTTTCAATCCAATAAAAAATTATTAATATCAAACTTTGAGAGTGAATCTTATTTTTTAAGTGTACAATAAGTACATAACCAATAACTTTTCATGCATAAATTGTCACTCTTCTTAAAGAGTTATTGGAAATTTTTGGTTTTTCTTACTTTATTCATTTTTTCTTTTTTGGTGGTGAGAAAAATTATCACGACCATCCCCTATGACTATTATTATAGTCCAATTTACTACATCCATGTCAATGATTATATCCTTCGAATTTATCACATAATGTTACATTATTTTCAAGGAATGATTAAGTTTCGTAGTTAAAAACTAATGTTCAACCATAAGTAAATTTTTTTCATGATATTGCTATTGTAAGAGCATAATTTTTTCATGATATTGCTATTGTAAGAGCATATTTGAATCATGAAAATTTGAATAAGTTCTTTCTTGCAAAACTTATTTTGAATACTGTAAAGTTATACTCATAGTTTTAAAAACTTGCAACTTCAAGTGCATCCAACCATAACGAGCTTTAGATAGAATTACCATATTCTATTGCTCCACAATTTAAGTAGATCTTTCACAGTCAAATATTTTGACTTAAAACCCTTAATGAGGATAATAACAAAGATAGTCACAATAAATTACAATAAATATAAATCAATAACTCGATCCTCTTTTGATTCATATGAAATATAATCTTTTCCTCATTCACAATCTCAATATGAGACCCATTATGAATATCTTTTAAAACCAATGGATTAACCATTACAATATATTAATATATTACTTCTTCTGAAGCCTTCAACCAATTTTGTACTACCAAATATTGAAATAATATTGGTTTATTTTAGTACCAAATAAGATAAATATTTTTTTTTATCTATAATGATAGAATTCATTACTATATTCTCATATTCTTCCTCAAAGAATATTAACAAAAACAAAATATTATGTGGCCAATAACCTTTGATAACACAAGTTATCTTTACCCTTTGAAGAGTTATCTTGAGAACTCTCATTGTTCTCTTATTCATCACCATGTTCCCACTTTTAGTGGTCCATGATCATATCTTTTAATTTCTTTATGTTTGCATTCATTTCTGAGAATACAATAAATTTAGTAAGACAAACTTATAAATGTCCCGTCAGATTATTTATTTTGTAATCACCATCGCGAACATGTGTGAATTTCAAATCAAAATCCATCTATTCATGTTGTCATGATTGGTCTCAAATTATAATAAACATGTTATAATAAATAAATCATAGAAAAATATATCTAAATATCTTTAACATCATCATTATCACCATGACTATTATCAAGAGCACTGAGTAGTTAAAGGCTCTAGTGATTACTCATAGTGCGTCGACATCAATTGACGGTTTAAAAAAATAATTAAATGAGAATTGTGTTGATAACGTGTTATAAAATAAAAAGACAGAGAGTAAAGAACAAAGAGAATGAGAGAGTAAAAGAGATAGCGTATTTTATTGATCAATAAAAATGTCTTACAATACTTCTCCAATGTCTATATTTATAGACATAAAAAGTATAAATGAAATAGAACTCTAATTGTAATGATAATTAGAATTTAAACTTCATCCCAACTTATCTTGATCTTGATGAACATCCACTTAATAAAATATTCATAACATAAATGACATAATTATTTTGTTTTTTTACATGAATATTGAAAAAAAGTTATTATTTATTAAAATAAATTTGTCCAAGAATCATTTCTTAAAATACATTTTCAGAAATACCCTATTTATGTCGAGTTTAGTGATATTTATTATACCACTAAATTCCCAGAAGTTTATCTTTAAAATTCTAATTTTTGAAATCCAACTTATTAGTTTTTTTTTTTACGGAAAAAAACCCAAAAATTCCTCCCTTACATTTTACATTTTCCTGTATATCTAAATCTTTTAAGATTCGAAAATCTAATCATTCTATAATGGCTATATCTTTATTGAGATCCAAATAAAGGACATATTACTCAAGATCCAACAACATTTGAGTATTCTTTACCAGCTCGATGTCACAATAATATGAGAATCATTCCCACACTTAACACAATTTAGTTTTTATCACTCTGGTGAAAATAAAAAACTTACTTTCATTCATATTCGTTCTGATTCAACAATAAAAACCCCAAAACTTGTATGTTCCATCTCGCATATCACCAAACAACAATAAAATTAAAAAAATACAATGTTATTGATACACCTTTTAGTGAACCGACATTCAGTAACATAAAATTCTGAATATAATGTCAGGAGGTAGTGACAGAGTGAGTAGGGGTCATCACCTCTTATTTAGATTTTATAATTTATAAAATTATATTTTAAAAATTATAAAAATATAAACTATTAAAATAAAAAAAAACTATATTTTTACAATAATAAAGATATACAATTTAATTCCAAACCAAAATTTTTTTTCTAACTGTTTAGAAATCTAAAAGCTTAATTCGAATATAAAATATATTGTCATACATTTTATATTTTAATTTTTTTATTTTTTTATTATCTCCTTTGATTAATAAATAATGATACTGCTGACGTTTTATTATTTTTCAGGAAGGGCACAGCTGTGTCTTTTTCGAAAGGAAATGATTAAAACGTATAATTACCTTATATGCGAGAAAATGTTCTAGTAACAGATAAGAAACAAAAAGTGGAATGAAGGGTAATTTAGTCAATTTAGAAGTGAAGATTTTTTTCTTTTCGTAATGAAACTGAAGTTTCAAGAATTAAAATGTTTGTTCATTCCTAGTAGATGATGTCCGGCGGCTCTACCATCCTTAAGACCTGGAAAAGCGGGACAATATTTCAACTATCCAAAATTACCCTTTCATTAATCACAAATTTGCACGTCCTATTTCTCGCTTCGTAGCGTATTTTTAATCAAAACTAAGGACCTATTTATGTCTTTTCACAAGATTTCTTATTTATTGCATGGCGGTTGCGGTTAGTCGCCGTTGCCAACTTCTGACCCGTTTTCAAAATTTCCATTTTTTTCCAAAAATTAAAAAATAAAAACTCAAAGCTACCAGAGAATCCTCTCAGCGTCGGATCGTTGTATCATCATTCATCGATCATTGTAAAGAGAATTTCACAATTGTTTTGATTTCGAGCTGCCAGATTCGTCCATCGCGGGAATTTTCTTTCTTTGCGCAATTCTTAATCTGTAAGTTTACTGACTTTGACTGTATAGTTATATTTTTGTTAAATTTTGAAATTAGAAAGTTTGACTTTTTTCCCCACAATTCTCGTCGTTTAATCTATATGTTATCAATCGTGTTTGATTGCTTTTACTGTATACTCTACATTTATTTTATGTTTGGTTGCTGAGAAAATTGGAGTTTTTTTTCCCTTTCTTGTGTTTCTAAAGTTTAAGCTTTTCTTCTTTTACGATAAATATGTTTTAACATTCTATATTGGGATTATACTTCATATAAATTATAATATTCGTTAAACTTGGATTTCTATATTTGGTTCCAAGTGGCAGCTTATAGATTCCCATACATGCTTTCTTCTTCTTCTTTTTTTCCATTCTATTTTCTTGCTGAGCAAACGGGAACATGTTATGGCTTAAGATGGCTCCGTTTAATTTTGAACTGAACGCAGATACCTGAAAGTAAAGAACAAAGATCCTCGATTAGAACGATTTTGGATGTTTATATTGATTTGTGGATTCATTTTTTGATAGAAATAAGGAAACTGCAGAAGGATTTTTCTTAATCTAAGAAAGGTTTAATTTTGGCAAATGAATGTGGTTGGCAAGGTTGGGAGTTTAATTTCACAAGGTGTATATTCTGTTGCTACTCCTTTCCATCCTTTTGGTGGAGCGGTTGATATAATTGTTGTTCAGCAACCAGATGGGACTTTTCGGAGCACGCCTTGGTATGTTCGGTTTGGGAAGTTTCAGGGTGTCTTGAAAGGGGCTGAGAAGGTCGTTCGTATAACTGTTAATGGCGTTGAAGCAGATTTTCATATGTATCTTGATAACTCAGGGCAAGCATATTTTTTAAAGGAGGATGAATCTGGTAAAGGATTTGAGACAAATGGAGATTTGAAGGATTCTGATGGTGAAGTTGTCTCAGATTCCTGGGTGGCTCAATTGAGGGATGAACGTGATGCCCCAAGTCAAAAACAGCTTGAAAGGGCTGAATCTGATACTAGGTTCTATGATTTTCAAGATGATCAGTTTTCTCAAGAAGGTCTGGTTAATTTTTCAGAATATGGGTCTGACCGATACAAGGGTTTAGATAGTGAGTGTTTTGGTGTAGCACAAGGTTTAGATTCAGTTGTCTTCTTCAGTGAGGATGGCCATATACTTACAGCCCCTGTGTTGGCATCAGACATGAGTGCTGAAAATATGCAACTAAGCACACCTCTGTTCCATATAGGAGCAGGTGAAGGACCTGACTTTTGTGACGGTAATGGGGAATTTAGTCCAGGTGACAATGAATCAGATGCTGACTATATATGTAAGCTCAATGCTGCGGCACCTAACAATTCCTCTGATCTTGTTTGCAACTTGGACAGTGATTCTACTGCTTTGAGACGCCATCTAGAAGTTTGTGAAAAAGGGGGGGAATATGCCTGTCAAACTGAAGAAACTCGAAACCTTTTCAATCATGAAAATGAATTTATTAGGCAAAGTGACATTGAAGATGCATCAGTGCATATTAAGGATGATGTTTTTAAGAGCTGCCTTGAACTATCTGAATTGGGTAGACATGATGAGAACACCAATTCCGAAGAAATAGGTAGCCCACTGCAAGCTCAGATTTCACAAGATAAGCCTTCTTGCAGGCCCCCAGAAGTGGGTGAAACTGAAGATGGAGCTATTGGTGGCTCCAGAAATAAAGATGTGTTGTCTTCCTCTTGTAGTCCCAATTATTCCAATGAAAATGGGTCTCCTGATTTACCAGTTGAAAAGAAAATGTTGGCTACAGATTATATGGGTTCTAACAATGCATCTGTTGATTTGGTTGTTAATGACCCTGAATTGAGAGATGAACAGTTCGATACATCAGCAGCAACTGAAGGGATGAATAGCAGTTTACAAAGTCCTCCACCTGAGGACAAGAGTAAGGGTGGTGATTCTGGTGTTACTACTGCACCTCCTGGCCGCAGATGGAGGCTTTGGTCTATTCCCATAAGGAGGGTCAAAACACTTGAGAAGACCGGTAGCAATTTATCTAGTGAGGAGGTATTTCTTGATACTGAATCTTCTCTACAAAATTCACCAGCAGATTTAATTCCAACATCCAGTGGAAGGATTGAATCTCCTGGCAAACAATTTGTGAGGACAAATATTCCCACCAACGACCAGATTGCTTCCTTGAATCTGAAAAATGGTCAAAATACGATTACTTTCAGTTTCTCCTCCAGGGTTCTGGGAACACAACAGGTTTCAATTATCTCTTACTCAATTCTTCTGGTGGGTTCTCAAGGTATGTGTTCTGCTTAAATTTTAGCCTAAAAAATCTGTGCATCTTTAACAGGTTGATGCTCATCTTTACTTGTGGAAGTGGAATGCAAAGATTGTAATTTCAGATGTGGATGGAACTATTACCAAGTAGGGATTTTATCTCCTGATATTATTGCTCTGCAGTATTTAAAAGTTTTCTGTTTCACCCATTTATGGACCTGTCTCAAACTAGCTCTGAATCTTATTATGAAGTTATTATGCAACTGGTAGATTATTTTCATTACAGGAAATCATTATGATTTGAGTATGATGTTGGAACTAATAAATTATACTGGACCATCAAAGAAACAGAGAAATTAAACCATATATTTGTATTTGATGCTGAAATTATAACTTCCATTATGATCTTTAGTATTAGAGCAGCAGTGAGCATTCTAGAAGCTGTCATACCCTAATTGATTTGGTGTGAAATCTTTCTTTTGAATATGTTTTAGTCATGTATAATGTTATACAAGATGTGTGTTTCAATAACCTTAACATATTTCTTTCAGGTCTGATGTTTTAGGCCAGTTTATGCCTTTAGTTGGTAGGGATTGGACACAATCTGGTGTAGCTAATCTTTTCTCAGCTATTAAGGTATGCTTTTCTCAATTGTTTCCTTGTTCGGCTTGACTTGTCTGAGAAGTTGTTCTTTCCTGGACTATCATGCAAAACTAGATCTAGGAAATTGCTCCACCCTCTTTTAGTGTCATCACAACTGAAAGAAAAACTTGTCTCGTGTTTCCTTTATGCTTTACTTTTACTAGTTCTTTATAAAATTCCCCACAGATGTAAGTGATGATAAATTTTTGAATGCATGTTTATAGAATAACTTTTGGTAACCTTAGTATCAAGATTATGTGAGCATTATCCTGTCACCATTATGCCCCTTAACATTTAGTTTTCTGTCGCAAAATGTGTTTTTTCACTTCTTAGGTTATACATGGGTACTGATGAAGTTCTTTCTGATAAGTTGCATTTATGTCCATCTTTATCCATCCCTCCTGTAACATGTGTGCATGCACAAACACAATATTGTTTGTAGAGAACAATATCAAACAGAGCGGCTCTTCTATTTATTCTATTAACCAACATATTTTGGCATGCATATTAACCAAATGATTTCCTTGGGTGCCTGATGTTCAACACTAACTGTATGTTCACAACAGGAGAACGGATATCAGCTTCTATTTCTCAGTGCACGTGCAATTGTTCAGGCATATCTAACCAGAAGTTTCTTACTTAACCTGAAACAGGTAATGGAATAGCCAGAATACACATTTTTACATTTTCCTTATGGAAGCAAAAAGGCAATAGTGAACGTGTTAACCAAAGAGAAAAGCTAACATTTGGAAACCATCTTGTTAAAAGACTTTGAAGTCACGATTTTGTAACCGATTTTAACTGATATAGCTTTGTTTATGTAGGATGGAAAGGCTTTACCCACGGGACCTGTTGTGATTTCTCCTGACGGTTTGTTTCCCTCATTGTACCGTGAGGGTGAGATCTTTCATTTTTTATTTTCTCCGACATTGTTTGTCTATTGAATTAATCTAGCTGTTTTCTTAGTTTGCATCACAATTTTGCGGCTCCAGCTACATGAGAGGAAAAAGAAATCCTTATTGCATTCCATCACAAACCTTTAAATGATAAACGTCGCGTTCTTTGTTGTCTTGGCCTTTTCTTTATGTTAGAATCATTAGGCTTTATTATCGAGTTACATTGCTTTTCTTCTTTTACTTCCTTTTTAATTATTTATAGGTTCCATTCTAATGTGTTCTACTATATCCTAACTATACTTGGCAGTGATAAGAAGAACACCTCATGAATTCAAAATAGCTTGTTTGAAGGTGAATTCTGAAATATTCAACAGTGTTTCTAAATGTAGAACGGAACTATTACTGCATTCGGATCAGTCTTTTCACCTATGATTTCTTTCTTATACGTGCATTGCAGAATATCAGGAAACTTTTCCCTTCCGACTACAATCCATTTTATGCAGGCTTTGGAAACAGAGACACAGATGAACTCAGTTATAAAGAAATTGGCATCCCAAAGGGAAAAAGATTTATTATTAATCCAAAGGTACATGTTTTTCATGTCCTTCTTATGAGAAATCTATATTGCAGTGACCATATCAACTTTCTAACAATCAGACTCAAAACTGGCAGGGTGAGGTGGCTATTAGTTATTGTATGAACACGAGGTCATACACGTCGTTGCATACCCTTGTAGAAGAGATGTTTCCGCCAACCTCATTCATTGAACTGGTAAGGCATCAATTTCTCGCCTCTTTATTTATGATGCAAAAGAACAACTGAAAAATTTCAACCGTCTCTTATTTGTTTTGGAACCTTCTTGATATCCTTGATATTTTAAAACGTTTGCAGGAAGATTATAACGAATGGAATTATTGGAAAGTGCCATTGCAAGATATTGAGTAACATAGTTGATTGCCTAAAGAATACGGTTTATTTATACCAAGGAGATGATCAGTAGCGTAATTTGTCCCATGGGTAAGAAATTGTTCTGATATTCTTCAAGTTCTTAAACTTGCTTCCTCACTGACATTCATATTCTTTGGTGACCTTGAAATGGTCTGTTGGGGTTCATCTTGTAAGGAATAAATAATTCAAGTGGATAAAATCAAAGCCATTGCCTACAATAGCTATATGTATCTTTACAGATTAAAATATTCTCCCCGATTATAAAGTTTACTAAAAATGATAGCATTTCATACGTATTTATCTTTATTATATTCATCCATCATTTATAAATGTGGGGTTCATAGAAAATTTTAATAGATCTCACGTAGATCTATTGTGCTTACATAATTGTTGTGTAATGATTATAAGTAATATCGTTCACAAAATGGTCCCTCTTTAGTAACCATTTTCAACAATTTCATTTTGCAGGATAAGAAATAAGTGCAACTTATGTGTATATGTTTAAAACCAAGCTGTTCTCAGTGTTCTTCAGGCTAGTAACAGTGACCTAAGAAAAGCTTGTATAAGGCTATTAATGGAGTTATATTAGAAAAGCTCTGAAAACCCAATAAATGATTGTAATAATTTCAACTACTGTAGACTGTAGTAGTACCAATCTTATCTGGAATCCTGAAATATTGCATTCAAACCAATAGTACTAACAGGTGTGTGTCTATGACCCAAAACAAAAACAACTTTTTGATGGTTAGTACCATAAATCCACTTGTAAAAGGTGTTTCTGAAAGCGACTCTCCTGAGACATTGGCCGCATTAGGCTCCAACTATTCCAGTGTCGAGTCGGGTTGGACTCTTGGTTTATGTTATTTCATTCACATGAGTCGAAATTGAGATATTGCTTAGAAGACCTTAAATTGTTTATCACTCAGTTCAACACATACGGCTTGGTCTTGAACTTGTAGATATCAGGTTGGAGATGTAATTGCAACTTTGTGTCATTGTAACAGTGGCTCGGTTGTAAAGCCTGAGAAGGCACATGATGCAGCCATGCCCCCATGCAGACTTAGGCTGGCATTTAAGTAAAAAGGGAAAAAGCTAATTGCTCTTCAGAAAGTGAGAACTGTGGTGTACATGAACAAAGCTCAGGGTGCTCAGACCAGCATCACGTGATCACCTCTGCTTCATTTCTTGCAGTAAATTCGACTTTACCCGTGTTTCAGAGCAGTGATTTGGGTTTTGGATATGGGATCCTTCTTTCCCATCTTCATCAATATTTTTTCTTTTTCCATCATTTCACCCCTTGATCAAGATTTACATCTCAAAACTCTTATTCACTACTAGATATTATTAACAATCAGCAACAGATTGACCCCAATCACAAGGTGACAATAAAATAAAATATCAGTCTATGTTAAATCCAAACTGTTACTTAAGACAGCTAATTAATCTATTTTCTTCGTTCATTTCTCCTATAATTTGTTGTTCTTAGGTTAGGTCTTAACTGATGTGATATAAAAACACTAGGTATCTAGGTGCAACGTTCTTATTGAATATTGCGGCTGGTCTTGGATCAGTGTTTTAGAATTTGGACAAAACCCAAAAGTAAACAGTTACTACAAGAGGAGACAAGCTAAAAAGAAACCCTCGAGCCTTGGATAAACCGCATCCCAACACCAAAATATTGGAGCTTATATTTGTTCTCTTTTTTTTGGGGGGATGACTCTTGTTTATGTTTGTTTTTAGTGAGGTCAACAGCTGCACTCAACGTATGCGTAGCCCCCATAGGCATAGCAATAACTTATTGCAGACAGATGCATCTACCTTGTGAACTACTGTTCATTTTTATCCAAAAAGGTGAAATCCCTTGCCAAGTCCCTGTATATAATATGGATTAGATTAAATAAGATCAAAGTGTAAATTACCATTTACTCGTAAGTATTTCATTTGCAGAATCATAAAAAGCTTTTATAATTCTATTATCAACTAATGTTAATTTTGTTAAAATTCAGACTTATTTAATTTTTAAAGAGCATAAAAACAAAATCAATTCATTTCATAATAGAGAAATTAATTTAATCGGAAACTGCCAAATACATTCTATATAGTAATGCATTTAGATTTAGCTTAGAAGGTTTGAAAAAACTTATAATTAATAATAGCTCTCTCTCTCTCTCTCTCTCCCTCTCCCTCTCTGTTTGTCTGTCTGTCTGTCTGTCAGCCTCTTAGGCTCTAATTCATTACTGAATGTTAAGCTTGACCATGCAAAAAACCAGGTTTTGGGAAAAGAGCTGGCCTTTTGAAATTTAAATTTTGCAGCTGAGAAGTCTATGGATCTACACAAAACAACAAATATGGCACATATATAATTAGTATTTAGTTTTATAATCAAGAAATTATGCAGTTTCCAATGTACACGAAAAAGAAAACATACAATTTAAGAGTACAGGTTTGCATGTAATGAAGTATGAACTATGAAGATTTGGTCTGGTAAGGGAATTTGTATATATATGTATATGTAGTTAAACTAAGAGAGACTGGTAGCAGATGACTGAATACTTGTGAATTCCCAAGTGGATACACTATATCATGCATATTGTAATTTCAAATAAGATTCCGTGGGAGTATTTTTTTATTATATATTCTTCTTCTATTTTGATTATCTTTAACAATGTTGATCAGATTTGTTTTGTGCTACTTACATTGAAACTTCCAATAAAAAGCAAAAAAGGGAACAGTTGTACTACTGTCACCTTCTTCCTGGTTGTGGAAGATTCCTTAACTTCTGCACCACATTTTCAAGTTCAAAGTATATATATAAACATGGCAACACTCAAGTGTCCTAAGAAAAATATGGGGTTGCAGCTATATTGTTATCTATTCAGTCCTTTGGCATTGTAGGGATTTAATCAGATTGTTCTAAGCTAAACCTTAAGCTTATTAGTTGAATGTGTCAGTGTCTTAGAAGTTCATTGGCTATGGATACAGGTCAAATTCAAAAGAGAAACAAAAAAAAGGAATGATAATAAATATCATTGAGAATATAAGAAGACTAAGGGCTATAATTCACCTTTTGAGACGAGCACGAGGTAAATGATGATATAGTAATATACATATAAATACATATATATAATAACACTCAAGTAATAATGTAAGGCTATACTGTATGTGAGCCACATAAAATTTTTTTGATGCAGAATTGGAAGGGATAAATTGAAAAAGATTGTTTTTTCAGCCATTTTATTTGTTTGGAACCGTTCAAGATACTAGTATACAAGGGAGAAAAAGTGTGGGGGGGAAAATGAAAAAGACCTGACAAATCCTTGTGATTTTATTTGTTTTAACTTGGCTCCATCCTTACTTTAAAGGATGCTCCTTGGTCCTCTCTTTCCTCACCAAGCTCACCATTCCAATAAGCTAAACATCTTCAAGAGAAAAAATAAAAAACATGGCCACAAGCCAAGCTACATTCAACCATGATGAGGATGAAGAGTACATAGATATGGAGGTAAGTTCACCCTCCAAGTTCTTGTGTTACTCTATAAACTCTCCACCACAAAGCAGAGAGTTTGAGTTCCAAATGTGTTCAGTTGACTGCAATGGAGACATTACCTCAACAACTTCACCTGCAGATGAACTTTTCTACAAGGGAAAACTCCTTCCTCTCCATCTCCCTCCTCGGTTGCAAATGGTTCAGAAGCTACTGCAAAGCTCCAACAGCTCTTCATTGGAGAGCAAGACTGAAGCACCCTTTGAAGAAAATGGTCAACTTCATTTCATAGGCTCTACATTTGCTTCAACAAATGGAAGTAGTCTATCGGAATCCTGTAGGGTAAGTAGTGAACTAAACCCTGATGACTATTTCTTTGAATGGTCAACTGAAATGAATGGCTTCACAGGCAATAAATTGGACAAGTCTTGGTCTAAAAAGCTTAAACAGATGA
Organism: Kokia cookei; assembly: GCA_039519145.1. Taxonomy (NCBI): domain Eukaryota; kingdom Viridiplantae; phylum Streptophyta; class Magnoliopsida; order Malvales; family Malvaceae; genus Kokia; species Kokia cookei. The sequence continues at coordinate 7,532,616 of CM076900.1, read as the reverse complement.
AGCAATCCTCAATAACCCAAAAGCTCAAGGCATCCAGGGAGTATCTTAAGTCATTGTTCAGTAAATCTGCTTGTTCAGATGAATCTTGTGCCAAAGCAGATGTTTCAAAGACCAAAGAATGTGCAAACAAGTACATGAAAATGGGAAAGAAGAACCCATTTGGAAAGGTTGATAAAGATAGATACAAAATATTCATGAAGACTATTGATAGGGAGTTGGGTGAGGATGTTACAGATATCCATAGGAGGTCATTTTCAGGGGTAATTCAAAAGCATTCTGCAATAAAGACTTCATCTTCATCATCAACATCTTCATCTGGTTCTTCTTCTTCTTCAACATCTTTTTCTTTAAGTTCAAGTGGATTCTGTGATTTACAGTTGCTGAAAAGGAGCAACAGTGCCAATTCAGAGATTGAGAATTCAATTGAAGGGGCAATTGCTCATTGTAAGCAATCCCAGAAACTTAGGGTCTGTTCACTTTCTGCTTCAAAGATTTCTGTTTGTGGGGACCAAGAAAGACCGCAACTTTGCAGCATTTGAATGTCAAAAAATACTTTACAAAAGACTGGAAATCCACCATAACAAGAAGATAAAAAAAAAAAAACACTGAAGTTGATTTAGATGGGTACCCAGTTCCTGCTACATTCTTCAAAGTGAGTGCCATTTGATACTTCAGATACTTTGCATGATTTTTCCAGCACTGTTAGACAAGACCCATTTTTTTTTTGGTTTTTAATGTTGCTGTAATACGTTTCCATGGAAGAATATGTTGAAAATCCATCATCATTGCTCAAATAATAAAAGCAAAAATGATTAGGATTCTTCCATGGAAGTTCATCTTTCAAAATCAAATGGTCTAACCCCACCAACCAAATTGCATGTTGTACTTGCTCAAGTTATTGCATGATTGGAATTGCTTGAATCCAGTATCTGTTTGCTTGGTTTTTGCTTCTATATATATATATATATATATATAAGAATTTCCTTGGACTGGGACAAGACATTCTCTTTTACAACGAATTGCCGGTCTCCGTACAGCATCTTTTCACATTTGACAATGATCCTTACCACTTATCTACGTTTTTAATGTGTTGTTGCTAAGTTCATATGTTGAATAAAACATCCATAAAACAAGTTTCAGTTCCCCTTCTAACTGCAGGAAAAAAATCAACTTTAATTGGGAGCGAGTGACTGTCTGACATGATTAAATTGTTATTATCGTTATATGTATTTAGAGGATTCATGGAATCTCCTATCATCGTCCCATCACTAATTATTCATCAATATTACAACAATAATAATTTCCTTAAAAGCTGATTGTATTATATATGATTTGTTTTTCTTTTTACATGAACCTTTTCCCTGATTCTGCATTTTACTATTTCAGCCTTTTAACTTTTCAGACTTTATAATGCCTTTCAGACCTGCCATCTTTTTATCTTTTTCTTTTAGTAAAAGAGAACTTTCACTTCATTTTGAATTATTTCAAGGAGTAAAGATAACTTTTATTATCTCAAAAAGTTAAAATCAGTCATCGACAATGTGGCATTTTTATTCTAGTAAAAACTCCCTCTGAAACCCCAAATGTTTAGCCCATCTAATTCATGCACTCATTTCTTTTACTTCATATCAGATAATAGAATAGATAGCTTACCTGCATTCCATGGCTTCCATTGGTTCACCCTTTTACTTCATTAAACAAAGAAGTATATACATCCAATTACCTAATCAATCAAGATAAAAAAAAGCAATTGCATGTCCTGATAGGCCTCTAGAGATGCAGATTTCAGTTTCCCAAAAAAACAAAAGGATGCAGCTGGGACCATGTCACCAAGTGAAAAGCATGTGAATAAATGTCAGGATAGATTCAAGGCATCAATATTATTTCCTGAACACAATTGTAAAACAACTTGTCATCTTCTTACACTTTGTTATGAGGGAGAAACAATGCAACTTCAGCTACTAGTGCCCCTCAACTCTTCCCTTAACTCATTTCAAATCAAACACTGATATTATCATTATGTCAAGCAACTTGAATATGTATGAAGTAAACTATAGTTATATGACTCAGCTTTATTACTTGGAAAATCCGAAAACAGTTCCTGTATAACAAAGCGTCGTACTGTCCTGATTATCGACAAGAAAAGAAGGAAAGAACAATAATAAGAAGAAAAGGTTCATTGAATTTAACATTGATTGAGGACAAAAGAAAGTTCACCCAAAAATACAAGCATATGACAGCAAAATATATGTTGACAACCTATGAAACTAATGGACTTTGTTCCAATGCTGGTAGCTTTAGAATTTAAATGTTAAAGAGACATGAAATGATGTTCTAGAAAGCAAATGTCTTAGTAGCAGATAGGGTCTATCACCATCATTTGTCAGAGTCAAGTACTAGTGCCCCTCACTTGAATGAAGACATGGTAGTATTCAACATTACCAGAGGGTATACAAGTTTACAGCTTTCATCTTTAATGATTGGCCCACGGAACTAACTGCACCAACCTAGAAATTACAAGTTATATGAAGAAAAACTGAAGGAAGGGAAAATACCATCTAAGGAATGCTATCTGTTTTTACAACATGGTATCATAGATTCTTTAATTAGCAGCTTTCAGATTGCATTTCTAGTTACTCCTTTTGCATTTTTCTAAAAGTTTCTGCTTCTTTCTTTAAAAGAAAAACAAAGAGAAGACATAACACGTTCCAACTAAATGACAGCAAGTAAATGCCTTAAATGTTATCTGGACTATTTCTGGACATGCGTATATGATAAGGTCATCTAAATACATGGAAGAACATGTCACACCAAAGTCATACATAGTATTGGTTGGTCATCATAACGTTAGCAGGGTGAAAATTGAAGTATTAGACAAGGAAGACCTAAACATATAAAGGTGGTAGTGTAGACTAGCAATGAAGGCAGAGCTGGAAGGCATAAATAATTTTATTTGCAATGAATCTGTTCAAATTTAAAAAGGCATAGCCCATCCATGTCAAGCATTGCATGATATCAATCAAGAAGGAAAGTATGTGGGAGAATTATTGCGATACTCACTGGTACTCTTCATTTGTTGTCTTGCAAGAAGAGGAAAAGGAACTGTATGACACTGAGAATCTTGTGCATGTGACATGGGAAAAGCACAGTAAAGGTGATATAGTTAGATTTTTCAGTTACTTATTTACTTTTAAGGGAAAGAAAAGGGAAAAGGAAAGAAATTTGAATGTAAAAATGTTGACAGATAATCTAGGCAATCAAGCCAAATCATTGACTAATTTCTTGATCCATTGAACTACAAAAAAGAAATGTACGTCTACAGATTCTCAGCTGTTCTTGCAATCTGTATAAGCTCAACCTTGCAATTTGCTAACATTCTACTACAGTTGGTCAAATCTGTAAGCAAGAGATAAAATGTTTGTAGTGCATTAAAAGCTCAAACTGCATAGAGTTTCTTGTGCTCATTGTTTAGAATCTCCGTGTCAGACGAATATGGTGTGGGCAATGACCGAGATCCACTAGTCATTGAAGACCTACGGATGCTCCGAATTTTGGAAGCCTCAATACGGTTCACAACCACCCAATAACACAATGTCCCCAATGTCGATACCATGATAACAGTCCCTATACCGGTAATAAGATTAGCTAACCACCTCTCGTCTTTTCCAACTACAACATATGAAAGGGCAAGAAAAGCAACTGAAATCAGCACACAAGCCAACCACATGAGCTTGTTAATAACTGCCATCATCTGCTTCTTTGCCTTTCTCTGTATAACTACAATAGACGTTTGTACTACTACAACAGCCAATGATATGAAGAGGGCTATGGAGTCGAAGACAACAAAAATCATAAATGGTAGTTTTGCAGCGATTCTTGCTTGTCCTGGAGAAACCCCTGGTGAAAGATCACTAGGACTGTCAACATATTGACCTGGAACATTGAAAATGGCAGCGAATGCAACAGAGGCAATGAGAATAGCCACCACTGTGCTGGAGTTGATAGCGTTGTTGAGACTTTCAAAATGCATTTTGTTGAGCCGCTTAGCTATACCTTGCACCCGTTTTCCTGTTTTACGTGTATGCTCCAGCTGGTAATGAACTCCATTCTTTATATCACTTACAGTTTGTTTTAGTTCTCGAGCTGAATTTGCAGGATGTGGCTTGATGGATTTGGCAGATTCGACTCCATGCTCTTTTAAAATACATGCAATATCAGATAGGTTATTCTTCTCTGCAGCGTCAAGAGCCGTTTCCCGAGACTTGTTGATGACTAGTTTGTTAAGTCCACTGTCATTTAGCAGCTTTTCAACTATCTGAAAGATTGAATTAGAGATTAGACAAGTTCACAGACTTAGCCAACCTTAGAGAGATGGATTAAAATTTCTATTAGCAACTTTGATTAATTGCTCCTAATAACTGAGAGTGAAATTTTTTTTTGTAAAGAAATACTTGGAACCTATTATATCAGTGACTAAAATTGGAGTTTATTCTAAAGCTGAAAGCAAAAACTTATACTACTTTGCATACACTATGAGTAAAGATGATTCGTAATATCCATAAACATGCAAAGCCATTATAAATTCATCCTCAAATAAGTTAAGTTGGCAATGAAAAAAATTTCTAAAGATACATAACAATTACTAAAAGTTCAATCCCAACTACCTGAAGACGACCCTTTTGAGATCCTATATGCAAAGCAGTGTTGCCCTTGCCATCAACCATATTTATCAAAGAAGGATCTGACTTTAGTAGGACATCCAACACTTCAACATTATGTCCCTTAACAGCCATATGCAAAGCTGTCTGGCCCTTCTTATCAATCCTTGTTGCAATTCCAGGTTCTTTAGCCAATAGGGACTTTACTATCTCTAGATGTCCATTCCTAGCTGCTGAATGCAAGGCAGTTTTTCCGTTGTTCCTTGCTATTGCAGCCACATTGCTGCCTTTTTCCAACAGAAACTTCACCACTTCAGTGTGGCCTTGTGATGCAGCAGTTTGCAATGCTGTGGTGTTATAAGAATCAAAAGTCATTGAAAGCTCAAGATTGGCCTCCATGAGAATCTTCAATACCTCTGAGACAGCAAACGAAAGAGATTTAGGAAAATAGAAATTTATCCCCAAGGATAATCTGTTAAACAAGAAAAGAAATCTATGAGGAATTTAAGGTAGTTTGGCTAAAAATTTTGGGATAAAAGAAAGACAACTTCAAACAAATCAAATGACTTTAACAAATCTACATAGCTCCCTAGTTCACAACCAATCTTGCAAGTCCTTAAACCCTTAAAGCAAAAATATTCGCTAAAGGAATTTCAGGGTTGCACTTTCATAATCATTCTTAATTTCATATCCAACATGATCATGGAGTGAAGCAAATTAAGAAACTCACCCAAGTCCCCTTGCTTAGCAGCAATATGAAAAGCATCATAGCCATTCCTTGCTTTAAGACCAGCCAAAACAGTATCACAGTGCTTCATTATTTCCTTCACCAAATCAGCATAACCACACTCTGCAGCAACATATAAGGCAGTCTCGCCAGATTGATTCTGCTTCGACAACAAATCCTTCAACTCTCCATCCTCAAGACCATTAATTATTTCCAAAACCAATTCAAAATCCCCTGCTCTAACAGCCGAGTGCAGCGGTGTAGCGTCCCTTTTACTTGTTAGTTGCTTTGTCATCTTCTTTTTCTGAATGCTTAGCTATTTCCCCATAGTTTCTTTGCCTCCTTTAACGCAAACTTGCAAAAGAACAAGATCCCCCTCCCTCCTTTTCTTTGATGGTTCTGATTTCTTTTGAATCAAAAACTTCAATTATTCACCACACATACAGATCAAAAACATGAAGAATCGCTGAAATCGTTATAAAAAAAGATATGATTCAGAAAAACTAAAGAGATATGCATGCACATGGCAAACCTGATTTTCTCTAGATATCATATTCATAACATTTCCCTTGCAACCCAAATTCAGTACACATATTTTAATCCCCCAAAACAAAAAAAAACCCCACTTGTCTCCACACTCATGATTATAATATCCATAGTTCATATCTATAATTATTACCAACAACCATAAAAATAAAAAATAAAAAATAACAATTCATTAAGGAAAAACCAAAGCTTTCATCTTCTCTGTAACAGAAACAATTCATTAAGGAAAAAAAAAAAAACCTTTGAGGGGCACAATGAAGAACAAAAAAAATGGTGTGAAAATAGAAGGAAAAAAGGACAAAAGAGGGGTTAGGCATGGAGAGCATGGACGAAAGGGTGGAAGAGTATTTAGTGGAAAAAGCTTCTAAGCGAGTAGTTGAAAAATGAAAACTTTGAAACATTGGCCTTGGATTTTCCCAAAGTCGACTTTCGAGTCCAACGTAGTACGTAATGTGGAGTTCACCAATGGTCTAATTCCACGTAAGCAGTCAAACGGGACATCTCTAATCATTTAGTAACGCGTGCCCGCCACTAATCACTTAACTAACGCGCTAGTTTTAGCATACCCATATTATTGTTTTAAACTTTCATCTATTCTTGGTCTAAATAAAATTATTATTTTTTATATTTTAAATAAAACATAAAATTAGTGCATATATTTTAATAAAATAAAAAAATTATGAGAAATAATAAAGAACTTTTAAAAATGTAAAAAAAAAAATTATAAAATTTAATGTTATCTAAATCATATCAAACTAAACGTTCACGATATGATGAGAGTCGAAAGGTAAAAATTTAATTGACATATGAACCAGTATGAAATAATTGAACCGATTTTGAATTGGTTTGATCAATTAAATTTCCTAAAAATCGGTCCGATTGATTCAAAGCAACTAAATTACTAAAAAATCAAATAAAAACTTATTCAATTTCCAACTCTTTCCTAAAAATCGGTCCGATTGATTCAAAGCAACTAAATTACTAAAAAATCAAATAAAAACTTATTCAATTTCCAACTCAACTTATTTTTTTTAACCTATTTCAACCAGTTTTTATTGGTTCGTGGATCTATCGATTTTTTAAAATTTTTAAAAATTTTTGCCCTCAACATTTACATATTTTTGTCATTTTGGTCCATAGCTATTAAAAGGACGTAATTTAAAAATAAAAATAAAAAGTACTTTTTACTATTTAAACGAAAAAATGAAAATTTAAAAATTATAATTTTTAAAATATATAAAATGAAAAATAAGAACTCTTTAAAATTCAAAAATTAAAAAATGATTTTTTAAAAAATGTTTTAAAAATATAAAAAATTTCAAAATCTAAAGCTATCTAAATCGGATTGGATTGATTGGATCAAGAACTAGCTAGGATATTAGTTCAATGAATCGAAAAATGGTACAGACTGATTGAATCGGGTCAAAACTGTACAAACTAGTTGAATCGAGTTAAAAAACTAGTTGAATTAGCAATTAAATCGATTTTTATATTTTTTTATTTGTAATAATTAATTTGCTTTGAACCGATTGAATCGGTCTTTTTGAGAACCAATGTAAGATCTCTAAAATTGATATTGTTAAAACTAACGTCGATAATTACAATAGAAATGATTGCGAAACAATAAGAAAAGAAAAATAAAACACACAAATTTTAAAGGTTCAAAATCGAATGATACAAGAGGAGTTTCGACTACACCTATTTAAAGGTTGAAAATCCGTATTCTAATGAACGTCAAATAGAAGAAGTGTAGTTCTATACGAATTCTACTTGTGCAGCATGATCCATACCATAACGATATTTTAAACCCATTTTAACTACCATGTCAGACTGACCATTCGTAACAAAACAATAACGTAAGTGACTAAAACGTAACATTTCAAACATAAGTGACTAAAATGTAATCTAAGACAAACAAAAAAATAATTATTTTAATAGTTTACCCAATAATAAATGTCTGATTGATTTTTTTTGATAGAGTATTAGCTAGAATACATTAAATGAGAAAGAGGGTTTTCAACCACCCAAAATGTCTACATCGGTAACACTCACTAGACATAAAGTAAATAGCAATAAAGAAAGATCAAACCAATGTCAAAAAAACATAAAAAGAAGCAACAAAGAAACCCTGAAGAAACCAAAAGAAAAGAAGATAGAAAGCCAGCCTCCTCTCCGAAACTATGGAAGGTACCTTGATGTAGCAAAACCTTTGGAGAGAAAAAACAAACGATTTTTGGTTTAAAGATAGAGATATCCGAAAATCAAAAACCACAAAGTTTCAACTTGAAAGAGAAAACCTTGACCAGTCATTTGCAACCGTGCATTCCACTGGATCTGGTGCCTCTTCAATCCAACATCGTTCCTCCATGGGTTTGCTCCCTTGTTTTGCCAGGACATGGGCAGCTTTGTTTGCTTCACGTCGCACATGGTTAAAGGTAATCGAATGAAAATACCTCATCTTTTGCTTAATTTCTGCTATTATTGGACCCAATCGTGACCGATCTATATTCTCTGATTGGAGTTTCTTGATGGTCGTCAAAGAATCACCCTCTACTTGGATAGCTTTAAGTCTTAGCTCCTTAGCAAACCACAATGCCCTTTCACAAGCCCAAGTTTCTGCCAGAAAAGCGTCTGCAATATGATCATGAGGGTAAGTACAAGCCCCCAAAATTAAGCCTTTATCATTTCTAATACTAACCCATGTGGTAGATCTTTTTGCATGCATGTTAAAACTGGAGTCAAAATTTACTTTTAACCATGCTCTGTTGTGGAGGTCGCCAAATATTTGTTTTGGTGATACTGGGTATAGTTGCATCTGTCAAAACATCACTTATCTCTCTGACATAACCTGATACGAACCCTGCTATATCCTGAACAGACTTCTTCAAGCCATTGTGAACCAATTTATTTCGAACATACCAAATAGCCCATATAGAAACTACTATTGTACATCTTGTAGAAACCTCATTCCTACAAATTGCATCCACTAACCACTACTTATAATTTGAGTGAGATGTGACAGGAGCATAGTTAATCTTCAAAGCATCCATAACTTGTACTGTGGTTGGGCGGTAACGAAGAAGATGATCTACATTTTCAGTATCCATCATCCAAAGAGGACAAACAAGAGTAGGAATATGTCTTTAGTTGAGATTAGCATAGGTGGGGAGGTAATCATGGTAGGTTTTCCGAAGATGTAATTTTATTTTCTGGGGATATGTATGCTCCATATTGTAGAAAGAAAGCATTCTCATTTGTTGTACAGTTCCCCCTACCAATATTGAGACCAGTATTTGCTCTCTGTAACAAAGCCTTGTATCCACTTTTTACTGTATACTCCCCCGAACCATCCAAACGCCAAACTCAAAGGTCAGAAATATCCGCATGGGCTAAAGGAATAGAAAAAATTGCATTCACCTGGTCAGCTTCAACAATGTCATTAACAGCCTTCTCATTCCAGGTACTTGTCTCCCAATCAATTAAATCTGCAACTAAAATATACTAAATATTAATTTGCTTGCATTTAATTCGACCACTTCCATTCCCGGGTATCCACTGATCCTTCCAAATGTTGACAAATTTCCCGTTTCCAATTCTCCAACCACAACCCATCTCTAAGACACCTCTTGCCGCAAGAATGCTTCTCCAGGTGGGTGAGGGGTAAGTTCCTAACTCAGCATTTAGAAAATCAGATTTTTGATAATAACGGGCTTTTAAAACTTTGGCCAACAGAAAATTAGGCCGAGTTTAAAGACGCCAACACTGTTTAGCTAACAACGCTAAATTAAAAGTGGCAGAATCGCGAAAACTCAAGCCTCCAACAAGCTTCGATGCACATATATCTTTTCACTGACACCAATGAACACCTTTACGCGTTATCCCATTCCTCTACAAAAAATGATTAAGAATATTTTCAATTTTTAAACAAACTAATTTTGGAAAAAGAAAACATTGCATGGCATAAACTAGCAATGCCTGTAAAACTGCTTTTACAAGTCTCTTTTCCTCCCATCGATAAATATTGCACTTGCCAACTATCAATCTTGCTCCGAATTCTGTCTACCAGATTTGAAAAAGCCTGTTCCTTATTCCGTCCGATCATCATAGGAAGTCCCAGATAATCTTCTGGATTTGTTGATCTCCGAACCTTCAAAATATCAGTCACAATATTTCTATCCTTCTCAGCTACATTAGACCCAAAATAAATTAACGACTTCTCATAATTTACCTTCTGTCTTGATGCTTGTTCATAAATTGATATAATTTTTTCCAGATTCTCAGCTCCTTATTTGGAAGCCTCCCAAACAACATGCTATCATCAGCGAAAAATATATGATTAATCGAAAATTGGCCTCTATTTAGACTAACACCTTTTATGATCCCCTTCTGTTTTGCATTTTCTAACAGGATAGAAAAACCCTCAGCACATATCAGAAACAGAATCGGACTAAGTGGATCCCCCTGTCTAAGACATCAAGATGGTTCAATTTTTTCACTCTGACAAACCATTTAAGCCAGTAGTATAGTTCACTGAAACCACACATGTCGTTAACAAAGTTACCCAATCTTCATGAAAACCCAAATGAATTAACATTCCAGCCAAAAAATCTCATTCAGCCTTATCGTATGCTTTGCTCATATCCAATTTCAGAGCAAAGCTACCTTTTTTTCCTCGATTTCTTAGTTTTAAGAATATGAAGTAATTCATAGGCAATAAGAGTGTTATCCGATATTTGACGATTGGGTATGAAAGTACCCTGTACTTCATTAATACAAATGTCCAGCATACCACACATTCTATTAACTATAGCCTTCGCAATGATTTTATATAATACATTACAAAGACTAAAAGGTCTAAAATGCATAATAGATTTCGATTTACTGACCTTAGGAGTTAGAATGATGCGAGTCTGATTGATCTCTTCCCTGGCAACATTACCCCTCAAAATCCCCAAGCAATATGATGAAACATCCGCACCATGGTATGCTAGTAACGCTGGTAGAAAATCACTGGAAAACCATCAAGGCCAAATGCCTTAAGAGGGCCCATACTTTTAACAGCCTCCCATAACTCCTCTTTAGTAATCGGCTTTAACAACTTTGCATTCATTTCCTCAGTAATACAAGACTGCATTTTTCCAAAAATAGCATCACTATCACCTTTATCAGAAGTCGTATAAATATTTTTAAAATAATTGTGCACAATATCCATGACCCCCTTCTCATCAGTTATCCAATTTCTAGAATCATTCTCTAACCCCTTCACCAGATTGCCTTTTTTCCTTCTCGTGGCTGAATTATGAAAAAACGTGGTATTCCGATCACCATGTTTTAACCAGTTGACACGAGCCCTTTGCTCCTAGTAAATTTCTTCTTTTTCAGCTTCGAAATTTAATTCTAATTGGATCGCTGATAATTCTGTAAATAACTCATCAGTAGGAGTTTTATTTTCCAGATTTCGTAATCTACCTTCCAAATTTGTTTTTTTGATGACTACGATGCTTTCTCAAATTGGAACTCCAGCTAGTAAGATAACCACTCAATCCTTCCAATTTTAAATGCAGGCAATTTGAATTAAATACTCAAAAATCATACACAATCTTCTCAAAATCACGTTCCAAGCACCAATCAGCATTATATTGGAATCTCCTTTGCTTTTTTTTTCCAGCAAAAAAACAATCTGAAATTTTTGTATCCGATAAAATGGGACAATGATCAGACATACAATGAATCAAATGGGAAATCGAAAAATCAGGAAATTTATTCCACCAGTCCGTGTTAGCTACCCCTCGATCCAGCCTCTCGCAGATATTTGTAGAAGCAAAACAACCTCGTTGCCATGTATACCATCGTCCAGTGTATCCCGAGTCTCCAAGATCACAATCTACTAAAACAGATCGAAAAGCCTCCATTTATTTCTCAGCTCTAACACGACTCCCCATCTTTTCATGAGAATAGGCAATTTCATTAAAATCTCCTATCATTAGCCAAGGCAAACTTTTACCCTGCCCTAATCTTCTTAACAGATTCCAAGTAGAATTGCGTAATCTCTCTTCTGGATGCCCATAAAAACCTGTGAGACACCATTTGACATCACCATTATCTTCATGAATCTCCACGTCAATGTGATGATTTGAGAAACTGTGCAGAAGCACCACTTCATATTGTTTCAATCCCAAACTCAAACCCCCTTTTGACCTATTAGCAGCAATCTCAATGCCATTAACAAATCCACATTTCATACGAGCAACCTCCATCCTTTTGACACTCAATTTTGTCTCCATAAGAAACAAAATGTGGGGATTAATATTTCTCAGCTTATTTTTGAGACGATAAACAGCCTGTGGGTTCCCCAGCCCACGGGCATTCCAGCTTAATAATTTCATAATTCTCGACTGCTCTGCTTAACAAAGCCAACCGATAACTCATTTCTGCCAGTAGACTCATCGAAAACCAAACTGTCCTTTGGCATTTTTTCCCATCATCAGATTGAATGGGATTTTGTTCTTCATTAGATTCAGTATCCATCAATCCAATTGTTAAAACTTTATCTTTGTTGGGCCCATTACTAGCATTTAATCTATTATTTGCACCAGCTGGATTGACCATATTAACTACTTAATTTCGTTGATTTGAAGTATCCCCCAAATTAAGCCCATTAAATCTCGCAAATTGACTACCAGATTCCCTTTCCCTGTCAACATTCTGAAATTCCATCCCATCTGGTTGTCTCAACCACCATCTTACTCTCGCCGGACCACCTCTCATCACTGCTCGTAATGAAAAATCCCACCCAAAAATAATTTGTTGTGGCTCCACCCTCACCCTAATAGGACAAAAACCCTCTCCATTTCCTAACTTCCCACAAATGAAGCAAAACAGGCTAAGTTTTTCATATTTGAATATGATGTAATAAGAACTTGTTCCCACCATCACCTTCTTTCTGCGCTTAAGGGGTAAACGAACATCCAATTTAGTTTTAATTCTCATATAATGTTGAAATCCCATAGCAGGAATCCTCGTATCATAGTCCAAAAACTCCCCAAAAAAATCACCTAATTTTCTAGCCATTGATTCAGACATTAGCCCTAGTGGTAATTCATGGATTTGAACCCAAAATATTGCAAAATTGAGAGAAACAGTTTGCGGATCTTCACTTGATTTTAATTTACTTAAAATAAGCAAATGATTGTTAAAGAACCAGGGAAGCCCATCTAGCACTCTATTCATATCTACTGAATGAAAAAACTTAAAAATGCATCTATTCTCACTTATGTCAGATATAGCAATACCACCAATGGGATGCCACAAATCTGCCATTGTGTTACGAAGAGAAGGGAAATGAACAACACTATCTGTTAAACATGTGTCAACTAACGACAGGTCCAAGTCTTTTTCAATTGCTTGGGCATCTTCTTGGAAAGTTTCATCTTCTACCTCCGAAAGACGAAGATTCGCCAAATCATCCTCCATGACGGCTCCACCAACCCTAAGACCAGAAAGAACCAAAAGAAAAACAAACAGAAAACAAAACAACGACAGAAATGGACAAAACCGTGTCACCAAGGACAGACAGAAAGCATGTCAACAAGACAGACTTATTAATTTAATTTTTTTAAAATAATGTATGATTGATTTTTAATAATAAAACAAAAATTATATAAAAGAATTTTAATAATAAAATATTCTTGAATTTAAAAGAACAATTAACATCATCACATTTAATATATAATACTGTTATTTAAAATTTTAACAAAATTAACAATTACGAAAATTACCCCCACATATTTTAATAACGAAATATATATGTATCTTAAGTAAAGTACCCCGATCAAACAAAACAATGCGCAGAAATGTAATATATATTATAATAGTTAATTACGGTAAATATTAAATATGAATATATTTATTTTTTATACCTAACCATAATATGATAGATACTTATAAAAAATGAATTCAATTCTCCAATAATACCTCATTATGAAATTTTAAATCTTGATTTTGATTTTTTTTCTTCGTTTTTTTTATTTATAAATGATATTTAATACGTTTTTTTTAGTGAATTATAAGGGAGGGTAAAGCCCAAGCAACAATGCAATTAGTACGATTCGAACTCAGATCATATTTAAAAATAATGAGCATTTTTTACCATCAGATCAATACACAGAGTTCATAACTAATAAATTTTAAAACCCAAACATATGCCTACATATCAAAGAAGCATTATTTATGTGGCTCTAAATTAAATCACAGTAATGAAAGGTGGATAAAATTTAAGGGTTTCTTTTTTGTTTCTTCTTTTTAATGACATATATGATATGATATTAATATATATTAATTTGTCTGCAAAATGGCATCCATCTCATACTTTCATAAGCTAATAATGCCGTGCTCCAATTTGCCTATATCAGACCTAAACCTAAATTTAAGTCTAACTTATTCTACTATTCAAATTATAAAATATTTTAAATTTATAAATATATATTTTATAATTAAATTTAGATAAAATTATTCTTTATTCAATTTAAATTTGGCCCAAATTAAATTACCTCAAATTCAATAAATATCTATTCAAAACCTTGTTTGTCTAAACCGAGTATTGAATTGAACAGGTTACTTAACATGAATGCATCTATGCATATTTACTATAAATTAATCGAATTCCCATGATCGGTCTGGTGATCATTGGATGTTCACCCATAGTACTCACCCGGATTTAAGCTCTTAAGGAGTAAGTGGTAGACTTTTATTTGGCAACTCTCTTGAATGTAGTGTATGCATGTACGATGTATGTCTTTACTGTATATGTGAATACTAACCCTATTTTAATTGCAAAATACAAAAAAAATACTATAAATTAAGAATGGTTTTAATATTTTCTTTTGTGTTCACATCTTTTTTTTTTTAGATATTTATTCTTGTTTTGAATTTTAAAGTTTTTTTTTTTCATATTTTTTTTTGGAAAAAATAGTTTTATTTTCTTGAATTTGTATGAAATTTTTAAAATATATATTTTGAATTTTAATATAATCTTCTTACCTAATTATTAGCACATTTTTGTTTTACTTTTTGATATGAAAGCATTGTCAAAACGTGGGCTTCTCAAAATCATGCCTACATATCAATCTAGACAAGTAACTACATATAAAATTAATCTTAGAAAAAAATCTCATATGATGGTCAGATGATCAAAAGTGTTCACTGTCTCCAGATATATTTAAATTTGAGTCACGCTAATCGTGTTTGTTGTTCGAATTTTACCTTTTTATTATAATTCAAAAAAAAAATCTTATAACTTTAGATTCTGAAAGGTAGCATGGGCTTTAGGTTGGGTCTTATTCTCCATTCTACTGTTTTTTCATTCATAAATATTTTTTCTCTAACCTAAAATTATTGAATGTATTAAGCCTTATATGTACTTGAAATAGTATTATTTCTTTGTTTAACACATCTACTTGCAGTCGAGCTCAAGATTTCAACACAAGTTTTTTTTTAATAATCTCATTATAGATTTTAATCATATCTGATTTTTTTTGACATAATGTCTAAAACTATCCATAGCATCCCTAACTCAAAAATAGGAGGATAATGCGCTTAAGCACATTCAAACCCATGTCCTCCTGTATTCGGCCCTCGACCTTAAGCCTACACAGATCCCTTTGTTTGTCACTGTATTTTATTTCTTTAACAAGGATTCGGGTCACACAACTCTAATAGATATATTATAAAAGTAGTAATAAATTGAATAGTGTATAATTAATTTTATGGCAAAATGAGAAAATGATATAAAGATGATAAAAGAGAAGCTTGAGGAGTATTAAAGAAAATTGATTGGAGAAGTATGTTGTGGGATACAAAGTTAAAAGTAATGATTAAATTGTAAAGGTGTCAAAAGTTTTGAGCTTCAAATACAATTATTCAAAAATTGAAGGGTTGAAATATAAATGTGAGAAAATTGAAGGACCAAAATTGAAAAATAACCTAATTTCTTATGAAATGAAATTGGTTTGTATGGACTAAATTAAATAAGTTGGGAAATATGATGAACTAAATCACAATTTTATCAAAAGTGAGTAGACTCAAAAGTGGAATTTTGAAGAAACATGAGAGGTAAAATGATTACTCAAATTAGATAAGTATATGATGTAATAATTTAAGAAGAAAAGTGTAAAATTATAATTGGTTGAATATTTTATTATTATAAGATATTTTCATATTTTAATTAAAATATTAAAGATATATTTGCATGGAGTGTGGAGAATTTCCATGCACTCAACGTGACACCATAATAAATAGGGGAGGAGTTCTCCTTTTCTTACAATTTGGTCCTTATCATGAAATCTCACTTTTTCTTACAAATTTCTTGATAATTTTTATAGCCACCCAAAAGGAGAAGTGAAGTAGAGATATTAGAGAGTTAAAATACCTTCTTGAAAGCAAGATATTGGAGTTGGAGGTGAAGAAGGTTGAAGAGAAAGTGAAGAGATTAAAAAGACTAGGTATGCACTTTAAGGATTTTAATTTATTTAATTTTAGTCTTACTTTATTTAATTTTAGTCTTAGTGTAGAGAATGTTAAATAGTTGAATTAATTAGGAATGAGATTATATTAGTACATTGAAATAGTAGAAAAAAGACTAAATTGTAAAGTAAACAAACTAAGATATGTGGAATGGAATGTTGAAAAGAGAATATAAATGAAGTGTGATGATATAGTGATTACATCAAAGGTGATGGTGTAATGAAATTTCTAAGTTAACTTGCATCGGTGAAAACGGAGACTAAATTGTAAAGTGTACAAAAGTTTATGGTTTAAATAAAGTATTATGTTAGAGGATAAATTACAAAGTGATATTCAAGTGAAACTATATTAAATGATAAATTTTCATGATGCTAAGGATTAAATTGTAAAGTTGTGAAATTTATACTTGAAATAAGAGAAGTTATGATAAAACTATATATTAATGATATGTGAGTTTTAGGGATTAAATTTAATAATAATAAAAAAGTATAATAAATATATGTGATTAGATGAAAGTTGGTGTAAAAGAACCATGGGAAACAAAATGTTTCAACTAAAATAGTTTCTAGACAATAGTAATGACTAGATTTTGAAAATTCACCAAAAATTGTACAAATTTAGTTAGAGGTTGAATCAAATACTAAATTAAAGCTGAATGAGGCTAGTTTTGCATAGAAGAAATGGAGCAAGTAATGGAATTGTATATTATGAGATATAATAATTTTTGTGAGATAAGGTCAGAGTAATTTTGGGTTCCACTCTTTTGACTTTGAAAAATCATTATAAATCGCAAAAAATGTTTAAGTGATGAAATTTATATGTCTAAAAACTTGATGAGTCTATTTTCAACGGAAACAAACGGAAATATAATACGAGTCTTGTTTTGAAAGATAATTAATTTTTAGTGAAGAAGGGTCGGAGTTGTCTAGCAGTAGAACAAGATAATATTTGAAGAAAAAACTGTATTTATTGGCTTATGTAGAAATTCTGAAATTTTTATGGCAAAAACTTCATTGAGTCTAGTTTTAAAAACGAAAAGAGGAACTTAATTTCGAATTCTGTAGGTTAAGATATAAATAATTTAGTAATTGCTATTCAAGAAGACAACATGTTAAAGTATATGTGTAAATAGTGAAAGAATAATTAATGTTACATATAAGCATGTCATACTGAAGGTCAAAGATTTTTATATAAATGCATATACATATAGGATGTGGAATGGAGAGAGAAGGAAAATAATAGAAGAGTTATAACATTAAGACATTGTTGCAAAGGACGAATTTATTAATACATAAAAGAAGCTCAAATGAATTGTTGAAATGCTAAGTGAGTGATTGTTATATAATAAATTAAGAGAGTCCTAATTGATATATTGATTCGTAAAGGTTGGCAACAATGACGATACGTAGAAAGAATAACTATTTTTTTAAAATGTGAATCTTCTAATGGATTTATTTGTAAAACTTCAATAATTGTGATAATTTTGTAAACTTAGATATAAACTGCATGTACACGAGAATCTTTAAGACAATATCATATGTTCTAGAAATAAGTTAATGAGTAATGACTTTTGAACACGAATTTAATATATATTGGGTTAATTGTAATAATTATGAGAAGTTAGAGTGTAAGATGCAAATTGTCCTAAAATGAATTTTCTCTTAAATTCAAAACATCGAACCATATTTTGGTATCGATACTAGGGGCATGGTATCAATACTTTGAGAAAGGAATCAAATCTTCAAGTAAGGTAGCGATACTTATGATTGAATTTTGAACATTGAAGCTCAAACAAGTATCGATACTAGACAGGGGTATCAATACACGAGTCAAGGTACCAATACCATACAAAGTATCAATACTTGACTCCTCTGGAACTGGTTTTTGTACTTTATAAAATATTTGAGACAAATTGTTATTTGTCCCTGAAGTATAAAAAATTTACAAATAGGTCCTAAATGGTCTATAAGTTATTGAAGGAGCTAACGAAAGCTCAATTAAAACTTGGAATGGAAACGAAAACCTTATATTTACTGTAGATTATTATGTTAACTTGACTAGAAAGAGTGTTTGAACTATATTTTCTCTAAAGTTGCTTCGACAACAAATGTAACATTCTGATACCCAAACTCGACGAACGGGTCGAGTATGGAGGTGTTACAACCAATTGGTCAAATTAGTTCAATGAAATTTTTTTAGCTCTGTTCCATGAATCTGTACTAGTTTGCAAGTCAACCATTTTTACCTCTCTCCGGACTGATACCTAACTAGTTCCCAATCTGATTAATCGGTTTAATCCAATTTAGATAACATTAAATTTTGGAATTTTTTATATATTTAAAATCATTTTTATTTTTTGAATTTTAAATATTTTTTATTTTTTCATTATATTTTATTTTGTAAAAAAAATATTTTTTGAGTTTTTTATGTTTTTTTATTTATATTATAAAAATAATTTTTAAAAGTTATAAAAATTTTTAAGTACTTTTAAAAGGTAAGGACCAAATTGATGATGTAAATGTTGAGAGGTAAAAAAGTTATTTTACCTTTGATATTGTTAACTTTAATGACAAAATTAAACGAAAGAACCAAGATTTTGAAATAAAAAAAGTATAAGAATTAAATTTTAAATATTAAAAGAGTATAGGAACCTTTAACACATTTAAACCTTTATTACTTTTGGGATCATACTATCAATTATTTAGAGGGAGTTGTTATATATCTAGAAATTTCTCCCTAGAATTTGTTAGGAACTTATAAAATTACATGGATAGGGATGGCGCCAAGTGTAGGCAAGGGCTTGAACCCTCACGTGTATCAACAAGAATTTTTAAATCATAATTAATTATTTTGAAGAACTTTCTTTTGAATATGAACACTCTTCACGTGTGAATATATTCTCAATGTACTAAGCACTTCATTTAAGTATAACAATCTCATACTAATTTGAAAGCATAACATAATGGGATCCATGGTACACGCCTTTTATGCTTTGCATGATGACAACTTTCTTTATAACAATTTATCACATCATGCTAGCCGACAACAAGCTTCTCCTGTAAATTTGCGGAGCATATGTTTTGTTTTCTACAAATCGTGGTCTTGCTTGCAAGTAATTCAACAATATTTAAATGTGGCATTAGTGTTTTCTTTATTAAATATAATCTCTCAACGTTAATTTTATATTATTTGATGATTCTATTTTTATAATTTCAATCCTAAATAAAATAATAATTAAATTCGTTAGTCCACATTTTATTATTAACCTCGCACTATGTTTAAGCTATAGATTTAGTTCTTATCTTTTAAAGTTAATTGTTTTCAGTTTTTGTATTTTTCGAATTTTAACATTTAAATTTAATAACAGTTTAATTCAATAATTAAAATGATGTGATTTTTCTGTGAGTATTATAAATACTTAATTTTGATTGCTAATATTTCATCTCTTCTTGAAAATAAATAAGATTATGTTTTAAGAAGCTATACATTCAAGCTTGGAACAAGTATCGGTGTTGCTTCACTTATATATCTCTTTTGAAAGAACAACTCTAGTTTATAATAGTAGTAGTTGTTGTTGTCCAAAACAATTATTGTTTGAGAATAATTAGGTTTGAAACAACTTTGTACAGAATATAGCTTCAATTTAAAATATCTACCATGCAGAGCAGATACATTTTGAAAACAACTCTTGCTGAGAGTAATTAATATTCGAAACAACTTTTATTTTGAATAACAGTGATTCAAGAACAACAATGTTCTCGTCCAAAACAGTCTCTACTTCGAACAATTATGTTCAAAACAATCTCTATGAATTGAGAATAACTCTAGTTGGTTGTGTGAACAATTGTGGGTTGGTGGCCTCAGCAAGCAACGCAAACAGTGCTCCATTGAAATACGTTGGTGTATGGTGTTTTTCTCTTTGAATTTGTTCGTTTTCCAACCATCATCATCATCTTATACCAACTATAGACTCTTCCGTTCCATTCGTTTCAAAAATCAAACGAGATTTAACCACATGTGAAAGCTGAACTTTACTAACCGTCTACCTTTAAATCATAATAAATATTGAATTTAGAGGACCAAACAATTGTCAATTTTATGTCGAAATATGATTGACGTGGCATGCTCCTTCATGATCCGCACCCTATCACTGTCCGGGGTGAAGTTTTCATTGTGCACGCAACTCTCAAAATTTTTAATTAAAAAAAAAATCATGTTATTTTAGTGAATTGATTTTAAGGGATGGCACTGAAACAGGGGAAGCAACAGCCGAACGAGGAAAGGGCAAGAAAGTAAAAGAAGAAGAAGAAAAAGGTGAAATTCCAACTTAAGGACCTCTTATTTTTAAGTGATCTTTTTTTTTTTGTGTTTTTCCCTTTCAATAAACCAAACTTGAATTTTTGTCCCCTTCTAAAGGAGTTATCCTCCTCTGGTTTTCTGTCTCATCTTCCACAACCTTCATGGCTTCACTCTCATGCTTCTCTCTTTCCGGCTTGAATATTTTAAAAAAAATCAATTAAGCTCTCTTACTTTTTTTTTTTTTACACGAATCCTTAAACATTAAAAATTCAATTTTGACCGTTAAAATAAAGATTAATGACAATGTTTTTTTGGATTATTTTTCTCACTTGGCGAAAGCTGATATTTTATATTTAAAATCATTCAAAACCAAAAAAATATTTTTAAAAATACAAAAATTATATAGAAAAGTGCAAAAAGTTATAAGATGTGGAAAATTATAAATTGTAAAAATATAGAAAATTATTAAAAATGCTACAAAGGCTTAAAATTACAAAATAAATTTAAAAAATATGAAAAAATTTTAAAAACCAATTTTTTCCATTTTTACACTAACCATCATTAACACTACACCAACTATTAAAAATATAAAATATTTATTTGATCCCTAAAGTTAATTGTTGTATTAGTTCAAAGCGAACCTCCCCAAAACTTGCACCTCTGTGTCCATCGTTGATAAAAGTTTTGAGATGCAAACTAAGGCGAGAAAATGGTAATTGTAGATATTTTTATATATTTTTCAATTTTTTATATATTATATATTTTTTGAATAATTTGTAATACATATATTTTGTAATTTTCTATCAAGTTTTGCACTTTTCTATATTGTTTACAATATTTTAATAATTTTCTATATTTTTAAAATTTTTTATAATGTTCGTAATTTTTTTTTTTTTGTAATTTATATACTTTTCTATAAGTAGAAACATGTTTAGTAACTATTTTTTATAATAGAAATATGAAAAATAAAAAAAATCTTGTAAATTCAAATCAAATTACTAAATTTAATATTTGAAGAATTGTTAAAAATATATATATATATATATATTTTTTGCGTTTATAGGTGTTTGAACCGATATTAATTCATTTAAAATTAAAAACTCTTATTTTCATAATTTTCAATTTTACTAAGAAATTTTAGTGGAATTAAAGAAAAGCAACTTTTTATTTTCTTATTTCAAATATTTCAATTTTCAAATATAATTTTTAAAAATTCGACCAAACATGTTTTCTTTACTACTCATTTTCCAAGAAAATGAAAATAACATTTATTTTCTGAAACGGATCCCTAATATTTTTAAGAGAACCTTTTATTTTCTATTTTCACTAAATAATTAATTAAAACTATTGAATTAACAAATCAGAATAATAAAAATTTAAAAAATCAATTAAATGTTGACGTGACATACATGTGATAATATGCCACGCCAGCAAAATTTAAAAAGTTAATTTTTTCATTTATTTTGAAATAATTTGATAAAAAAAATAAATTCAAAGATTAAATAAATAAATTTTTGTTCATGTTCGTTTGTTTATTTTTATAGTCGTTCGTGTTCAATTTGTGTTCGTTAAAAATTTCAAATTTTCGTTCATGTTCGTTTATTTAAAATTATGTTTGTTCATGTTCGTTTGTTTAATGTTCATGAACATGTTCATGTACATTAAACGAAAATGTTCATGAATATATAATTGAACATGTTCACGAACAATGTTAATGAATAATAAATAAACAAACAAACAAACAATAAATATATACACAGATATTATTTTAATATTTTTATAAGAAAATATCATTAATAAATAAACGAATCATAAATGAGCTTATAAATGAATTAAAAAATAAGCTTATTCGTGAACATAAATGAACCAAAAACACCTCTGTTTGTGTACGTTCGTTTATTAAACGAACATAAACAATTTGTTCATACTAATTTATTTAGCGTAATAAACAAATGTTATAAGAATATTTCACGAATAATTCATCGAACATTCTGTTTCTTTCCACTCAACCTAACTAAAATATATTTCAGCAATTCCATTACAAAAGTCAAAGACCAAAGACAATGAAACCTTTATTTTTTTTTGACATTACACCATGTTTTTATCAATGTTTTTAGGACACTTATCAAAATTTTCTTTCAACGTAAACATTGAAAATACAACCTTCATATATGATTTATCTCACCAAATCTTATAATTTTGAAAACTTCATTGCTTATCAGTTGCTTCTTAAAAATTTAAATTCGAGTGAGTTTTATAAGTGAATATTTTTTTGATTGTTAGGTTAATTTTTTTTTTTTCAAAATGAACTATTAAAAAATTCACAAAATAAGTAATGCAATTTAAATTAGAGTTAAAACTTACATATAACAATTCCACATGATAAGACTCGAAAACTCACACATATAATTATAAATTATAATGCTCAAACTTAAATACTTAAAATTTAAAACTTTCATCTTTACCAATTGAATCAAAATCGAGTTATATTTTATTTTTGCAATAAGTATATAACAATTAATATTAATGACAGTGAAAACGACATGGTTTTAATCTTGATAGTAGCAACTTTGGCGGTGCCCGGTCTTGATCAATTATTGACAACGATACTTCATAAAATATTCAAAATTTTATTTAATTTTAGTTCAATTCATATTGCTACTAATTATTTTTTTATTTCAGAGTTTAAAAAAGTCATAGATAATAAAATTATTAATTGAAGATCACTTGCATCAATCGATCGTCTTGAAAGAACTGTAATTTCTGTTCGAGATTTATCAGAGGAAGACATTCGTATTTCTTTTCTGGCAGCCAAACAAATAACGAAGACCTCTTTAGGATTCAGGTCTTGAAGAAGAGTTGAAGTCTTGTAACAACTGTCATTTTGGGTAATATTTGATATTATTTAAAAAGAAAATAATTACATATTTTCAGTATATTAAATATAAATCTTTATTTAATTTATTACTTACCTACCGAATCTCATACCATTTTAATTATGCAATTCCAAAACAATTAAATCGAATTTATTCAATAAAAGTAATAACCAACAAAACCTAGAAGAGAACGATGGAAATGTGATTTATTCACGACTTCAATTGTTTGTTTGAATATCCCAAGATCTAAAGATAGTTGGAGCCATATATTATTTAATAATTATTTTCAATTCGATTTATATTCGAAAGTTAATGAGTTAAGGAGTGGTCGATAACGAGTTCTTCTCCTTTCTTTCGTCTTATTAAAAAAACTGGTAAATAAGATACAGCAGCTCCCGATGAAGGGCCAATGCCACTTGCAAAAATTGTAGCTTGGTCACGGTCATGGAGGTTGACATCCTGACCTATTCCATGCCACAAATTAAAGCCGTCACCAAAGACCCTGACCCAGTTTTTCTCATAGCAAACTCTTTAATTTCTTCTATTGGTTAGATGGAAGTATAATGTGGCAATCTCAAAGGGTCACATGCCATGCCACACCACACCCGACCTCTAATGGATTTTTCCCAAACTCCTATTGGAATTTTGCTTCCCTTCATTGACATGATATTTATTAAGTAATAACTGGATTCGAGTTAGTAATATTATGTTGGGTTAACGTCTATCATAAGTCTCTGTATTATATCATGGGTTAACGTTAAGTTTGTTGTTAATAGAATGACATGATTTAATGGTGGTTGACGTGACATTAAATCATATATTAAATGAAATTAAAAAGTTAAAGAATGGTTTTATCTCAAATTGTTTTCAATTTTTTTTTTTTTTTTACATAATTGTTGTGTTTAAACTATTTATAGTTTGGTTCACATCAATCCTCGTTAAGTCAAGTTATTTCATTTGTTTTTAAGACCAATAACTTTTTTAACGAATAGGGATTGAAATGTCATCTTTTCAAATGTACAAGGACTAAAATATTTCTTTTAATAGTGGAGAGACTAAAATGAACTTTTTGATACGGTACAAAGACTTGTAATAAATTTTAACCTATTATGTAGCATATGTGTAAAAAGTTAGATAAAAATTAATGCTTTGATGTCAAAAGATTAATTATAATCTAATAAGAAAGTATTAAATATGCATAGAATTATTTAATAGTGACTTAGCAATTACAAGAGGGCAAATTAAGATTTTTTTTGAGGGATGAATTATTAAAATGCCTTATCTTTAAGGTTATTTTGAGATATTTAAAAAAATTGAGGGGGCTAAAGCCAAATTTACCTTATACACTTGTTAATGTGTATACATACATGAAACTAAATTGGACTCGGTCAACAAATTACGAAAACAAGTTGAAAATTCGAAACAATTTAATTACTTTTTTAGATTATAAATTTCAAAGCTTTAACGACTTTTAAAAGTCAAAAGTAGTTAATTTGTAATAAATTAGTAATTAAGATAACCACCACTTCATTCAGATTACCTCAAGTGCATGCAGTTCATGCATGGATTATGTTAGCCTTCTTTTTTCTTTTTGTAATGATTACAATTATATTTATTCATGGGTCGAGTTACTTGTCCAGATTTGAAGGCTTATTCGAAATATGGGCGGATTTGGACAAAAAAATTAGGTCTAAAAATGAACTTAGGCAAAAAAATTAGGCCCATTTAAAATATGGGTCGAGCTCGAGTTTGAACATTCAAGATCCAAACCCAACTCAGTTTGGCTCGACCTATTTTAAGTTTATAATATTTTATATTATATTATTTTTATATATTATGTAATTTAGAACACATTAAAAAAATAAATCTATACTAAATATATAATAATACGCTGATGTAAATTTTAAAATAATGTTAAGATGATTATATAAAAAATTTCAATAAATAAAAAAATATAAAATTATTAAATATTTTTTTTAAAAATAGAAAATTAATATAAACGGGCTTAAAATGAATTTGGGTTAATCTATTGTAAATATGGGCGGGTTTGAGAAAAATTTTAGATCCTGATTTCGGGTCAAGTCAAGCTTGAGCAAGCATAGAGTATGTTAATATTATGCTTAAATCCGATCCGAACTCGACTCATCTGGGCACTTGAACACCTCTAGCTACAATTCATCGTTTTCAAACTGTTTAAAGAATTATAAAAAAAAAAAAAAAAAAAAGACAAAACTCGAACAATAACATAATTCTAACTTAAATTACACTTGAATTGATAAATATTTTGACCATTAAACTAACACGAAATATAACTATTTAAAAATTATTAAGCACATATATTTATTTATAATTGAAAATTATATAAATGTGCCCCTTTCACACGTGATAAAATTGAAGAAGTGCTTTACAGATTTCAAATCATATGAGTTATCACATTGCAAGGAATTCGTGGGCATATTATATCTTAGTTATTTATTACTCCAATCTTTCTGGCAACCACTCTCTCTTTCTTCACGCTTTCTCACTATAAAAATCAAAATTATAATTAAAAACAAAATCTTTATATAAATTAATTAAGTCTATAAAAAAATTCCTAAAAAATATATCGTTTCAAATAACGGTGCAGAGCTTTAAAATGTTTTGAGACTTCAAAAAGTTATATTGTTTCAATTAAGATATTCTGTACTCAAATTTAATATGAATCATATTTAAAAAATATAGTAAAATTGTTAAAGCATGCATACCCAAGCATGAATAATTTGGTTTTGAATTAATAAAAAAATAATTTTTCTAAATTTTATGGACGTCGTCTATTTTTTTTTTATGTAAGATTTAAATTGTTCATACACGTATTTCTCATTTGATCTATGCATTTTATGCATAGTTCCTGTTAAATTTAAATCGACGTTAACATTTAAGTTTACAATTAGATTGTTGGGTCATAATTAATACAATATTAATACTTTAAAAATATATTTTAAAATATTTAAAATCGAGATATTTGAAGGGGATTAACTCTAAATTTTGATGAAGATTTCAAAAATGTGCAAGTGGGTTAGGATTTTGAGAACATATCAATAACTTTTCTGCGTTGCTATTCAAGGACAGAAAATGAAAACGAATTGCAACGCTGCATTGACTGAATTTTAAATCTAACATTGCTGGAATATTTCTTCAAATGGAAGAAATTTCCAACTTAGTTGGTAATATAGAATTCGAATGAGTTTTAATTTACTTGAGAGTAGTATTATTATTAATGAAAATGAACGAAGATGTGAATGCGTTGAAAAATAAATAAATTATTTAAAAGTATATAAAATTTAAAGAAAAAAATTCATATATGAACGACAGGGTATATAAGTCATTGATGCATTTTGAAATTTTGACATTTGCCGTCATCCAACGCTCCATAAATTCCCCACCCAGAATCATTTCCACTCATTCATTATCTTAAATCCCCCAAACAACCTTGAGAAAGCTTGCCAAACATACAAAGCTTCACAATACTTACCTCTTCCTGCCCAGGAAAGGAATGAAGAGCCTTTGTTTCAGCCCCAGGACGGCGTCCTTGTCCATCTATCGCCAATCCAACTCACCTTCGCTATCTACTACTCCTCGCCGTAGATTCTCCCAATCCGCGATCGATCAGGGCATCGACGCCGCTGCCGCAATCATCATGAAATGGGATGCCGAAACGTCAGCTTACGCTGGAGTTACCTCTCTTTTCCACGAAAGCAAGAGAGAAGCCATGCAGTTCATAAAATCCGTCAACGAGCTACAAGATATCATGCATGTGCTGGTTTCTGATCAAGATTCCGGTTCGGAAAAGTTCAGTAAGGCTCAACGTTTGATGCAGATCGCAATGAAGAGGCTTCAAAAAGAGTTTTACCAGATTCTATCGACGAACCGGGCGGATTTGGATCCGGAATCCGTTTCCACCCGGTCATCACGGACTTCCACAAGCATGTCGGATTACAGTGATGATGGTTCGCCGGTTGATGAGATTCGCACCGCGGGGGATTCCATCACTGAGTTAGAGGATGTTTCTTCTACGGCTATGTCGGACCTGAAATTGATAGCAGATTGCATGATCGCTTCTGGTTACGCTAAAGAATGCATACGAGTCTATAAAATTATTCGACAGTCGATTGTCGATGAAGGCATTTACAAGCTGGGGATCGAGAAACTAAGCTCGTCTCAGGTTAACAAAATGGAATGGGATGTACTGAATTTGAAAATCAAGAACTGGTTAGATGCCGAGAAAATTTCGTTGAGGACACTTTTCAATGGAGAAAGAATGTTCTGTGATCACGTCTTTTCTTCGTCGGATTCCATCAAAGAATCTTGCTTTGCGGAGATCTCAAAAGAAGGCGCATTGCTTTTGTTTGGATTCCCCGAACTCGTCGCCAAGGCTAAGAAATCGCCGATGGAGAAAATGTTCCGTGTTCTCGATATGTACACGGCTATTTCAGAGGATTGGCAAGAGATTGAAACGATCTTTGCTTTTGAATCAGTTTCAGCCGTCCGATTGCAAGCTATTAACTCGCTAGTTCGACTCAGCGAGTCAGTCCTGTCGTTGTTGACGGATTTCGAGTCTACAATCCATAAGGACTCCTCCAAAGCGATGACTCCAGGCAGCGGTCGGCATCCTTTAACGATGTACTCGATGAATTACCTCACTCTCCTCGCCGATTATGGTAACATCCTCACTGACATTATCTCGGACTGGCCACCACCAGAAAAGCCATCGTTATCGGAATCTTTCTTCGACAGTCCGGTTTCCGACGATTCTCCGAGGCCTGCGATCACCGTCCGCATAGCGTGGCTAATCCTCGTCCTGCTCTGCAAACTCGACAGCAAATCAAAGCATTACAAAGACGTCTCATTATCTTACCTATTCCTAGCCAACAATCTCCAACATATAAACTCCCGTGTCCGTACATCCAAACTCATGTATTTACTGGGCCAGGAATGGATAACGAAACATGAAGCCAAGGTGAGACAGTTCGCGGCGAACTACGAGCAGTTAGCTTGGAGCCAAGTGTTCGCATCATTGCCGGCGAATCCAACGGCTTCGATGACCAGCGGGAAAGCTAAAGAATATTTCATGAAATTTACTTCAAGCTTTGAAGATGCATACAGTAAGCAGTGTTCTTGCGTCGTACCCGATCTGAAACTGCGAGACGAGATCAAGGCTTCAATCGGGACAAAAATCGTGGCACTGTATATGGAGTTTTACGATATGCATAAATCAACGGTGGGAGAAGAAAGTAGCGAGAAATTATTCGTCCGATTTTCGCCTGAAGATGTAGGGAATTACGTGTCGGAATTGTTCATTGCGACGGTTAGTTCCGGAAGTTCATCAACATCGTCTCATCACCATCGGTATATGCGCTCACTCTTACGAGCGTAGAGTTTTTCAGTCTTTTCTTCTTAGGAAATAAGAAAAAGTTATGGAGGTTTTATGTTAATGTAATCCTCAATATCCTTCCGAGGTAGTCATATAACGATTTTTTAACGGTATTTTCTGTAAATGGTCTAATTCCTGATTTTCATGCCCTCAAATAAATGCTTTAGCAATCATTTCATTAAATTTTCATAAAATTCAAATAAAAGTCATAGTTTCCTTTAAGGGTGTTTAAACAGTTAATCGAATCGAATTGATATTAATTGAATTAATTGATTTTTAATTTTTTAACTGTTAATCAAATCGAATTTTTAAAAAAAATATTTTTTTAATTTTTTATTAAAAATATAAGTACTAATCCATTAAAGTCTAATGGTTATAATATTTTAAGAAAAATTAACCCCTACTTTTTTATTGGTTCAATATTGTTAATTTTTAATAAAAATTTTATAATTTTATAATTTTATAATTTTTTTTATAATTTTTATGATTTTTTAAAATAAATTTTAAAATTTAAAAGGGCTTGTTGATTTTTTTTTTTTAAATTTGTTACTAAGGCCTTTTTGACCCTATAGCCTTATTCGTTTCAAGATTTTTACTTTCAATAAAAGAGTAGTGGTCAAATTGAATAAATGTGTAAAGTTTGAGGGCTAAATTTGTTATTATACCTTATATACAAACACCAAAGCAAACATTTAACAGTGCAATATTAACGGACACTATAGGAAAACGGGTTTTTAGCGGCATTTTTTTGGGCCTATAGCGACGCTTATAAGTGCCGCTAAAGAACATATCTTTAGCGGCGCTTTTGCTAAAGACCATGATCTTTAGCGGCACTTCTCCCGCAAACGCTACTAAAAAACATGTTTTTTAGCTGCATTTTCCCCCACAAACGCCACTAACATTAACAAATTTTACCAGCTCATTTTAATTCATATAAAACCCGAATTTTCAATATATTTTTTTGTAAATTCATATTCATTTTCAATTAAATTTTTACTCAAACCTTCATAAATTTCTTGAAAGATAGAGCATTTTTAAGTGCTAGTGATGAAGTCTTGCAAAGCTAGAATATGTAAATACATATAGATAACTTGAAACATGTGACAGACTAAAATTGCATTTCACAAGCAACTAAATATCCAAAAATCTAATAATTCAATTACACTCAAATTACCTGTATTTGTCGAAGAAGAAGTACCATAACAAATGAGTACCATACGTGCATAAAGAAGAAGTACCATAACAAATGAGTTCCAAATCCATGATAAAGGAGCAACAATAAGATCCAAAAAGCAAAAAGAACAAATCAAACTTTCTTCTAGTCCATTCAAATAAAACTAAAACAGTCATCTTTTGGCCCACTGTTTATTTCGTATTGTTGAATGAACAACGAGAAATACATGTTCATATGTATATGTAGTGTAGAACAAAAAAGGAGGTGTTTATCGCATTGGTTGCTAATTATAACGGTTCTTCTCTTTCTTCTTTGCAGCAGCAGGCCTTGCACTCCTTGCAGCAGCCTCTTGAGCAGCAGCTTTTGCAGCTGCATCCATCTCTTTATTGGATATCTTCTTCTTCATAGATGCCATCTTCTTTAACCGCTCTTTCACGTCAACAGCTGATGCATCCTCCTCATTCTGTTCAGTTCCAGCAGATTCATCTGGCCCATTGGTGGCATCTGTATTAATCAGCTGATCCTATGATTCTTTACCCTCCTTCAATTTGTCCTTCTTTTTCTTCTTCTTGGCACTTTTAGACTCCCCTGGAGGATTTTCCTTCTTTTCTCCCTCTCCATCTTTCTTTTCTTGTGCAACATCTGCAGTGTAAGAGACAACAACCAAGCTTAGAAGAGACTTCCTTTATGTAGATATTTGAGCAAAGAAATTGTTTTGTACTAGAAATGCCATCTTCATCCGTGCACGGTGCTTATTTACAACCAAGCAAACAACATATAACCTTAAAATGGATAACATGTAAATATAAAAAGATTGCGTGCATGCTTGCACTTCAGAAAAAATTTTCAGATTTTCAAACTTGGACTCACAAACAGCTTAAAGGTTGTTATGCATTGCGTCCCAAGAGACAACTTGAATCATCAACTACTGTTGATGATTAGATTCATTTTAGTATTAATTCAAACTTGTGGACGTGACTTGAATTGGGTAAAAGTATGATAATGTGACATTTTGTAATTGTAATTGATTTTAATTTTGCCAAGTTGACCAATTGGATGATGACTTGGACGTCGGCCAATGATGATGATAACGATGAGAAATATGCAGTCAATTGTTTGCTGATGAAAGTGCGTTAGGTTTAAAATTTTGTAACTTTTTAAAGGACTAAAAGAATAATTTTTTCATTTTGTAATTTTTACAACAAAATATAAAATGAGCCCCGATCCTCCTTTCATAAATTTTTAAATTTTTTAATGGTAAAATTGTACTTTAACCCACCAAAAAAGAAAAAAATATGATTTAGTTCTTTAAAAATTGTAAAGATATAGGCTATTAAAATGGTAAAATTGTATTTTTACTATCGTAAAAATATACAATTTAATTTCGACCCCCTCAAAATTTTTTTTAGGTTTGCCCCTATCCAATCAGCTTTCCGTTAATGAGATGTCGATTGAGTGACAATTTTGATAAATTTGTCCAACAACAGTGACTAAATTGACTTTCAATATAGTTTACCCTAAAATTTTACATAACCTAAGTTTAGATAAAAAAATAGACCTAATTATCACATTGAAATATAAAAATAAATCAAACAAAAAAGATTTTGGGACGATGAACATCTTAACCATCAAACCAATATACGGGGTTGTTTTTAAGTCCCTTTGAAAAGATTAATTTAATCCTAAATCTATACTACACAATCCGCAAAGTAATTTAATCAATCCAAACGTAAGAGAAAATTGTGGAGAAGAAACAGAAAGAGGACAAAACTTTATTTATGTCCATAAAAAAGAAGGGGGAAATTTTACAAAGGGATATGCAATTTTTAAAATGCTGGGTCTCAAACAACAGTGGCACGAAAGCTCATGTTGGTAGTCAAGAATTTTGCGTTAGAGGGACTGAGATAAAATTTTAAAAAATTGGTGGGTCTAAAGCTAAAAATCATGTTCAAATGGAATAATTAAATTCTTTTGAGAGGCTAAAATGCAGTTTTTCATTTGGTTAAAGTTAAAAAAGGATTAAATTGAACTATTAGTTTTTTTATGAGGGATTAAAAGGCAAGGGAAGTTGGATATGTGTATAATTTTTTTCGCCCACTCTTTTTCTTTTGTTTAAAAAATTCTCTCAATTTATTCCAATCCATTGCTTTGTTATTACATGTTTCTCGGACCGAGTAAACTCAATGATAGAGCACCCTTAACGGGGTGTCAAGTCCACTGCACCATTGCTTTGACACCATAGTTGTTGCAGAAAAAGGAAACATTGTTTTAAAAAAAAAACATAAAGGAATAAGGAGAAGATGATTTTATAGTGTTCTGTTTTGCAGTTCTTGATGGGGTATGGTAAAGAAGAAGGTGGTGCATTCTCTCTCTGCTTTTGATCATCCTTTTGGTTTTCGAAAAATCCCAGATGAATGGAATCAATGGATTCATAGTATTATGTTAGAATGAATGTGTTTGTTTTCTTTTTCTTTTTGAACATGAATGGAATGCGCAAAGACTGCGAGAACGATTTGGAGAAAGGACTTCTTTCACGGCCTGCGCATTTACGGGAGACGATACAACCGGGTTCGCCTACCTCAAGGTCTGCTCTGTTTCTATCCAATTCAGGGAAGGCCTTGGTGGTTTCAAATTCCACCAAGTCTTTTGCTTCTGGTTTTAATTCCGAAAAGCGATTAGATAAAAAGAAGTACGTGAAACAAGTGACTGGCCGCCACAACGACACCGAAATACACCTTGCCGCACAACGCGGTGATGTTGCAACAATTAGACAGATTCTGGCAGCTATTGATGATCGAATGACTGGTATAGTTACTGCAGCAGAATTTGAGGCTGAGGTAAGTCGTTTATACAACAATGTTTGCATGTTAATGTCTATAAAATGTGTTGCATTGGCATTTTGATCCTCTTTTACATGGTTTTTAATAAGGTGGAAGAAATAAGGGTAGCCATTGTGAATGAAGTGAATGAATTAGGGGAGACGGCGTTGTTTATCGCAGCTGAAAAAGGGTATCTCGATGTGGTAAAAGAGCTTTTGCCGTATACAACGAAGGAGGGTATTAAATTGAAGAATCGGTTCGAGCTTGATCCATTGCACGTTGCAGCAAACCGAGGTCATGAAGGTATGTATGAACAACTTTCTCTCTTACGAATCCTAAAGTTGCATCTTAGGATACTGCAGTTTGTCTCAGTTCAATACATACCTTTTATGCAGCCATTGTGCAGGTGCTATTGGATCACGATCCGAGCCTAAGTAAAACGGTCGGGCAAGCAAATGCAACCCCTCTTGTATCGGCAGCAACAAAAGGGCATACGGGCGTAGTACATGCATTGCTCAAGAATGATCCTAGCTTGATAGAGATACCAAAGGCAAATGGGAAAAATCCATTACACTTTGCTGTAAGGCAAGGGCATGTTGATATTGTCCAAGCATTGCTTGACATGGATCCGCAATTGGCAACAAAGACTGATAAAAAAGGGCAAACTGCATTACATATGGCAGTCAAAGGGGTAAGCCATGAAGTGGTGAGGCTGCTTCTTATGATGAATCCTTCCACTGTCACACTCCCGGACAAGTTCGGTAATACGGCATTACATATCGCTACTCGAAAAAAACGGACAGAGGTATCAATAATCGATTCATGTCATATATGAAACATTTTAGAAAAATGAAATTATCCTTACCTGTAACTATTTCCTGCAGATACTGAATGAACTTCTACAAATCCCAGACACTAGTGTGAATGCACTTACAAGAGACCAGAAAACAGCTCTCGACATAGCCGAAGGGCTTCCACTCTCTGAGGAGATTGTCGAAATAAAAGAGATTTTGTCTAGTTTCGGTGGCGTGAGAGCGAATGAGCTAAACCAACCACCGGACGAGCTGAGGAAAACCATGAAAGAGATCAAGAAAGAAGTGCATACTCAGCTAGAGCAAACCCTCAAAACAAACAGAAATGTGGATGGCATTGTCCTGGAGCTGATTAAGCTTCACCAGCAAGGCATCAACAATGCCACCAATCAAATCACAGTGGTAGCTGTGCTTTTCGCAACCGTCGCTTTTACGACGATTTTCATGGTCCCCGGGGGCGATCACCACAACGGGATGGCCACCGTCGCTCGAAGAACATCATTTAAGATCTTCTGCGTGTTCAACGCGCTCGCACTCTTCACGTCACTCGCTGTCGTGGTCGTACAAATCACAATCGTGAGAGGAGAGCTAAAAACAGAGAAAAGGTTTGTTGAGGTGATCAATAAGTTGATGTGGTTGGCCTCTGTCTGCACCAGTATTTCATATATTTCATCATCATATATAGTGGCGGGTCGGCGTAACAGGTGGGCTGCAATTCTTGTAACAGTTATAGGAGGAGTAACAATGGGTGGAGTTCTGGGTGCCATGACTTATTTGGTGGTGAAAAACAAAAGGACTCGAAAAGTTAGAACGAAAGACAAGAATTCAAGCATTCAAACAGATTCCCTGAGTTTATCAGGTACTGATACAGAAATGAACGCAATCTATGCCCTTTGATGTTCATACTAGTTGGAAACTGGCCGATGCTAAATGGTTCATTGATAGAACATACATGAATGTGTTTGGTAAGCTAGAAAATGGAACATATAGTAACCCAGTCTTGTGTTTTATTTTTTTCTTTAATCATGTTACATCATTTACTCGTGGGTAATTAATTAATTAGAAAAAGGAAAACTCGGAAAAAAAAAAGTAGTTTGAGGGAAATAAAAACTTTCATCAATTTTGTTAGGATAGTTACTATTATCGACTCGCGATCTAAATAGGTCTGCATCGAATTTTACACAGTTCGCATGTTAAGCTCTCATATCAAGCTCGTAAATCGATCTAGCATATCAAGTTCGCATAATGCTAAGTGTTTGCAAGAGGGGTGCTTAGACTCTCCTGCGAGGTTACACGTGAGATTATGCATGAGATCGCATAAACACATGTTAAATCTAGAATAAAATATATGTTGGCATACATGGAACCTATTCTAAAATATCAGATCACTAAATAATAATCATATCATATAAATATATAACATCATCTAAAGAAAATAGAAAAAGAAAAACTCAGACAATTTTTGTTTAAGTACATCAACCAATAAAACCCAAAAAAAAAAATGTTTTCATGGATAAATTGATAAATTAAAATTTTAAAAATATAATTATTTTTAATAATTATACATAAACATACAGTTTCAATAAATTGAAGCATTTTAGTTTTTGTCCCACCCCCGCACCAATGTGGCAGCCGACCTTTGAGTCATTTATAACAGAGTTTTCCGTTTTACCTTCTTCCTTTTTTATCCCTATTTTGGTCAACCATAAGCCTCTTTTTGTGTTCATCTTGTATAAATTGAGACACTCGATTTTTACATTTACAATATGAATCAATATTTATTTAGATGTCGAGATTAAAAAATTTGATTTATGCCTCAAATTTTTTAATGTGTATTTGTATAAGATTTTTTTATTTAAATATTGTTATAATAATTAAATTATATATAGTGTAAAATAATAAAAGAGTGACGATTCAAACCGTAAGAGAGACAAAAAATTATTAGAATGTGAGTGATTCATATCGTAGTAGGTTGTGTAAAGATCCACTAAAGATGGTGGTTTGGAAGTGTTGAAGTTGTATCTAAGTAGAATGGTGGTTAGTGCAATGCATTGGCCTTTATTTCTACCCTCTCCATTTACTTTGGGATTTTGAATATTCTTTTATTAAATTTAAAATTTTGAAATAATTTTATATCGAACTCAGCCAATTTCTAATCTCATTGGTCGTGCGATGATTGTGATAAAATTAAGACAAACTATTGTGTTTGGTTTTTAAAATTGCAAATTATTAATGCTCCGAAAAAATTAAGTGTTTATAAAACTCAAAATAATTACTCGAATTTTTTATAATAAGATAAATGGTAGTTAATTCTGAGTTTTCTAAGTAGTGATAATTATTTTTTATTAAAAAAGTACTCATATTGTCAAAAGATAATAAAAGGGACAGCTCATGAAGGCCCTTATGGTAGAACAACTTTGCATGCACCAGAAAATATTTTCAGAATATTTTCAATTGAAGGAAATATTTTATTATTTTTGGAAACTAAAATGATTACTGAAGTGTTTAAGTATATACAGTTGTCATTTGCAGGTGAGTTGAATGGTGGATATGCAAGCAAGTAACTAATGGCAAGGCATTTGATAAATTTCTGAATTTGCAGTGCTTTTTTCTTGAGCTTGGAATGTTTGATGTTATCTAGGAAGAAATAGATCAACAAAAATGGAACCTGAGGAGCCTGAAGAGAACTGAGAACATGTTGGTTTTTTGTCAGCTCACAAAACTCAAAACATGTAGTGCAAGAAAGGAAACAAAGCTAAAAGAACTCAAAAATGGAGAAGAAAGTCACTCAAATTTTCATTGCTTGGTCTGCTGATAAAATACAAAACAAGACATAAATGGAAATTTACAAACAACTAAAACTAGAATGACTTGTTCAAGCTTCTAAGCTGTTAAGTCAACTAAGTCACATCATTAGCCCATCAAATTTAGCTATCATAGCTAATCTTTTCTTAAAAAACAACAAAATTACATCTTAACTAAACAAGTCAACATGTTACAAACTTGTTCAAGCTTCTAAGCTGTTAAGTCGACTAAGTCACATCCTTAGCCCATCAAATTTAGCTGTCATAGCTGATATTTTCTTAAAAACAACAAAATTACAACTTAACTAAACAAGTCAACATGTTACAAACTAAATTAACATAGTTACATTAAAAACTAAATATTCCAAAAGTTACTGACTCTGCCATCTGCTGCTGATGCTGCTCTATTCTTGCTGGTGCAGTTTACTCATTTTGTTTTTGCTGCATGGTTGCCAAACATTGACACTCCTCCTTGGCTACCATGCTGCAAACTCCTATGCTTCTTCTCAAAGACTCAAACCTTGCATAAGAAAAGGGTTTACTCAAAATATTTGTAAATTGAACTTCAGAGCTACAATGCTTCAAATTAACTTCTTTTACTAACTCAGCCTCTCTAACGAAGTGATACTTGATCTTAAAGTGCTTGGTCTTGCCATGAAACACAGGGTTCTTGGCAATAGCAACAACTGACTGATTGTTAACTCTAACTTCAGTAGCTTCACTTTGCTCCTCATTTAAATTACTTAGGAGCTTCCTTAGCCAAATGGCTTGATTAACAGCTGCAACAGCTGCAATATACTCTGCTTCTGCTGTTGATTGAGCTACAGCACGTTGCTTCTTTGAACTCCAGCAAAAAACTCTTGAACCAAAAGTGAAAAGATACCCTGATATGCTCTTCATGTCATCAACTGAACCAGCCCAATCATTATCTGAACAGCTAACCAGTTTTAGCTCCTCAGTCTTTTTAAACTTTACTCCATAGTTTAATGTCCTTTAAACATATCTCAATACTCTTTTAGCTGCCTTGAGGTTTGTAACATTGCAGCAATGCATGAACCTTGATAGCAGACTAACTGCATACATAAGGTCTGGCCTTGTTGCTGTCAAATAGAGCAAGCAACTTACAAGGCTCCTATACCCTTTTTCATAAACTCTCTCAAAATCACCTTTGCTTGAGAGCTTCTCACTTAAAGCAACTGGTATGGTCACTGGCTTACACTTATCCATGCAGAACTTAGACAAAATCTTGGAAGCAAATGCTTGTTGTCCAATGAAAATTACATCCTGTGTTTGCGTGTCTTCCATACCAAGAAAGTAACTCATCTTGCCTAAGTCAGACATCTTAAACAAATCTTGCGTCTGCTTCTTGAAGTTAGTGATCAGCTCCTTCTTGCTTCCGGTCACCAGCAAATCATCCACATAAAGTGAGACAATTAGCAAAGTCTCAATATCAGTCTTCTTGACATAGAGACTGGGCTCACTAACATTCTTTTCAAATCCCAGTTTTGACAGGTAAGAGTCAATCCTGTCATACCAGGCTCTTGGAGCCTGTTTAAGGCCATACAAAGCCTTTTTCAATCTATAAACCTTGTGCTCTTGACCAGCAACCTTGAAGCCATCTAGCTGCTCAATAAAAATTTCCTCCTCGAGGAAACCATTTAGGAAAGCAGACTTGACATCTAACTGGTGTATTTCCCATTGTTTCTGAGCTGCTAAGGCAAACAATAACCTTATACTATCCAACCTTGCCACTGGTGCAAAGGTTTCAAGGAAATCAATGCCATATTGCTGACTATACCCTTTTACAACAAGTCTAGCCTTGTGCTTGTTCAGTGAACCATCAGTATTGTGCTTGGTTCTGAATACCCACTTCACTCCTGTGACTTTCCTATGCACAGGCCTGTCTACCAGCTCCTAGGTGTCATTCTTTTGGATCATGTTCAGCTCTGTCTGCATTGCTTCCATCCAACAATTTAATTTTTAGCTTCCTCAAATGTGCTTGGTTCCACAATGGTCATATCACACCTTTGATAAACATCAGTGATAAACCTTGTACCTCTAACAGGTACATCATCATAGTCCTCTTCATTTTCAGATTCATCCTCAATTTGTTGCAGCTCAACATCATTCTGATCTTGTTCAGCCATGCTTTGATCTGTCCCGTTCCATTTCCAAAAATTGTCCTCTTTGAAGCTCACATCCCTCCTTACCACAATCTTTTTGGTTGAAGGATCATACACTCTATATCCTTTCTTGGTGTTGCTATAGCCAACAAAGATCCCAAGCATGGACCTTTTCTCAAGTTTGGTTCTCTTTTCAGTAGGAATCAATGAATAACAAGTGCAACCAAAAACCTTTAGATGGGATACTGATGGTTTATGCCCATACCAAGCTTCAAAGGGTGTCCTACCTTTAACTGCATTTATTGGCAGTCTGTTGAGCAGATACACTGAGGTGTTGACTGCCTTACCTCAAAAAATGTTGGGTAGTTTGCTTTCAAACAACAAGCACCTGGCCATATCAAGCACAGTCCTATTCTTCCTTTCACATATACCATTTTGTTGCGGTGTGTAGATAGTGGTTAGCTGGTGTTGTACTCCAGCTTGTTCACAAATTTTCTAAAAATTTTGTGACACATACTCAGTACCGTTATCTGATCTGATGGCCTTCAACTTGCAATCTGCTTGGTTTTTTACCAATGCCTTTAGTTTGCTAAAGACCTCAGCCACTTTTGATTTCTGCTTCAAGAAACTCACCTAGCAAAATCTTGAGAAATCATCAATAAATAAAGCAAAATACCTACTCCCACTTAGTGAAGAGGTTTTCATAGGTCCACATATGTCAGTGTGTACCAGCTGAAGCTTCCCTTGTGCTCTCCAAGCCTTGTTCACTGGAAAAGGCAATCTGGTTTGCTTGCCAAGCTGACAAACTTCACACACATCCTTCTTGACTTCCACATGAGTCATATCTTCAAAAAGATTCAACTTGTGCAGTAGGCTAAGTGACTTGTAGTTCACATGTCCTAGCCTTTTGTGCCACATACAAGACTCATCTGCTGTGCATGCATAACTTCTTGCATCTAACTTGTTTACATCCAAATAAAAGATCTATCAAACATAGACACTGTAACTAGTTGTTGACCATTTTGATCATTGATCACACAACCATCTTTTTCAAATATCAGTATATATCCCTTTTCTAATAGTTGGCCAACACTCAAGAGGTTTTGATCTAAGTAAGGTACAAACAACACATCAGAAATGACTTTGTTACCTGTCAAAGTGCTGATCAGCACCTTGCCTTTGCCCTTGGCTTCAATGAATTCACCATTGCCTATTCTGACTTTGGACTTGTAGCTAGTATCCAAGTCTTTGAACAAGCTTTCCTTAGAAACCATATGGTGTGTGCATCCACTATCAATCAACCAATTCTTCCTTACCTTGCTTAAACTAGCAAAACATGAAGCTGTGAAGACATGCTCCTTCTGAGCTTAGACATCTTCAATAGCTTGAGCTTTGTTTTGTTGCTGAACAGGTGCCTTCCTTTTGTTCTTGCAGACTTTCTCCATGTGACCAAGTTGCTTGCAGCTTCTACATTGTATGTCTGGCCTAAACTAGCAAAACCTCTCCAAATGAGGGGACTTCTTGTAGTGTGAGCATTGTGGGGATTTCTTCCTGCTCACATCTTTTTTGGCCTTTTCTTTCTTCTCTAACCAAGGCTTTTTGCCCTTGTAACCTGAACTGGTGCTCGAACTCTCCTTGGTTCTGACTTGAAATGCTGAATCTGAATACTCCTCCATCCTATTTACCCTCATTTGCTCTTGTGTATAAAGAGTATTTATCAGCTCTGTTAGAGAGATGGTTGACAAATCCCTTGAATCCTCCAATGAGGAGATCTTGGATTCATACTTTCCAGAGAGTGTTGTGATGACTTTTTCAACCACTCTCCTATCACTAAACTCATCTCCCATCAGCCTGATGTTATTGATAGTAGACATGATCCTGTCAGCATATACTTTGATGGACTCAGACTCTTTTATCTTCAGGTTCTCGAAATCTCTCCTCAGGTTTATCAATTGCTATTGCCTGGTCTTGTCTGATCCTTGAAACTCCTCTTTCAGCTTGTCCCAAGCTTGCTTTGGAGAGTTGCAGGCCATAATCCTTGTGAAGATTGCATCTGAGACTCCATTTTGCAAGCAGGACTTGGCTTTATACTTCTTGACACAGTCCTCATTGTGTTGTCTAATTTGAGCTATGGTTGGATTAGCTCTCAAGGGTGATGGCTATGAGTTTGATTGAACCACACTCCATAGGTCATATACCTGCAGGTAAGTCCTCATATTCACTGATCATATGTTGTAATTCTCCTCAATAAAAATAGGTGGTTGTGGAGGTGAAAAGCTCATGATTTTAGCAATAAACTGATTACAAAGGCTTTTGTTTCTTTTCTTTCAAAACACATAACAATAACAGATAACTTTCAACAAAACAAGTCCCTTAAAGAATCAAGCTCTCGATACCATTTGTTGGTTTTTTATCAGCTCACAAACATAAAAAACTCAAAACATGTAATGAAAGAAAGGAAACAAAGCTAAAAGAACTAAAAAATTGAGAAGAAAGTCACTCAAATTTTCATTGCTTGATCTACTGATAAAATACAAAACAAGACATAAATAGAAATTTACAAACAACTAAAACTAGAATGACTTGTTCAAGCTTCTAAGCTGTTAAGTCACATCCTTAGCCCATCAAATTTAGCTGTCATAGCTGATCTTTTCTTAAAAACAACAAAATTACAACTTAACTAAATAAGTCAACATGTTACAAACTAAATTAACATAGTTACATTAAAAACTAAATATTCCAAAAGTTACTGACTCTGCCATCTGCTGCTGATGCTGCTCTATTCTTGCTGGTGCAGTTTACTCATTTTGTTTTTGCTGCCTGGTTGCCAAACATTCAACAGAACATCACTCACATGGATGTTTCGCTGTATAAGGCAG
Organism: Kokia cookei; assembly: GCA_039519145.1. Lineage (NCBI taxonomy): Eukaryota > Viridiplantae > Streptophyta > Magnoliopsida > Malvales > Malvaceae > Kokia > Kokia cookei. Next base: position 7,490,968 of record CM076900.1, on the reverse strand, counting down.
CAGCAGAAGGCAACATTGAAGTGTTCAATAATAAGGAGTGGCTTCAACTTGTGTCGCTAAAGACCGTAAACCATGACAACGTGCTCCATCTAAACTTGGCAACGTAGGAGGATGCTGCCTTTCTATTTCACAGATTTCTCTCAATAATCAAATTCTTCCTCATACCATATGTATTATTTGGTCCAACTTCGAGTATTTTCTTTACTATGATAAAAATAAAAAAGAGATCAGATTTTATCAAAAAATTTTCAGCAAGTGTCCGTCACTGCTACTCCAAACGAATGCTAAAGGTCAAACTCCTTGGCACGTTGCAGCAAGGTATGAACATTCTGCTATTGTGAAACTTCTAATCAAGCTTGCGCAACAGCTAGAGATGGAGATTTAGAGAAGCTGGGAATCGATCAAGTAAATGCAGTGAGGGAGATGCTGAGGATTAGGGATCAGGAATCCAACATTGCTTCACATGAAGCAGCAGGGTGTGGCAATGTCGAAGTGGTGAAACTATTGCTGGAGTTTGAAGACCCTGATTTTCCGTATTCTGCTAATAAAAAATAGGAGACTCCACTTTACATAGCAGCTAGGAGAGGAGACGGGCGCTTGCTGATTCTATTATTAGATCAAATGAAATCAAATGCTCATGGCGGCCCCCACGGTAGAACAGTTTTGCATGCAGCAGCTATGGCTGGAGATGCAGGTATATTGTTGAGTTAGTTCCATTTTTTATAAATTTAGAAATCAATAAAGAACAAGTCTATTGACATTTTTTTTGCTTGGATTTAGAGGCAATAAGGGTAATAATAGAGAAGAAGGGGAATTTGACGAATAGACACACCCCTCTTCATTATGCTTCACACTTAGGTTGCAAATCTGTTGTGGAAGAAGTGTTAAAATGGGATCTATTAGCTGCCTATATAGGTGATAAAAAGAGAAAGGGATGACACCCATTCTTATGGCAGCCAGGCAAGGCAATGGACAAACAGTAACAACGATTCTCTCTTATTGTCCAGATTGTTGTGAAAAAGTGAACAACAAAGGTTTGAATTTACTTCATTATCTGGCTTTTAGAGCCCCTTCCTCTTCATTAAGGCGTTCTCTTTACGAATTTGGTGGTATTGAGAGTGCCAACTATCTCTATAGAAAGCTTGGAGAAGACAAGAGATGCTTATTTAGTAGTGGCAGCACTTATAGTCACCGTCTTATTTGCAGCGGCAATCACTGTTCCTAGTGGTTTGAAGAGTGAAAAAAGATCAGAGCAATGCACTCCCCTTTTGATTCATGAGGCAACCTTTAAAGTAGTTGTTGTAACAAATGTATTGGCCTTTATTCTCTTTGTTTCTTCCATCTACATCCACTTCGGGACTCTAGATAGTATATTATCACAATTTAAGTTTGAGCGTCAAATAGAATTATATCGAACTCAGCTTGGTTTTGCGATCCTTGGCTGTGCAACGATTGTGATGGTGATTGCTTTCAGCACAGGTAGTTACGTGATCTTAACATCTTCCGAAGGACTTTCCATTGTTTCATATCTCATCGGCACTGCTTTTTTTTTCTCTTTATGTCGTTAATTTTGAATTTTACATCTGAAAAATAAATATAATAATATTACTTTGAAATCAGAATAAAATTATTAGTTGATAGACATAGACATACAATATAAAAAAAAAGTAAAAGAGAAATACAATTTGTGTAAAATAAGATTTATTAAATATCAAAGAATAATAAAGATATTGTAACTAATTTTCCGATAAAATTAAAAATTAGTATGACTAATAATTGAAAAATATGAAAATTTTAGGTTTTCTAACAATTTTTTTAATTAGGTGCGATGAGAGACACCTATAAAATCACCTTTAAAAGAAAAATTATGGAAATTCTTTTTATAAAATCACCAATTGAATTTACTTCATTAATTTTTTTGTTCTCTTAAATCTTCACATTGAATAAAGCACAAGCTATGTTTGCAAATAGAACAAATGGTGTGGAGGAAAAATGTAGGGAAAGAAGAATAAAAGGGAAATTGTAGGTCCATCTTCTTTTTCCTTTATACTTGGAGCAAATTTTTTATTATATTGATTTCTTTTAAAGAAAAGTAATTATAAGGGCTTATCTGTTTTACATTTACAAGTTAAAAATTCCATATAAATAAATTTATTTTTAATAATTTATATAAAAAATATAGACATAATGTCAAAATTTAGTAGATTCAAATGCAATAAAGTGTTGGGTGATGGAAGGGATGGTGCGGTGGCCGGAAGAATGATGGAAATAAGGGATGCATGAATGGGAAGAAGATGATGAACGGTAATAGAAGTAAAAGAATAGTAAAAGATGATGATGTGGTGTGTATAGTCAACAGTCATTAAAAATTTAACGTTCGATGACTAAAATGAAATTTTCTCTATCAACGGTGACCAAAATGTGAGAATATTTTGTGTGTGACCAAATTAAAAAGTCTTAAAAAATAGGTGACAAATTAAATAATGTACCCTTAAATTAAACATGTTAATATAATATTTTTCAAAAATTGAATCAAGAAAATAACATTTAATTGGAGCCATGAAATGGGGCGGGGATTACTTCACTTAGGCATCGGGTTTGCAGCCCAATGGTGCAATACGCATTTGGGGTAGGCCTGGGTGATGGCCTGATGGATTCGGTGAGTGTGCGTACGTGCACAAATAAACTGAGTAAAATTTGGATCATATAACTGCGTTTCCTTTTAAGAAAAACGACCCATCCCTCCCCACACTCTGTCTCTCTCTCTCTCTCTCTCTCTCTCTTCATTCCTTCTCCAGCTCTCTCGTCCATCTCCATTTTCGTTTGGTGCTAAAAACCAGTGAATCATTGAAACGTATTCCAGCCTTCCACCTTCTACATTCGTTTTCAACCTCTCCATTAAATGAAAAAATCCAAAAAGAAAAACAAATAATTCTAAAGGCTCCTTCATTTCTCCCCCTCAAGAAAGAACAAGAAAACCAAGAAAAGAAAAAAAAAGAAGCCATGAAACAGTTGCACAAGCAATCTAGCATTAACCATAGGCGGGATGAGGAGATCCCATCAACACAAACGCCTCCTTATTCACCCAAATCCTTAAAACACCCCAAATCTATCCCTAGATCCATTAACTATCTCTTCAAAGAACAACGCCTTCTTTTTATCCTCGTCGGCATTTTGATTGGTTCCACTTTTTTCATCCTACAACCCAGTTTGTCTCGTTTGGGTCCCACCGATGCCCATTCCCCCATACGCAGATCTTTCTCCAAGGACAGCACCATCTCCTCCGACATCTCCGTTATTTCCGATAACCACGAGTCCTCGGCTTCCTTTTCATCCGGTACAAACAGGCCCGTTTATGGCAAGGTGGGGCGGGTACCTGTTGGGATCGGACGGCGGAGAATGAGGGTCGTGGTCACGGGAGGGGCTGGGTTCGTTGGGAGTCATCTTGTTGATAAGCTAATTTCTAGAGGCGATGAGGTGATTGTTCTTGATAATTTCTTCACGGGGAGGAAAGACAATTTGGTTCATCTTTTCGGGAATCCCATGTTCGAACTCATTCGACACGACGTGGTTGAGCCAATTCTCTTAGAAGTGGATCAGATCTATCATTTAGCTTGCCCTGCGTCTCCCGTTCATTATAAATACAATCCTGTCAAGACTATCATATCCTTTGCCATTGGTTATGCCAATTTCGGTTTACCATATTTATTTTTCTGGATTTTAATGCTGTTTCTGTCATGTTTATGTCAATTTGAGATCCTTTGACTTGTGAATTTACAAGACAAATGTGATGGGTACTCTTAATATGTTGGGGCTTGCAAAGAGAGTTGGGGCTAGGTTTTTGCTGACAAGCACGAGTGAGGTTTATGGCGATCCGCTTCAGCACCCACAGAAAGAGGCCTATTGGGGAAATGTCAATCCAATTGGTAAAGTAGCCAGTGCTAAAACAATTATTCGTTTTGGTTGCTTGTTTTTCTGTTCATGTCGTCTAATGTTATTGTTTGGCTTAATCTGGTTAGGCGAGAGGAGTTGCTATGATGAAGGAAAAAGGACAGCTGAAACCTTAGCTATGGATTATCATCGAGGTGCCGGTGTCGAGGTACGGTTTTCTTGATTTACTTGTAGGTTGAATATCGTTGGCATGCTTGATTTATGTACAATACATATAATGGGTAGCGAGCACCTGCTCTAGAAATGATCATCTTCTAATATTTATAGCTATCAAGTTCTAATATTTAGTTTTTCAATCTTTTACCCACATCATAGAATCTTTGTAAGAACTGTTTAGCATACATTTATTCTCAAGCATTATGTAGAGATTACTTGGGAGTAAGTATTATAACCTTTGATGCTTAATGTGGGTGAGAATTGTGATAGGTTAGTCGGTTTATAGATCCAAGTAGTGCCATTGTGCTTCTGCTTCCTTAACCAGTCAACAATAGAAAAGGTTGGAGCTGATTTCACAATTTTATTTTAGTAATATGCTAAAAGAAAATATCACTAAACTGAGGTTGAGAACTGCTGTGTAAAAGTGCTTTAAAAAAGTTTGAAGAAGATAAAATCTTCATTTTAGACAATGTTGTAAAGTACAAAAATATATTTAAATGATATTCAAATTTACTAATATTATATATGGAATATATAAACTTAAATTATAACAAAACTATTAAACAATAATTTATTAAGTAATTAATATTATATTATATGAAATATATGGAATGTATAAACTTAAATTTATTAATATTTTCATATATGAAATATGAAAACTTAAATTTTAATAAAAATTTTAACTGACTCAAAGGTAAAATATCCTTATTTTCATATGTCTATTATTATTATTATTATTAGTACTAGTATACCATGTTATTACTATTTTGATATTAACAAATATTCAACTTAGAATATAATACAAATATAATAAAATAATTTGGGGTAACTCACTGTTAATACTATGATATATGTAATATAATTTTTTAAATGCTTTTTAAGTAATTGATATAAATTGTTCGTAAAATTTTATTTGAATATATAAATCATATTTATATTTTATCATCAATATAAATGAGGGTCAAATTTATAATTTGACACCCAAACTGACTTTTGAAAAGCTTTTGTTTGGCTTGAAAAACTATTTGTTTACAATTACTTTTGGCTTAAAAGGTTGGCTTGACTTAAAAAGCACTTTTGAAACATACCGGTAAACTAGCCCTATATAGTTTACAGATTCATTTTTAGTAATGTGCTAAATTAATGTGTCAATGCGTTCAGAAATGTATATAAGAGAACATACAACACTAGTGAATCATCAATATTCTGGAGGTCCTCTTTTGGTCAATTATTTGGAGCATTGAAGTGATCATCTCATCCTTGGTCAAAACCCAAAAGATTTACTTTTATTGATAATGACTTGAACCTACATCTTGTACAATTTAAAGCCTTGTGGTTTCTGTGTACTGAACAAGTGTTGGGTGTAGTGGTAAAGTACATTGCACTCTCAAGAAGAGAATGCGAGTTTGAACCTTGGAGAGAACATTGTTGGGAGAGGCAGCCACGAACCCAAACATGAACGGTAAAACGGACACGTAGAATACCAAAAATTAATAATGTTTGTGAAAGGGAGCTAAAAGGTCATATGCCATGTGAAAGATCCCTTGCACGTGATGATCAAATGATGATTCTTGCGTTTGCAGGTGCGAATTGCTCGTATCTTCAATACCTACGGACCTCGCATGTGCTTGGATGATGGGCGTGTTGTTAGCAATTTTGTTGCTCAGGTTTATTCGTCCTTCTAATTGTGGCATTTGTTTACTATAATAGTTGAGATTCGGATTATATGTACATATTCTAATAACTTTCTTTGTTCTGCAGGCCATTCGGAAGCTACCAATGACTGTTTATGGTGATGGCAAACAAACACGCAGCTTCCAATATGTTTCCGATCTGGTATAGCCAGTTTTTAACTTGTGTACATTTCCTTATGCTGTCTTTTTCTTGCTTGACATATGCAAATGGGGAATGATTTAAGCATTTATTTTGGCGTTTGGATTGTGAAAGCTGGAGAGAAGCATTAAGTTGAAAGAATTTCGATTGTTTTTCTCATTTGGATTAGAGCTAGGATGAAAAACTAGTTTTATAACTTCTTTTACTTGAATAGTTAAAAATCAGAGAATTTGGAAGTCAAGAACATGTGAATACATAAAATGGAAGATGATTTCAAACTGAAGCTCATGAATGACAGGTGGATGGACTTGTTGCTTTAATGGAAGGTGAGCACATAGGGCCCTTTAATCTGGGCAACCCAGGAGAGTTCACCATGCTTGAATTGTCGGAGGTTGTCAAAGAAACGATTGATCCAAGTGCAACAATAGAATTTAGACCAAATACTGCAGATGATCCACACATGAGGAAACCAGATATCAGCAAAGCAAAAGAGCTCCTGAACTGGGAGCCTAAAATCTCTTTAAGAGAGGGGTTGCCTCTTATGGTGGGTGATTTCCGGCAACGCATTTTGAATGAAGATGAAGGAAAAGGAGTTTAAACAGAGAAGAATAACCAAAACAAACATGTACAGTGTGAAGAGCATCTGTAATTTGCCAATTCATTTATTTTTATTATTATCATCATCTACAGGGAGATGTGTTATTCCTTCTTTTTTTTATGATATTATTAGTTCAAAGTGTTAACATCTACATTGTGCAGTTGTTTGCACGAAGTCAAGTTTTGTATTGATTGCTTTTTGAAGGCCTTTGGTGGTCTGGCTGAAGTATATGTTCATCTTCCTTCTTCTTTTTGGTCCTGCTGATTAGCTATAACCCTATTAAAGGCATTAATAATGCCTTTGAAAGGCTGCACTTAGGCTTTGTTTGTAAGTTAATTCTTTCAAGTTCAAGCAATAAAATAAAAAGAAAAAAAATATTTTTATAATTTGATTTTGAGTTTTCGTGTCTCTTCAGTACACTAATCTTGTGCAGGATTCACTTATAAATTGTGTAAAATCATACTGATTGGATTTACCTGGGACAATATGAATAGAGAGTAAAATGATTTACTTGATTTTTAGGGGTAAATTGTTTTATGGAAAAAATACATTTGTTTTTTCTTTGACTTACCTCATTTTATTTAATCTAACACTGAAAAATTTATTTGAAACAAACAAACCCTTAAAAGTTGGTGTGCCCAACCCATTTCATCTGCTGCTTAGTTTTGTCAGGAGTTCTTTTCTTTTTTTAATTAAATTATTGGTCAATAAGTTTTCCATAATTTTTACAGATGTCCAACCTGAAGAAAACAGCAGGCCTTTATATATACCTTTATATATATTTGGTTGCATTGCCCCCACCCACCCACCCACCCATATGCCCTTTTTTATTCTTGAATAAAGTCTCTTAGAAGAACTGCAGTTGGGGCCATTCTTCCTTGGAAGGCCTCTAGATATCTGTACTCCCAAAACTTTACGAATATCATTTATTCTTTAAACCTTGGTAGTAAATTTGTTGATCAATTTCAAGTTCTGGTGTAAATCAAGATGTGAAGCCATAAAACACTTAATTTTTTTTTTTAAGGGGAGAGAATAGAGAGGTAAAGGAAATTCAGGATCGAACTTAAAAGAGTTGATGACAATCATGACTACATTTCAATGGGAGTCTTTTGTCGTTACACTACAAGCTCGAATGATGTCAAGTAATTAAACACCTAAATTTAGATCTAAAATTAATCAACCGCTTAAGAAAAAGAGAAAAAAAATGGGAAAAGCAAAGCAAAAAGATCGCATAATCAATAGACAAAGGGACCCCATACTATTTTCCAATAACAAAAGCCCTAGTAATGAAGCAATGAGAAAAATCTGTTGGCCAATCTATGAAGAACTCTTGAATTGGTCCAAAATTAAAAGGGGTTGGCCATTTTGGGGGAATATAAAAAAAGTCGAATGAAAAATTTAAAAAAAAAAAAAGAAAAAGAAGAGAAAAGCCATTTCCAAGCATCTGATTCCAGTTGAGATCGTGAATGGGAATTTGAAGATGAGCATATGTTCCATAAGAATCTGAATAAAATCATGAATGTTAAAATGTTTTTCATAAAAATTGTGTGAATTGCAGGAACACGACCGGACCTGCTCCTGTTTGTGTTTACTGCAATAAGAGAAAGGGGCATTCACCTTTGCTTTCCTCTGCTTGGTTTTAAATAATAATCCAACACTTGGACCACAACATGTTCTTCATTCTTCCCCAGCTACCTCATGCGCAATTACGGTATTAAAGCTCAAATAATCTGGAATTAAAGGGACACAAATTTAATGTAATAATCCATGATGCTTTGCTCTGTCAGGTCCTGCCATGCTTGCTGTATCATTTTTACCGTTGCTTTGTCTCATATGACCCTTTCAAAACATTGAATTCACAGAAAATGGACTGATAATGTAGGCCATCCCCCCACTTGCACAACGTAGAAGACAAATTTTGATTTAATTTTCTTTTACTGAAAAAATATATTTTGATTAAACAAATGCTGTCATATGAAAATGTAGCCTCAACTCTTATGTTGTCCCCAACAATCAAATCTCTTGTTAATCTCCTCATCATAAAAACATTAAACTATACTCTGTAAGGAGGCATAAATATAAAAAATTCCCCATTTCCACAAACACATCAAATTCATGGAACTAAATTAAGCGATAAATTCCATTATCGGTCACTAAACTATGGATATGTTTGCGTTTTGGTCATTGAACTATTCAAAAATTTTCATTTAAGTCGTCGGGATCTTACAACAGATGCTATATGATTTAATTTATTTGCATTACCTGCTCCAATTGAAAGCTCTCTTTCCTTTCTCTTCTACAATCCTTTTTTTTTTATGGAACAACTTTGGATTTCATAAATTTGTGAACAAAAATTCAAATATTTTTTTCTCCAATCTCCGACACTGATCCTCATATCAACTTGGATCTAAAGTATGTTTTTTTTATTTGTTGATGGGTATTGATCCACAAGACCATCGTTGAATTGTCGTCTGGATTAGTTTAACTTTTTTTAGTTAAATGATCAAAATAAAAACTTATCCATAATTTAATAACTAATGATGTAATTTATTAAAATTTAAAATATCATAAAAAAAAAAAATTTGTGAACACCTTTGGTCTGGGCTTTTTTTTAATTTTTTATTTAGAATGTACATTTCTACTCATAACTTCTTAATTCTTAAATGGGAAGAAAAATACATTTGAACACGTATCTTTCTAATCATTATAATAAGAATTAAATTAAGGTTAATTTTTAGCCCAAAGTTAAAAGGGTTGCATATAGTAAAGGCAGTTGTTTGAGTTTGTGTGGATTTGGATGAACGGTGGGTTGAACTTATTTTTTGTCTTACGTTACAGTATCACTATAATATTTAATTTCACTATCATCGTTATTTTTACACTAACCACGAGTAAATACAACGTGATTTCAAACCCACCCACCCTTAATCATAAAAGAAGAAGCCAACTCTCTACTTTGGGTCATTTTCATTCATTAAGTTTTAAACATTACATAAAAGTTGGTTGCATCCATTAAAGATGAGATTCTTCAATTGTATTTTGGTCCTTCCGGTGCAAGAATCTAAATTAGCTAAAATTTTGATGTACTTAATTTAAAAAGATAACATTTATGGATTCCAAGATACAAATCCCAACACATGTAACCCCTTTCCTTATCTCGGATTATAGTCCTGGACTCGAGCATAAAGGCGAAACAACCCACCTCCTTTTGGAACTTGCTTTCTCTTCTTCTAAGCCCACTAGTTTATCCTCCGGAGCTACAAAAAAAAAAAAAATGAAGAAAATGGATATTTTTTGTGCATCGCAAGCTTCAACAGCCGTATGTTTTAGCATGGATCAAGCAGCTTCCTCCTCTTGTTCCTCCGCATCCGCCGTCCAACTCGGCGGTCGAGCCATCGACCGTCACAACCCCATCATTCGAGACGCCAAAAGGTTTACCAGAACTCTACCTTCCAACCCTTGTACATCTCAGCCACCGCCGATCAATCCTTTGCCTTACCATCAGCTTAAGAAGAATGAAAAAAAGTGTTCAAGCAATGATCATGCAAGAAAGGGTTCTTCTTCTTCTGGTGTGTCAGCTAAGTTGAATGGTCATAAGAAGAAGAAGAACGGTTCGTCTAAGAACAGTACACCGAAGCCAAGTGATGTTAAAGACGCAGAAACTGGTAGGAAAAGCTCTGCCGCCAAGGCGGTTGATTTCGTCACCCCTCCTGGTTCCACTAGGTATCTATTGGGTGATAATAATAATTCTGGGTTTTTCGATGGAATACCGGAGTACGATCCAGTTTGGGCATTGGTCCCTGCTGAAACAAGCAAGATTCAAGCTATAAAACAAGATCAATCCATTGTTTCAAGACCCTCTTCATCATCTCCCCCAGAGAAACCTTCTAAAGACCAGGTTTCCTCCATTCCTCCTAACTGGTTAAATTCTATACTATGCTCAAATTTAAGATTTAATTTAATGTTTTAGTTTAACCCTCTAATTACAAATGAAAACACAGCAGGGGGACCAAAACTCTAATTTGATCCCTCATAATTCATCCCTGTAAAGAAAAAGTTGCAGCTAAATCTTGAAATCTGAAAACTATCATAAATTTTGGGTTTCAGGTAGTGGTTTTAAGAGTGTCATTACACTGCAAAGGCTGTGAAGGAAAACTGAGGAAACATTTATCAAGAATGGATGGTACATATAGTCTCTCATCTCCATTAATTAGTTCACCTTTATTTATTTTTCACATAAAATTTTCCATTTTCAGGTGTTACATCCTTCAACATCGACTTCGCAGCTAAGAAGGTGACAATCGTTGGAGATGTAACACCATTAGGGGTATTGGCTAGTGTTTCAAAGGTAAAGAGTGCACAGTTTTGGACATCCGCCATGCCTGTTGCTGCTTCGTCTGCAAATATGACAAACAAGTAGAGCTTGTCTCTATTATGAACTTCGAATGGGAACAAAACTAAAGAAAAATAAAGTAGTTTTGGCTTGTGGAACTGTGTTTTTTTTTTTTTTTTTTAGTTATTTGTAAATGATGGAACTTTGTATTAGATGAACGAATCAGAATCTCTTTTATCTTAGAACAAAGTGAAGAAAAAAAAAAAAAAGTAGGCGATTTTTTGTTGGGATGGTATGGTGAAGGCGAGCATCTTGTGGATAGAGAGAATAATGTTGGAACAATTTTGCTTTTGAGTTTAAGGCTTCAGCTTAACTCCATCTACTTTAATGTGTGTACCCATATGTTTGGTTGGAGGGAATGGTTATTCCATTCCTCATTAATCACTGAAGAATGCTGATGGTAAGGCAAGTCCAAGTTCAAATTTAAAATTTTTAGGTTCAATTTCAAAAAAAATATTATTTATATAAATTTTATATATTTTCTATAATTAAATTGAAATAAAAATATTTTTAATATATAATTAAATTCAAGTTATTTTGGGGCTAATTTAGTCATATATACGATTTTTTTTTTTGGTACAAAGAGGAGGATTAAACCATAACTTAAACTATACGTGGTCAAGCCACTTCGAAATAATTATCATGTAGTGACTATAGGACTTCACGCGGTGGTTGCAAGAAAAAGCACCTACCCACCGGTCTTGAGAACACCATTAATGCTAACCCATCAGTTACCTTGTTACCCTTTCTGAAGGTGTTGGGGATCAACCCGATTAAGTAACGAACAAGTAAAAATAGTGGAAGAAAATTTTACTATAATGGCAAAAGAGCGAAGAGTACAAAAAATGGAAATAAAAATTAAACTTCGAAAACTCGAAAACAAAAAACCCTCAAAACGTAAACACTTAATTCTCCAAAAGTGTTAGAAGTTCTAAACTCTAATGGGTATTTCTAATGAGTGTATTTTCTAAGGTTGTAAAAGAGCCTATTTATAGGCTAAATTTCTAGGTCAAATAATAATAAAATAATCTAGACTAATAAGAGTTTGACTCAAACAAATAAACGAAGTTTAATTGAAACAATTAAACAGAGTTTAAACAATTAAACAGAGTTTAACTGAAAGATTATTTCTCAAATTTGACTTGAAATAGGAGTCATAATTCAACAAATCTCCACCTTGACTCGTATTTTCATAATGTCATCTTTGCCAAAGCCCGTCACGGGCCTAACTTGAACTATGCAGGAAATTAACTGAGTCGAATCTGTGCTTAGAAGTTGGAAGTCTTCTAGCCTTCGATTTGTGCACTGCCAAATCAAAACTAACCCGGGTTTGATTTTCTCGAATATAGTGCCCTAACTTTTCAAAACCTACATCCAAAAGAGAACCTCTCTTCAACGAAACAGTCATACCTTTTTCCTTCCTATGACCAAGTTGTCTCTGCTCCAAACTAGTTGACTTCAACTCCATAACGGACGAGGGACGTTCGATTTCACCGGTCACTGTAAAACCTTCCAGAATATAAAGACTGTCGGCCTTTTTACCTTTTAACAAAACGAGAGCCCCACGAGAAACCTTAATGTCGCTCGACTCGATGTTGATTTTGCAACCTTTTGAGTCTAAAATACTTAAGGAGATGAGATTCTTTTGTAAATCAGGTATATACCTAACATCTGATAGTGTCTTAATCGTACCATCGTGTATCCTAATTTTAATAGTACCAATACCGATTACCTTACTAGATGAATCGTTTCCCATGTACACAACTCCACCTTCAACTGAACTGTATGTGGAGAACCATTCTCTATTAAGACACGTGGAAAGAACATCCTAAATCTAGGATCCATTCGGACGTAAGCTTGGAGCTTTTGCTCGTTGACATTAACAAGAAATCATCACCACTTTCATCGGCCAAATTAGCACCAGCTAAAACTTCCTCGTTACTCTCAGCAGCCCTTTTATTTCGTACTTTGTAACAATCTGCTTTGATGTGACCTAATTTATTACAATAGCGACACCTTTTGTCTCGCTTCTTTGATGTTATCAAAACAGAAGCTTGCTTATCTACCTTGCTATCAGAACCAAACTCATTGTCGAGTTTATCTTTACTTAACAAATGACCCTTCACATCCTCGAACAAGAGTTTGTCTCTACCATAAATCAAGGTCTCCCTAAAAGACTTGTATGAAGGGGGTAAAGAGCACAACAATAGCATAGCCTGATCCTCATCGTAAATCTGAACCTCAACATTATTTAAATCATTCAAAAGAGTAATGAATTGACTGATTTGATCTCTAAGAAGCTCACCTTCGTTCATGTGAAACGTAAATAGACGTTGTTTCAGCACTATACGGTTAGCCAAAGACTTAATCGCATAAAGAGTTTCTAGCCTTTTCCACAAGGTAGATGAAGTCTTCTCCATCAATACCTTCTGCAATACCTTATTCGCGAGACATAATTGAATTGCAGACAGGGCCTTTTCATCAAGCTCTTCCCATTCTAATTGATCTAGATTATTAGACTTTTTTTCGGTAACGACCTTTTTCAAACCGGTTTGAACTAGAATTGCCATCATCCGAACTTGTCATAGATTAAAATTTGTGACACCATCAAACTTCTCAATATCGAACCTTATTGTTGCCATCTCTGAACGGGTTGATCTGCGAAAATCGAACAGGCTCTAATACCACTTGTTGGGGATCAACCCGATTAAGCAACGAACAAGTTAAAAATAGCGGAAGAAATTGAGAAATTAAACACATAAATTTAACGTGGAAAAACCCCTCCGAAAAGAATAAAAACCACGGACAAAGATAATTTTACTATAATGACAAAGAACGAATAGTACAAAAGATGGAGATAAAAACTAAACCCCGAAAACCCGAAAACAAAGAACCCTCAAAACGTAAACACTTAATTCTCCAAAAGTGTTAGGAGTTCTAAACTCTAATGGGTATTTCTAATGAGTGTATTTTCCAAAGTTGTAAAAGAGCCTATTATAAGCTAAAATTTTAGGTCAAATAATAATAAAATAATCTAGACTAATAAGAGTTTAACTCAAACAAATAAACAGTGTTTAATTGAAACAAATAAACAGAGTTTAACTGAAAGATTATTTCTCAAATTTGACTTGAAATAGGAGTCATAATCAATAGAAGGTATGAGTAACTTGAACCATCCAAGGAAGTTGCAACATGTTCTTAATAGAACGTGTCACGACTGAGAAATGTTGATCAGCTATATATTCGTTTCAGTCCAAGGTTCTAGGCGAGTTGGAGACCTTCCAGAGCTTGAATAACTTCAGTGCTGTCCAACTCGAGAAATTTTTTTTTTTGAAGATTTAGTAAAATAGGTTAGTTTTGGAGAGAGAGTATGAGCGCGTTCAGTTGGGCACGTTTTCTGCACAGTTGGCAAAAAAGCTTGTCCAACTACGCAAGCTTTCTACACAGTTGACAGGAAAGCGTGTCGAGCAGGACGAGTTTTTGCTGACATGTCAAGGAAAGTGTATCTAGCTGAACACGTTTTCTTTGGAATTTTCAGAAAACGCTTTCAGCTGGACACACTTTCCTGACATGTCAACAAAAGCGCGTCCAACTAGACGCACTTTCACACACTCTCTCCAAAATCGACTTATTTCTCTAAATCTTAAAAAAAAAAAAAAAGACCTATTTGATCAATTAAAAAAAAAACATATATACACAATTTAACCTTATTTTGGAGAAAAAAGAAATTTTTTTCAAAGAACGATCCGAACGGAGTTAGGCAGGTTAGGTCAGCCAGCCATAGATAGGTCTAAGTTCATTCAATGGAATGTTATTCTATCTTTATTCCCTTCGCTCTTATAATAACAATTCTTTGGTCATACATAAGAATATTTATTCCATGCACTATTGACTGGAAAAAAAATCAAATTTGCACTTAAAAAGGTATTTATATGAAAAATAAATAATAAAATATAATTTTCATTATTTTAATACTTCATATATATATATATATATATATATATATATATATATATCATAGTAAATATAATTTGTAATATCTGTTATTAACTACTTTATATTTTATCATATTTAATAAATTTTAATAATATTAATATTAAATATTTAGTTTTAAATAATTATAATTATTGTTTTGTTAATCATAATTTAATATTATTATATTATAATTATAAAACCATTTTAACAATTAGACTACAATTTTTAACATAATTTATAGTTTAATAAATAGGGTAAACTACATCTAAGATCACTAAATTATTAGTGAGTTTACATTTTGACCACTCAATTTTAAAAAGTTACAAAATGATCGTTGAATTATTCAAAAGTTTTCATTTAAGTCACTAAGCTATTTAAAATATTTTTATTTAAATCATTGAGTTGTAATTTTTTTAAAAGCCCAACTAACAAGCTCTAAGCTATTATTCAACAATTGGTGCGTTGGATCAGTACCCATTGACGAGTAAAAAAACATACTTTAGATTCAAGTCGATCTGACGGTTAGTGTCAGAGATCGGAGACGAAAGTTGTTTGAATTGTAGTTCGCACATTCGTGAAGCTCAAAGTTGTTTCATAAAAAAATTGAATTGTAGAAGAGAAGGAGAATGAGAGATTTTGTTTGATGCAGGTAGTGCAAACAGTGAAGACCATATAATAGTGATTTTACCAGCATAGTGAATTAAATGAAAACTTTTGAATAGTTTAGTGACCATTTTGTAATTTTTTAAAAATTGAGTGATCAAAATGTAAATTTTTTAACAGTTTAATGACCTTAGTATAGTTTATCCTAATATAATTTATTTAAATTTTCATAAGATTAGTAATAAATAAAACATTAATTTTTATGAGAGGGGGGTGAGCGTTCGAACAAATCGAGTAAAAAAATTTCGAGTTGACGAGTCTTATTTTATCATCCTAACTCGATTTAAATTTTTTTTTTGAATCAAGTCGAGTGAAATGAAATTCAAGTCGAGTCAAGTAAAATTGTTTAAGTTAAATTAAAAAATTAAACATGTCAAATTAAAATATTGTTATAAAATAACTAATTCATGTTAGAGCAAATAATTTTGAAAACATTTTCAAAGTAAAAAAAAATATATATATATATATATATTTTATTATGATAAACTTGAATCATTAATTAACTTATTTAGGTCCCAAAATTATTATTTTAGAAAATTTTAAAGTTTTTAACTTTCTTTATATATTCTTTAGAATTTTTAAAAAATATATTTTTTATTTTTTTAAAACATATATATAAATGTTAGAATTTTAAAAATTATTTTTATTTTTTTTGTAATTTTTGTTGAGAGAGATCAATTTGTTCATTTTCAAAATTAACAAGGACAACAGGGATATTTACACCAATTTGTTATTCGAATTATTTGAGTTAGTCGAATTGCACATTAATTTAAGTTGATTTGAACTCAAAACTCGAATTATTTATTCAAGTTGACTCAAATAACTCGATTCAATTAACTCGAAATTTAAAATCTTTTTCGATTTTTTTAATCGAACCGAGTTTTATTCACTCTATGAAAGGGTAGAATTACATCTTCACTTTATTCCTTATGAATCCTTTAAATTATTTGGTTAAACCAAACAATATGATACTATAATTCATCTATTCCATTATGTTCCCAAATTATTTCTACATTCCATTGTCATATTACATCCATGTTCTCTTTTGACTAACTATTGTGCTAAGGGAGTCCTTGGTTTTCTATTTGACCAAAAAGAATGGCATCTTTTAGGCATTAATTAAAAAGAAAACTGATACTGCAAAGTGTGGTTAGGCTAATGCCATGCCCCATTCTCCCACATTGTTCCCCCATTGTTTTGATACTGCAAATCCCTTTGAGCTTCCCTATAATATATATATATACATACATACATATATACATATCAGTATAACTAATGAATTTGAACTCTTAGCCTGAATTTTGTTTGGGGATTCCTAAAAAGAAACAAACAGTTTGGTTAGAGTCTACTCAATTGTGAATGTCATTTCTTGGAACATGTTTCAATATCTTTTAACACTTGGTTTTTGGGTCAACATACAAATCTTTTATAAAACTTTTAAAGATTGACAACATGGGGAAAGCTATTGGGAGGGCTGAACTGAAATAAATGATAATTAAAAGCTAAAATTTTATGGAAGGTCCCCCCTACTATGCATTTTTTTTATAGAGTTAATCTTATTTATATTTTGATTTTTTTGAATAATCTCGTTATAAGGTCTGATAATATATGCTCTTTTTAATATAATATCTAAAACTATCAATAGTCCCTCGCCAACCCATAAATAAAAAGAAAATGTGCTTCAGCACACTCGAACCTACGTCCACTATTTTGATCTTGTTTAATTCTTCTACTTTTTGAAATGTGCTTTTTTAGTCCTAAGGCTTTTCATGTAGCAATATGAC
Source organism: Kokia cookei (assembly GCA_039519145.1). Lineage (NCBI taxonomy): Eukaryota > Viridiplantae > Streptophyta > Magnoliopsida > Malvales > Malvaceae > Kokia > Kokia cookei. The sequence continues at coordinate 7,473,615 of CM076900.1, read as the reverse complement.
GCATAAAATTTAGTTTTTGTACAATTGGACAAATATTATACATTTTTTATTAAATGCGCAAAAAAATTGTCCAATTATATAAAAATGCTAAGATATATATGTCATGCCATTACATGTTTGATAAAACATAAACCACATCAAATTATTTGATAGGGTTGATTGAAAGAGATTGACTTCAATACTAAAAACGCACTTTAAAAGTACAAACACTAAATCTGATCAAATTATAGTAGATGAACTAATTTCACCTAAAATATTAGAATCGAACTAGATCGGTTAGTCGGATTGATTGGGTTGGGAGCCAACCAAGATAGCGGTTCATATAAAGGGGTTGATCGATTGACTTGCAAATCGGTACAGATTGATTGAATCGATGTGAAAATAACCGCTTGAACTAGTCTTCTCTATTTTAAATTTTTTTTTTTTTGATAATTTATTTGATCGAATCGAATGAACTAGACACAACCAGACACAAGTAACCTAACTGGTTCAACCACCAATCTAATTCTTAAAACAAGTAGTTTTTCACCCATCAGGATAAATATTTGATACACAGTCAAAGCAAGAGCATCATGCAATATCAGTGAACAACACAACACCTCATCACTAGTGAAGTACAAAATAGTGGAGGACTTGTGAATAAATATTAATAATTTTATTTTGAACATAAAGAATACTATTTGATGCACCGTTAGTATACAAGTCTCACGCACCATTACTAATACTTTTTTATAATTAATTATTAATTATTTATGTTTAAATAAATTTATCAGTACTAACAAGTGGTTGAAAGAAGTGGAAATTGACTTATTCCTCGGTATTTAGGACTAAGTTTGAATCCTAGAGTCAACATTGTTGGGAGGGCTTTACTTGAATATTATCCTCGGTCGGAACAAAACTACACTCAAATTGTAAAACGGGTGAGAACACTTGTGGTTATACCAAAAAAAAATTAGTATTTATGTACAAATCCTTCATTGTATTTTATTTTATTCAATGATGATGTATCATATTATTTTTCAGTAATGATGCATAGAACTCATCCACTAACGATGTATCAAATGTTCTTCCTAAACATAAACTCGAAATTCAAACCCAAAATTCAATATAACTCTTAAATTTTAAACCTTAGATCCATTATAAATCTTAAACCCATAACTAGAAACATAAGAAAAATAATTATTATAATTAATATTTTATATTTAAATAAAACTATTAATAATTATTTGTAACTCAACCAATATTTTCTTATTTTATTCAATAATATAATGTGGTATTATTATTTATTGATAGTGCATAAAAGTCTTACTCACACACCAAATCTTATCAACATAAAATGTTTTAGCCAAAAGCGTTATCTTCCCCATACGCATGAAAACTTTCCAAGTCATGCGGTTATTTTTATGAAGAATCATTGGATAAGTTTAAAGGTTTGTTATCCAAATTTATATTATAATAACAAAATATTTTCATTGTTTATATCAGGTTTTAGGCTCCATCTTTGAGCACTCTTATTTTGTTGATGTTGGTGTTCAATAAAGAGGAAATAAGAAAAAGAAGATGATGGTGGTAACTATGAGACGGATTCACCTATTATAAGTGGAGAGTCGAAAGAGCTGAAAGAGATGGAGACAAGAGAGAAGAAGACAAGAGAAAGCAAAGTAGGCAAGTAAAAAGGTTAAGTGGAGAGAAGGGAAAAAGATCTTTCGTAAATCATGTGTTGGGGTATATATAGGGGGAGGTCTCATTGTCATATAGTGACATGTCATCGAAAATGCGGATGGTAGGCCGTTTGAGTGGTCGGCTAGGTTCAGTTATCGTCAAGCGTAAAATTATATGATCTTGCTTTGACATTCTCTTTACCAAGATAGTACGAGGTTATTATGCTTTAATGGTTTTTGAGTAGTTCCCTTGATAGAGATAAAAAGCAAGTGACCTCCTATTGGTGGTACGAAATAAACGGATAGCTAACCACGAATGACTATTCGAATGATCACCATCAAGAGTATAAAGCGGAGGACCATCCGTGAGTACCTTCTAAATCATTACTCATACTGCCACATGCCCAAACAAAGTTAGGTATAACATTGTTTGGATTTTAACATTTTGATATCCTTAAACCATGACTTCTTTTGTAGAAGAAAAAAAGATAAACTAATATAACTGCAACTTTGAAGCTTCCATGCCAATGAAGTATGTGACACTGGACCCAACTCTAACTTGTGCAAACTGTTAATAATGGAGCCCTGGAAAAAGTACAAATTCAGGTGGTAAAAGAAAAAGCAAAAGAAGATAAAAACCCATCATGTTTTTTTAACTCTTACACTTGTTTTTTTATTTTATTTTCTACAATATAAAAACATTAACTTTCAACTATTTTTAAAATGAAACCCCTAAATATCATCTATTTTTAAATTGGTGTTTGATTGAAACTCTAATTCAAGTGATCACACTTTCATTCTATTGCTTACTCCCAAGTTTTTATATTCAATTAATTACCAATATAAACATGTAATAAGAGATGTCCAAAGTTTGAATATTAGATTAGGCATTCGTTTCTTGCCATTCAATTGGACCCTTCTCTTCTCTTTTACCATTTGTTTACATAATTCGTATGGATAGCCCTTGGACGCCATCTTCCTCATTGGAACAAAACCCTTACCTTTCATGTTGCGACTTACTTTCCATTGATCACAAGCATCATCTACCTTCTTCTCCAAGCAACCTTAATGCTACTAAAGGACATCATCAAGAGTTTCTTTATCTCGATCTTACATTAGGGCCACCACCTGACCCTAGCTCTAACCCTAACCCAGCGGTGGCACCATCGACCGGCAGCCGAGCTCGGGCAAACCCGTTTCAGAAACTTAAAGGAGGCAAAAGTGAAACCATAACAGCACCATATCCATGGGCCACAACACGACGAGCCAGGGTTCATGACCTTAACTATCTCCTATCCAATAACATTCGCACCATCAAAGGGCAGGTTGAATGCAAAGTGTGCCAAACGGTTTACACCATTGGATATGACATAGAAGAAAAGTTGAAGGGGGTCAAAGATCTTGTACTGGGCAACAGGCGGAGGATGAATGATCGAGCCCCCAAGTGTTGGATGTATCCCAGGCTTGATAATTGCAAGACCTGTGGGAGCAGCTTGAAACCAGTTATTGGAAAGAAAAGGGACATAAACTGGCTGTTTTTGGTGTTGGGACAAACGCTGGGATGCTGCAAACTATCAGAGCTCAAATACTTTTGCAAGCATACAAGGAATCATAGGACGGGTGCCAAGAATCGACTTCTTTATATTGCTTACCTTGAATTGTGCAAACAACTCTATCCTCATGGTCCTTTTCATCTTTGATTTCATGGTTTTGTTTTAGGGTTTGGATTTTAATTACCATTTTCTTTTTATTTTGTAAAATATTACACAGTTGAATTTGAATCCTCTAACTAGCCACATTTGTGCTTATAATTTCATCCAAATACATTTAACATCAAGTTCGAATTAACATTTAATACCTAAATTAATGATGTTAATGATTAAATTAATAAAAAAACTTTACGACAACTCTTTGGGTCAGAAGCTCTTTGAAGTCCCTTCAAATTCAGTCGAAAAGATTCTACAATTAGATAATCACTTTCTTAATATCAATGTATGACTTTATGTTTTTTTTTTGCTTAATGCCCTGCTCTTTTTCTACTAAAAACATTAACAAAGAAACCTTATTAATATAATAGTGATGAAGAAAATTAAGAACACTTGACAAATTGGATTTCGCCTCCTGAGATCGCATTTTGTTGTTGTTGCAATGATTCTGCAATGAAATATTACAATAAAAAAAAAGTATCCAGTCTCTTTCAATTTCAAAATTAAGTCGATTGATTCCTTTCAGAAAAATAAGAGTAATTTAATCTCGATTAATTTCGAAAATGAGCAACTAAGGATAACAAATCACGACGTTAATGTTTTCCATCAATTATATATGATTTTGATTGATATAATAACAAATTAACCTTCAAAGTTTACACGTTCTCTCAATTTGATCCTAATTTAACAAATTTATCTCACAACATTTGTGTAAAGGTTGAGGTTGGATTTATTGATTTTTTTTAAAATTAATGCCAAAATAACAAAATATATAAACATTGAAGGCTAAATTTATTATTATACTAATCAAAATTATACGCAAGACATTAACATCGTGATTAGTTCTCTTTAGTCATTCACTTACTAAATTAATAGGGACTAAATTATTCCAAATTTTTTTTTAACAAAAACTAATATGCTCAATTGAAAGAGACTAATTTACTTAATAAAATATAATTTATGGGAAAAAAATAAATAAAATGCTTTGAATGTAATAAACCCGGTTTGAGATTATATGAAATAAACCAGCTTAAAATCATTTAGAAAAAAAACCATGTCTAAGATTTAATAAATCAAATATTTTCCATTTAAAATTTTTTAAAAGAGAAAGAATCACTCCTTAAAAATCTCAGTTGTAGACTTCTTTTGAATTTGAATTTAGAGTTTGAATCGCATTAGAACTTTCTTCACTCAGAAAAGGATCACATAAATCTGTTGAACCAATCGTCTTTATTTCTCCACTTCTCAACCTAAAATTTCTCTTACTGTTCTCATAGTTTTCTTTTCGTTTTCTGTTCTAACCTTTTGACATGGGTATTAACCCCATCCTCTCCAACCCTCTAATAATGACGACGAAAATTTACTAACACTGTCGTTGTCAACACCATCAGTGCCGCCACCGACATCTTCGTCTTCCTCACTAATCTCAACACCAACATTGTCAGCTATGGGGCAACAACAAACCCCAACCGGCTTTAACCCTATTGACAATTCTGGAGAGATTGTGAACCATCCACGTCCCTCTTGTTCACGTAGAGGCATCCCACCACCGTTCCCTTGGGCCACTAACCGACGTGCCACGGTTCACACCCTTGACTATCTTGTATCTCACAACTTGACCAGCATTGACGGTGATGTTCATTGCAAGAAGTGCGATAAGGTTTGCAAGGTGGAGTACGATTTGCAAGAGAAGTTCAAAGAGATAGCGGATTTTATAAAGGAGAACAAGTTTGCATTGCATGATCGGGCACCCGCTGAATGGACCACACCCACATTGCCTAACTGTGAAACTTGTGGCAGCACCTTGAAGCCTGTTCTGAAGAAGAAAAGAGACATAAACTGGCTGTTTTTGCTGTTGGGGAAGATGCTGGGGTGCTGTAAATTATCGGAGTTGAAGTACTTTTGCAAGCATACCAAGAATCATAGGACGGGTGCTAAAGATCGAGTCCTTTATCTCACGTACATGGGTTTATGCAAGCAATTAGATCCCAATGGACCTTATGATGTTTGATCTCCCTTTTCCATTTATGCTTTTTTTTTTCTTTTTTTCTTTTTTTCTTTTTTAATTAAGTTAATGCTCCAACGGAAAATAAATTTTTTTTTAGAACGAAATCTTCGTTGACATCAAATTTTGTCAATGATTCTTGGATAATTTCGAGTTTTTTTTATTATAATGTTATATAAACTTTTGATGGGTATGTTCCATGGGATAATTTAGAAGAGTTGGAGATTCACCTTAACTTTTATATATATATATGTCCTTACAAAAATGTCGATTCATATTATCTTATGAAAAAAGTTTGACGATTTTGGAAAAACATTTTTTAAAATTTAAAATCATTGAGGTTTTTATTTATAAAATATGAATTACCATTTATCTTTACCTACCTTATTAAAATAAAAAATTAATTACCAAGTCATTTTTTATTAATTTGATTTTCGAGAAAAATTATATAAAATTATAATTTCATGTTTCTGACAAATCAATCAAATTTTTTTAATCACCATTCGTTCTTTCTATTTTTCTTACAAAACTAGATCCATTCACTAATTTATATCAATTGTCCAATTTACCTTACCACCCTTTTATAGTTAGGGGTGACATCATATCAGTTTTTTTTTTTTTAATTTTTCAAATCATTATTATAATTCCGTTTGTTTCGATTCATTTTTGGTTTTTCTATATAATTTTTTTATTTAGAATTTTTAAACTTAATTTGATAAATAAAATTTTATTTTATTTTATGGTTTTTGAATATTATTTATTAAATTTTCAATATTTTATTTTTAAATATTTTTTTCAACTTTTATATGATATTTAAAAATATATTTTTATATGGAAATTTTAAATTATTTTCAAGATATTAAATAAAAATATTTATATTTATATCATAAGAATTTAATTTAAATTATAAATTAAATAAAAATAAACCACCTTTTTTTTTGTGTGTATATTTCAACTTACAAAACCGAAAGCATATTTACTACCCAGCCATTACCTCAGCTACTAGTTCATCTACCAACCATCTCTCTATTTCCCTACCTATTACATCCATATCGTCGCTCCATTCCTGCCATTCACATTCTCCTGCTACCACCGTCTCTCCCGCATCCATGTTTTGGCTCACTAGTGACTTGCGCAGGCTATCTTCCACATCTCCAATGTTCCATTTCCCAACAGACTTCACACTTGGATGTAGGTGATGCTTCATGTATTGCTGAAACATCTCCCCTAGCTTTGAATTAATCCTATCAAACATCAATCGCCTTTCAGCCCTTGACCAGCATTTTAGATAACCATATTTTTTCTCAACTTCTTCGAATGTCAACAGATTCACCGGACATTCTGGAGAATGGCATCTCGTTAAGAATGTATCCAGGTCGGCTCCTTTAATTCCAGATTCAACCAAGACGTCATCTATGTACATGGATTCCCAACCCTCTTCGGCCTTCGGTATCCCTTTGTCCTTGGCGAACCCGATGGATACTTCATCACCATCATCTTCACTCGAAAGAAGCATAATTCCTTCTTCATATGCCTCGGATTCTAGCTTTAATAGTTGAAGTTGCATCCGAAGGCCTAAAAGCATAAACAGAACTAAAAGTTAGAAACTCATGCAGTGAAAATGCAGAACAGAAGGTTTCATGCAGTATATGAATTGGATGAACTTATGGCTTTGATTACTATGGAGATCAGCGCTAATACTCTCGAAGCATTCTGAACCAGATGAAAAATCCTCTGTGAAAGGAGCTTCTATAATTGAAACAGGACTAGGCTGATCAGGCTCCTTAGAGATCAATCGAGATTCTTGGTCGGATACAGGGCAAGGCAATGTGGGTTGCTTGGAAGGTCCCTCTGATGGTTCCTGGAGAAAAAAAAAAAACAAGAGATGAGTATAGGAAATTCTATTCAACACAACTATAGGAAAGAGCAACTTAAGACTGCATCTATTATCCGCATAAGTTCTACCTTTAGGCCAAGAGTGCCCAAGGTATTAGGCTAGTCAATATCGCTATATGCAACACAATGAGAGAGATTGAGCAATACATGTTAGAAAATATAGTAGAAAGCAAAGCAATACATAATTGAATCTTATATAGGTAATGAAAAGTTGCACATTAAAGTACATGTCCTTGGCACATATATTTTGGTACAAGATGTGTTTTCTCATAACATTTTATAGAAAATTATGTCCCAACTTTTATGAAATTTTATGAAAAAATTGTGCTATTTCAATATAATCATTGGATGCAACTTTTGGGAAAAAATTGCACCACCAAACTAAACAATACATGCATAAGATTTACAAGCTAAAACACTATTGAAGAGTAAAAAATAATACCTGGGAGTCCAAATTATCCGAGTCACCGGTAGAAACAACAGCATTCACTGAAGTAGGAGCTGACAAATCCTTATGAAAAGGTTCAGAAAGCACAACCTTTTTCTGATTATTGGCATCCACTGCATTTTCAAGAACTGAAGTTGAATTCCTGGTAGTACAAGCAGTTGCCCCTGAAACCATAAGGTTGTCTTCGGCTTGATTATCGGCGTCTGAATTTTGCAGTAATTGATATGGTGTGAAAAGACTATCTAGTGAATTATCATTATTTCCCCTGTTATTACTGCAACTACTAATTGGACATTGAGATTTCTTAACAAGGAATCTTTGATTGCTTGGCAATGAAGCTTCTCTCTTGGAACCATCTTTTCGAATCACATGTCGGTCTATGCAACGAATTCCATGACTATTGTTAATTCTAAGATTTCCAAAGTCAGTAGAACAAGCAGGAACCAACGGTGGTCTTGAAAGACTACCAAGACATCCATCCTTCCAACCATCCCCACTTCTAATGCCTGAAGGTTCACTCCACACTGCTGACTTAACATGATTCCCAAACTCACTGCATCCTTCCTCACCGAAGCCACTACTAGAATTTGCAGGGCACACTTCCTTATCTGAGATGGTAAGCATTTCACCGAGTGTGCTTCCCATACTAATCAAGTCTACCTCTTGAGGCCTATGTGTTTGTTTCCACCTCTCAGATAGTCTCTTCTTGGCCTCCCTACTAAGAGATGATTCACTACAACCGGTTGATGACCTCCTATGCTGCTTATTCCACCCAAAGTTATCTGTGTAAGACACTGTTGTTACATCTGAATCATTTGCAGATTCAGATCCAGATGCATCACAAGAATTTACATTCCCAGCATATCCTCTAAACCTGGAGGTTGAGACTTTTATTGAGCCATTGCTAAAGCGATTTTTCATTCGTCTAGTAATCTCTCTGGCAATTTTCCTGGACTCTTTAGAATTATGCATTGAAAACTCAATATCTTGGTGAAGATTTTTCTCCCCCCTTAGTTCTGCCTCCCTATTTAGGATACCCAAGTTTCCAGCACTACCAGATGGAGGATGATGAGTAGAACAAGGTGATGAAGCAGTCAGGGCAGAGTTTTGTGACTTCTCTAGACTTGGTTTCAGGACAACAATTGTTGTGGGTAAAATAGGCGGTCCATTTTTCTCTTCTAATTGAACCTTAGGTGCCTTGAGGCTATTGTGAGTAGCATATCTCCCATAAGATTGATTCAGAATATCTTCTTGATACTGCTGAGGGCACTTCAATTGAGTTTCTCTCCCTGCCTTTTGGCCTAAACAAACATTTTGGTTTTTCAGAGTGTGTGATGACTTCATAGTCGAAATTCGATTACAGCGAGACTGAGGTAGCGCACCTTGCAGATCATCCAAATGCTTTGTGAATAATGAATCTGGTTGATGAAGGAATTTCACCAGAATATCCGCATTTGAGTCTACCACCTCAAGGGTATCACTGAATTCCCCAGAATCTAGAAGCTTTTCATCAGGTGAAAGACCCTTACCCTCCATAAATTTCTGCTGAATAAAGACCAGTTGAACATCAGAAACCTTTGAATTTGCAGCTTCCTGCGACGAGTAACCACCAGTCTCCACTTTTGTTGCTTCTAATACTTCAAAAACATCTTTAAATTCTTGCTCCTCCTTTGAGCATTTCCTAGAAGACCGCCGGCTACTGAATGTACCACCGTTTTGAACTTTGGCTTGACTAATCTGGGTTCTTTTCCTTTGCTTGTGGTTAGGCTGCAGAGGTGATAGTCCATCAAGGCCCATTAATCTTGCTATAACACTCAGTGGTCGTCTTCTAGATTCATTCTCTTTCGACATCTCTTGTGCTAGCAGCTTCTTCATTGGAGTCCCCGTTGATTGTTTTGATGATCTCCAACCCAGCTCAAACTTTAACTGCAACAAGAAAGAAATACTGCTTGGTTATAACTATCAACTCACTCAATATTTGGTTATAACTGCAACAAAACAGCGCACCATATCTCCCTTTGTAGTATCACTGCTACAAGAACCGGAATCAGACGTCGAGTTTGGAAATTTTCTCTGTTTTCCTGGAAATGAGAGAGGGAGACAGTTTTAGAAGCTACGTATAAAAACATGAGAATTAGCAACCCGGCATCTAAGCTAAGCATTTGTAGCTCGTCATATCCTTAGAAAAGGAAGCAAAATCATGTTGATTGCACCATAGAAAAGTCAAAAAACAAGCAAATTTACTGAAAGCATAAGCGAAGGATAGAAGGAGGAGATAGCCAAAAAAGCAAAAGTAAAACAACGACGCGTTTGGTGGTAACAGTCTGAAATGTTCCAATTTGAGGAGCCAAAAATGGAATCTAAAGGATTTTCCTTTTGCCTAGCAACCAAATCAAGTGAAAAGCAGACCTGTAAAAGAAGGAGAGGCAGTTGAAGCGTTGAAATCAAGCCTCCGTTGCCAAAACATCTCCATTTTCCAGTGGCCTTAAAGTAAGGAAAAGAAAGAAAAGAAAGAAAAGAAAGTGTTAGTTGGGGATAGTTATAAGGGAGAGCGTGACAGGGGCGAGGAGCAGTAAAAGAGGTCCGTTAGAGGCGTGGAAAACAGGGAAGAGTGGTGTTGTTAACATTCAAATACTGTGAGAGTGACTGTTGATTGTAGCTCAGTCTGCTCTGCGCGGGCAACTGTTCACTCCTCCCCCAACTTGCCTTTTCCATTTTTCTAATCTTTCTTTTTCCATTACCACTTTTTTTTTTTTTAACCGCAACAAATTTTACTTATTTTGAAAAAAAAAAAAAAATTACGGATTCGAGTTTTAACCCTTGTTCTGAATTTAGGATGGGGGATGCTTGTGCCACATTAAATCATATACAATTAACTTGTTGCATATTGTTGATACCGAAAATGATTCAAAAATGTCTGGTCCAAAAAAATAGAGGAAGAAAATAAAAAAAAAAAGAAATCCTTTTCCATTTCGATCTTCCTTATCAATGAAGTATTTAAGACTATTTAAACCGTAGGTATTTTAGATTAGATTTCGAATTAAATTTTAGATCGAATTATTATATATTTTATTAAAATGGTAGAACAATGGATGAATCCTTCAACCAAAGTTGGGTAGGTTTTAAATTTCACTTTTTTTCTTCTATGAACGTTGATAATAATAGAGTAACCTGCACACATACCACGTAATTTGACCCCAGTTCCCTAGCCTAAATAATGCATTGCCTAGCCACCTTTTAGCTGCTTCATTGCACCCAACTCTTTAAGGGGTTAAGTTGCATCACACTCCCTAACTATTGCTCAAATTTTAAATTGACCCATGACTCTAAAAACATTTTAATTAAATTCTTTATATCAGTATTATATCAATCAAATCCTTTTAATTTAACTCTTAACTTCAGACGGTAAAGCATATTCGAAACACATCAATCAAATATACCATTTCAACATAATAAAAATTAAATAAAAATAAAAATATCAATTCAACATGGGAAAAAGAAATAAGTAGGCGTCAAATCAAAGATGTTTTACTTTCACCAACCATTCCACGTATATTTTTCACCAAGGCATGATTGTCTCGGAATGCCTTTATTTCAGTGTAAAAAAAACAGCCGATGCAAAAGACCGTATTTAGAAATAAAAAAATTTGAAACTTGTCTCCGTCATAAAGAAAATGTTTTAAAGAGCCCATCCACAGCAACAAATTAATGAAAAGCGGTGTCTGATTACCCTTTTCTAACACTGGTTCTTGCCTGATTTCTTTTGCTACTTTACTGTCTCAAATACCTACCATGAACATATAAAAAAAAGCTTTAATCATCCAAGGAAATGCAATATAAAACTAAGATGGCAACACTTGATCTGATAAAGCTTGTAAATGGTTCAAAATCCAATTATTTAAGCATCAACCCGAGCCGTAAACTTTGGTTTTTCAGGTTCCGAGGCCATTGCCGGTCACCTACAGCTGCCCAACCAGCTCACCCATTCAAAGACAAACAATTTATGGACAAATTCGGTACTTAAATGCAATTGACCCTTTACAGTGTAATCCAAACGGTTTAAGTCCAAACTAAAGATGGGGTTTAGGGTAAAAAATAACAGTAGAAAATGATCATGCAAAGAAGGGAATATTTGTACCTCTAACAGTCAGGATCAGACATTTATTGTGTGATTCAGGCAAGACTGCCATGTCACAGACCTTTGTCCGAAAATCAAAAGAACAACTAAAAGTAAAGGGTACTGCAGAAGCTGCAGTATTTTAACTACACAAGGAGTAAATAATTATAATACCATATCCAACAATTCAACTCCGCACACTCACACTGCTCATACTTCACCTGTCTCGCCAAACAATCAAAGTATGAATGCTGTGTCCATTAACATGCACAGCATTGAAATAGCAGAAACATTGACATCTACGGGGTTGTCTAATGGCTGATCTTACAAAGGCTCAGCGGGAATAGAGTGACAGCTAAGCTGAACTGAAACCAGTGGCATCCCAAACATGTCCCTGGAACAACCAACAACCTGGTACAGAAATGAAGCAAACCTGTGATCATACAACTAAGGTCAACCACATAACAACAAATTCTAGATGGAAATGGCCCCTTTAATCTATAGACTAGTAAGATCGTTGGCAACTAGCTGGCCCAAGGTGCAAAAGGAAGAGGATATCAAAGGTAAGGGAGGAAAAATAATCTAAATATCATGGCAAGTGATTCCTGTTACAAATTAAGAACTGCAATAAAACAATATTAATGTACATATGTTGTGATCCGACAGCCATGAGCTCAACTCGAATAATGATTTACATGCACTTGTCAAACATTGAACATTAATTCCTACCCTCTGTTTTTCTTCTTCTTAAGGAAGAATTCCGAGATTTGCGTATTCAAAGCCTTGTTATCTAAACAAAATCATTCTAGCAAATTCTCACTAATCAAAGAAGCCTCAGGATGAAGCAACTAGAGTATAACATCAGTAAAAGTAGCTATTGTACAGCAATCTCTACCATGGTAATCATTCTTATCTTACTTGGCAGAATATTGACTCCCAATACGCAAACACGGGTTGAACCGCCAGCCTCTCATTAAGAACTCCATTCAGAGATATCAGCATGTATCTTATATCCTTCATTAGCCACTGCAAGTTTTACAAATTACTCTTATATAGGAAACGTCTCATAGCATTTCCTAGGTTTGGAATAGGATATATTGGTAGGATTGTTCATGAACCACGGCTTCATCACTTCATTTACAACCATAAGTACCACAATGAGCAATCAACCATTGTATTATGGCTATGTAACAAAAAACATTGGTATCACTATTTCACCACAGTTAATTTAAAAGGTAATAGCAAGGTAATTTTCACACACTCAGGGTAAGCTGCCAACAAATTCAGAGGTACTTGAAAGTCATCACTTTAACAACGCCAGAAATTCAAGGATCGATAGTATAGCAAGTTTTCCCATTTTTAATTATTATTGAAGATTATACTGTCGCTTTTAATGGTGACGAAGAAACATTTATATACATGTTTGTATAAGAAATAGAGAGGATAACAGGAGCTTGAAGTTAACTTCCATAATATATAAGCTTAGCTCAACTAAGCAATGTTTAACTTTATACTAAACAAAAAAAAAAAAAGAAAAAAAAAACTTATGTAATGCAACATTGAATAAAACGGTAGGAAAAATAAGAGAAATAAAAGGAAATTAAAAAGAAAAAAACAAAAGGGACCTCTTTGTAAGAACATGAGTCTTCATCTCAGAAAATGAATGAACTCCAAGACACTCAACGCTTCACTGTGCCTTCCCTTTCGGCTTTTTCGGCGAAAAGCCTAGTGGCGATCATGTTATCAACAAAGTACTCCCTGTAAGGGTGATTCTTAGGAACAAGTTTCCTGAACTTTTCAAATTGTTTCTCAGCTTCAGCTTTCTTCTTCAGTAACGTGTAGATAATCCCCATACACAAATATGGCCTAAAATCCTTTGGATCCTCCTTAACCAAACCTTCATAAACCTTCAAAGCTTCTGAATGTCTCCCTTCAATGACCCGAATTTGAGCAATTAATAGCTTGAAATCCCTGAAATCTTTATTCTTCTTCTCTTTCTTGCACTTCTCCATTGCCCCTTCAATTCTTTTTTCCAGTTCTTTCAATTTCTGACCCGAATCCGAATAAGCCATTACAAGACCGTGAAAAGCCTCCACCCGATCTGGGTCTTTGGCCAATATTTCTTCGAACTCCTTCTTGGCTAGCTCGAAATTGCCAGAGTAGCTATGAATTTGGGCTCTTAACATGGGCCATTCCGAGTCTTGGGGTTCGAGACGAATCAAACGCTCGATAACATCGATAGCTTGATGCAGTTTCTTTAATTTGATCCGGACCTCCATCAGAGACCGCAGCGTTTCAACGTCATTCGGTGTCTTCCCTAATTTTTGTACCAGGGCTTTCTCTTGCTCTTCTAAGGAGACCATCGATTCCCTCGTGGAGGTCTCCATGCTGGATGTCGTCAGGGCAGCGAGAGCGGGTTTCTGGTAGAAGCGGGCGAAGAAAAGCGCGGCGGCAGCAGTGACAGTAATGCAGGTGGTTTTGAGGAGGGGCGTCAGAGTTTGGAGGAGCGAATGCGAAGGCTTTGGGGGTTCAAAGAAAGGAGTGGAGGAAGAGGAAACCCTGATGGAGGATAATTTGAACGAAGACGAAGCCCTGAAGGAAAGAGAGAAGATGGGTTTATAGGAATAGGGACGGTGGTGAATGAAAGAGAGACGGAGAGGTTGGTGACGGCAGTGTAACGTAGCAAAAGACTCCATGGTTACAGAGAGAGAAAAAGGAGAGGTTTTCTTTGGTATATTGGTCCCTAAAACCCAGGCAGAAGATGATAACGAAATGGAAAGAGGGAGAAAGCGAAAAGTTCAAAATCAAAACCCCTTCGAGCAACGAAGAAAGAGGATCCCAAAATGTGCGGTCTTTGAAACCCAAATTTGATGCTATGTCAAACTTTGCTAATTTGAAGCCCCTCAGTCAAACAGCCCAATCCACCAAATGCCATCGCCTCTTTTATCCAATTCACCCTTCTCCGGATTTTTTACTTAAATAATACAAAAAAATAAATTAATAATCAAAATGGTATCATCAAATTATTATTTACCAAAATAGTATGTTTAGTTAAGTGGAGGAACTCTAAATGGCGGCACTCAGGGGTATTTTTAACAAGTGTTTTTTTTAATTTTTTATTATTATTTTTATATATTTAAAAATAAAAAAATATTATTTTATTAGTGGAGGGATTTAAAGTGACGGCACTCAAGGGGTTTTTTCAAAAAAATATGAGAAAAATACGACAAAAAAATACCTGACACCCAGTGGAGGAACACAAAGTGACGGCACCAATGGAGGAGTATCAAGTGGCGGCACTCAAGGGTGTTTTGCCACTTGACAGCACCCCATTGTGCCTGTGTGTGTGTGTTTGTGTGGGTTTTTTAAGAGGTGAAAATTAATTTGAGTGGTTGAGAATTTTTTTGTTTGTGATAAAAATTAAAAAAAATAAATTTTTTTGTTATAAAATAGGTGGGAGGGGGGACCAACGAAAAATGAAGGAAAAAAGAAAGAAAGAAAGAAAGAAAGAAGAAGGAAGAAGGAGAGGAAAAAAAAGGTAATATGTTTATTTTTAAATTTAATTTTAAAATATTTTAATTTGTTAATTAGTAGTGGTAATGTGTTTGATTTGTTATTATAATTTTATTTGTTTAATAGATTGATTAAAAGAGTAAATTAAGAGGAGTGGAAGAAAGGTAAGTTTAGTTAATATTTTAAGTATGATTAATTTTAAAATATTTTAATTTGTTAGTTAATTTGATTATTTTAAGTTTTTCGTTTTCTTTAATTTAATTTTTAATTGATTTGTTATTTAATGTTGTTATAGTTGGTGAGTAAATTAAGAGGAGAAGAATAAATGTAAGCTTGTTATTATGTTATTATTAATTTACTTTAATTTAATTTTGCTAGTTAGTAATTTAATTTTGTTGTTAGTAGTAGTAAGTAAAAAATATTGTTCATATTTATTGATTTAAAATTTAATAATGTTTAAATTTTGTTAGTTAGTAACTTTATTATACAAGTCATAAGATTGTTTAATAAAATGTGAAAGAAAACTATTACAAGTGTTTAATAAAATTAACAATAATCTATTTTTAAGTTATAATTAAAATTAGTTACAATTATGAAATTAAAAAATTTATTATTTTATAAAAATAAGAGAGTTTTAATAATTCACAAAAAATTAAACTTGGCTAATTAATTTTCAAAATATAATATACAAAATAATTAATTATCAAAATAATATCCCCATCATATTATTGACCAAAATATAATATAAAAAATAATTAATTATCAAAATAATAACCCCATCATATTATTGACCAAAATATAATATAAAAAATAATTAATTATCAAAATAATATCCCTATCATATTATTAACCAAAATGGTACAAAATAAATTATTTTGTACCATTTTAGTAAATAATGGTGTGTGGATACTATTTTGGTTTATAAATATATATTTTGTACAATTTTAGTAAATAACACATTTTGGTATTTAATTATTATTTTTGTATTATATTGGTAAACTTATGTATTGAACTAATTGATAATTTTTTTTCAAGTTACAGAATGACTTCATTAATTAACTCGAAACGTCCTCACATAGCCAAATCAGTGAATGCAGATACACACCAAGGCAATATGAATGTAAAAAAATAATTATTTTTTCATTATGTCATTCACGATATTATTATTTGTTTACAAAATTAATTTTGGTTATACTAATTATTTTTGTAAATTAACAGGAAGAGCTCGCGTATCGTTCATTGAGGGGTCGTGCACAGGGCCTTAAATTCCCCCCTCATGAACGTCTGCTTCCGTACTTGCGGGATGCCGGATTTGCATCTGCAGCATTGATCCAAAAATTTGAGTTAAGATATGATTTAATCAATGCATTGGTGGAGCGTTGGCGCCCGGAGACCCACACATTTCATCTGCCTTATGGGGAGTGCACTGTGACATTGGAGGATGTTGCGGTCCAACTAGGGTTACCAATCAATGGTGTACCAGTCGCCGGTGTTAGTTCGTTTCAAGAGCCGGCAACGATGTGCATCCAGTTACTAGGTCGCTCACCTAGTAATAACAATGACTTCACGTCGTTGTTATTTACATGGTTGAAGAGCAATTTTCAGCACTTACCCGAACATGCAACTGAAATGGAGGTTTCTTGGGCCGTTCGAGCCTATATTTTGCTAATGATAGGGGGCATACTCATGCCGGACGCAAATAACAATAAGATCCACTTGATGTATTTGCCTTTGCTAAGAGATTTGCGAAAGATTCATGAATATAGTTGGGGATCTGTGGTGCTTGCCATGCTATACCGAGAACTTTGTCGCGCCACAAACCCTTCTTCCCGGGATATAGGTGGATGCCTAGTGCTATTGCAATCTTGGGCACTATATCGGATGCCATTCTTGGCATCCGTTAGGCACCAAACATATGTTTTTCCACTCGTTAACAGGTGATTACCATATACCCTAAATTTTAATAATTTGACATATTTTATTAATTATATTAATCTAACAATTTATTTTTTGTTTTCTTAGATGGAAAACAAAGCCGGGGATCGGGAGGCAGTACACAGTTCCCATGTATCGTTTGATGCTAGAGCAATATGCTGGGGAAGGGGTATGTTATTCATTAACATGTTAAATTATATTACTCGACTCGTGTTAATATGGTTGCATGTTAGTAAATTATATTACTTTAATCTTATTAATATTTTGACATGTTATTAATTGTGCAGTTCATCTGGACCCCATATATACAGCCAGAAATTACCGCTGTTATTCCTGCCTCAACATTCCTCCACTCAGACCAATGGTGCATTAACGCACCGATAATCAATTTTCAAACAGTGGAGTGGTATGCCGGGGATCGAGTACTCCGGTAGTTTGGTTGTAAACAGCCTATCCCACAGTCGCCATTCCAATTAGGGTCTATCCATGGGATGGATAAGAAGGGGAAAGCAAATTGTGACTGGGGGAGTGTGCATGGACAATATGTTTATGTGTGGAACAACCGAATGACTCGAGTACCTCCGATGGAGTACACTCCGGATTTACAGCCATCGGTGCAGTACATGCAATGGTTCATTGAGTTTGGCCAACCAAATTTGATTGGTGCTTCATCGACGATAATTCCCCCATACATGTCTCGACAAGATCGCCCCTATCATGTAGCTCCTGCCCTAGAGCCACAGCCAGTGCCAGAGCAACAAGATATAAATAATGAAGAGGCATTGAATGACGATGATTCTTATCGTCTTGATTTTGCGGGATCATCACATATGCATAGCTCATCAAGCCAAAGATATCAGCCTCAGTTTGACGAGCCACCGCAATGCTCAAGCAAAGGATATCAGCCTCAATTTGACGAGCCACCGCAATGCTCAAGCCAAGGATATCAGCCTCAATTTGACGAGCCACCGCAATACTATAGGGAAGGATATCAGGCTGAGTTTGACGAGGCATCGCGATACACTATTCCTCCCAGGCAATACTATACTCCTCCGGTGCAAATGGACCCTAATGATGGTGATGAACTTGACGAGCAACCTCGACGTAGACGCCGACCACCACAAAGATATACCCCGAGAACCACACCATCTAATCATGGATACTAGAGTTGTATCTAATAGTGTTTAAATTTGACTGTTGATGAATTGTAATGATGAATTTTTCCTCCATAATGTACATATATTTTAATCTATTTGATCATTTATTTAAATTTCATAACATTAAACCTGTTACTTGAAACCCTAAACCGTAAAATTGAAAGGGTTAGGGACTTAAAGCGTAATTTTACCATTTTTATTAAGTGAGATATTTTTGAAGAAAAGTGTAGAGAATTTGAGAGATGAAAAATTGGAAGATATATAATTTTTATGCTAAAATGATATTTTAGTCTAATTTCAGAAACATCAAACGAATTATAATTTTGAATTCTTTACCTCAAGATATAAATAATTTAGTGACTGGGACGCAAGTGGACAACATTGAAAATTAATGTAAAAATAAAATTAAGAGGTATATGATGATGAACCGGGTTTAGGCCCTACTTGATCCGGATGATTGCCCAATATGATAGGTTCGTTGAGGGCAATTACGTCGAGTATGCCCAGCTAGCCTACACAGTCCACACAGTTTGCCCCCGTCTGTTTTCTCCATAATGTCCATTTCGTTGCGGATTTTGGTGATATGAGGACGACCTTTTGGATTCCTCCGTAAACCTTTGTTCGGGATAAGCTCGAAAGTCATCAGAGGTACCTCCCATGTGGACAAGTCAGGCAGGACGGGGAACTCATTTTCCCAAATACGTAATGTACGATGGAGAGTGTAAACGTGATCGATGAACTGTTCAACATTGAGTGACACTTTAGCACAAGCTGCAACGACATGCGCACAGGGATAACGAAGTGTATCGAACCTCTTGCAATCGCAAGTGTCTGTTTTGGAGATCAACCCCGTATGACCTAGGTGGGATACCAGGTCGAAGACCAATAGTCTCAGTAACTTGAAATCGTTGAAACTGTCGTGAATATATTTCAACGTTCATCGTCCTCGCACTCTGACGGTTTGCATCTATTGCATTCCTGACAGCTTCGA
Source organism: Kokia cookei (assembly GCA_039519145.1). Lineage (NCBI taxonomy): Eukaryota > Viridiplantae > Streptophyta > Magnoliopsida > Malvales > Malvaceae > Kokia > Kokia cookei. Next base: position 7,454,186 of record CM076900.1, on the reverse strand, counting down.
CAAACACGTGATCAGCGTTCATCTGATCGATTTGTCACGTTCCCATTATTGGCATCAAGGTAGCTAGCCTATAGAACGTAACGGAGAACACGGATGAAATCGGAAGATGTCGTATTCTCTTGAACACGCCGTTAATCAATTCTACCAGGTTGGTCGTCATTTGACCATATCGATACCCCTCATCAAAACTTTGAGACCATTACCACGGCTCCATGGTACCCAACCACTCGCGTAGAGGCTTGTTCGTTTGACCTTTCATGTCACTCTCAAGTCTGGTCATTCTTTGCCGAAATCGATGTGGCTCTAGCTCGTACACTGTAGGAATATTAAGAAAACATAAGTTACAGTCTAAAATTAAAACCTTAAAAATATAATTTGGAACTTTATTTTTTTACCCATTTTCACAAGTTGTCTCCGCCAGTCTGCATTCTTATATTCTCGTTGGAAGTTAGCCGCAATGTGTCGGCTGCAGTAAACCGATTTCCATGGTACACCAGTACGCCTAATGACCGTAATAATACCCTTCGCTCTATCAGAGATTATGCAAATATTATCGTTATGAATCACATGCATCCGCAGGTTTCTCAAGAAGAATTCCCAAGATTCCATGTCTTCTTTGTCCACAATAGCGAATGCTATTGGGAGCACGTTTTGATTCCTGTCTTGAGCCACCGCAATTAGTAAGATCTGCGTATATTTCCCGTATAGCCACGTTCCATCTACCTGGACAAATGGCTTGTAGTGACGAAATGCTCGAACGCAGGGATCAAACGTCCAAAATATATACTGAAAAATTCTTCTTCCCGATTGCATGTTGTTATCTGAGCCATAATAAGGTCGTGTCACCAACTCAATCGCAGTCCCTGGTACATACTGTCGCATTGCGGCTATCCATCCTTGCAGCTCATTGTATGATACATCCCAATCACCGAACAATTGTTCCATTGCCATCTGTTTCGCAATCCATGCTTTTCGATATGAAACCCGATAATGGAATCGTGATTGCATGTCCACAATCAATGTAGAAACCTTGATGGTCGGGTCGTCCTTAACCATTGGCATGATATGTGTGCAAATGATTCTGGAATCAAGTTTCCGGTGATCTTCTGACAAACGTGTTGAACTGCATGTGTGAGGCCCATCAATTTTTCTTATCTCCCACATCTGAGACTTCTGGATAAATGCAGCTCGCACCCGCCACTTGCAACCTTCCGTCGACTTCCAGCACTCTCCAATATACAATGTCGGTTTAAACACTGCGACTTTGTAGTCTATCGACACATTCATGCTATATCGCTTAATAACAAATATGCATTCTTTCTTGGATTCAAATTTTTGACCCACAAACAACTCTTCACAATCTGCTGCGACGGCCAATCGGTGAGCAGGTACTATTTCAGGGTATTTTGCGAACTCGACATGTGTCGCATCGGGGTTTATAAACGACATGTGTGCCCCAGGAGGATTATTGTGCATCACAATATGTGTAACTGGATTTTCGACTGGATTTTCAACGCCATTCGCCCCTTCTTCGTCAATATCATCTAGGACCTCATCCACATCCGGATCACTATCAATATTGACTTCATTATCAGAATGAATACTACTATCATATCCACCATCTTGATCTGCATCATTCTCGGGTGCAGCAGCATTAAGATCGATGTGTAACCCACGTACGATTGATTGACTTTCAATGTACGATACTGGAACCACCATACACGGAGTTGAATCTTCATTTTGTACAGGTTCCACATCAACTAACTCAGCAAACAATTGAACCGGTGCATTTGGGTCACTTTGATTCTCACAATAAAGAGCGATCATTGTCTCCACGTCTTCGTAGTCTACAAGTTCCATCTCGGTGAATTTGATGGGATCTATCGAAATTGGAAACTTGTAGAAAAGTTTCAAGATCCTTCTTCCACAACGTCTAAAATTTTTTGCACTAATCCTTGCTTTCATATCATCAACCGAGATATTTCGACTAAATCTCATTCCTATTTGTTCCCGACAATCAAATATACATCCAACAGATGTTCTCGAAATTACTCCATCAAAATAAATGCATACAAAAAATTGATTATCCATCTTCAATAAATCTGTTAAAAATTAAATAAAATTTATTAAATAAAATATGATTTTACCCATTTATATCATACTCAAATAAAATTAAAATTAAACACATTACCTTTCTTTCCTTCTTCTTTCTTTCCTCTCCTTCTTCCTTTCTTTCTTTCTTTCCTTTCTTTCTTTCCCGTTTATTTGCTTCCCTCACTCCTATTTTATAACAAAAATTTTATTTCATTTAATTTTTATCACAAACACTAAAATTCCCAACCACCCAAATTTATTTTCACAAATAAAATAAAATAAACATACACACACGGCACAATGGGGTGCTGCCAAGTGGCAAAACACCCCTGAGTACCGCCACTTGATACTCCTCCATTGGTGCCGCCACTTTGTGTTCCTCCATTAGGTGTCAGGTATTTTTTTTGTCGTATTTTTCTCATATTTTTTTGAAAAAAACTCCTGAGTGCTGTCACTTTAAATCCCTCCACTAATAAAATAATATTTTTTTATTTTTAAATATATAAAAATAATAAAAAAAATTAAAAAAAACACGTGTCAAAAATACTCCTGAGTGCCACCATTTAGAGTTCCTCCACTTAACTAAATATACTATTTTGGTAAATAATAATTTGGGGATACCATTTTGGTTATTAATTTATTTTTTTGTATTATTTAAGTAAAAAATCCCCCTTCTCCTCTCTCGTCTCTCCTATCAATCCAATTCCTTTTAATATTTATAAAATTCCATGAATTTAAATGGATGATACGTTTACATGTAATTAATGTAAAAATAATAATAATGGTAAAATTAAATATTATAATAATATTATAACGTAAAACAAAAAATAAATTAAACACACCGTATCGTATCACAATATTCATTTAAACCCAAACGAAATCTCTAACAAGTAATTATAGCTTTCACTCATCCAAGAGAAGAATTTTATTTACTCAAAGCAAAGCATCTTTCATACTTTGACCGATTTGTTATTATTATAAAGCATATTCTCTTATGATTTAATTAACTTTTAAAATTTAATTATTTTACCTTTAATTCCAATAATTTTACTCTTTTTGAAATAAAGTCCACCGGATAACATTATAAATTACATTTTATTGAATTTGAATATGTGCTATCAATTGAACTGAAATTTAATTTTAATCAAACAAGTAAAATGATTGAATTCTTGAAATTAAAAACAAATTAACTGAGAGCTAAAATATCATTAAAGTTGAAAAGTGTTTTCGAAAAATTTGATAATATTTATCATTGTTGTCAAAAAGTGATTTTGAAAACATGAAATATCTATTTTAGACACTATATCTATTTTAGACACTATCTTGTAAAATAGAACATTTATTGGAGAAGAGTAAAGTACCTAATTGGTCACCCAATTTTTATGACTCTTTCATTTTGGTTATCCAATGTAACACCCGACCCAATCTTCGAATCCAAATGTAAGACGTCACATTTATTGTCGAAATAACTCAAACTAATTTCATTCATAGATAAGAGATTTTAGCATATAGTCATAATAAATCTCATACATTTCCAATTATACATATAAGCATACATAATAAAAGTTCAGTGATGAGGCTTTGAACTGAGGCTTTCCAATTATGTTTTCTTTCTTTCTAAAGTTCAATGATTAGTGATATCATTCAAAAGAAAGAAAGCATAATCAATTTTTATTTCAGCTGAGGCTTTTAATTTTAGATGTTGTCATTATGAATTTACTGAACGATATCAATAATTATTTGCGCACGAAAATGAATAAATTAATATATCATTATTATTTTTTTCCTTCATTTTTAAAAATGGCAGTAGCAGTAGCCATGAATTGATTGCTTCGGCCACAGCATGGGTCTGGTCTTATGGCAATAGTGCTAACGTTAGTCACCTAGCATGTTCTTCTCAAACCGAACAAGGATGGCAGTGTCCTGCTCCTGGTTGGGTAGCTATTAATACAGATGGGTCAGTTGTTAAGGATAACACCAAGGCTTCGGTTCACGGTGTAATTCGAGATTCAACTGGTCAGTGGCTAACGGGGTTTGCCATGGTAGCAGGGGTGGCTGAGATTTTCCATATTGAGGCGCAAGCAATGCTAGAAGGGATGAAGCTGGCTTGGTCCAAGGGGCACAAAGAAATCGAGGTCAATTGTGATAATGCGATGCTCGTGGATACTATTCAGAATGGTTTCTCACCTCTAAGCAACATTCCTGAGGTCCGTTCAATCCATGAATGGTGTACCAAAACTTGGAAAGTGAAGTTTCGTTATGCCCCGTATGGTAGCAACAAAGTAGCAGACCGATTGGCGATGCTGGCAAATGGAAGGAGGAACCAAGCTGTGATTTATCAAGCACCACCTCAAGCTGTAATAAGTTTGCTAGAAGAAAATACTCGTCTTGCCCTATCTGAAAGGGTTTCTATTCCTACACACACCTAAGTATTAGGAGTTTTTCTTTAATTACCAAATATATATATCACTTTTTCCATTTTTATAAAACATATAGCATTTCAAGTTACTATCACTTTTTCCTTTCTCATTTTGTTTAATCTTTATTAATCGATTGTAGACAATAAAACGGATATACAAATCTATACGTCAATATAAGTTCTCTATTTTTTGAGAATTTAAGTTGCCCACAACCCTTTGGAATTGGAGCTACTCGATCTATAAGTTAATATATATGTCCATGAACCTCTAAGAATAGATATTGCCTACGACCTTCCAAGAATTGGAGTTGCTTACAACCCTCTAGAAATTAAAGGTAAAATAAAGTCACTAATATCTAGGATCCTGTGATATATCAACTATATCCGAATTATGTCTAACATCGTTTAATAGGACAATTTCATTTTATTATGGATACAACATCTCATTAATCACGCCTCTACTTATTTAGCTTTACAAAATCTTATTCGTAAATTAACTTAAGCATATATTTATTAGGCTTAGTAAAAAAAATTAAAAAGCAATTAAACCTTTGAAGAACAAAGTTCATCTTATTGAATTCTTAATGATTAAAAAAAAATCAACTAGGCTCTTTCGTAAATGAAAATCGTCAATTGATCAGTTTGACCGTCATGAGACATTAGAAAAAAATAAAAATAATTCAAAATTATTTTGAAATTAATTACAAATTTTATTTTTTTAAAAAATTAAATAATTTTGAAAAAAATTAAAAACACCATGTTCCCCAAATTGTAAAACTAACTTAACGACTTCTTCATTGGTCAAGTCCATCCCTTTTCTGTTTCTCTTCACCAAAAACCGTGGTCGTTACCGCCTGAGTGCCACATCCACCGCCATCACGGCGTCCACCTCCGTTAATGATCTTCGAGACGATGATCTCACCGTAAGCATTGAAGGCTTCTTCCAGAGCACGATCGTCGGGGTGTTTGAATATGTTATAACAACACGTCTTTTCTTTTAAATCAAATTGAACCAACATGATGAAACATTATCAAAACATAATATTTCATAATTCTCAACATGGTGGTATGCCTAATAACCTGCCATTTCCCTTAAAATAAGTGAATTATCAAATTATTTGAATTAAAAAGTTTCCTAGTTCAATTATTTATACGAAATTTCATAAGTATCATTATTCCTATTAATATAAATAATTATGCCAATTGAATCTTAATTTGATTGGTATGGGCATTGATGTCAATACAAGAATACGTGAATTTGAGTACGCTGAAACGTATTATCTTTCTATTTATAGATTGAGGGTATGAATAATTCTAAGCATTGTATAAAAAATATAATCTATCATACCAACCAAAACATCAATAATAACTCCTAAGAAAAACTACATAGTAGACTTAAGTAAAGAAAACAAATTTGACTAGCACAAACCAATTCCGCTATTTGTTGATCGTTTTTGCCTTTGACCTTCGACAATTCGACCTCGTCTGAGCTACGCTCGATAATTCATTTACAAAATAGTACTAGTTTCACAACCAATTAAAACATAACCAAAATCTAAGTGTAATTGCATACTTTTATAAATAAGTCCCTTTTTAATCTTTATATCTGAAATGTTTGTATCTCATTATTTACTCAATCGAATCAAAATCCGACTTCGTATTTATTCTTTAAGATTTTCAAACTATCAATCCATAACATTTATTCTCAGCAGCTTTCATTCTTTACAATTTAATCCCTAACACTCAACAATAGTTTCATCAACAACCATCAATTAAATCTTATCCCAAAATTGTATACTTTATTTCTAGCATGCGTATCTCTAACAACCTATCAATTCTCCATTTCAAGCTTTAATTTCACTAAAAACTCAACTATGACCATTTGAATATAGCTCAACCTGCCTGCTTGGTGCTTCCATTAACACCCCCTCCATCTTACCCCACACACGACCTTGTCGGGTTCATCATTCCCCGTTTCGACAAACCGCAAACTTACAAACATTCATCCGAAGCAGTGTGGTTGAACAAGTTTGCTAGAAGCGAACCTGAGCTCGGGGAAGACCCACTGGAAGCCCTATGTTTCTAAGAATAAGCATAAGAAATTAATCAAGTGAACTACAGTATCTATAGATGAATCTTAAAGGAAATCTGTCACTTATGATAGCCAAAATGAATATAGAAGAGTAGGGGTTTTTGAGTCTGGCGTTTATAAAAACAATAGATAGGACAAGAAATGGAAAACAAGTCTATGCTTGTTATTGATTACCATTGGCTTTGTGACGAGTACGAGGAAATTAAAATGAAAGATATGCTTTCTTTTTTCATTTTCCAATCATATTAAAGCTCAAAACTGCAATCAATAAATCGATGGAAATAATACAGAAAATAAAAGAAGAGAAGAAGGCAAAGCAGAACCTTTTTGGATTTCTTCGTGAGCTTCATCTCCACCCTAAGGGAGATGGAAAGGGTGGCAATGGAAACACCAAGCAGGCAGGTCGAAGGGAGAGGTGGGTTTCAGATTTCCGTTTGCCAGGTAAGATTTTCGTTTATCATTTTAATAGGAGTGATCAAAATGATCGAACCATATAACATGAATGTTTAAATTGTAAATTTTTTATTTTAAGTGTCTAAAATGAAAATATTTGATAATTGAGTAACCATCAGTATAATTTACCCTTAATTTAATTAATTGCAATAACTTTTTTAGCTTAATATAAAATTCCAATATTATATAATAAAAAATTTTAAATTTTTTAAACAATTATTTGAGTTTATTTCATTAAGAATAATTTAGATGCATAACATAAAATTTTAAAATTTAGAAGGAGATTAAATTAATTAATTTAATTATTCAATATTATAATAACAAATAGATTAACATTATAAAAAGATAAAAAAAAATTAAAATTTATTTAATTTATTTTGATGTTTTAAAATTTAAAATTTCAATACTAAAAAAAAATTTAGAATTTTTGACAATGCGATAAATAAATATAATTTAACCATTTTTAATACATTATTTTAGTTTCTACAATTTTTTTTTTACTTTAATATTTTTTTTTACCTCAACCAATACTTAAAAAAAGTGTTTTTTTTATCAAAATGAAATTGTAAACATGATGTAGCCTGTACGATCAACCATTATTAGAGATTGACTTAATGTATCATTTGGTATCTTAACTTGACACTTTTTCTTAATTTAGTACTTAAATTTTTTTTGACTCAATTTGGTACCTAAACTTGATACTTTTTTTTAATTTGGTACCTAAACCTTTCTTGGACCCAATTTGGTACCTGAACTTGGCATTTTTTTCTAATTTGGTACCTAAAATTTTTTTAGATTCAATTCAGTACCTAAATTTATTAAATATTATAAAGATTACACAAAAAAATAATGGTGTTGACAATTTTTTTATTATGCTACAAAATATTGTCAGTTTTAAAGAAAATTCATGTTAAAAATAGGTATTGAGCTATGCTTAACGAATTAATATTTAAAAAATATTAGGTACCAAATTAGAAAAAAGAGTCAAGTTCAGGTACCAAATTGGACCCCAAAAAGTTTAAGTATCAACTTAAAAAAAAAGGTCAAGATTAGGTATCAAATTAGGAAAAAGTATCAAGTTTGAGTACCAAATTGGACCAAAAAAAATTTAGATACCAATCTAAGAAAAAAGTGTCAAGTTCAAGTACCAAATGTGTGAAAAGATCTTGCTTAAAAATTTTATTTTATTTGAAATTATAATTTAGGTTAAAATTACTTTTCAAACTAATGATAAACAAAACATCTTAAATTCAAAAACTAACAGAACAAAGACTAAGGTAGTTTGTACAGTAGCATGGGTGTAACACCTGTAACCCAAAAACCGTCATCGGTTAGGGCCCCAGTGTCACTCTATTCATCAATCACTATTCTTCTTTTAAATTACGTCATTTAATCTCATATTATCAAAGAAATGTAGCCATTACGTCAAAAATTAACAATTAGTTATAATCACTATTCAACAAGGGCAAAAAGGTCATTTTCAAGATTTTTGGAGACTTCTATCGGTACTTGTTGGACAAGTATCGATAGTTGTCAAGTCAATAACCAGTTTAAGAATAATGCATGTAACACCCAAAACTCAGAAACCGTCACCAACAAGAGTCTCGGTGTCACTCTATTCATCTATCACTATTCATCTTTAAAATTATGTCATTTAATCTTACATTTTTAAAGAAATACACCTAACACGCCAAAAATTATCTATTAATTATAATCACAATTCAACAAGGGCAAAAAGGTCACTTCTAAGATTTTTGGAAACTTCTATCAGTAATTGTTGGACAAGTATCGGTAGTTGTCAAGTTAGTAAACAGTTCAAGAATAGTGTAGACTTCTACCGATACAAGTGACTCTTATACCGAAACAAGTATTACTTCTACCGATACTAAAAACTCCAGAGAGCTAAGAAGTCTAACCCTGCAACTTCTACCAATACAAGAACACAATCTACTAATACTTCCAAGTATAGAACTACCGATACAACCCAAGTCAGTGAACAACCTCTCTCCTACCTTGTACTTCTATCGATACATGCATGAGTTCTACCGAAACAAGTATGCAGAATCTCAAGAATCATACTAAAACACGAGTTTATCAACTCAAATCATTCACAACTCCAATTATGCATTAAGCTAACACAAAATACATAGTTTCCAAGCCATTACATAGTACTTAGTTTCCAAGCCATTACATAGTACTTTTAAGTCTATAATCTAACTTGCACAAACATACATTTCCACTTTCAACATTTCATCAAACATAACAAGGTTTTCACAATCTCAATTACATAAAGCAAAAGGATAACATCATCCTAATACATGCCATAAGACCAAATGATATGATTACCACCGAACAAACTCCGGGATAGTGTGATGCTCCAAGATGATTTGATCTCCGAACAGTAAAATTGAATCTACAAAACAACAACAATTTCCACAGGTAAACATTTCAAAGCTTAGTAAGTTCATAAAGTTAAATAGATTTACCAAACTTCAAGAATTGTAAAATCTAATTAACCGAATCACATTTGATACTCACAATGACACAGAGTCATCGGACCTTTAATTCATAATGGGATTCATTTCATTTAATACTCACGATGGCACATAGTCATCAGACCTTTTAATTTGTAAAGGAATCATATACTCACGATGTCACATAGTCATTGAACCTCATAATCCGTAAAGGATTCATATATTCACAATAACACACAGTCATCGGACCTCATAATCTCTAAAGGATTCATATACTCACGATGACACATAGTCATCGGACCTCATAATCCATAAATGATTCATATACTCAAGATGACACATAGTCATCGGACCTTTTTCATTTACGGCTCAAAGCCCGTTAGCCTTTCCCTTCCTTTATTCCCGTCTTCCACATTTCTGATCATCGTTTCAACTCACAGCAATTGTTTACAATACAAGAATATGCAATTTAAATTGGAATTTAACAACACAAACTTACAGGACTGGATTGTAGTCGTGGATGAACTCTAAGGACTATTTTGCTAAATTTTCTTTATCGCGATCGGTGGCACGATCGTAGTTTACATCTACAAATCATTCAATTTCTCACATTAGATCACACAACCACTTCATTTAACACAATCTAGTCCTTTTTGATAAAATTACGATTTTACCCCAAATCTTTTACTTTTATTCAATTTAGTCCTTAAGCATGAAACACACAAAATTACCCCTTTCTTACAAAATCAATACCAGCCAACATAATCATGGATCTCCACAAGTCCCTACAATTTCATTGTTTCTCACATCATACACAGAATTTCATCATTTTAACATTTTAGTTCTTAAACCCTAATTTCATAAAAAATCACTTACAAAATAAATGAATCTATTCACCAAGCATACAAATATATCAAAATATTTCAAGAACAAGTATTTTAAACAATGGCAAGTTTTATAACATTTGACAGATTCACAAATTAGTCCTTGGATTAGCTAGATTATGTTAATACGGACTCAAGAATATAAAAATTATTAAAAACGGGCGAGATTTCACTCACCAAATCGAAGAACCTAGCTTAGTCATGTACTTCCTCTTGTTTTAGGATTTTTAGTAGTTTAGATTGAAGAAGATGAAGAAAATGGCTTTTTTTTTTTGCTTAATTTTTACTTTAATTACCTTTTATACCTATTTACCATTTTACCCTTATTATAACTTTCAAATTCAACAAATTACTAGCCCTTAACCATCCACTACTTTATTACATGGGTTAATTGTCATATAAACCCTTGAACTTAGCTCCCTTAAGCTATTTAATGCCCTTGACTAATAAGATTCAACTTTCATCCTTTTTTACTATTTAATCCCTTTTATTTAATTTGCTATCTAAACGCTGGAATTTCTCAATCAAAATTTAATACGATGTTAATGACATCATAAACATTAAATAAATAAAATTTATGACCCGACTCACCGGATTTGTGGTCCCGAAACTACTATTTCTGACACCACTAAAAACTGGGCTGTTACAGTGCAGTTTTTTATCGATACAAGTGTCAGTTCTACCAAAACAAGTCTCACTTCTACCGATACAAGTCTTACTTTTGTAGACACCAAAACTCCAAAGAGCTAAGAAGTCTAATCCTACAATTTCTACCGATACAAGTATCCCAACTACCAATACCTTAGTAAGCAGAACTACCGATACTTCACTTGGTACTGTTGATACAATACAAGTCAGAAATAACCTCTCTCTTACTCTGTATTTCTACCGATACATGTATGGGATCTACCGAAACAAGTATACATAATTCAAATAATCATGCATAAACTCAAGTTTATCAACCAATTATCATTTCATAACCTCATAATTCAATACGATTGTAACACCCCTATACCCGGTTCACACGTATAAACCCGATATAGAAGCATTACATACAGTATCGGAGATTTTAACACGAGTATAACAATTTTTTTTTCAAACGATGTGTTTTAAGTTATTCTATTCAAAATACATCATTTCAATTTATTAACTCGTAGTAATCCAAAACAATGTTTATAACCACCCACTGAAGACACATTATAGTATCATTTGTACATGCCATTTTTACCAAAAGTAATGTACCTAAACTGAAGTCTTCCAATAGTGATGTGATGTGATGAGAGGTCCCCTAGCTTGACTTCCACTTCTCGTAGCTTTTGTACCAACGTGTTAAAATAAACGCGTTAAGCCGGTGAAGGCTTAGTAAGCACTATAAAAGTAATGAATGATCATTTAAGTACTCATGTATATAAACTTCTTGTCTTACTTACATGTAACCTGTAACTTACCACAATGGCATAATTTACACTTTTATCCACTTTCTGTAACTTAGCCCATAGTAGACTATCATAGAACCGTTAGGATATACGGAACAAACAGAGAGTATCAAAGTACTAACAGAGAGCACATAAGTGTTGGGCAACAGAGAGCACACACAGTGCTAAACAGAGAGTACACAAAGTACTAACAGAGAGCACATAAGTGCTGGGCAACAGAGAGCACATACAGTGCTAAACAGAGAGCACACAAAGTACTAATCAGAGAGCACACAAAGTGCTAATCAGAGAGCACACACAGTGCTAATAATAGAGAGCACGAGACGTGCTAAACAGAGAGCGCGCTAGTGTTCCTTAATGGCATGCCACTAATATCACAATGGTTCTAATTTGTCTACTTGGGCACAATCTCAATTAGCATCATTTCTCATAAATGATATATCTCACATAAATACATCATCAAATACTTCACATTTATATTTTCAAAGTCGTTCACTTGCGTCACAGTCACTAAATTATTTATATCTTGAGCTACAGAATTCGAAATCATAATCCGCTTGATGTTTCTGAAACTAGACTCAATCATATTTTTACCATAAAATTTCCAGAATTTTTACTTGATCCAATTTGTACAGTAAATTCTTTCAATTTACCCATTTGCTGCTGCCTGACAGTTTCGCCCTTTCTTCACTAAAAATTATCTATCTTTTAGTAAAGAGATCAAATAATGTTCTCATTTGTTTATATTGAAAATAGACTCATTAAATATTCAGCCATATAAATTTCAGTCTCTAATAATTTTTCTATATTTTTCTATGATTTTTCAAAGTCAGAACAGGGGAACTCGAATCTACTCTGACCTTATTACACTAAAACTAGTATATCTCGAAATATATAGTTCCTTTTCTTTCACTGTTTCTTCCATATGAAACTACACTCAATAAGCTTTAATTAAATATATAATTTGACCATTAAATCATTATATAAAATTTTTGGTGAATTTTTGAAGTTAATCCTCTGTTCTGTCCAAACTGTTTTACTAAATCACATTAATCCCTTCATTTTATCATTATAAACATTCAAATTATGTAACTATGTAACAATTTCTATACTAATAATTCATACACCATTAGAGAAATTAAGCTATAATTCAAAACTCTTGTAGTACTTACAACAAAAAGGCTGATTTTCATCTCTTTTCACTCTTTGCTCTTCTCTTTTCCTTTCTCTTCAATTTGATCCTTACCTCTCTTCTCTTTCTCTTCAATTTCACATAAACACATATAAGCTATAAGCTATAATTCAATAATTTTCATGCTAAATAACAGTAAAATACATGCATGTCATGAAAATTTAACCATTTCTTAGCTTAACCCTTGAATTCAAAATTTCTCAATTTAATCCCTAAGCTCTCTAACACCTCAAAATGAATTCTATAAGAAGTTTGAGGTGTCTACTAACCCTCTTCTATACTTTTCTTTCAGAAATTTCAAAGAAAATAGGAGATTTTGGAGCTTGGAGGGCTTAAAAATGATTGAAGGACCTATTTGGAATAAAATCAAAAGTTGGATGGAAGAGAGAATGACATGAACGGTTACACTATGAATAGAGCTGATATTTTTGACTTTTAATTGATTTTTTTAACCTTTCTCAAATTCTCTAGAAGTCTCACTTAAAATATCTCACTTAATAAAAATGGTAAAATTGCACTTTTAGTCCTTGAGCCTTCCAACTTTACACTTTGGCCCAAAACTTTGCCTCCAAAAATATCTTCCACCAAATTACTCTTTTGCCCCTCCTCAATCAATCTAATTCCCATGATGACTAAAAATTCAATTTGGATATCACTATTTAGTCCCCCATATTTTCTCTCCTTTACTATTAATCCTTCAAATTTTCTAACCTTCCTTACTTCAACTAAACATTTCTAGTTCTCAATTCTATTTTATCACTCAAATTCGATTCAAGAACGCGGATGTTACAACGATAATACATCAAACATAGTTCAAGGCATTACATACATCTTATAGAGTGGGTAGATCACATTGGACTAACTGAGAAACTTGTTAAACATTTATCTAACGTTCATAACATGAAACCTAAATAGTTTATACAAGAAGTATAAAACGATTTCATCGTAATACTGCCATAAAATCGAGTGATGTAAAAACTATCGAACGAGCTTCGGGATAGTGTGATATCTTCAAGATGGTCTGATCTCCAAGTCGCAAAATGGAATCTACAAAACAAAAACAATTTCATTGGTAAGCTTCATAGCTTAATAAGTTCGCAAAATGGTACTATCGAATAACATGTGGTGAACAAATCTATAATTCCGTTAAGCCAATACAGGTCTGTACTTCAGCGTTCATTATTTGTTTTACTCTCTGTTGACCCAAAGGTCATAATGCTCGTTTTACTCCTTATTAACCCAGAGGTCATGATTCTCATTTTACTCCTTATTGACCCAAAGGTCATGCCTGTTACCATTATACGATGCTACTCACAGCCATCAATATGATATAATTGCTCCCTACGATGCTGCTCACACCAAGCTGACGAGAATATACAATCAGGCATAAATCTCAACCATCGTAAGGCGTGTAATCCATTCTTGGATTCTATTCACCTTATAATGACTCACAATACCGTAGATAATCCGCAACAAATGCAGGAACTCAGTCATCGGACCATTAACTTTGGCATAAGGTCGGTAACTTTTCTTCTGTCATTTCTGTCTTTCATATCTTCAAGTTGTCGCTCCAATCACCAACAACCATACAAAAGGAAATTATAAGCAATTACAAGTAAGAATTAAATATTACGAACTTACCGAATTGGATTGTAGTTGTGGTTGGGCTCTAGGGACTATTCTACTAATTTCTCTTTCCCGCGATCGGTGGCACGATCGTAGTCTACATCCACAAATCATCCAATTTCTCACATTAAATCACACAATCAAGCCATTTAACATAATTTGATCATTTTTGGGAAAACTACGCTTTTACCCCTAACCTTTTTACTTTTATTCAATTTAGTCCTTAAGTATAAAACATGCAAATTAACCATTTTCTATTCAAAAAATCATAGCAGAACATCAAAGGAGGTATTCCTCACATTCTCCAAACAACTATTTTATTCAAAGCACATGAAATTTCATCATTTTTGCATTTTAGTCCGTAAACCCTAATTTCATCCAAAATTACTTTACAAAATCAATGAATCTATTCACCAAGCATACAAATCTATCCATATCTTTCAAGAACAAGCATATTCAACAATGGCAAGTTTTATAACATTTGAAAAATTCACAAATTAGTTCTTAGATTAGCTAGATTAAGCTAACACGGACTCAAAAATATAAAAATTACTAAAAACGGGCATCGTTTGTTACCCAAATTAAGGCTCAAATTTTTGAACTCCAAACCCTAGTTTCCTAGTTCTTTCCGTGGAAGAAGAAGATGAAAAAGATGAGAATTTCATCTTTTCTTCTAAATTTTCACTTAAATACTTTATGGCTAAATGGTAAATTTTAAGACTTTCTTAATTAACTTTGTTAATCACTTGTTTAGCTTTAATTAATCATATTTTATTCTAATATTTCCCATGATAAAGCACCCACTAAAATAATTTAGGGTTATTTGATAATTTAGTCCTTCTAACTTATCAACTCTACTTTTGTATCTTTTACGATTCAGTCCTTTCTACTCAAATCACCATCTAGACATTAAAATTTCTTATCCAAATTTTTAATGCAATGCTAATGACATCATAAATATTAAAATAAATAAATTTTTAGCTCGACTCGTCGCAGTTGTGGTCCTGAAACCACTGTTTTTGACACCATTGAAAATCGAGCTGTTACAATGGGTGTACTATTTTTTGGTATTAATATAAGTATTGGTATATATAGTTTAATATTTAGGGTAAATTACACCAACAATCCTCAATTTTGGGGTAGTTGGCAAAACAGTCACCTTGGTTTCATTTCAGACACTCAACTTTGAAAAAGTGACAAAGCAATCACTAACGCTATCAAAAAATGACAAAACAGTCACTAATTAACAGTTTCTATTAGGAGCTTAACGAGACCGCTTATGTGGCAAGTTAACTAGCTGATGTGACCAGTTAACTTGTCACATAGATGAAGCAGCTGAAGGATCAAGGTTTGGGGTTGGTTTATCAGGGATCCTCTGCAGACAACCCCCAAAATCCAAAATTAAGGTTCTTTAAAATTGGAAATTTCTGTAGACTTTTTCATAAACATAGTGAGAAATTGCTTAACTAACAAGCTTTTTCATCAACATCCATGAAAGAATACATAGAAAAATAAACAAAAATTCCATTAAAATGAACAAAATTCAACATCAAGAAAACAAAAACTACAAGTCCCAAACAATCAAGTTTCAAAAAACACGCTGAAATCTACAAAAACAAAGGAAAATAAAGATACCCAAAGCTCAAAACAAAAGAAAACTTGGGTTTTAACTTTGAGAAATTAAAACACACAATCAATAAATAAAATCATAAACCCAGAAAAGAAATGAAACCAAAATCTTTGCTAAAAAAACACTCAAATTTATACAAAGATAATGGAGGAAAACACTCTTCCAAATTCTTCTTCAGGCATCTCCATTTTTTCTCTTCTCCTTCTCCTCCTCTTCTTCTTTTTCTTCTTTTTCTCTTCTTAAACCCTAAATTAGTGCTGATATGACTATGAAATTGGTGGTAACTAGTCAGTTGGAGGGTATTTTGACACCATGAACATCGTCATTTGTCATGTCACAATTTCGTAACGTCTATGACGACAAGCGACAAAAATGATTGTTTAGTCAACTATCCCAAAATTGAGTGACTGTAGGTGCAATTTACCCTAATATTTGTTTTCTTGATAAATAATAAATATATTTAAATGTATTTCACATATGTTTATAGTTATAAATTATTTTAGTAAAAAATAAATTATACATTATATATCCATGCAAATATATCTCAATTACACCTATATAAATATATTTATATGTAAATATAAATTTTAAAACTATAAATTTAATTCTATAATTTAATAACTATTAATTTTAAATTTAATTATAAAAATATTAAAAATTTGCGCGAATCAAAACAAAACAGTATGCACCAATATTGATCGAAACAAATTAAAACACATTGGAATAATCGGAAAATATCAAATGGAATATCAATTATTTACCATTGATTTAGAACCAAAACAATCGGTAAAAACAAACCCATAGGAGCCCCAAAAAGTGGCCAAATAACAATCTTGGAACCATAGCTTTCACAGTGCCGCACCGCAAAAGCTGGAGGCAAAGGACAAAAGAATTAACCCTGTGTTGCTCCAGCGGGCCCCAATAAGTAAATACAATTCCAGATATTTTCCCTATTCTCATTTATCTTCTCCACTGAGCTAGTATTTTCTCTAAATTTCCTTCCTTTTCGGAAAGCCAAACCTCACTTTCTCTCGTTCAAACACAGTCGCCAGTCATCTCTTTGAAAATGATCCCAACACAGAACCCCCAAAAAGAAAAAGTTAAATCGCCATTGCAAATGTAATGAATCCAACACAGAACCCCCAAAAAGAAAAAGTTAAATCGCCGTTGCAAATGTAATGAATTTTATTACAATATATAAACTTTTTTTTTTTTTACTAAAGGCAAGTTCTAACAAAGCTGATCTGACAGCGAGGGGTGAGGGTTTTACCTTAAATACTGTTGGCTCAACACCAGGTAGGAACTGAAATTCTGAACCACCTCTGCTATGGAGGCTATTGCTCATAAAGACTCTACAACTATGGATCAAGAACTACTTAAACAAGTCTAAATCTTGATTTTGAGCTAACAGATCATGCTTTAAATTAGTCCTTATTGCCTTTTTCCTTCATGTATGCTTTCACCCGGAGCTGGATCCTTTGCCTTTTCTCCATGTCTGTAGTTCTTTGGTCTCTGTTTCTTGTGTAAGACTCAAAGAACTCCTTGTTCTCTTTTTCCAACTCATTCCAAACTGTTAACCAAAAACCATACATGCTCAGAATCATTTTATAATTTCTAGTCTTTTTTAAGAGCTCAAATCTACCATCTCTGTCCAAATAGATATATATATATATATATATATATATATGACTGAACCTGTTGAAGTAATGACTGGTTTAACACTTGCATGCTTAGACAAAGCTTCCATGCACTCCTCCTTGCTCATGTTGAATATCAAACACTCTTCTATAAGATGATGCACCTGCATAAATACATACATGATCATCTTGGAAACAACTATAACTTGATGATATAATACTTACCATATGGATGTATGAAGCAGAAGAGTCATCCATGTTGATGAAATCATACAAATATTGGTACTGAGTTTAGGCTTTTTCCACCGAGAACAACAAGAGTGGAAATTATTTAATAGAGGAAACAGGGGGATGAAGAAGAAACAAGACATGACTTCATAGGTTGTTGGTTGGGTCCGATGCCCCACGTGGGACGATGTCTGTGATTGGTGGAGAGGAGATTTTATTAACAAGCACCACTCTTTTGTCCGAAGCTCGATCGTGCTAGTACATAGAGAATTTTTGTCGATTAATGGAAGCTTAATTGATAAAAGCCATGATTTAGTTGATGTAGAATTTGAAGTCTCCAAGTTGGTAACGCCTAGTGAAAAGACTGCAAGCAAGCAACTATTTGTACTCATTCACTCAACTTTGAATTTAAACGAGATCTTTAAGCATTGCAAATAATTTCATATAAATAAATGTGTTAAATTTGCAGGGACATGCATGCATCCATCCATTCATTTTCAATCAAAATCAGTGTGGGTAAATAGGCATATTGCTTCTTCTTCGTCTTCTACTTCAATCACATGATGGAAGATGCAACTTTCAACATCTATTGGACCATAGATGTTTGTTTATATTAAACTTTAAAGGGTTGAGATTCAGCTTTTACTTTTCTCTTAATTTCATCTTTGATGATTTTTATGCTAATCTGTAAAACAGTTTAAAAAGTGAGAGAGATTAATTTCAATTTGATTTCTGTTGGGGGTAAGACAAGTAACCCAACTTGTTCAAAGGACAAATTTATTTGAATATGCTGAAAAAAAATGAAAAATCATGTTATAAACGTATCGGTTTACGTTGTTTTTGGAGGAAAAAAAAAAAAGAAAGTGTATCTTACAAGACGTGTTTTCGTTGTTCTTTCAGTGAAAACGCTCTACGTAGGACGCGTTTTCTTCTCTTTCCTAAAGATGCGTCCTACATGACACATTTTCATTGGAAGAACAATAAAAATACACCCTAGAAGACTTGTTTTCTGTCCAACGATAACTTTTTCAACGGGCAGAAATCTCAATGTTTATGGGTCCAACACCATTTTTTCCCTATATAAACCCTCCCATTTTTATTTTTTTTTCAATTCAACTCATCTCTCAACTCTCAACTCTCGATTTTCACAATTTGATTCTCGATTTTCTTGTTCTCAATTTTTTTTCTTAATTGTCAATTCTCGATTTTCTAATCTAAATTCCAAATTTCAAAGTAATTTTTTTTTTAATTTTCTTAATCTTGTATTTTTATTTTGGCATATCAACTTATTCAATTGGATGACAAGCACATTTTCAATGTTCAATTACAAATGGTAAGAAAATAATTTTTTATTTTTTATTTTTAATCCGTTAATTATTATGATGGTAAGAAACCAAATTATTTAATTTTAAATAGTTAATTATTTATGCTGTTTAGATTAACAATTTTTTATGTTTATATACTCAGGCCGAAAACCGAATTTTGGAGACATACATAAAAAACTTAGGCGAAGATACACTAGAGGTCATTTATGGATACTTGCGAGATGCAGACTTTTTATACGTGGCTCGCATGCTCGGGAAGACTAAATTGGATCCCCCACTCATTAGTGTTTTGGTCGATAGATAGAGACCAGAGATGCACACATTCCATCTCCCCTGCAGCGAGTGTACAATTACACTCGAGGACATTAGTTAATAACTCGGCCTATCGATCGATGGGGATGTCGTTACGAGGTCGGTTGCTAGTGCTGACTGGAGTGCAACATGCGAGCAGCTGCTAAGGAAGGTGTCGAACAGGTTTAAGGGTAGCTGGATCGGGATGAGATGGTTGGAGGAGAACTTCCAAAATATCAAGGCTTCAACAAGCGACGTTGAAAAGGAGAAATTCTCGCGTGCATTCATCTTGAGCTTGATCGAGGGATCTACTAATGCCAAATAAATCTCACAATCTGGTACACTTGAGGTGGTTACTACTACTAACCGATTTGAGAGAAGCAGGACGACTTAGATGGGGATTGGCAATGCTGACAACATTGTACTAAGAAATGTGTCGAGTGACATGTGACACCCCAAACCCGACATAACGACCAAACTCACGTATTTGAATAAACCTTCATTACAAATAATATTCATTATTAACAATTTTTAACATTTCGACCTTTCAATACCATATATCTGAACAATAAGACTTAAAAATAATTAAACAACAAATGCTTGAAATTCAAGACCATCATGCAATTTTCTATATGAAATGATGCTTCTACCGATACATGAACAGGTAAATGTCGATAGAACACACGATAATCAAACAGAAAAATAATACTGCAATGAACTACCGGAACTATAAAAGTTCTACCGATACAACTAGCCTAGATATACCGATATCAAATAAGTTTCTACCGATACCTAAAACCATAGTAAGCAGAACTACTTACCTTGTAGACTTCTACCGATACCTCACTTCTAACTACCGGTACTAAAATTAACAGAGAGCAAGCTTGACAAGTCTGGCATTTTTCTACAGATACATCTTATAGTATATCGGTACTACTTCCATAGTTCTACCGGTAGTCTAAATTCCTACTATAGAAACCAAATAAGTCAATAACTAAAGTTTCAAACCTCTTGCACTTCTACTGATACTATGCAACGAAGTACCAACACAACAAGACTGCTGCTAAAAATTCAATTCTAATTTCTCACAAGTCTCATTGTTATTCATAAAACATTACAAGCTTTCTATCTAAACACATATGCATTCACATTAAGCATACATCATTCATAAACATACCTTAACAACCAATACACAAGTAATGTGTTAAAAACATACTATATTTACCAAAATAATTCATTATACCAAATTCACAACCACAACCTTTACATGTAAATACTTCAAAAGATGCTTAGGTTAAAGTTTTAACAAAAATATTCCCCGACAAGGTAACTACCAAAACATCCTATATACATGCCACCTTTAAACAAAAGTAAGTTAACCAAAAATCTACCAAAAGTGAAGATGATAGTGTGCACTCCCGATGGGTCCAATCAATGCCGAGATTCCTTGAGACTTACATTCATGAAAACTTAACTAGGTAAGTCAACATAGACTTAGTAAATTCTATTCACCAATGAGAAATAATTCAAGAGTTGGTAATTTATTCTTTGGTCACCAGCACAAAGCCTATTAGGCACAAAGCTCGATTACAGCGGCACAAAGCACAAAGCCCAATTACATCGGCACGAAGCCTACTAGGCATAAAGCCCGAAATTTTTATATGCAATTGTACCAGTCCACATAGAATGATACATGTCAACAAGTAACCACCACATATGCCAAATTTATAATTCAACAATGAACAAATACAAAATGAATTATAATATTACATAGTAATGAAACGAACTTACTTGTGAAATGGCCACGACTAGCTACACGTCGTCAATTATTCAACTACCTTTCCTTTCCCTCGCTTATCTACTAGAGTATCCATTTCTTGGTCTAATTAATCAGAATTCAAAGAAATTTATTTAGCTTAAATATCTCAATTCATTCAATTACTAAAATACATGACATAATTACATTATTCATGAATCATTTCTTTTCACTAAAAATATACTCAAAAATCTCTTATTTCAACGAATTGAATTCTCATTTTTATAACTCAAAGACCAACCAAACAAGAGTGAAATAATAATTAGAGAATAAAATGTATAATTTCTTCTCATTATCATGATATCACAAAGGTCTAATTAAATAATAATGTCTTAAATTCCTAATTTATAAACTAATGCCATTTTTCAATGCATATACTCAATTTGCTCATACCCAGAACAAGCCATCCACTCCCCATCTTCTATTTCCATTCGAAAATAGGTATAATTAAATGATAAATTCTGCACAATTTCTTTTTTTTTTTTTCAAATACATGGCAGCACAAAGTTCATTTATTCATAAATCCCTTACTTTTCACAAAATTAAACACCCAACTTATTTTGGCTATAATTTCTCACCACAAATCCATGAAACTTCACAAATACCAACATTTCACTCCCATTTCTTTTAATAACAGCAGCTAGCATAATAATCCAAGTACGGTAACTTCACTAAATTTTGACATTTTTGAACAAAAATCACTAAATTACATGACCCAAACTCTAAGAATCATAAATACCCAAAAATTAACAAGAAAGCATCGCAAACTCACTTACATGCATGGACTTTTGCACCCAACCTTCAGGTCCAATTCTTCCTCTCTAATTTTTTCGGTTCAACTCATGAATTGATAATACTTTTTCTTTTCCATTTGTTTCTTTATTCCTTTTTATTATTTTATTCACCTAACCATTTAAAAATTCTTTTTATTTTAATCATCACATCCCACTGACAATTAAATGAATTATTATTTTAATTATTCAATACATATTATTTTATAATCTTTTTAAAAATATGAGGTCAACCTTTCTAATTCCTCGATTTAGTACTTTATACCAATTATCAAATAACTATAGAAACTCACCATACCAAATATCTTATACGATCTTAAAAACATAATTTAAATAATAATAAAAATTGACTTACTAAACGTAATTTGAGTTCTAAACTACGCTCTCGTTACCACTGAAAACAGGCTATTACATGACAATACCAGGAAAATATAAAATAAGCAGTTGCATGCTCCTTCTTCAATCGTGGGCATGATATCGACTACCATTTAAACGCCCTCGAGTGCAAGCCCCTTACGAAATCTCGCACGTAACATGTAAAATTCATTTCATAATATTGTTACCTTTTTCCTCATTTTTATTATTGTAATTTTGGAATAACATATTTTTTGAATATGTGGAACAACCCCACGAGCCATAGCGATATATCGACCGAGCTCGAGGACATCCGACTAGCTTTAGATCAGGAAATCGAGGAGGAGGTAAGTTTATGAATTTCATAGTTATCGATTTTTTAAATTAAATATTAGACACTTGCTTAAATTTATAAATTCGTATTGCAGTTCGTATGGATGCCATCTAAGGATTCGAGAATGCGTCCCAGAGGAATTTTTGGCAAAACACAGCATTTGGCTCGTGAAAGTGTCATTAGTCATTTTTGCAACGCTCGAAATGCACGAATCCGACTGAGTGATGTGACAGTTTAGGTATACGCAACATATTCGGTGGCAACCTGAGGACCTCGATGACCTGCACAAGATTGACATGCAGAGGAAGGGGGGACCGAATGAAGATTGGGCAACATTCCACAAGAAGTACATCGATATGTGGTAGTACAGGTACGATTACTTGTCAACGCATGAACAGTATCTGACGTCGAAATTGGTGACATCTTCAGATTACATGGATTGGCTCAGGCATCATGGGAAACCGTACCTATTGCCAGCTGCAGAAAGGAGTAGGAAACGTCGTCGTAAAAGGCCATGACAAGGGCCAATGAATCCTAGGTCAGGAGGACATGCCACGGATGGATCGACATCTGCTCCACCTGCACATGTGAACCCGATTCTCGTGCAACCTCCCGATCAGTATGGTTCATTTATTCCTGTTACTAATTCATGTTATGTTTCATTCATGATATATTTTGCATAATTTTCATAGTAATTCAATTTAAAAAGAATGTAATTGTGACATGTTGATATTATTTTTGATGTGCTGAAAATAATTTTTTTCGTAAAAACAAGAAAATTAAGTGTGGATTTAGATAGACAGTGTAGTGCGATGTGATGCGTTTAGTTTACTTTTCATATCACGCTACAGTATCGCTATAATATCCAATATCACTATCATTGATGCTTTTACACTAACTGTAGATAAACACATCGTCCATCCAAACTCACACTAAGGGCCCCTTTGGATGGTCGTGTACCTCTAGCGTGATGCGTTTAACTTTTTTTTTATCTCACATTATATTATCGTTACAATATTTAATTTTACCGTCACCATTATTTTTATACCATTTATTCAAATGGACTTAATTCTTCAAACAATACATATTAAAGAGAATAATGTGGTGCACGATACTCCTTATTGCACAGCTCTCTAATCCTTTTAATTGGTGGATCACCGGGATCGCCCACAGAACTGGATTTTAGCTAGCCACCAACCGTCACTTTCTAGGATACCTACTCTAAAATTCAATAATTACTCCTATATTCATTTTTGCTTTTGCATCATGTTTTAATCCATATATACTATTTTTTTAATTTTTTAATTTAGTAACATAAATTAATTAAATATCAATTTAGAGTATGTTTGTCTCACATAAAATTACTTGCGTACAATGTTTTCTATATTTTCTTATATTTTTCATAAAAAACAATTTAATTAATAAAAAATAATTTATAAATCAACAAAAAAATAAATCGTTTTTTCTGTAAATTGATTTATTCTTTTAAAAAGAATTTTTTAAAAATCTCTTTTATGAATAATTTTATTTTTATATAAAAATTAACTTCAAAGCTAATATTATTATATTAATAATATTTTTTAAGTTCTTTTAAAAATATTACTGTAACACCTTAAAAATCACAATGCTAGAATTTAAATAATAAAATTTATCAATTATAAAAAATTGTAAAAACAAACCATTATTTATTATTCCTCAAAATCATAAGCATTAACTCGGGAGAATGTGATCAATGATTAAATTTTTTCAATAATTTATCAAATAAAACCTTAATTTGTCAATTTATTTAAAAACAAACCATTATTTATCTTACATTAATTTAGCGTCCAAATCATTCTTTTTTGACACCTGTCACAAAAACAAATTTTTTTTTTTTTAAATAATAGTATAATTTCAATTTTAATATTTTAAATATGCTCAAATTTTAAATCTAAATCTATAAACTAAATATGAAAGAAAGAAATTAGGACATTCTAATAGGACATGTTATATCCTACTTTGTAAATTATAAAATAATGGTTCAATTGCAACTATGATTTTTTTTACTTTTTAATTTACATAATAATAATCGAATTTCAATTTCCATCTCGATATTATGATCAAATTTAAGATTTAATTTTAAATATTCTCTATTATAAAATGATGATCCAATTTTAATTTTAATCTTTTACTCCTTTTTTATTATTATAAAACAATAGTTAAATTTTTTATATAATTTGATATTTACCAAGAATTATTTATATATTTTACATAGTAATTGTATACAGATAAATATATTATATCATTTCATTTATTATTTTATTTTAAAATTATATTACGAAATGATTGATCCATTAATTACTATATCATATTTCAATTCTATTACATTGTATTTTTAATCTTAAATTATTTCATATTTTTCTAATTTATTAAAATTTAATTCCAAATTTATTTTTATAAAATATTAAAATATACGTTTGGTTGCATTCCAGTTTTCTTTCTCTTTTCAACACCTATTCGAAAGAGAATCTAGTACTTCTCAGTCGTAACTATTTGAATAGGGCGAATCGCCCCGTGAATATCTTTGCTTCGGAACAAAACAATTAAAATAGAATTAGGCTCGGTTAACTGGAATGTGTATTATCCATATATTATCTATATAGGGGTCTTCCAGTTGAGAAGATCCATCGACTTGAGATGAAGAGAAAGATCTATTTATTTTATTTAGTTATTCAGTTAAACCAATGATTCGTTATTGGAGAAAATAGCAACAACCATTTCATCTTACATGCGTATTTTTATTTTCCAATGGATTTACATCTTTCATTAATGGAAATTTTTTGATGTAGTGAGGAATAGCTTTGATTATTCGTTGTTCAAGAATTCTTGTTTAGGTAGTTCATATCATCCATACGTAGTGTTTTGATCAAAGATTTCAATTCTTCCATGTTTCATTAGTAGCATATTGTTTCATGGAGTTAAGGTCCAAAATATGGAAGAAACATGTATTTCCACAACTCTACCACCCAATCAATTCTGTTCCACTTGATCCCTATTTCATGACCACATATCTTTTCGACTAAGTAATGGGAAACCTTTCTCCTCTTACATGAATTCAATTTTCATTTCATTCGGGAAAAGCCATCTTTTTCTCAACAATGTATTTGTCATTTTATCCAATAGCCTTCCGTTAGATAAGAACATATTTGATAAATACTGATAACTCTCTAATGGAGTATTAGAACAAAAAAATCCATTAGATAATGAATTATTGGTTCTACGCCATCTCTGACCATGAATCAATAATTCGAAGTTATTTTCTTGCGTATTCTTGATAAACTAGTGTTTATATATAGATGGAGGAGGATCTATTTGGGAAGTAATAAGCCCCTTTGACATCTCTTCATCTGCAAAGAATTCTCGATGTGAAAACATAGAGATGAATGGTAATCTTTGAATGAGAAAAAAAGTAGATCCAAAAGATCTCAAATAAATTGATTTATTAAAAAAAAACCTTGTTCTTTGAAAGACTTATCTCGTGTCTGATACTGCATGGTTCCACTTTGCAAGAACATTGAATCATTCTCTTAGAGCTCATCCTTTTCATCATAAATGATCCGCTTGCCTCAAAATGATTCAACCCAATAAAAAAATTCCAATTCAAAGAACTCTTTACCTGATGATCAAGAGTATTCACCGCCCCAAATGTAATCTGAATTTAAATCGTGCTAATCGCATTTGTTATTTGAATTTCACCATGTTATTGTAATTCACCATATATATATATAATAATTTAATTGACAATTTTTTAAAGATATTTTAATTGGCAATTATTTAGTACAATTAAAATTTTATTTTTAATTAATTAATTAAATCCCCAACGCAATGGGGTATACTCTGAAAACCATAGTGAGACATTCTTAGGGCACATCATTGCAGACTACAATATTTTGGTAGGTGCACGTTACAGCTTAAAATCATAACCCAGGTTTTGTTGTTGGAATAAAGCAAAATGAAACTAACAGCGCTTTGCTATTTGTTCAGCACAAGTACGAAGAATTCAAATCTAAACCAGTGCCGAAGCTTATCCTAATTGTACTAATTAGTTTCAACTCTCACATACACTTGTCAATGGGCCCAACCATCAAGACAGTTGATTTCGGAGAATTCATACCAAAACTTAAAAAACTCGATCCCTGAACAAATCCACTCATAACTACAGCTAAGACAACAAGTTCGATGATGGCTGAAACCTCACTAACTCAAAGATTAGAGATAATTTGGTAATCTGTAGCAAGGTCTATTCCTAGAGGTAGAATATAATATATAAGAAGTTTATATATACTTTTAAAACAACTTTTATATTGCTCTTCTTCAATATCAGACAGCAAACATGAAATTACCAGGTGGATACAATTTCCAAGACAATCACCTGATAACAAACAACAAACATGTTGATGAAACGAAGAAAATGGCTACAGACAAAAATGAGCCGCAAATCTAACCTTAAAGAAAGGGAATGAGTATACACTATACATAAGTAAAAGTACCAGGAGGCTCTTTACTATGAGTCGGATTGCATTCACTCCACTTGCTCAAACAATGAGAAAATTAATCCCTAAGTTAAATCAAAAGGCAAACTGGTCCTTTTAAAATTTCCATCCATCTGTTAAAAATTGATGCCTATACATCAGCATGAGGTACACGTGGCACGCCACATAATGGTCTAATTATTTTGTCAGCCACGTCAGTTTTTAACAATAGAAATGGATAAATTTTTAACAGAAGACCGGTTTTCTCTTTTATCTAATATACAAGGACTAATTTGCCATTTTTTGAGTAAAAGAAGCAAAATGCAATATGATTCATAGTAAAGGTGCTTCCATGGTAATTTTACCACTATATATAAATGAATATATATTATGTAATCATGCAAATATACTTCTAAGAGACAAAAATGCCATTCAATAAATGCCTCGATATGCTAGGTTTGCTCGACATCAAATATTAGACAAAGATCCCAATCTCCAATTATAAGGGGTAGCTGAACCTTCTATTATCTCTTGTAAAAAATGGATGTCTTAGTGCTTCTCTAGCTTTAAGTCTGTCAACTGGATCGTACCGTAGTAGCCCTTGCAAGAGATCAATCAAATCACCAGCAGAATGATCGACATGCTGCATTATTAAGTTCTACGACACAAATAAAATAATGAGGATCCAAGAGTGGTTTAGAGGCATAAGTCAGAAAAGACAAAAGCTTGTAACATGCCTAAAGTTCCGAAGACTATATAACAACTTTAGAGACTAACATTCAAGATGATACAGATGGACTCAAAAGCATATGGTTAAATCTTTCAAAATAAGAGCAGGCAAAGGGTCACAGGATCTTTCAAGATAAAGCCTTGTTAGCAAAAGCAATAGAATAAATTCTACCATTTGATCATAGTCCTAAAAAAGGTTTCAATGAGATGAACATCAAAAGCAGCAAATATAGTTACCGTCAACACCGGGTGAGTTCAGATAATTGCCAAATGAGTTAAAAGAAGTCATACTCATGATAACATACCGGCAGGCGAGGCAGTTTCCAAACTGCCTTCAGGCTTTCTCTTGAAGTAGCACCATCAGGCCAATCCAACCGCGTGCCCCTCCGAAAATATTTCTCAGCACGACGACTGCAACAATATCAGGCACAATGTAAGAACTTCCTCAGCAACAAATTCACAACTAGAATAAGCAACATAATCGCTCTTACTCTGCTCTAAGCACCATATGTTGGGGTAATGGTCCTAAAACCCTCTCCATCATGGCAAGATGCTCTAGGTTCTCATGGGTTTGAAAAAGTGCCTCACCCTGCTTATGAACAATATACAACAGTAAGGTCATAACCACTCTTGCAAGTAAATTACAAAATGCTCTAGATTCTAACACATCAATCATGAAACTTTTAATTGGGCTTCCTATTTTACAATGAACATGGCAAAGCAGACCACATTCTAGTTACCTTATAATGAGATTTATCTTCTAGAGGGTAGATCATACCTAATGAGATTTATCTACTCGATACATCTCTTGCATCCTTTTTAATCTTATCAACTAATAACTAGCTCAACATTGGTTCCAAAAAGACTCTCAGTTCCTCTTTCTAGACAAAACTGTAATTTGTTCCAGCATTCAGTAAGACCAATAAGCCAATAGCTTGTACTGCACACATTCACTTACAGAGCAAAGTTCAACCAGTATGCAACCCACACTCCACAAGTCACATGGATAGTTCCATCCGAGACCTGCAAAAATGACAAAAGATGTTAAGAAAATGTGCACGATTGCAAAAAAGAAAAAGAAATCTCAATGATGAAGATGATGATAACCAAGTATGACTTCTGGTGCACGATAATGTCGAGTTGACACAACATAACTATGATCTTGGTGTTCAAATGTTGTACTCCCAAAATCAATCAGCTTTATTGCGCTTGACTTTGGCAGATTCTTAAAATAAGAACCATCTTTGGTAGAGCGTGATAAAAACTAGAGCACATAAAAGAACATTTTTTAAGAAATCAGAATTCAATGATACCTCAGCTTAATAGTACATAAACTATGAAATAAGCAATCCCCAATAATGCACACCAAGACCAAATAGCATCATAGGGAATAGAAAAATGAAGGAATACCTTATAATCTGGGACCTGTATATATTCGGAGGAAACAAGCAGAATGTTTTCTGGCTTCAAATCAGTGTGAATTAATCGCAAATCATGCATAACTGCACATTTGAAAAAGAAAATCAGTTAATTTAACTAGATGCAGAAATAACAAAACTTTATCTATTTTAGGATAATGAAAACATTACCAATGACCCCAAGCTTGTCTAGTCAAAACACGGTTCTAATTTTTTTTTTTTTTTTAAGTAGAAGCTTATCTAAAAGGGGGTTTGAGCATCAAGTAGATAAAATAAAGATCAAGCAGTGCAAGAATTATCCACACACATGCTACAGACTCCAAAATTTGTCTGGCAAGCTCCCGAACAAGATCAATGGGAAATGAACGGTAGCTGTTTTTGCGGAGAAAATCATATAAGCTAGGTCCAAGCCTCTCAAATACCTGTTGAAACCATTTCAATTCATCCGCAAGTTTTTTAACTCACAGAATATTTAGGAATGAAAGAGCTTGCATTGCCCCCCCTCAAATTAATCAAATAGCAAATACCAATAAATACTTACAATACAAATATGATTACGATAGTCAAACCAATTCCGTATTTGCACACAACTGCAAGGAATGAAACCACTTATACTAATCACTTCAATTTCTACAATGAATAAGAGAACAGGAAAGGAAGAGATATCCTTACCGAGCACCACCCATATCATGCCTAGCAAGTCTTTGAAGGACATCAATTTCAATCATAGCAGCTTCACGATACTTGTGTATGGACCGGACAATTTTGATGGCCACAACTTCTTGCCTTTCATTGTCAAAACACTCCAAAACTTGACCAAATGTTCCTGCAAAAATACCATTCACAAAACAAAATCCATGTTAAGTAAAAATCCAAAATATCTACATGGATTAGAACATTAAACTGTTAATGCAATGGATACTGCTCCCCGTGACTGCAAAAACTAGGATTCATAACAAAAATACTGACCTTCACCCATTTTATTGAGAATCTTGTCTGCAAACAAGAAGAAAAAAAATTGAGTGAATTTGAATATGACATACATGAGGATAATATACAATAGTAATCAAGGTGTTTAGCATGTTGATTATAAAATTTCATTCCAAAATAATCATAATAGTTTAAAATTTACTGGGTGCAAGCGATATGAACATGCAACTGTGATCAAATCTGCATAAAATAACACATAGTATAGACAATCTTGCAATAAGAGAGACAAAATTACATCGAGGAGTTAGATTTTCTCCAACGGCGAAAACATAATGGCCATCTTTATCATCAGGTCTCCAAGGAGGAGATCCATTATGAAGAATCCCCCTGTGAAACATATGATTAAGATATGAAAAATTAGAGATCCCTCCATTCCCGAATTCCTGACTGCAATGTATTGTTGGAAGAACCTGCGAAGCCAAAATAACTAAATAAAAAATCACAAAAAACTCATTTCTCTAATCTACATGAAATATAAACAAAAATATTAATTCAGAGTGTAGATCACTGATCATCCTATTGCAGTTAATTTTCTTTAAAATTATTGAGGATCTGTTAAATCGCAATGTAAACAAGATTTGATGGAAATTAAGAGGGGGGAATAGGGAAATTAGTCAAATTACCACATCAATGCAAGACGTTGAAAATTAGCAATTATCTTGAGAGTAATTCCCCAAGACGTAAGAGTAAAATTTGAAAATTTAAACGAAAATAGAGGAGAACAAAAAATAAAAAGGAACATTTATCTTTGACCTTAGGAGGAGGAAGAGGAGGGGGCATATCCCATGTTAATCTGGGCCTCTTCCTGGGACGTCTATCCATATTATTGTGAGGAAACTCTATTACCCTTTGCGTCTCCATTTTTTCTTTCCCTATTTTCTTCTCTTTCTTTTTTCTGTTAACAATTCAAATTCCAATCAATTCACAGAAAAAAGAATTCAGGAACTCGTAGAATTTTTAATATTTTGATGTAAGGAGTCGTAGATTTGACCCAAAATACTAAAAATTGAAGAGAAGATTAATCGATTTGGGAGATTTCTGAAACCCTAATCATGTTTTGGGGAGGGGATAGGGATGAGCTACACGCCAAAACCCGAAGGCGGAGAGAATCTAACCCAAATCAAAAGTTAACTGAACTCCGAGATTATCAATGGTTAAAGTGGGACCCTGGTTTTTAAAAAATTGTGGGCCCAAGTAGTTAATTGATGCGTGTAGATTAGTGGACTCGAGATGTCGGGTCGAGCTCATGAGAGTGGGTTTTAGAGTAGTGGGCTGCCCCTCAAAGACCAAATTTATCGCTCCATTTTCTTCAAATTTGAAATTCATTAAATATTAGTTTAATTGATATTGATCGGCTATAGTTAGGGAAGGGTTGGCAGGGATTCGGTCTCTTAAAATAATTTTTTTTAAGTATAATGATAAAATTAATTTTTAATGTTTGGGTGTTTGGTCACTTTGATATTTAAGATTTTTTTTTTGCTCATTTTCATACATAAGCTTTTTTTTTGTCAAATTGATCATTTTTTAACAGTCTTGCTAATGTGGCAAAATTTTTTCCACCTAGGCAAGTCCACGTATGCATTGCTGACGTGAGACTATTTTGTCTTATATGTCACGTCAACAAATGATTTTAAAATTATTAAAATTATTAAATAATTTTAATTTTCAATTTCATCTTCTTCCCCATTATTTCTTTCTCAATTACATTTTTTCCCCATTTTTTCATCTAACACCACTTTTTCTTCTCACCATTTTTCCATCTAACACATTTTAAGTTCCCAAATTTATATCAAAATTTAAACCAAACCATGGCTACTTCTCCACTTGGATTCTAAACCAAACCATGGGTTCTTCTTCTTCCATCACTCTCCCAACTCTTCAAGGTTTTCTATTTCAATCTCATAATCATGGCTACTTCTCCACTTGGATTCTGAATCAAATCATGGCTTCTTCTTCTTCCATCACTCTCACAACCCTTCAATATTCTCTATTTCAATCTCATTTCTTAAGAAAAAGCCCTATCACCCATCATCCTCATAAACCATTTTCTCGGCTGCCAAACAGCTTAAAAAAGTCTTTTATGCCAAATTTAATTTATTTGAAATCTTGGGAGGTAGGATTTCCCGTTAGTGAAAAGAGATTGAAAAAGTTCATCGAGGAAAATCCACCACCGACGAAGCAATTAGTTTCTCAATTTGTTTTATAGATTATTTGATACTGTTTATATGTTTGGTTGCTTGAAAACTGCTGGGAAATGAAATAATAAGAACAAGGAAAAAAGTAACTAAACTCACACTTGAAAATCTCTTATTTATTGCTTCCATTGCTTCTTTCTTGTTTTCTGATGTTATTTTTATGGATTATTTGGTACTTTTTATTTGTTTAGTTGCTTGGAAACTATTGGGAAATGGAAGAAAAGTTTTTTCTTTTAATCAATTTTGCCCATAACAGATTGGAGTTCATCGCAGAGCAACCCACTGGAACAACTCTGGTAAACAACCACCAGAGAAGGAAAATAAGAGGAAAGGAAATAGACAGAAAAACCCAAAAAATTCCAGAAGAACGGGATGATGATGATGATGATTAAAATATTAAAATAATTTTAATAATTTTCTATTTTAAAAAATAATTTTAATAATTTTATATTTTTTAAAAAAAATTTAATAATTTTAAAGTCATTTGTTGACGTGACATATAAGATAAAATAGTATCACTTCAGTAGCTATATATGTGGATTTGTCTAGGTGGAAAAAAAAGTGTCACGTCAGTACTGTTAATCAACTAACGGTCATATCAGTAAAACCGTTAAAAAATACAAATTTGACAAAAAAATAGTTTATATATGAAAGTGAGCCAAAAAACACTTAAAGGGCCAAAGTGACCAAACACTCAAACGTTAGGGGTTAATTTTGTCATTATGTCTTTTTTTATTTAGGTCTTTTAAAATTTTAAATTAATAAAAATAAAATTATACTTTGACCCCCTAAAAATGATAAAATTTTGATTTAATTTTTTTTTTTAAATTATAAAGAGATTGATTATTAAAATAGTGAAATTGTATTTTTAATATCGTAAAAATTACAATTTAATTTCGACCATTAAAAATCTTTTGACTTCACCCCTAAATATTGATATTTTTATTAGTATAAAAAAATGCGGGTTTGAGTTTTTTTTTTCTCATTTCGAAATATTATCACAAATCAATTTTCTTCTTTCGGGGTTCAACAACATTACCATCCTAAATTGTTTTGGAAAATTCTATTATTTTCGGCATTATTTAGTATGTTTACTAACAGTTATATATGTTAAAAAATGGAATTGTTTTTAAATATATGTTTGGTGATTTAATTAGTAAAATAGTTGAGGTGGAGGATTAATTCGGAAAACAGATGAAGTCGGCATCCTAAAAATTCAACTTTGAAGTCGACTTTCATATTACAAAATTGAAAATCGATCCTTGAAGGTGCCGAATTCACTGTTCTATTATGAGCGTGCATGAAAATGCTGGAAAGAAAGGAAAATGCAGAACCTATGGCAACATGCATGAAAGCAAGAAATGGAGTATTTTGTTTGCATGCAACAGGGGAAAGAAATAATGAACATATGAGCAAGCATGCACGAAAGAAGCAGAAAAAGTATACAAGCATGCAGAAGTAAATAAATTATTGAAGCATACAACAGCTAAATAATTAAGGTAGGTAAGTATAGGTTAATTATTATTTTTCAATAACAATTTTAAATATTATGCAATTTAGTCCTTTTAGTTTTGTGTATCTAAATGGACAACTATTTTCTTATTTTCTATCAAATAATTTTTCTTCTCTCAGTTTCTCCCAACATCTTTTTTTCTTCTCTCATTATCTCCCAACATATTTTTCTTCTCATTTTCTTTCCAACACAATATAGTTGTAACAAATTCTGTACAAATTCATCACTAACAAGTTGTTCTTTTAATTTTTTTTTTAAGTTGATAAAATGTGAAATTTAGAGATTTGTTAAATGTTGATTATTATATTTGATTTTTTTTTTTTTTTTTTTTGATGTTAGTATCTTACTAGATTATTATATTTTAGTATATCATTTGCTTAAAGGTTGATATACTAACAACTGTTTCTTCTTCGTACCTACGACATGTATTCGTCACCAAATTTTACACATGTTCCTACATATGTTACAGTTATAGATACATGCACTCTGTAATCTACGACTGTCTTAACAATGTACTCCTGAACGGCTAATACAACAGCATTGGAAATTGAGTATCAACAGCTAATTGCCCTGAATCTATACCGACTGGAGTGGTATTCGAAAACTCAAGACCTCTCATATTGTCAAAGTTAATTTACAACATACAGGCTAGAGGTTTTAATTTCAGATTATAATGTCCAACATTTACAGGTTGCCTCATCTCCGAATCGGCATCACTAAAATCACTGGCGAGTTCTTTAAACAACAATCCAATCAAATTCTCAGTGACTTCTTACTCTGGTTGGGAATGATATATTCCAGCAAAAGGGGATGGCCCCTCATTATTGGGAACTATGTATACCAACAAAAGTTGATGCTACCTTATATGGATTAGGAGCATCGCTAAATCTGGATTTTGGAGATTGCGATGCAAAATATCTTGATTGCATCTCTGTCTGATTATATTTATCAAAGATACAGGGAGTTTCCAACAATGATACGAAGCTATTAATCCACCCATATGTCGAGTTTGGAGTTCCCATTTGCGAATCCACTAAAGGAGTTGCAGACGAGCTTGGAATATTGGCCCCCATGTCCTTTTACAATGTTGTTGAGTTCGACATACAACTCAACTCTTCCAATACCATTAGACTCATGAACTGCAACCATTGCTTGTATATCATCATTCGTTAAATGAATTGCTGAATATGTGACTGAATCGTTACATGGAATAAATCTCTACCTCAACAACCCAACCAGAGTTCCAATTTTTCAAACAATTTTTTGCCTCATCTCCACTAACTTGACGTCCTTTCTGAATATCATGTTAATCGAGATTTCGGACTCAAAAATTACACTGATATCCATATTACAAATCTGGCCATTATAGTTCACCACAACATAAAACATGTTACTCATTTTGTAACGAATTTGAAAGATAAAACCAAGAGAAGAAGCTAACAATGATCAAGGAACAATAGTGAAAAAACTTACTTCTCACCTCAAACTGCTGTGAATGTGTCTATATATGATATTCAACCTCCCCACCTTTTCCATTATTATTTTTACATTTTACCTATTACTCAACAAGCTTCCATCAATTCACACAAACGCTTGTTTTATCATTTCAGTCATCAGGCTTTCATCAACTCATGCAAATAAATGTTTTATCATCTCAATTATCAAGCTTCTATCAACTCATGTAGAGATTTGTTTTATCATCTCAGTCTTCCGTCTACTCAATCAGAATCCTCTTGTGTCTTGTTCCATCGTATTAGACTTTCATCCTCTCAACCATGCTTGCATTCGGGACAAAATTTTATTGCTTTAGAATCTTAAACGTGAATCCTAATTTTCTTTCCTTCAAGCCCTGATGTTGGTTGGTTGTAGCTTCAAACCCTAATGCTCAAACCCAAAATGATTGGTGGAAAATACGAGGAAAATTGAAGTCGGGCACTCTAAGGAGCCAACATCAAAGTTGGCCCCTCGACTTTTGACTATGAAGTTGGACTTCATATAGTTTACTAAATAATGGTCGAAGGCAACTAGTTTACTAAATAAATTGTTAAACTCGTATATTTAATTAAAAAAACTTTAAAAATATTAATTATTATTTTGAAAATCAATTGTCACGTGTTAACTTTTTTGACAAATTTAATTAATCAATTGAATTAATCGAAATTCGTTCAATTTGGTTAACGATTTTCATACAAAGATTAATGTAATAAACAAGTAACAATTAAAATTTTTGATTAATTCGATTAATTTATACTATTATTAAAATCTTTGACTGAATTGATATCATGAGTCAACCTGACACCAACTCAATTAAGAAAATTACTAAAATGTCATTCCATAATTAAAATAAATTATATTATTTGAGAGTATTTAGTATTTTTCATTTTAACAAAAACCAATAAAAATAATGCATATAGTGATATTTGAAGTTGTGCTAATTGTATATGTAAAATGTTAACGACACGTTTGGTTCATTAGAATCAATAAGACTGTAATGGAATAGGATTTTAATGGAATAGAACTGTAATGAAATAAAACTGTAATAAAAAATTCAATTGTTTGGTTGAATGTAATGGAATAAAACTGTAATAGTATTATTGTTTTTGGTTGAATGTAATAGATGTTGTAATAGTATAAGAAAAAAGCTAAAATGACTAGATTATCCTTAGTAGAATTTTTTTAGGTAAATGATTATTGTTATTGTTATTAAATATAATAGGATTATTATTTAAAATAATTTAATAAAAATGATAATAAATAATTTAATCATATTTTAATATAATTATTATTAAATATGATTTAATAAAAGTAATAATATATAATTTAACAACATTCTTAATTTAATTATTTTTATATTAAATTATATTAATGTAACACTCTAATCTCGAATACAAAGTATTCGAAGATTAAGGTGCTACATCGGCTCACCGGAGCAACCCAACATAATTTTCAAATAATTTAAAACATTGAAATACATTTTATATAGAGAAAATACCATACATAGATATACTAAAAATAGTAATAAAAATAATTATAAAAAATATGTGGAGCTCCAATATTATCGTATATCAAAATAGTCAAAATAACCAAAATGATAAATGAGTTACAAACCCACAAAATACAAGTAAGGCCCTAGAAATATAATGCCCACTAACAAATAAGGTATTGTACTTTGTATACGTTATGCTGGAAGTCCATGATCAATTATGCTCCTCGGACACGAACAAAAGTCTGCTAATATGAAAATGATGGCTTGAAGGCTGAGTTTTACAGGCTCAATGGTACACAACTAATCTACCATACTTCAAGCAATTCATAAATATAAGCATGCAAATCAAATGTATACATAAAAACATGACATGAGTATCAAATAATTAAATCATAAGTCATCTTAATCTACATAATCAAATCATAAGTCATCACAATCCACATAATTAAATGACTTACATATCAAACTTGTCAAACTTGTTAGATTGCACATGTGCTCAAATAATCGGGTATCCGGATAGTCCCGCATCACTCATGGCCACAAGTCAAATAATCTCAGGTGTCCGTAGTGTTATCCCGAGCGCTACTCATGACCGCTAGTTAGGTTAGAGCCCGAAGACTAAGCGAAAAGTAAACATCAAACATATAATCACAAATATACAACCATGACATTTGAGTCCCATACTCGTTTCAACTTGCTTATCATTCCGGCTAAAATATTAACTAATGAAATATGAATAATTTAATCATATTTTAATATTTCAAATATTTTATTTTTATATTTTCTGAATCTAAATTTCAAAGGACTAATCTAAAAATTCATTTTGTTTTGTTATTCAAAGTTGCATGGATTTTAATATATTTTTACATTTTTAATTTAATATGCATAATTTATTATCCCTATTAATTTATATATATGCATAAAATGTTATTAATTGAGTTGATGTCACAAATAAACTAAACACTAATTTATAATTGAAGATAACATCATAATAAATAATTATAATAATATATTTAATATTATTAATCTAATATATTTATATGTTTACAGTTTAAATTTCTTTTATTCACAATTTAATAAAACTTTTTTATTTTAATATCTTACATAGAATAATATGCATGAGAACATTTCTATCAAGAGATGGTTTCAACCGTAAAGATTTAGAGTAGGATCTAGTACACAAAGATCTACAAGCTTGTGCTGCGCTCAACATGAAGTATATTAAACAATCTCAATAATTTTCTCATGATCATTAAATCTGATCAAATCTCGTCATAGTCAAACGGGTTACACGATTCACAATCCGCGTACTATCCCACCACCTCTCTTACATAACAAAGACAAAAATGAAAAGTCTGTTGCCCTTTCCAATTTTTGACTGCAAAAACGCCATTGCAACACGAAAAACCCGCCGTCTCAAATCAAACGAAGAAACCAAAAGCTCCGATGGCCATCGCCGCCGCCATTTCCCTCTCCCTCCCGCCACAAGTTCGCCGTTCTTCCGCCTCCATCGCCGCCCCTTTTCGATCAACTTCTTCCATTCATTTCGATTCTCTTTGTTCCAACTTTTCTTCTCTTAAAAACCCTAACCTTCGAGTCTCCGCATCTTCCATGAGCATCGGAACTCCAGAGAAAATCTCCACGACGTCGTTCCTTGACCGAAGGGAAAGTGGATTTCTTCACTTCGTTAAGTACCACGGCCTTGGGAACGATTTCATTTTGGTAATTTCTCTAGTTCATTTCTATTTAGCTGAGAAAAATGTAGCAGAAATTGCCTTAGATGAACTCTTGTTTATTGGCGTAGGTTGATAACAGGGACTCGACGGAACCGAGGATTACGCCGGAGCAAGCGGTGAAGTTGTGCGATAGGAACTTCGGTATCGGAGCTGATGGAGTGATTTTTGCGATGCCGGGAGTCAATGGTACCGATTATACCATGCGAATCTTCAACTCCGATGGCAGCGAGCCCGAGGTACTCAGCTTTTCTTTACACAAAAGTCAAAAGTTGCTAAAAGACTTATATATTAGTAAATATATTTGATTCAAACTGAAACCAAACTTTCAATACAAATACACGTTAAAACTTAACTATCCTGTATAAAAATAATTTCATGCATTAACGCACTTCTTATTTATGTTTTTAATTGTTTAAATTCATTTAGCAATGAATCTACCTTTTCTATTTTGTATCCAAATGCTTATTTATTTGCCTCTTCTATCAAAGCTAAGAGTCAGTGAAAGTGATAACTAAATGGGGACTTAGTGTGTCACTTTGATTCTTTGGTTCTCTGGTTGAATCACTGAAATTGAATATTGAGTGGTTTCTTGGATCAAATATGTGTTTTTTAAAGTAAAAATAGAATTTTGGCTTTATTTTTTAATTAATATTTTTTCTTCTAGATGTGTGGTAATGGGGTAAGGTGCTTTGCGAGATTCATTGCAGAACTTGAGAATTTACACGGGAAGCACAGGTATAGTTAATGGCATGTACTTTTATGTTCCCAACAGTCATAATGTTGCCTTGTGTATATGTTTGAAGCGTTGTTTTATTCTCTTTGTCCCTAAATGCGGCTTCATTGTTAAAAAGTCAGTTTGAAGTTTTATGCTGAAATGTCTTTGGGGTTTCATTCTCTTCTAATTTTATGCAGTTTTACTGTGCATACTGGTGCGGGTTTAATTGTTCCCGAAATTCAAGAAGACGAAAAGGTATTTTATTTGAAATCCTATATGTTACAGTACCCCATCTATGGTGCTTAATGCATCTGACATGGAGCTGCATGATCTCAGGTTAAAGTTGATATGGGCGAACCAATTCTTAAAGCATCAGATGTTCCTACAAAGTTACCAGCAAATAAAGATCAAGCTGTTGTTAAAGCAGATATCAATGTAGATGGAGTAACTTGGAATGTGACTTGTGTTAGCATGGGAAATCCGCATTGTGTGACTTTTGGCAACAGAAAAAGCCAGGTTTGTATTTCGGGTGATGATTGATGAGAATATTAGCCTGGATGTTATATTTTTATGAACTATTCTTAATTATACTTCCTCTGCAATACTCAAATATTTTTGCTCGTTATTTACTGCCTAGTAAACTTTTTGACTCAAGGTATTATATTTATATGAACTATTCTTAATTATACTTCCTCTGCAATATTCAAATATTATTGCTCGTTATTTACTGCCTAGTAAACTTTTTGACTCGAGGTACGGCTTGTAGCAGACGACAAGACATCTACCCGTGCCAAACTTTTGTTGGCATATCAACTATGTGCATGGGCCTGAGTATCATAAACCTTTTACCCATTGTATGCTTCAAGTGAAGAACAATACTAGGAACTGTTAAAAGAGCTGCTTGTTTTAGCCAATCTCATACAATAACCAACTATTCATCACTGCCTGCGAAAATCGTCTTTTACATTGAATTACTTGTTCTAGGAGAAAATGCTTTCATTGACTGATGTCTTGAGATATATTTTTTCTCTATTCTTCCTTCTCTTTTCATTTGCATTTCTAATATTTCCCTTCTTTTGCTTAATGTTTGCGATTGAGCAGAATTTGACCGTTGATGAACTAAATTTAGCTGCAATTGGTCCTAAATTTGAGCATCATGAAATGTTCCCGGCTAGGACTAACACAGGTTAGTTATTATCTAATCTCTGAGATGATGTTAAGCAATCAATTTCATGGGTAACATCTATTAGCACAGCTTCATGCTTTTCGTACGTGATGAAATGGTTTTCCTATTACATGATTGTCATTTATCTCCTGTTAAGCAAATCCTCTCTCTAACCATGATTATGCCTTGTCTTATTAGAATTTGTGGAAGTTTTTTCTCATGAACACTTGAAAATGCGTGTTTGGGAGCGTGGAGCAGGTACTTCCATGTGCATATATAAAATGAGCTATCATTTTGGGTTCTTGTTCTTGTTAAAAGCTTATGTCAATTGGTTTTCACAGGAGCAACACTGGCTTGT
This sequence comes from Kokia cookei, assembly GCA_039519145.1. NCBI lineage: Eukaryota > Viridiplantae > Streptophyta > Magnoliopsida > Malvales > Malvaceae > Kokia > Kokia cookei. Next base: position 7,412,794 of record CM076900.1, on the reverse strand, counting down.
GGAACCGGAGCTTGTGCTGTGGTGGTTGCAGCTGTTCTCGAAGGACGTGCTGGGAGGGTAAGTGTTGTTCTGAAATGTTTAAATAGTGTTTAATGAAATGGGACATCGATGTATTTTTCGTCTTGAAGTATTTAACCTAGTTTTCTTATACCAAAGAGGAGGAATTCGAGATTCCAACCACATTTGCAGGCTAAAAAAGAGCTCTCTTTTTTTCCCCTACATCTCAGTTGATTATTTTATTATACATTTTGTGAAATAGAGTTGCACGGTGGATTTGCCCGGAGGTCCATTAGATATTGAATGGAAGGAGGAAGACAATCATGTGTACATGACCGGCCCAGCCGAAGTAGTGTTTTACGGATCGGTTGCAGTGTGATGATTCTAATACTGCTAAGCCGATTTTCATGTAGCGCAAACATGTGTTCATGACCGGCCCAGCCGAAGTAGTGTTTTACGGATCGGTTGCAGTGTGATGATTCTAATACTGCTAAGCCGATTTTCATGTAGCGCAAACATTGTCTATTTGCTTGGGTTTTGTATAAATACAAGACAATTTGGTAGTCTTATGATTTTCACACTCTTTTTGGTTGTCTTAAATGTTGGTTTTTGTTTCAACTTCCTGCATCTTACTTTTGCTTTTCCATTAATACACGAGTTTTTTTTTTTTGGATAGGGGTTGGATACTGCTTCTCCATAAATTTGTACAATTAGTCAATTTGATTAGACAAATTACGTGTATAATTTGTCATAAAATCAATGTGAGAACTTCTTGAACAAAATAATCATTCTATTTCAATGCAATTTTTTCCCTCTTAGATAAATATAGTTTCCATTCATGGTAATGAAATATCAACACGAATCACATTTGAAACAAAGCATTTTCTTTTAAGAAAAGTATGGTAGTTACATACCAATATCAAAACCTTTAAATTTAGAATTCTGTGCTTCATGCAACCACTGTTACAAGATTAGATAATTTTATTTTAAGAAAGGTTGGTCTAAAATCAAATAAATTTACATTGTTTTATAAGTGATGTACTTATTTGATGTGTACGAGTTGCATGACTTATGAGTCATAAATAAGATATAATATTTATATAATCGATGAAGTTATAACGATGATTTGAACTTAAATTATTAAGTTACCATTCTAATCAAAATAAATATAGGTAGTTGATCCTAAAAAGAAAAAATTAATCAAGTCAATAATTTGAAACTTAAATTATTAAGCTACCACTCTAACCAAAATAAATATAGGTCGTTTATCTTAAAAAGAAGAAATTAATCAAGCCAACCATAGTGATCATCAAATTCAAAAGTGATATTTGAAATTTCATGGTGGGCACATGTTCCAACGGCTCTCACATCTCTCAAGTAGCCGTTGGGAAAAGCACACAATTTGAAATTACGCTGCTCTGATGCCAAATCTATACTAAATAGTAGTAAAATTTTGTTATAAAATAAGAAAAAAAGCCGAACGACCCAATTTTTACTTCTACAAAGTGAGAAATAAAAAGGAAACTAAAGTAAGATCGGAAAACAAAAAGCTTTTTGCAAATCGCATCTCTCTTAATTTTCTTCACATTCTATTCAAAAGACAAGTAAGATTTTTATTTTGAGTTTGATAATTTCTTTTTTTGTAAACTTGTTTGTTTGGGATTCATTAATCATTGTATGATTTTGATTAGATTTTTCTAAAAAATTTTGAACGAGAAAGAATCTACAAAGAAACCATGTCGCTCACTCCAGATCAGTTTAGAAAAGGTGCGATGGGAGGATTAGTACCATCTCCATCTCCTTTCTTCACTCCCCGACCGGAACGACGTCGTGCCGACTCTAGAGGACCTGATTGGTTCTCTAATCGCCAGGATAGAGATAAAGAGGTTAATGTTCAAGTGCTGCTTAGATGCAGGTATTTTTATTTTTTTTGAAAATTAAATTAATTATTATTGATTGAAAAAGAGAAGTTCTTATTTGATTGAATCTAATTCTTTATGAATTTGGTTTTAGGCCATTAAGCGAGGATGAGCAGAAGATGAATGTTTCGAGAGTGATTTCGTGTAATGAACTTAAAAGGGAAGTTACTGTTTTGCAAAATGTAGCTAACAAGCAAGTAGACAGAGTTTTCACTTTTGACAAGGTAAACGCTCCAGCTCCTATTTTATGAAAATGCCTATGGGTTTATTAGATTTTTTTTTTTCAAATTCAAAGTTTTTGTTTTGTTTTTGCTAGGTTTTTGGCCCCAAGGCACAGCAAAGAACGATATATGATCAAGCCATTGCCCCAATTGTTAATGAAGTACTTGATGGTTTCAACTGTACTGTCTTTGCCTATGGACAGACTGGCACTGGCAAAACTTATACAATGGAGGGTGGGATGAGAAACAAGGTATAAGATTTTCTTGTTAAAGAATGGACATCTTATTTGATGCACAATTTTTTTGTTTAAGAAAGGACATTTTATAGAATTATGTGCTGAAAAAATTGTCCAGAACATCTCTTTTATGATTTTAAGTAAAGGAGTGTGATTTTAAATACAGGGTGGGGACTTGCCTGCTGATGCTGGTGTTATTCCAAGAGCAGTGAGACAAATCTTTGATACCTTAGAAGCCCAAAATGCTGATTATAGGATGAAAGTTACTTTTTTGGAGCTTTACAATGAGGAAATAACTGATTTGTTGGCTCCTGAAGAGAGTTCAAGATATGCTGAAGATAGGCAAAGAAAACCGATTTCTTTGATGGAAGATGGAAAGGGTTGTGTTATTGTGAGAGGTCTAGAAGAAGAAGCTGTATATAGTGCTAATGAAATCTATACTCTCTTGGAACGTGGAGCAGCCAAAAGGCGTACCGCTGATACCTTGTTAAACAAGCGCAGCAGGTTGGGTTTGTTCATTTGTTTGATTTGTTAATGATGCTTGTTGTAAGAACCTTTTGAACTAAGGTGACTTTCTTTGCCTTGAAGCCGTTCTCATTCTGTATTTTCCATCACTGTCCACATTAAAGAATCGGCTGTGGGAGATGAGGAGTTGATAAAATGTGGCAAGCTTAATCTGGTTGATTTGGCAGGGTCTGAGAATATTTCTCGTTCTGGTGCTCGAGAGGTAGGTAGATGTATGCATTTTTAGCTTTGAAATCTATTATCTGGTGCTTAATTAATCTTTTTATTTGAATATAGACTTAGGAAAGAGTGGTGTTTTCTTATGTATTTGACATGTCTTTGAATGGATGTTATTCTGTAACTATCAAGTTTCTTCTCCAAATTGAATTTGCAGGGTCGTGCAAGGGAAGCAGGAGAGATTAACAAGAGCTTACTTACCCTTGGCAGGGTCATAAGTGCACTTGTGGAGCATTCAGCTCATACACCATATAGGTTTGCTTCCTTAAAACTCTTTTTTGTCCATGGAGTTGCTTCTAAAGTTCTTTTAGTAACTGTCTTCATGTGGTTACCAACATTCTTTGCAGGGATAGTAAGCTGACAAGACTCTTGAGAGATTCTTTGGGAGGGAAGACGAAGACCTGCATTATTGCCACAATATCTCCAGCTGCTCATTCTTTAGAAGAAACACTGAGCACTCTAGATTATGCATATCGTGCTAAGAATATCAAAAATAGACCAGAGGTTAACTTAAATGCCTCTTTTGATCTATTTAATTGTTTATTTATAAATATTTTGTTTACTAATGAAAGGGCTAATAATTTCAGGCAAACCAGAAAATGTCCAAGGCTGTGTTGCTTAAAGATTTGTACTTGGAAATGGAGAAAATGAAAGAAGGTTTGGGAAGCACTTACAATTCACAGATCTTTGATTGATACAGAAATACAAATTTAGAATCTTATAAATGTAAAACAAAATTGATCCAGATGTTCGAGCAGCTAGGGACAAGAACGGAGTTTATATTCCTCATGAAAGATTTGTCCAAGAGGAAGCCGAAAAGAAGGTAACCTTCCAATGTTTCTCTCTAGGGCACTTTATTAGGTTATGATTTGTTGCATGAGAATAACTTATATTAGTATCATCTTAAAAATTTGAAAGATAACAAAGTATTATTATACACTAATCTATATCTACTATAATCTCCAATTTAATTTAACTTTTATTAAATTATTTAAAATAATTAATTTTTTAAATCATAAATAAACATCTTTTCTTTTTTTACAAATTTTAATCATTTTGTTTTTTTCCCTAAAAGTTAAAATTTTTAATTTTGTGCAATCAATTTTTTTTAAATTAATAATTTTTGTGCAATTTTTTCCATGTGATTGATCATAATTTTGGTAATTTTTTACTCAGAAAATCTCAAATCTTGAATCCCTAAACTTAGAGTTTAGGATTTGAGATTTGGGGTTTAAGATTTGAGATTTGAGGTTTAAGATTTAGGATTTGAGATTTTGGATTTAGGGTATAAGGTTTAAATTTTGGGATTCAAGGTTTAGGATAAAAAAAAGTATTGAAATTATGTATCAATAACATGAAAAAAATTGTTGAAATGTCATTAAATAATTAAAAAAGGACCATAAATGATGTTGTGGAAAGGTCCATAAAATAATTTTTCTATGGATGAGAGTGTATAATAATAATTTTATGTTTTAAAATTTAATGATTTGACAAATTTTTTTAGGTATTTTAATGTAACAACTTTAGTTTTTTTTTTTTTTAGTTTTTAGTATATCATAATGTAAGTAATTCCCTTATTGCATAATCTAAATTCTAAAATAGATCATTTCCTCGACTTTGAAGAAAACTTGGCATTTCTTATCAAAAAATGATACTCTTAATGTAGGCTCTAGGGGATTGATTTGAATTTTAACTTATAACCATGCAGGCAAGGATGGAGAAGATAGAGCAACTGGAAAACGATCTCAACCTTAGTGAGAAGGTTTAATTCCCACTCGTTGTAGTTTCACTTTTTTCTTTCCATGTAGCATTTATATTGATTCTTCTTGATCATGCAGCAATCTAATAAGTATCATGAGCTATATCTCACTGAGCAAGAGCAAAGATTGGACTTAGAAAGTGCCTTGAAGGATTGCAAGGTAAGCATGGACTGGAAATATTAAATATTAATATTTTTTTCTCCCCGTTCTGGATGATTTCCGGCTCCTAAATTGATATTTTCCTCCAGGTAAATCTCGAAAAGACTAGGACAGAATTGCTTGATCTTCAAGAGAACCACAGGGCAGCCATCTTGACACTAAAAGAAAAGGAATTCATCATCTCCAAACTGCTATGCTCAGGTACCAGTGTCATTTTTGGAAATCTTCATTGGGTATCATTTTGCTTATCAATAACAATGACAATTGGTTTATGAACAGAAAATTCTTTGATTGAGAGGGCAAAAGAGTTATGTACTGATCTTCAACATGCATCAGAGGACATAAATTCACTTTTTGCTAAACTAGGTATAATAACTTCTTGGTTACAATCAGTTTATCTTAAGGATTCCCCTTGAAGTTCAGTTGTGTTTGCAATTGCCCAAAATGCTCACCATGTTTTTATAGTTTGGTGCCACACAGTTGACCTAATTGTCTGGGCAGCTCCATGAATGCAAAAGTTTCGGATGAAACAACACTAGTACATATTAGTATTCAAAATTGAAGATGAAAAAAATGCACCCTCATTATTTCAGAGATCTTAGATATAAATGTTCTTCTGCACAGATGATAAGGACAAGATGGAAGCTGAAAATCGAAGCATTGTTTTAACATTTGGTTCTCGGCTTGATCAGCGCCTAAAAGATTTGCATAAGACCATCCTTGGCTCTGTTTCTCAACAGCATCAGCAACTTAGATGCATGGAAGAGCATGCTCGTTCATTTCTTGCCAGTAAATGCGATGTAAGAGTGTAAAAGTTTTGCCTTGTCTTTCTCTATGTGTCTGGCTACATTACTTTGATTCATGATTCATGAATTATTGGCAGGCAACCGAAGCCTTGGAAACTAGGATTAAGAATATGACAGAGACATATGCTTCAGGAGTTACAACAATGAAGGAACTTGCCAACGAAATCCGAAGGAGCACTTCCTCCGACCTGGAGGAAATGAGTTTTGCATTTTCATCTCAAATAGAAGACATTGAGCAGGTATGCTATCCAAGGAACCCTAGTTTCTCTCAAGTTGCTTATAAAAGAAGACTTGTGATTCTTTATTTGCTTAAGCGGTGTTGGAATTTTGCTTTTGTAGTTCCTTGTTACTGCGGTTCTGGAGGCCAAGAAGATTATTGATGATCTCCAGAGTTCTCTTAATGAACAGAAGGAACTATTGGTTTTCTCTGCTCGACAACAAGAGGAGGTCGGTATATTTGTTATTGTCCAATTTCGTTCATACTATCACTCTCTTGAGTAAGTTTTTCTCATATTTGTGGATATTGACAGGGATTACACCGAAACTTGATTTCAGCACAAGAAATATCCAAGGCAACATTTCATTTTTTGACTGACATCAATAATCAAGCTTCCAAATTCATGACAGTCCTTGACGAAATGGAAGCCAAGAAGTCTCAGCAATTAACGAACTTTGAAAACAGATTTAAGGCAAGCTGATATTCTGCTTGCATGATTGAAATGGGGAAAGTAATAAAGGCTAATAATGAAGTTAAACTGCTATGAAACAGGAAGAAGCTGCTAAGGAGGAACAGCAGGCTATAGAAAAGATTGCAGCAATATTAGCAACTTTGACATCTAATAGAAGTGCTATGGTAAGTAAGCAGCCACTTTCTTATCTTGCAAAACCACAAATACACAGTAGGAATTTTGCTTACAGAAATTATTTTATATAGGTCTCTGAGGCATCAGGACGCATGAAGGACATGGATATTCAAGATAATAGGACATTGCAGCAGCAGATGTCCATGATGCAACAGGTTTCAGCAGATGTTGGGAAGGAAATGTGCATGTATATAGAAAAGGTGGAAAGTCATTTCGTGAAAGACAGCTTCTCAGCGGCTGAATCTAGGGGTATCATGGAAGATGGCCTTCAAGAATGGTAAGTTTTCATTCGATTTGCTAGTTGAAACAAATTTCTGTTTCAGCAAATCAATTGGCAAGTTGCAAAGCAGGCAATAGCTGCCCCCTGCTCTCTGTTCGTTTTATTTGATCCCATCTCTTCATTTAATGCAGCTCGAAAACAGTGAATGTTTCTAGGCAACAATGGGAAAATGCTAAGACATACATAAATGAACTTAATAAAAGCAGTCTTGCAGAGATCAAATCGACTGTTAGGTAACTTTTTCTTGTTTTGAACTTCCCTTGTTGTTTAGAAGAGGTCTACTCTTCCCTAAATTTGCTGCTGGTTACTTTGACAGGGAAAATATCAAAAGAAATCACACAGTACATGAAGAACTTTTATCCGCACTCTCTTCTACTGATGCAGAGGTTGGTGCTAGAACTGGAGATATAACGGCGGCAATCAATGGTAAGATATCATCTTATTGTCATTTTAGAATTGTATCTTTCTCATTATAACTCTGGAAATACTGTCCATTGGCAGATTCACTACTTCATGACCGAGAATGTAAGAAGGAAATAGACTCCCTCACAAACTGTTGCTTAGAACAACTTAAAACAGTGCAAGAAAAACATGGTGAAAGCATTTCAAATATCAGAAGTGAAGCTGAGAAGTGCATCGCAAAAGACTACTTGGTAGGATTTCCATATATAATTTAGAACATTTGATCTCAGAATAATGAACATCCAGCTACCATTGTGACATTGTTATAGAATTTTTTAACATAACCCGTGTTGCCTTGAACAGGTTGACAACCATACAAAACCAAACAAGCGAGACATAGTTGTGCCCAGCTTAGCATCAATCGAAGAGATGAGGACACCGGCCTTTGAAGATATCGAGAAAGAAGAAAACAACTTGGAGAACAACAACAGATCAAAATGGGGCTACAATGAAAGCAAAATCCAGCAACAGATTACTAGTTTATCACCCAACAGAACTCCTTTTGCGGATGTCAATTCATTATGATTAGTGAAAACTTACACAATGAATGTAACAGAAATGCTCATCAGCTGATGAGTACAAAACCCTTGTACCTGTTATTAGTTAGCAATTTTAGGATGGAGTATGTTGTTGCAATGCTATAGTAGAGTTCATTTGGCATCAAATAATTATCACATCATTTGTTCATTCTATGTTGATGCCATTGCATATTATGAAATTTCTACTTTTATATGCTAATTTTTACTATTGTCCCGATTAATGGTTGCTTAGAGGCACCGGTTACACTATTTAATGATCATTTTTGGATAATCATTTTTTTCCAGGTTTCTGAGCATAAAATATATCGTATCCATTCATTTGATTACGAGATGGATATACTTGATTAAAAGTTAGCCATATATAAATTAATTTTTCATTTACCTATTAAGATTACACACATTAAAACTAATAGACAGACTATAGCCTCCTAAGGGCGGCATTAGGGTCCTCCTAAAAAGGGAAAGCAACATTTTTTATCCTATAAAATTTATAAAATTATAAGTTAGCAAAGGGTCAAAATGTACTTTGCCCCCTACCAAATGATAAATTTTAAATTTAACCCTTAAAATTATATTTCAATATACATAACTTAATTTATTTAATTCCATCCATTCCAATGATGAATTCTAATTTCGCATCAAATATTTATATATTTATTAAAATCATATTATTTTTATCCATACCTTGAATTATTACAGCTAAATCCATAGAAGATGAATGAATGGTTTCCACATTTGGACCGTCTACTATGCTCAAACCTAAACAGGCCTAAGTTAGTATATACAGAACACTTAGATTGAGATATTACTTAATGGGCTTAACTCAAAGTTAGTAGACATTTATGTCATCAATACCAAATTTATGTTTTCGTTTCTTTTCATCGAAAGTGCCAAAATTTAAGGGTTTAATTCTAAATAGCACCATATATTATAAAAACCTCCTAATTTAAAAAAAAAAAAAGAAAAAAGAAAAATGGGAAAGGATGGGCGACTGGTTTGAAAATGAAAGGGTCTTGTAAACCACTAATTATGGTAGCGAAAAAATGGTTAGTCAAAAAATTAGTGAATCACTCTTAATCGTCACTAAACCTACCTGACATTAGCCTTCATATATAATGCAGATTTCATGTCAAGCTGACGGCACCTAACCAATTAAATATATATTATATTTATATTTAGACCTATGTTTTGGTTCATGAAATCCAACGCCAAGTCCTCGAGCTTTCTTGAAGGCACAAGGTTTTTTTTTTTTCCCTCTAATGATATTTGATATTATCAGCATACAATTTGAATGGGTTTGAATCAGATCTTACACGGTTCACATGTTGAGCTCGTATGATGTTAAGTCTTCGCAGGAGGAATGCTTGCATTCTTTTGCGAAGTCACGTTTAGGATAGCGCATGGGACTGCATCACCACGCGTTAAGTTTAGAATAAGATACACGTTGACATGCATAAAACCTACTTAATATATCATATCAATTAACAGTACTCATATCATACAAATATACAACATTATTATCTAAAAAAGACAGAAAAAAATTTATTGATTCATATGCATTTGATTCCAAATTTAATTAGTATCATAGGGGAACACATAATTATGAAAAATGTAAGCATAAAATATTTGGGTTTATATTGTTAGTGGTCATAGCCTATTGTATGATTTATGACTTAGCATTGAGTTGAATAATCATTGATAATCCTAAATCTGTCTTTAAAAAGCTCAAGAAAATTACTTCACATAATATGCAAAGCCAAGATATATAAGTATTAGAAAACCCTTTGAATGAAAATGACAGGGCTTCTCATGCACTTTCCAAAAACACACATTAAAACTATACTTTTTTTTTGCCTAATTGCTATGGATATTATCAGCCCCATGTCACTGAAATTGAACTATTTTTCCTTTATAATCGATGTCAATTGTCAACGATTACGAATTCTTTTAGAAATTAATTAAGATATTTTTCAACCCAAAATTATTTACATGAGAAAGGGTAAAGAGATGACGAAGTCTGGAATTATGTATAAGCCATGTTTCCTGGAGGAAAATCATGCATCCAAAGGAGCAAACACCATAAGTTTTTAAGAATATAATATGGTTTTATTATAGGACAGCATTGGTTAAATTTTTGTGTATGGAGAGGGATCCACCGTGGGATGATCAGCTGCCAAGCTGTACTGAAAGGAAAATATAATGGAAATGTATGAGCATTTCATTTTCAACATGCAAATGCCGGTCCAATTATATTGCTTAAAATCTTCACTTCATTACCCTGATGTTAACTGCGTTTCATGCCTTCTACATTTCCAGGGAGCAACTTGACTGTGACACTTTGGCACTAATAATGTCCACTGCCATTTTCTTTCTCTTTTTTTATTTTTATTTATTTATCAAAATATGTCAATCTTAATTCTAGATTGATCTTGCTTTGTAAGCTGAAATACTCATATTCAGGGTGGGTTTGGATGGCGGTGGGGTACGGTACGATGCGTTTAGTTTACTTCTTGTCTCATATTACATCAATGAAGGCAAAGTCAAATTGTATTTTGTTTTGTTTATTAAAAAATGGTAAATTAGTTCATGTACATTAAATTAAAGTATAAATTGATTTTTTTTATTAATTTCATCTATTTATATTATTAAAAACTGACGTGTTCGACGGAATAATCAAATGGTGTCTCTTGTATAGTACCTAATATTGATGTATAAAAAAAAAAAACTTTTAACAGTAAAAAAAAAAATTTTATTTTTAAATTTAACGTACGTGAAAAAATAAATTAATTTATTTTTTAAATAAAAAGAACAAAATGTAATTTAATTCTCAGTAAAACAGCCTCCATATACTTTTGATATTCATCATGTGATGCATAATTGAGTTTATCAAATACTTTTACTAAAATCTTCGGGTTTCAGTATCTAAATACGAGTCATCTGTGATGTCTTCAACCCTGGCCTTAAGTTTTTGTTTTTTTTCCCTGACTTTGACTTTGACACAATCATATTGAATAGTTAATAGGCACTGAAATCAATGAATAAGATCTCTTCTTATGGGACTTGCTTTTTGGGTCATTCAACGATCTTTCTTGTTCATGTGAGTACCAATAATTGTCATCCATTTCATATTCTTGTACATATATCTATATATGGTTACATTTGAGTTGATTCAATGCCTCTTTTGATCAACCTGCCCAAACCTTTTTCTTTCATAAATTTCGGGTATCTCTAAGATTAATTTTTGTCCAGCATTTCAAATAAAAACAAGAAGTATATTGCTCAATTCTCACCAATCTTTGTCACATGCATTAGCCATATTTGATCTTACTTTTCATGCTTCACGAAAAAAGAATCATTCCTTGGGATAAACCATATGCCCTTCTACCATTTCAAGACTCGTACATTCTGTTGGATCAACTTGTATAAACAATAAGACAATAAAAGTGGAGAAGGAGTGAACATGAATATTTTACATGGAAAACCCTCAAAGAGTTAAAAATCATGAGCAAAGGAGACTTCCACTTTTCACTGAATGAGTAAATAAACGAAAGTATAATATGAAGAAAATTAACCTAAATATATTAAACGTACATTACCCAACACCCCGAATGCAAAACTAAAAATCCTAAAGAGCAGACCGATAAACAAAACCCTCAAATCTCATAGGTCACTCACAAAAGGGTATAAAATACTTTCCATAATTATCACGAAATTCTCATCAAAACTCATATGCAATTACATCTTGTTGCCCCCAAATAAAATCCTTTTTTTGGCCCCTTCAAATAGGTTAAGATCAGAGTTCTAATCATACTAAAATATCTTTAAAATAATCAAAGTTTAATTGGAAAAAAAACACGAGTCACACCCATAGATCCCTTTCCGTATATGTTATTTGAATCCATATGAAAATGTTAGATAAGAATGCATGTTGTATATATAAATTTTTAATAATGTGACTTATACTACATTAAACAAATAATTTGTTGAACCACCTGAATAATAAACCGAGTTTGATTAGGCTTAATTAGTTCAAAATAAGTTCTTTTTTCCCAACAATTGAAGGTTCCTACCACCTTAATTGACTGGATTCAATATTAAACAGTTTATGAAGTACCCATTTGCATAATTTTAAACTGCAACTTGGTATCCAAGTCAACTAAGGAGAGTTAATAGTACAAAAATTTGCAGTTAAACGTCATTGCTTAGCCATATGCATGTGGTTGGGATTTTAGGAAGAAAGAAAAAACCCAACAAAACGCCATGGAATCCCACTATTGAATCTTCGTAACCTGCATCATGTAGGGGGAATTAATACATTATTTGTCTTTTGGCAATACATTGTCACATCACAAATCAAATATTTATTAACAATTATGGTTTCATGAGTGTTTCACGTTTGTTTATAGAGGAATTTAATTGAAATTATTTATGATTTTTTAAAGTTAATCATGGCGAGTGGTTATGAGATTCGGGAGAAATATTGGAAGATGTAGTGTTGAATAAGCTGAGCTTTGAGTCATGTACGATGGACACCAATTTGCTTGGGAGGACAGATGGAAAGAGGTGATAGTTGAGACTGATTGCACTATAGTTGTTAAAGACGTCTTTAGAGATCTCAATAGACGTACGACTAGAGACTTGTCTCTAGAATTCAAGAGCTGTGTAAACGCGATTGGTATGTGATCATCAGATATATTCCAAGACAAGCGAATTATGCATCCCATTTTCTGGTTGGCTTAATGAAGGATTATTCGGATGGTGTCCATGAATTTTTCATATTCCTCCGACTAAAGTTGCTGATCAGATTTGTTTAGATATCCAATCTTTTTGCCCCATTTCAAAAGGCAATTCAGTTAGTTTGTAATTAAACATTCTCATTATTATCACCAAAAAAAAAGTTAATAATCAATAGTATTATAATAAATGTCGATGATGGCAATAAAACGATCGCAAAAAAATAAGAAAAGAAAAATAAAACACACAAATTTTACGTGAAAAATCATTTTGGTCCTTGATTCTTTGTGCCCATAAATCTCCTTATTTTGTCACTATATTTTATTTTTTTAACAAATAATGAGATTCGAGTCATGTAACACTAACAAATAGTATACTGCCAAAAGTATATGCTACCTTTAAACCAAGTCTTTTCTTGTTCCTTTTGTTCAACTTTTCATTTTCAAGCTCTATAGCCCATGAAGATGGGTGGTGATCAAATTTTGACCCCCAAAACTAATACTAAACCATAGATTTATTTTAATTAATTAAATCATGCCACAATAACCATTAAATCGTAGCATTTGGTTGATGGGTTAGTTTTAAAGGTGATTTTAGAAAAACAGAAGAAAGAGAGCAATTGAGGATAGGCATGGCATGGCAATTAGTTCTGAATGGTGGCCCCATGACATTAATGAAGCTTCGACTGATTGAAGCTCAAAATCATAGCTGTAATTATGTGGAGACCCCACATGCACATTATTAGATGTTAAGTTATTTGATTTCTTTAATCTACATTCCATTGTTGCTACGTACATGCCTTTTTGCCCAATATGGACCATAGGTAGATTTCACATGAATTCATCAGTCTCAGGTACCTAATCTATTATCCTCCATTTTGAAGTTTATTATTGTTATGATAATCATTATTATATATCCACTAATCTGTTGAGTTTTGATTCATATTTTGTATGAGTTCGTAGATGCGTAGTTCTTACATATGTATAGTGTAGATGAATTTAAGATGGGGATGCGTAATATGGATTCGTTTAAATATAGTGCGAACTTTGTATATGCGAATCTATTTTGAGTATATACGTGTTAACTCTAAAATAAGGTACGTGTCATCATGCATTCAAACCTGCCTAACATGTCACATCTATAAGCAATTATCGTATCATATAAATACACATAATTAACCTATCTAAAAAGACATACAAAAAACACTCAACAATTATTATTTAAAAATAAAACCCATGTTACTAACAAAATTATGGCTTGATGTTTTGGAATTGTAAGCGTTTGAGTTTTATTTTACGTAAATCTTTTTAAATTTACTATAATTTAAATCTCAATATATATAAGTCTTATTTGGATATATTTTTATTTTCAATTTATTGTGCATTATATTAAACAATTGTAATTATAATATATTAGAACGTGTAATTGAGATTGTACCCTAAAAAACCTCATCATCATTAAAAATTAGAAGAATTTAATTCAATAATATCATTTTTTATATATTTAACTAATTTACTTGAAAATGGTACTTTAAATAATAATATTTAAAGAATATGATAACCTAAAGAATATGATGAATTCTATTGTTTTTAGGTGTATAATAAATAATTTAAATATGGGATGAAAAATAAAAATAAAAAAGAATATGGTACATCTCCTTTGACAATAAATCCATACAATGCAACTCATAAAATAATTCAAAAATTGCCCGTCATGATTCATGTTTTGTTCCTATTGTTATTAAGCAATAACAAAACAAATAAATAATTCTAGCTATTGTAAAGATAAAATTGTACTTTGACTCGCTTTAAAATGATAATATTTTGATTTAATCCATTAAAAATTATAAAGATATAAATTATTAAAATGACTAAATTACATTTTTACCATTGTAAAAATTACAATTTGATTTCGACTCCTTCAAAAAGTTTTTTGACTTCACTCCTAATTATATCATATACTATTTTGTGTAATTTTAAATTGTGGTATATGTTATATACGTTGTATTTATATTCTACAATATATCTAGACAGGGGTGAAACCAGAAATTTTTTTTAAGGGGGATCGAAGTTAAATTGTAATTTGTACGATAGTAAAAGTGCAATTTTTAAAGGATTAAATTAAAATTTTATCTTTTTTAGGGGATCAAAATGCAATTTTATATTTACTAATTTAAAATTTTAAAAAAATTTATGGGTCTAAATGAAAAATTTTCTATTTTAAAAGGCCAGGGCTCTTGCCAACACCCTTAGTTTTGCCCCTGTATCTAGAACCGATCGTCGAAATCATTTTGTGAAAAGAATTGGCTTGACTATATTTGAGGTAAATAAAAGTTTTAATTTTTAAAATACTTGGTTTTTAGTTTGGAATACAGGAGTCAACACCGATCTTTATGACGAGGTGTGATCAATCACCTAATAAATTACCTTTAAAAAAATAAATATCTTTTAAAAAGATAATTTTTAAATTGTGTTAAAAACTAAAGGAAAACGAGTTTCAAGAGTAAGTTACATACAAGAAAAATTATAGTATTGTCATAATGCTTAAAATTGATACCTCGTTCAAATACGTGTTGCCTTGAATTTTGAACATTACAAGTTCAAAAACAATATTTAAGCATGATCCCATTAATTTTAAAATGTTAGCTTATATTTAAAAATATTAATTAAAATGATTTTATATAACATGTTGGTGACATTATTCGCAGTTAACCAGCAATTCCAATTAAAAGTGAATCAACCATGTATGTAAAGTTTTAATAACAACGTGATTGACACGTCTCAAATTCAGACTACACCTAAAATAATAAATACCTTTGATCATCGGTCCAACACACAGAATTCATTAAACTATATCTTTAAGCATATAATTATCCATGCATGCACAATAAAGTAAGAAATTAAAACAGGGCTGTGTATGGAATCAAATGAGAATGATACTAAGCACATGAGCAAAATCAAGGGGGCTGGCAATTGTCCTGTCCCCCTAAAATGAAAATTTTTTTATTAGGCTCTTAAAAATTTTAAAAATATTAAATTAATAAAGGTAAAATTACATTTTAGTCTCTTTAAAAATGAAAATTTTAATTTAATCTTCTAAAAATTGCACTTTTACTATTATAAAAATTACAGTTTAACTTCGGCCTCCCAAAATTTTTTTTTAGCTTTGCCCCTGATTAAGCACGAACTTAAATAATATATATTAATGTTTACAAAGAAATTTATGAATATATATTTATACATACACCAACATATTACACACTACCTACATAAAGGGAGGAAGCTAAAATTTTTTAAGAGATTAAAATTAAATAATAAATTTTACAATAATAAAAATAAAAATAATCTATATTTTTATAATTTTACCTTAATTGAAAGATTCATGAAAACTTATTAACTAATTAATTATTATTAAATGAACTGCGTATCAATCCTATATTTTTGTTCATAATTTTATATTCACAAATAAACGTGCCATATATATGTGATGATGTTTTAAAAAGCAATCAAGTAATTATAATTAAAATCAATTAATATTAAATACAATCAAATTGAAAAAATAATATATTCGAATTTATATAAAAATAAATTTAAATATAATCTACGCATTATGGGACTTAAATCAAAATAAATATATATTAAAAACACACGAGTTTGACTTTGAATTTATAATTTCAAAGACCTTAGAGCCTTAATCTTACCTAAGATAAAATCCTCTATATCCGAGTGAAAATGAAATGCAAAACTAATCTTGTTATCTGAACTGTAAAATCTAGGGTTTTGACGCAACCTTAATGCTTCCCTATAGGTGTTTGGATGATCATATCGTATAAAATAAAATATAGAATTAGGGTTGTCATTTTTAACATGATCACATTTATTTGGATTAGGTTTTAGGCATGATATTGGGAAATCTGGTGGGTCAAAAAGAAACCTCACATCCATTGGTTCATCTCATTGTTTAATATAAATGGAAGTTCACTTAATCATTGTTCATCTGACGGGGAACAGGATTAGGGGCACTTGTGCATTACCTAACCAATTCAAAGAATTGGACTGACCGGAAGATTATTATGGAGTAAATTAATTAACCCCTTAAATGGTGAGTAGGGCACGTGTTTTAAGCCAATAATAAGGTGATTAATCATATGATATTTAATCAAGTGAAGGTTTACGTTAATCAATAATGCCCCACATGCATGTAAGCGATTGGGTTTTATCGGATTTTGACGGTAAAAGTTTTCAAAGGGTACGAAATGCCGAAAGCTATCGAAGAAGGTTCACTGTTAATTTGTAATTTCTTTCATTCTTGATTTGACAATTGAAGATCTAAAAGTAGACTTTAGTACTCCACGTGGCGGCCCGACACCCAGTCTAAGATGCTCTAAGCGCAAGGCTAATTTTATTAATTTTAAATATGATTACAATGCTAAAAATAATTAAGTTGCAATATAAATAAAATTAGAGCATAAAAGTTTATGAAAATCGACTTAAGTTCAATCATAGATGAGCTCTTTTTGGCAAAGTAGATGGTTAAATTCTAATGTTCGCCATCATATTATATTTAAATTATGGATTTAATTTTTATATTTTAATTTGGTCATTCTTAAATTTTTATATTTTTTAAATATTGTAATAATTTTAATTATGATTGAATGATAATTTTATTATTTCAAAAATGTTATGCGATAAACATGTTATTATATGTGTAAAATCATGTTAACTTGTTATTTTTACATAATATTAAAAAAAAAAACTAATCATTATATTTAATGACTATCAATTGACTCAAAAAATTTCAAAATTTGCAAAATATATGCACTATAAATGATGAACTAAATCCAAAATTTATATTACAAGACTAACAATAGAATATAACTAGATAGATTTAATTTCTATTAATTTGGGTAATGCCTAAATTTTGTATAAGAAATAAAATTAATCAATTCAAAAAAGTGTAATGATTAAAATAGATTAAATTAAAATACAAAATATAGTAGGAGAACTAATAACAGAATTTGACCACCGTTAATTATTTTCAAAAAATAATTATAATTTGAAATTTGAAATTCCAAAAATTCAGATATCACATAAGAATAAAGAAGAAAGTGGGGAAGTTGGTGAGCTATAAACAATGTGTAGGTTTAATTAAGAGGGGTATCTGACATTTGATTTGACAAAATACAAACAATCAAATCGAATGGCAAATCTGTAGCAGCTAAGTTGAAGATGAGACCTCCCCTAATCCCCCCTCCCCCCATCAATCTTACACTTCTAACAATCATTGGCTTCGCAAAAGGAAACCAAATCAATCCCATAACCTACTTCTATTGCAAGAATCGAAATTAAATGCGATAATAATATTGTAACATGAAATAAAAATATATCTTATTTTCTATATAAATGTATCTGAGTAATGTGTGGGATAATTATTTTTATTAGTTAATGAATAAAATTGAATTTATTATTCAAATTTCAAAACTATTTCTGTTAGAAAGTTTATCCACATATTTTAATTTAAGTTTTATAATTGGATTTATTATTTTAAATTTAAAAATAATAAGCTTATATTTAAATTTGAATTTTTTCTTAATTTCAATAATTTCTATTAATAAAATAAAATAAAACCTTCTTATCTAGCATGACCTAATTGAATTAAAATGGCAGCGAATCAAGGGGAAAAAATTACTTAAAGCAAAGAAAGAAAAAATAGAAGTAAATAAGGGGTCAACCATAATAATTACACTCAAGATATGATCTAATTGAATTAAATTGGCAGCAAAGAATTCTTAATCGCATTTAAGGGGGATCAAAACAAATCCGGAATTTAATTACCTTGTAGTATATATTTTTGTTTTTGAATATACTGGTAGAATTAATTATGGGTTAGATTTAGGTCGGATTTCAACAAATTTTTAGGTCTAATTGCTAAGTCTAGGTCCGGTCCGATCCAAAAATGGGTCTAAAATTATCTAAACTCGACTCGAATTATAGAAGTCAAGCTCGAGCCTCACTCGACCCGGCCCGACCCATATTAATTTTTTTAGATTATTTTATTATGTGCAATAAATTTAAAAAATATATAATATATCAAATACATTTAAAAACTTTAAAATAAACATTAAAAAATAAACAAATTAAAAATACATTAAAATTTTTTTATATTAAGATAGTTGCAAATAAAGTAATAGAAAAATTAACAATAAAACATAAGTTCTACAATATTCAAATAATATTAAAAATAGCGAAACAATAATAAAAACACATAAAAATAACATTCAAACAACTAAAATAATAACAAAAGCAGTAGCAAAAATAACAGAAAAAAATAACAACAAAAATAACAATAAAAATAGCACTAAAATAATAAAAAAATAACATCAAAACAATAACCAAAACAGTAAAAAAAAGCATCAAGACAATAAAAACACAACACAAAAACTGAAAAAATAGCAACCAAAACAGAAAAAAAAAAAAAAAAACAACATCAAAACAACAATATAATTTTTTTATTAAAAATGGTTAATTTATTTGGGTCGGGCTAAGCTCGGGCCAAAAAACTCTTACTCGAGGCCTGGTCCATTTAGAAAATGGGTCTCATTTTTTGTCCAAACCTATTTTTCGAGCTTATATTTTTGTTCAAACCCTTCCATTTTTGGGCAGGCCTTCGGGTCGAGTCAAGTGGCCAGACCCATGATCAAGTCTATATATTGGTCTGATTATATGGTCATATCTGTTTATATTTTCTTAACAATTTGATAAGATACACATACTTTGCATATATAAATGCTCGAACTCAAAACTCCTAAAATAAATATCATCATCTTTTCTACTGGAGTTACTCGTTGGGTTCTTGTTATACACATTTCTAACTATAAATAATGTTTTATGAGAACATTTTTTTGATTATATCTGTTTTGTTTGATATAATGTCTAAAATTACTCATAATCTCTTTTCAATTCATAAATAAAAAAATAATACGATTCAACGTACTCTAACTCACAATTTTTTTTATTGTAGTAATCATATTTCTACCCATCAAACTAAAATTCATCCTACATATTTTATGAGAATTGAATCTTGAATTGAAATAAATATCTCAATTCTCTTTTTAGTTGCGCATTAACCTCATGGAAATATTGTTAATTAATGACATTAAAATTTGATCACATCCCAAAATCAGAAAAGTAAATGCACAGTTGCTTCTATCTTAAAAAGTTTGCCTTCTTTCTCCCTTCCTATATATTTAAACCTTCTCTCTTTCTCACGCTCTTATAAATTTCAGAAGCAAGCAACCCTGCTGCTTTTGGCTTTTACGAGGAACGCCACCACCACTAAGGTTTGATCCTTCTTTTTTTTTTTTTTCATGCTCTGAAACTTTTAACTCTGTTTCTTTTTTTTTTTTTTACTTTTAATCTGGGATTGTTTTTCTCTTTTGTTTTTATTTGCAATTATTATTTTAGTTGGGAAGTCATATTTTTCCATGTTCTTCTTCATTACACGTTTATTGATTTTTATTGTCTCTTCATGACCTAAATTATTTAAGAATGGCATTGACTACTCTCCTCTTAAAATACCACAAATCACTCTGTTCCATTGGCCGGCAGCTTTGCGAGAACTACGTTTGTTTGTGTCGTTTAGCTCCCATTTCTTGCCTTGTTCCTTTCATCAAACACCTTTCACTTTCCACTTGTGTTCATGATTGAGTTTCAGTGTTTTCACCTTTCAATCTTTTCCCCTCCCTTTTTCCTCTTTAATCATGTGTTAATGCCAATATAGAGTACTCTCTTTTCTTTTTCATTTCAGTCAAGTACATAAAAGAGTACCAAATATATGGCCAAAACCCAGACTTTGATCCAATCTTTCAATATCTATATTCAATAATCTCTTTTTTTCAATGATTAAAATTCACCCATTTTCCACTCTGTTTTACTCTCTGTAAAGAAGCTTAAAACCCCAAGACTTTTTTTAAATTCAATATCCATAAAAAAAAAAAAAAGGATGAACGTGGCCTTTTCTTTTTTTAACTAATTTTTTCCTTCTCCATTTGCTTTCCTTCCTAGGAAGCTGTCTCCATTTCCCCTGCAACTAGTTCTTTTATATTCTCGTTGAATTTCTTCATTTAATATATATCTTTTAAAATGCCAAGTCTTCACTCAAAAGCTACATAAGTTAATCTCCTAAAGCTTCTTCTTCTGCTTTTGCAACTGTTGTTGATACCCTGATTTGCCACCCAGTTTTGTTTTTTTCCTTAAGACTTTTATTTAATTCGGAATAATTTATAATTTTCCCCGCCATTATAATATCACCCAACTTGTTCTTTCTGATCCAGATTTTACATTTGCGTTGCCAAGGCGGTTCAGCAATGAGAACAGATATGGGAAAAGCCTCCAAGGTATTAAGCGCCATCGCTGTTTTTTTCTCGACAATTCATCCTTCGTCGGTTGCTGAAATTCTGATTTTTTTTTTTGTCTGTTGCAGTTTTCGTGGCCTAAAGTAATCGTCCGAAAATGGCTGAATATACCGAGTGGAGCAGACGAGTTTCACTCCGATTATGACATACACGGTAAAAAAACGTCTCGTTTCAGATAAAATTTAAGCTCTGCTTTTAGATTCTAATGAAAAAAAATCCATGTTTTTTGTTTTTTATTTTTTATCTACAGGCAAAGTTGATGAAAGAAGAAAGAGTTGTTCCGACGAGGATCATTACGTGTTCGTACCGGAAGATTTCTCAGGTGGAGTTTTACGATGCTTTATCGGCACCGTTTTAATGTTTCGTACCGATTTTTTAAACTATTTTCTCCGGCCGTCCATTTCGTGAAAAGACGAGAACTGGAAACTGGAAAGTGTTGTTTTCGAATTTGACGGCTTTGATCCATTGTTGATTGGACGTTAAAAGAAAGAACTGGTTGGGTCCCCGGTTTGGTTAGTTGAAATTTGATGACCGGTTTTTAGTTTATTTCGCCACGTGGACGGGCGAGATTTGACTTTCACTCTGTCATGTACTGGTAGTACTTGGATTTACTTTGTCATTATATCGTTGACTGTTGAGGTTTTTTTTTTTTTAAATAGAAGGCTGGTTGTTTGAAGCTGCCGGAGGGATTAAACCGCCGGCTGTCACCGATTCACTCAACCTAAGGTGAGGTTATAAAAATCTCGTAAAGTTTGGAGTTCGTATCAATGCTACTGAATTATGTTTATTATATTATGATTATAATTTTATATTTTCATGCATTTTTTTAGCACAGAATTAAGGCAAATAGAAACATTTATAAGGAATGAAATATGAAGGCAAATTCATTACTTGTATGAATACTATACTGTAAACTAGGATTATTGGAACTGAAAATGCTTAATTTATGAATCCATGTGTTTGTCTAATGATCAAAGTGTTCATTGGCCCCAGGCGTGGTCTGAAGTTGCTTTGTAATTCACAAAAAAAATGCTTAATTTATTGTCAATAGATTTGGATTGTGATATGGATTTTGTTTTATTGAGAACCCAGGATGTTCGTGGGGACATGGAATGTGGGAGGGAAGTCACCCCACCATGGTTTGAACTTAAGAGATTGGCTAAGGTCACCTGCACCTGCTGATATCTACGTTCTTGGGTAAATTCCTTTTCTACTCCCTCTTTTTTTTTTTTTTTTGTAATTTATCCTCCAACAACTATTGTCTTACCTTTGTTTCTTATGTTTTTGCACATTGAGTTGATATTTCGAGAATTGATTTACTCAACCAGATTTTTCTGCTTGTTAGCTTCCAGGAAATCGTTCCTCTAAATGCTGGCAACGTGCTTGGAGCTGAGGACAATGGCCCCGCTACTCAGTGGCTTTCGCTTATTCGTCAAGCTTTGAATTCCAACCCAAGCGACCTAGGACTTGCTCAACGTTATGATATTGCCACTGAAGCAAGGAGTCCATCGTCACTGCAGCTTGAGCATCAAGCAAGCATGAAGCCTAGGATCAGTTTTTCCGATTTACTTTCGATGGAAGATGAAATTGGCAAAGAGGATCTCGTAACATTGTTAAACTCGAATTCTAGTTTATATGAAGAAGGCTTGCCTAGCCCCACTTGCTCGTCCGACAATCCAATGCAGCGGTGCTTCTGCCTAGCTGCTAGCAAGCAAATGGTAGGGCTTTTCTTGTGCGTGTGGGTTCGAGCTGATCTTTACCAGCATATTAGCAACCTGAAAGTCTCGTGTGTCGGCTGTGGCATCATGGGATATCTCGGAAACAAGGTCAGCGATTGCATGCATTCTTCACTTTTTGATAACTAAAATGAATCGAACAAACTAGCTCATCTTCTTTTAATATTTGTAACAGGGTTCAATATCCATTAGTATGACATTGCACCAAACAACGTTTTGCTTTGTTTGTACACACTTGACTTCCGGGGAGAAAGAAGGTGATGAAATCCGAAGAAATTCTGATGTCGCAGAAATCTTGAAAAGAACAAAATTCTCCCATTCACTTGGGGGTTTCAGAGAGCCACTTCCTCCGCAAACCATTTTTGACCATGAGTAAGCTTCTTCATCCAGTTATTCATCCAAAATTGTTCAGGTATCATGTAAATTTCCACCCTTTTTGGTTAAACTCCTAATAATGTTCTTGCATGTTTGTATTGTTCAGTAAAATTATTTGGTTAGGAGATCTGAACTATCGGCTTGCCGCCGGTTGTGCCGATACGTACGAATTACTGAAGAAGAATGACTGGCAAACACTTCTAGAGAAGGATCAGGTGAGAGGCTAATCTAAAGAAAAGTAGAAACTCGACATTGAAATTTTCTTTGTGGTTTATTGTAAGATCTAACATGTGATGTTTCCCTCATTGCTTGGCAGCTAAGATTAGAACAAAGGGCTGGTCGGGTGTTTAAAGGATGGGAAGAAGGCAGGATATACTTCGCTCCGACTTACAAATACCTAACTGATTCCGACCACTATGTCGTCCAAACATCGAAATCCAAAGAAAAACGGCGTAATCCCGCCTGGTAAGATCAGATTTCAAGTTCATGTTCCTTTTTCATCACCATTTTTGCTTAAAATATTTTAACTTACTAGATACATGAAGCAAAAAGATTAAATTAATCCCAAGTTCATTAATTAAGGTTGCTTGTTGGAAACGTGTAGTTTGCCTTCATCATCCTTTGAAAAAAATTATATACAATTATGCTGATTTTTATATAATTAAATTCCTAGTTTTGTCTCATTCCATTTTTAATAAACCTTGCCGACACACTTAACATGAATCTGAACTAATCTTAGTTCATATTTTATTTACATATGCATGCTGCAGGTGCGATAGGATATTGTGGAAAGGCGAGGGGCTTAAGCAAATGTGGTACTCAAGGGGTGAGTCTAGGTTCTCAGATCACAGGCCGGTTTATTCCCTCTTCTCAATCCAAGTTAATTTAGCCAAGAACCCCAACTATAACGCTAGATCCTGCCCACCGACATTATCGGGAAAATCAGCTTTGACATCGGCTTGCGTAGCCAAAGTACAAGCTGAAGAACTGTTGCTAATTCCCAGGGTACAAAGCTGCTTGAACACAACTTCCAGGTTTTGAAAATCACACAAGGTTTCTCTAAAAGCTGTAATGAACTGACAGAGTTGAGTGGTGATGCAAAAACCGATGACACCGGCCGACCGGACGGCGTGGTGGGTTTGTGATGATGTTCATGATGGATAAGCATGGACTGTCCACTCGGAGCATTTCTTGGTGCATGAATCAATATTTAAAAATTGCATGCATGCCTGAATACTTTTTTACAAAAAAAAGGCGATGATTTCAAGGGATGTTGTAAATAGGTACAGAATTAGAAGCAGTGAAGGCAGGCTCTATTTCAGAAGCAAAAGGAGAGGGGTGGTAGCCAAGCTCTTGCATCTTCAGTTTTTTTGTAGACAAGTATATGTTTTTTTTTCGTGGGTTGGGTTTGAGTTTTGATGCTTGTAAAAGTGCTTTGATTAAAGTGAAAAGTGTAAATTGGAAAGGAAAAAAAAAAAAAGGGTTCGCAGAGTAAGTTCTGGCAGAAGAGCTTTGATTAAAGCAAAGCACTCTTGAGAAACTGCAAATGCTATATTCATCATTGGTGAATCTATGGAAGTGTTAGCATTGCTTTTGGATTTGGATATATATATATATATATATATATTTAAATGAGTACATATATTTATAATACGTTTAATATGTTGTTTAATTAAAAATTTTATTTAAAGAACCAAATTCAATGGAATAAAATATCGGTTAAGAAAAAAAATATATAACGTATATTTATTTCTCTTAATAATAACATTACGTAATGTATTATATTTTATATATTCAATTTTGAGTATTAACTTTTTAAAAATATCACTAATTTCTTGAACATTGATATCATCATTTTTTGAAAGTTATGAATGAAAATTTCTCTTTCCCTATTATTGGAAAATTTTTCAAATCAAAGTTTAGGATACGATTGACATGCAAATAAGGTCATATGCGTGCTTGTACGGGATATGTGATGCTACGAAGATTATGATATGTTATATTGAGATCCATCATCTGCTACGCATCACTGAATATTATTTGTCTTTACAGAGACTTTGGTATGGTTGGGGGATGTAATTGAAAATGTTTATACATTTTATGCCTATGGGCTTTGAACTTCAATACCTTGGTGTGGTGTAGTTTAAGCTCATACGAGCTATCTGGTGTGGTGTAGTTCACCCATGTATCTAAGTTCGTTTTACTAGGATTTTATTAGGCGAAACATTGAATTTGAATATTGAAATCGAAAAAAATGAAATGAGCCAAATTTAGTAAGTTAATAGATAAATTAAATTGAAATGACATGATTTTGTGAATTGATAAAAATGTATGAAGTGTGATGATATAGCATGAATGGGTACGAATTGATGATGTTTTGGATATGTTATAATGTCTAAGCTATTTGGATTTCTATGCTGTTATGTAACTAGTTGTGACATAATGTGTTAAGTTTATCCAAATGTATGCCAAAACTATGGAATTAGCATGCTCACCTTTGAGCAAGGTGAGTATCGTAATTTTCGTTTGGATTTTTACTAAGCATTAAATGCTTAACTATGGTTGTTTCTAAAGTTGTGGCATGTACATAGAATCATTGTTTTATGTAATAATCATCCTAATGTGAATGTCAATGATGTATTTGCAGCTAAGGTTGTGTTTGCATTATATGCTTGATACATGATCAATTGATGCTTAGTTTTAATTATGTTAAATGTCATTTGAACTAGTGATTTCAAGATTAATTAAATTTTATATGTTTTAACTTACAACGTGAAAGTTGCGATGTCACGAAGTCAGTTTGTAAGTTTGAATATTTTACAATTAAGTTTTTAATTGACCTCGAGTTAGCAAAAGAGCTTTCGTAAACTTATATAAGTCTCATAATTGATTTTACATCATATTGAAAATGTGTTTTTTATAATATTAAGCATCATGGAATGGTTAAATTGTACTAAAATTTATTGTAATTACTCCGACAACGAATGTAACATTTTATAATTCGAACTCGATGATCAGGTTAGGTAAAAGTGTTACACAGCCCATCACTAGTCCCCTCCTCATTTAACCCATGTTTACTAGATTCTCCCCCATCTGTTACATGCGCTCCTAAGCCAACTTTATTAGATTGTCACAAGCTTTGACTGGTTAGAAACAAGCCCACTTATATCACTTGCAATGCCCTTTCAGATAATTATAGGGATGGTAAAATCCGAACTACTTGATGAAATTCGAATGGAGTGATTTTTTTGAAAAGTTCATGCAGGGTAGGGTGAATTTTTTTCTCTTGGACAATAGGTATGATATGAAACAGTTATGGTAATTGTTTGCCCCACTCTGTCCCACTCTACTATATAAAATTACTATTTCATCCTATATATATATATAATGTATCATAGAAAAAGTAATATATTTTATGTTTAAATATTTTTATAAGAAATTATGTTTAAATATTTACTTAACTTTAAAAATAAGTTACAAAAATTAAATTAAAATAGAGTAGAGCAAGATGGGGCGGGGATGGATGCATACAACATCCGTAGAGATGATAGCAATTTTCAAAACTATGCATCCATGATGGAGCAAGGTGGTGGGTAGAATAGGGCATGGCAATTATGGAGCGTGATAGATTGAGCAACATACATCTTGCTTCGCTCCATTGTCATCCCTATAAAAATGTAACAACTTCTTTATTTTATTTTATCATGTTTTTATTATAAGAAAATAGATAACAAACATGTTTTTTATTATTAAAAAAATCGTTTTTATTTACTAAGCAGACTTTTCAATTTTAAGAAATAACCAAAAAGATTTTAAAAATAAAAATGACCTAAGTTATTTATTGCTTAGAAAAGTTAGTTGTTTAGGGTTACTTAAAAAAGAAGAAGAAGCTGATATTAGTGGAAGAAAGGAAGCTATTGAAGTCCTGATTGTACGCCTTGGGCTTTGGGGGAGGGTCTTGAGGTTTGTCTGCAAAATAGCAATGGAAATTGGCGTGTTCCATTAATTAGGTTGGACGCATTCCTCTTTTGGCCTCATGTCTAGCGGTCACTGCCACTGTCTTCAATCAAACCACGACAATCTACTCAAATCCAGCCACCAACTGCAATCACATTGAGTTGACGACCTAATAATACACCCCCCTCCTCCCATTTCTCAACACTTACTTCATGGATGCGATTGTGATTGCGATTGTAATTGCGAGTATCATTATACCTCATATTTAGAAAATTTTAATACGCAAATGTAAGATTAAAATTATCTTAATTACAAATCCTATGTATTGTTTTGATAGTCAAAAGTGTTCATTATCTCAAATATAATTTGAATTTAAATCGTATTAACGTCTTGTTTTTGTTAAAGCTTTGCCTTCCCTTTATATAAAAAATTGACTCCATCACAAATATAATGAAGAAGTGACTTATCTCTAATTCTGAGTTTGGATTGAAAGACGACCAATAACTAACTTTGGTGGTTTGGCTTGAAGAACAGACGGCTGTAAAAGGTTATATTATAACATTTCAAAATTTTAGTTATCAAACCCTATTGCATATACATACGGATATAGAGATGAATGAGATTATGGTCATGAAATAGAGAAAAAGAAACTCTCTTTTTGGAATGTTTGTGCCTTTTTATTATATAGATCGTATTTCGAATCGAATTATTTTTATTATAATTATATAACAAATATATGAATGGATTTAATTATAATTTTTAGAGTAAAACTAAAAACAAGACACTATTTAATAAAATTGATAACTCAAATTTTAATTATTATAATATTTATTAGTTTTATAAAATATAAACTATATACCACATGAATAAATTGAATTATATATATTTTTATCATAAGTTCTTATTATATCTGTTTTTTTATATAATGTGTAGAACTATTCATAGCCCTTTCTCAACCTTTAAATAAGAGGATAATACTCTTTAGCACACTCGAATCCACGTCCTCCTGCATTGACAATAATATCAATGTCAATCGAGCTAATAAGACTCAATCGGAAATTGAATTATATTTTTTAAAAAGTAAAAAATAAAGACAAATTCTACCCATAAAAAATTTCCTCCAACTCCAAACTCGCATTGCTACATGGAGAAACTTGCCAAAAATTAGAACCACTCAAAAGATATGCTTGCAACCAAGCAATCCAAATAGAACCCTCTCCGGCAAGAATGTTTCCAATAAGCTTCAACATACAAGCTCTGTTCCAACATTCCAAATCCTTAATACCTTGGCAATAATTCTGAATATTAGATGCTATCGATTGATTAAGTTGAATTCTGTCAGCATAACTCAAGTGCTTAGCAGACCAGTTAGAAATTCTCACTTTAACCTTCTGAAACAAAGGTAAACTATCCCTTTCAGGTGATTTCCCGGTCACTAGAGGAATCCCCAAGTACCTACTTTGAAACCAGCTGTAAACACTCTAATTTCCTCTATCTCCCCCACATGCAATTCCAGAATATAAATTTCACTTTTTGCAAAATTTTGCTGAAGTCCAGACATCAAATAACATTGAGAAAGAACACTCCAAATCCCCACAACTGAATCCAATGTACCCTTCGTAACCACAAGCAAATCATCACCAAAAACACAAGTGAGATAGCTTTATCCTGTGACACTTCGGATGAAATTTGAAAATCCCAAGATTGGCAACAGTATCCGAAAGTCTAGAACACTCAAATATATGCTGTCTTAGCTCAGCCGGTAGAGTGCATGGCTTTTAACCATGTGGTTGTGGGTTCGATTCCCACAGATGCTAAATATGATTAATAATTTACTCTTCTTTTATTATTATTTAGGGTAAGCTATTAAAATAGTCATTTACATGAACTTAAAATTATACATGAACTTTGATTTTGTATAATTTTATACATAAAATTTTGATTTGATTCAATTCTTACAAATTATTAACACAATTATTTATATAACATCATTTTATGTTTATATATTACATACATAAATAATTATATTTATCCAATATAAAAATAAATTGATGTATTAATTTTTTTAAATGTGTGTGATTAAATCAAAATTAAAATTTCAAGTATACATTTGAACCACAATTAGAGTTTTACTTATATAATTGCATCAAATTAAAGTTTATGAATACAATTGTACATTAAATCAAAGTTAATGTATAATTTTAAAATTTATTCATAGATTTCAAAATAAATTTATCACAAACATTAACATTTTAAAATGATGAATTTAGAACATTAGAATCTTCAAAATCTTAAAATTTTCATCCAAACACATCCTTGAAGAAACAATTAAGACTTTATACTATTTAAAATTGATCAAATAAGAACAAATAAATGTTAATTATTTTCATTAATAGAAGTTAATGCGCAAAAATAAAGTATTAAAAAATTGGTTTAATATAACATTTGGTACTTGACCTTGACATTGTTGCCTAATTTGGTACCTAAATATTTTTTTTGGTCCAATTTGGTACTCAAACTTGACACTTTTTCCTAATTTTGTACCTAAAATTGACTCTTTTTTAAGTTGGTACTTAAACATTTTGGGATCCAATTTGGTACCTGAACTTGACTCTTTCTTCTAATTTGGTACCTAATCTTTTTTTAATATTAATTCGTTAAACATAACTCAATACCTATTTTTAACATAAATTTTCTCTAAAATTGACAACATTTTTGTAGTATAACAAAAAAATTTCAATGTCATCACTACTTTGCGTAATTTTTATAATATTTAATAATTTTAGGTACCAAATTGAATCTAAAAAAAGCTTAGGTACCAAATTAGGAAAAATGCCAAGTTCAGGTACAAAATTGGATCCAAAAAAAGTTTAGGTACCAAATTAGGAAAAAGTGTCAAGTTCAGGTAAAAACTGGGTCAAAAAGAGTTTAAGTACCAAATTAAGAAAAAGTGTCGAGTTCAGGTACCAAGTGTTATATTAAGCCTAAAAAATTCAAAGGTTTAATACGAGACAATTAACAAAAATTCATCTTTTTAAACTTGTAAAAATTAGGAAAACATCTTTGTGTCGAATTTTCATTGAATGGTTTTGAACTCTAGGCACTATAATAATACAAAGCTTGATAGTTTAAGTACTACATTGAATATTTTCAAAGTACAGGTACCAAATGAGACATTATTCCTTTATAAAATAAGGACTATTGAAAATTAGGGTTTATTAAGGTGGGGGTTATTTGGCAATTCTTTATTTTTTTCAATCTAATTCATGATAGCTCCCTTCACTTTAAAACCTAATGGTATTTTTTTTTCTTTTGAAAAATTCCTCTCCCTTTTTAACACCTTATCTTTCTCAATTTAGATAAATAATTTTGTTCTTGGCATTACGCCATAGGAAAGGCCAAATTTCCTACTCCTCTCAAAAGATTTCGGCAATGTCACAATTGCATGACCCTATCACATCACATGTGTGATGGATTCTACAAACTGTTAGTTGGCATACAAATGTATTTAAGTTACCTAAATTTCATGTGGTACCTATGTTATATTAGGAAAAAGTATAACTCTTGCAACAGTTGCAGGAGCCATGGTGATGACACTAATGAAAGGACCAGTGCTTGAGTTGTTTTGGACCACAAGAAGGATTAATAACCATGAATTAGCTTCTAAAAACAGGACGGATTTCCACGACTCCGTCAAAGGCAGTCTACTGATCGCCGTTTGTTGCTTCGGCTATGCTTGTTTCGTGATTCTTCAAGTAAGTGAAATAATAATATTTTTGCAGAAAGATTCCTGGAATGTATTTACTTGTCAATTTGACATTGACATTGGTAGGTGTTTTAATAGGCAGTCACGTTGAAAACATATCTAGCTGAGCTTTCTCTCACGGTTTAAGATTGTGGGTCAAAATCTAAACCACAATTGAATCCCTTCTCTTTTGTGATTTTTCATCAATTATGATGGCCTGATGATCAAAATTGTTATTCTCGTTGTTAGTACCAATATCTAATTTAGCTGCTTCTATTTGCTGCTCCATTAATGGCTGTTGAGACTTTTATTCCTTGCTTTTACTCCATAGCACAAGATATAGACCCACAATTATGATAATATCTCCAATCACCCTACAAATTATAACATTAGTTTCCCTTTTCTTTTGCTCTTAAATCTGTTATGGTGATATGAGTTTGAAGACTACCTTCCCAAGAACATTTGTTCTGCAAGAATGAAAGATGCCATTATAGCTACAATAACCATACAAAGTGGACTAAAAGTTGTAACGAAAACAGGTCCTCTGTCTTTCATTATCACTCCTTGAATTTAGTACGCAAAGTCCTGAACATATAATACCCTGGAAAACTGTTGAATAAAATGACAGTGCATTTGAACTCAGCATTTGCTTGAGCTTAAAGACTTAGCTTCTTCAAGTGAAAACAAACTAGAAAAATGAAAGAAAAGTTGCAGAGAAAAGTAACATTTGATGAAAAGTTCACTGGTTTCTTCATTTGATTCATTGTGAATATATCATTACAAAAAATAATAGTAGGAACAATAGGGTATGGGACAATATCTGCATTACATAAGCAGATTTCAACAGTAAGATTATATTGATAAATTCAACCTAAGACTAGCTGACTCTAAGCTTTAAAGCAACCTCCAAATTGACTGAATTACATCAGTATTAAAATACAAAAAAAAAACATTAAACTAAGTTCAAAATGAAACAAAATGCTGGCACAAATGTTAGTCTTCATGTGTTAACCGAGTCTGCCTTTTACCTCTGCTCTGCTTCTTGTTGCTGCATGCAATTCACGTTCAACACTCCTCCTTGGATTGTTTGCTGCAAACATCAAGTTTTGATCTCAAACATTCAAACCTTTTTGTACCAAGAGGTTTTGTCAAAATATCAACTAGTTGCTCCTCTGAACTGTAATGAATCAGTTTGACCTCATGACTTTGCTCAGCCTCCCTCACAAAGTGAAATTTAATCTTAAAATGTTTGGTTTTGCCATGGAACACTAGATTCTTTGCAATTGCAACAGCAGATTGGTTATCACATTTGATCTCTATTGCTTCTCCTTGGTACACATTTAAATCCTTCAAAAGTTTTCTTAGCCAAATAGCTTGATTGACTGCAGCAGCAGTTATAACATATTCTGCTTCAGCAGTTGATTGTGCCACAATTGACTACTTCTTCGAACTCCAACTAAAAAAAAAACACCTGACCCTAGAGTGAAAAGATAACCAGAGGTACTCTTTATATCATCCATGAAACCTGCCCAGTCACTATCAGAAAAGCTAACAAGTTGCATCCTTTCTGACTTTGTAAATTTAACTCCATAATCAAGTATGCCTTTAATATACCTCAACACCCTTTTTGCAGCTTGATGTGAGATGTTGTAACAATGCATAAACCTTGACAAGAGAATGACAGCAAACATAATATCTAGTCTTGAGGCAGTTAGATAGAGCAAACATCCAATCAAACTCCTGTAACCAGACTCATCCACCTTCTAATAATCACTTTGGCTTGAAAGTTTCTCACCAACAGCTATTGGTCTACTTGCTGATTTGCACTTGTCCATGCTAAACTTGTTCAGAATCTTCAAGGCAAATGCCTTTTGACCAATGAAAATGCCATGTTCAACTTGAGAGATTTCCATACCAAGGAAATAAGACATCTCTCCTAAGTCTGACATTTCAAACATGTTCTCCATCTCAGTCTTAAAATCTGATAATAGATTTTCATCTCTACCAGTTACAAGGAGATCATTAACATAAATTGACACAATGAGAAGTGTCTCATTTCCATTTTTCTTCACATACAAGGTAGGCTCACTAAGGCTTCTTTCAAAGTTTAAGCTTGACAGGTAAGAATCAATCCTGTCATACCAAGCTCTTGGTGCTTGCTATAAGCCATACAAGGCTTTCTTTAGCTTGTAGACTTTAGTTTCTTCACCAACCTTTATGAACCCTTCAGGTTGTTCAACATAGATCTCTTCATTGTGGTAAGCATTTAGAAATGCTGATTTTACATCCAGCTGATGAATTTTCCAACCTTTTTGAGCTGTCAGTGCAAGCAAAAGTCTGATTGTATCAAGTCTTGCAACTAGTGCAAATGTTTCAAAGTAATCCACTCCATACTTCTGGCTGAACCCTTTGACAACCAATGTTGCTTTCAGCTTGTTCAAACTTCCATCAGCATTGTGCTTAGTTTTAAAAATCCATTTCACCCCAATGACTTTCTTGTGGACTGGTCTTTCAACTAAATCCCAAGTCTGATTCTTGTTGATCATGGACATTTTAGCTGCCATGGTTTCTTTCCATCCTTGTTGTGAATTTGCTTCTTCAAAATTGATTGGCTCATCATCAGCCAAGTCAGCCCTTTCATACACTCAACAGTCTTGTTCCTCTAACTGGTTCTTCATCAAAGTCCTGACTATCACCATTCTGGATTGCTTCATCATTTTCTGATGCAAGGTTTTCTGAAACATCCACTGGTTCTGACTTCTCCCAATTCCATGATGCCTTCTCATCAAACACCACATCCCTGCTTAGAAACACTTTGAGTGTTAATGGATCAACCAACCTATAGCCCTTCTTATTGCTGCTATATCCCACAAAGATAGCTGGTTTAGACCTCTGATCCAACTTGTCTCTTTTGAAAGCAAGTACCAATGCATAGGAAATGCATCCAAAAATTCTTAAATGTGCCACAGAGGGCTTGTGACCAAACTAGACTTTAAATGGAGTCTTTTCAGGCAAGTCTCTTATTGGTAACCTATTTTGCATGTAGACAGCTGTGATGACAACTTCAGCCCAAAAACTCCTAGGCAATTTCCTTTCAAACATCATGCTTCTGCTCATATCCATAATGGTTCTGTTCTTCCTCTCACTTACACCATTCTGTTGAGGTGTATACACTTTGGTGAACTGATGTGCAACCCCTAATTCTTCACAAAAAAACTGAAACTGCTCAGAGGTATACTTAGTACCATTATCTGACATCAGAGTTTTTAACTTGTAGCCTGAGTAGTTTTCAGCTGCAGTTTTGAACTTCCAAAAAACTAAGGAAACTTTAGACTTCTTCTTGAGGAAATAAACCCAGTAGAACCTTGAAAAATCATCAATAAAGAGAATAAAATACCTGTTACCACTTAGTGATTCAGTCTTCATAGGACCACACACATTTGAATGGACTAGATGCCATCTTTTAGTGGCTCTCTAGGCTTTGTTTGCAGGAAAAGGAAGCCTGGTTTGTTTTCCAAACTGACAAATATCACAATCTTCATGCAGGTGCACTGTCTTGGCAAAATTTTGAAACAAATCTTCATTTGCTAGTTGAGCTAATGGCAAAATTTTGAAACAAATCTTTATTTGCTAGTTGAGCTAATGACTTATAGCTAACATGACCAAGCCTCTTATGCCATAGTCTAGATTCATCTGAAACAACTACATATGCCTCATCTAGCCTCTCATTTAAATTAACAACAAAACTCCTATTTGACATGGTTACTAGCATAAGAGTAGATCCATTTGGATCCTTGATTTGACACTATTTATTCTTGAAAATAGCAGAATAACCTTTCTCTACAAGCTGAGCAATGCTAAGTTGATTTATGTCTATATCAGGTACTAAAAACACATTGGGAATAAATTTAGTACCCGTTGGAGTGTCAATGAACACATCACCTTTTCCTATTGCCTTTATGAACTGACCATTTCCTACCTTGACTTTAGCAGTGAAGCTTCTGTCAAGTCTTTTGAAAATAGAAGCATTTAGAGTCATGTGGTTTGTACAACCACTCTTTAGCAACCATCCCTTGGTCATGTTTCTTTTGGCTGCAATACAAGAAGCAACAAACACTTGCTCCTCTTGAGCATCAGTGTCATCAACTACGTGAGCATGTGTGATTTGCTGAGCTTGTTGGTCCTTTTGCTGACCCTTGTTCTTACAAACTTTATTAGCATGCTCTATTTTCCTGCAGATCTTACACTGTACATCAGGCCTGTACCAACAAAATGTCTCAAGGTGAGTAGTCTTCTTACAATGTGGTCAAGGAGGAAATTTCTTCCTGACAACATCCTTTTTAGACTTGATTTTGTTTTCAGTCCAAGGCTTCTTCCCTTTGGCATTGGAAAAGCTCGAAGATGATCTGCTCTTAGTTTGAAAGGCTCCTTACTGGTACTCTTCTTGTCTACTGGCTCTTCTTTGTTCTTGAGCATTGAAGGCATTCACAAGCTCTGTCAAGGTGATCCTGGTCAAATCCCTTGAGTCTTTAAGTGATGAGATTTTAGCCTCATATCTTTCAAGTAAGGTAGCCAAAACCTTTTCCATAATTCTGCTTTCACTGAACTGGTCTCCAAGCAATCTTATGCTGTTGACAACTGCCATTATTCTATTTGTGTACTCTTTTATTATTTCACTCTCCATCATCTTTAAATTCTTAAACTCCCTTCTTTTTACTACCCAAATGCTTGCAAGTAAGACCCTTATTTTTACTACCCAAATGTGGTAGTTTACCCCAATAAACTATGATGGTGGAGCTGGAAAATATCCTGAAGAAGACATGAAGCTTTTGAAGGTTGACAACAAAGAAGGTCCTCTAAGAAGCAAGCTCTTGATACCAATTGTTGAATAAAATGACAGTGTAGTTGAACTCAGCACTTGATTAAGCTTAAAGAGTCAGCTTCTTAAAGTGAAAACAAACCAGAAAAAGAAAGAAAAGTGGCGGAGAAAAGTAAAATTTGAGGAAAAGTTCCCTGGTTTCTTCATTTGATTCATTGTGAATATATCATTACAAAAAATAATAGTGGGAATAATAAGGTATGGGACAATATCTACATCACATAAGCAGATTTCAACAGTAAGATTACATTGATAAATTCAACCTAACCCTAGCTGACTCTAAGCTTTAAAGCAGCCTCCAAATTGATTGAATTACATCAGTATTAAAATACAAAAAAAAAACATTAAACTAAGTTCAAAATGAAACAAAATGCTGGCACAAATGTTGGTCTTCAATTGTTGACCGAGTCTGCCTTTTGCCTCTACTCTGCTTCTTGTTGCTGCATGCAATCCACGTTCAACACTTCTCCTTGGATTTTATGCTGCAAGCACCAAGTTTTGATCTCAAACATTCAAACCTTGTTGTACCAAGAGGTTTTGTCAAAATATCAGCAAGTTGCTCCTCTTAACTGCAATGAATCAGTTTGACCTCATGACTTTGCTAAGCCTCCCTCACAAAGTGAAATTTAATCTTAAAATGTTTGGTTTTGCCATGGAACACTTTGCAATTGCAACAGCAGATTGGTTATCACATTTGATCTCTATTGCTTCTCCTTGGTACACATTTAAATCCTTCAAAAGTTTTCTTAGCCAAATAGCTTGACTGACTGCAGCAGCAGTTGCAACATATTCTGCTTCAGTAGTTAATTGTGCCACAATAGACTGCTTTTTCAAACTCCAACTAAAAACACCTGACCCTAGAGTGAAAAGTTAACTAGAGTTACTCTTTATATCATCCATGAAACTTGCCTAGTCACTATAAGAAAAGCCAACAAGTTGCATGCTTTCTGACTTTGTAAATTTAACTCCATAATCAAGTGTGCCTTTAATATACCTGAACACCCTTTTTGCAGCTTGAAGGTGTGAGATGTTGCAACAATGCATAAACCTTGACAAGAGACTCACAACAAACATAATATCTGGTCTTGAGGTAGTTAGATAGAGCAAACATCCAATCAAACTCCTGTAACCAGACTCATCAACCTTCTAATAATCACTTTGGTTTGAAAGCTTCTCACCAACAGCTACTGGTGTGCTTGCTAATTTGCACTTGTCCATGCTAAACTTGTTCAGAATCTTTAAGGCAAATGCCTTTTGACCAACGAAAATGCCATATTCAACTTGAGAGGTTTTCATACCAAGGAAATAAGACATCTCTCCTGAGTCTGACATTTCAAACATGTACTCCATCTCAGTCTTAAAATCTGATATTAGATTTTCATCTCTACCAGTTACAAGGAGATCATCAACATAAATTGACACAATGAGAAGTGTCTCCTTTCCATTTTTCTTCACATACAAGGTAGGCTCACTAAGACTTCTTTCAAAGTTTAAGCTTGACAGGTAAGAATCAATCCTATCATACCAAGCTCTTGGTGCTTGCATTAAGCCATACAAGGCTTTCTTCAGCTTGTAGACTTTAGTTTCTTCATCAGCCTTCAGGTTGTTCAACATAGATCTCTTCATTATGGTAGCCATTTAGAAATGCTGATTTTACATCCAACTGATGAATTTTCCAACCTTTTTGAGTTGGATATGTTTTCAACGTGACTACCTATTAAAACACCCACCAATGTCAATGTCAAATGGACAAGTAAATACATTCCAGGAATTTTACTGTAAAAATATTCCTATTTCACTTACTTGAAGAATCACGAAGCAAGCATAGCTTAAGCAACAAACGGCGATTAGTAGACCACCTTTGACAGTGTCCTAGAAATTCATCCTATTTTTTGCAATTGCTTCATGGTTATTAAACCTTACTGTGGTCCAAAATAACTCAAGCACTGGTCCTTTCATCAATGTCATCACCATGGCTCCTACAACTGTTGCAAGCGTACCAAAAACCTTTGCGTGGCTGTAGATTGATCAGAAGTTCACCTTCTCAGGCCTGGATAAATATTTTAGAAAGAAAACAAAAATCAATACAACTCCATGATTATGATTACTTAAGTTTCTATGTTCATACCTTAAAATCCAAGCCATTAGAAAGGTTGTTAAGTTATGGAATAAAAAAAAGAAAGAGTTGGAAAAAGAAAACAAAACCAGAAAAGTTTATTTTTTGACTGAATAGATTAACTTTCATTAAGACTTTAGTGCATACTATACAAAAGACTACTGCTGTTGCAATGGTTCAACAAGTATTACATCAAAAGATTGTGTCACCTAACTAAATACAAACTGACACATTAGGTGTATCATGCTTGACTATTTACAACTGCTCTGTCAAGCTAAGACATCAAAAAGATTTACATACACTCTTAGAATATCTAAGAAAAATCTCAATCATCTAATACTCATCGTTGAGATTTTTCTTGGAGACTCCAAGCTTTGTTCTCAGAAACTCAAATTTAGGCCTTGAGACAGCCTTAGTCAAAACATCCGCAACTTGATCTTCAGATTTGCAATATCTAACACTGATTTCACCAAGTCTTTCAGCTTCTCTGATTGCATGAAATTTCACATTAATATGCTTAGTTCTTCCATGCTGGACTGGATTTTTGGTGATAGCTATAGTGGATTTATTATCCACCCAAATTGCAGAGCTTCATTGGTATTTTGTATCAAGTTAGCCAAGATCTTTCTAAGCCAAATGGCTTGATTAGCTCCTGCTGCAACAAGGACATACTCAGCTTCAGCTGAGGATTAAGCCACCACATCATGCTTCTTTGAATTCTATGCAAATGTACCGTTCCAAAAGAAAAAAACATAACCCAAAGTGCTTTTGCAGTCATCCACAATTCCAGCCCAATCATTATCAGCATAACCTTTAAGCTTGCAACTATCATTCTTCAAATACCATATGCCATAGTTGAATGTACCTTTATTGTATCTTATAACCCTTTAAGCTGTACCATAATGAGTCTGACTAGGAGCTTGCATGAATCTAGATAATAAGCTTGTGTCATACATTATATCTGGCATAGTAGTAGACAAATATAACAAGTTGCCTATCAAACTTCTATAAATGGAAGCATCAACCTTTTCAGAATTATCTGACTTAGACAACTTCTCATTCAAAGCCAGTGGAGTAGCTACTGGTTTGCAATTTTCCATTTTGAACTTCTTCAAAACTTTCAGAGCATACTTTCTTTGAGAAATAAAAATACCAGCACCAGATTGGTGAATTTCCATCCTAAGAAAGTATTTCATATCACCCAAATCAGACATTTCAAACATATTTTTCATTTTTTGTTTGAACTACTCCATAAACACTTCATTATCTCCTGTAACAAGCAAATCATCAACATACATTGAAACAATAAGTTGCTTCTCATCCTCAAGCTTTTTAACATATAATGTAGCTTCACTTTCACTTCTTATAAACCCTTCTTGCAGCAAATAGGAGTCAATTATGCTATACCAAGCTCTAGGAGCCTGTTTCAGCCCATAAAGAGCTTTGTGAAGCTTATACACTTTGCCTTCAATTTCAGAACCTTGAAAACCTTTTGGTTGTTCCACAAATATCTCCTCCTTAAGGAAACCATCTAGGAATGCTGACTTTACATCAAGGTGATAAACTTTCCAGCCTTTCATTGCTGCTAAGGCTAGTAAAAGTCTTATAGTATCATGCCTTGCCACAGGAGCAAAAGGTTCTGAAAAATCAATTTCTTATTGTTGAGAATATCCTTTCACCACCAATCTAGCCTTATGTTTGTTCACAGAATCATCTGGATTTAATTTGGTTCTATAAATCCACTTAACACTAATCACTTTGCAATTTTTTGGCCGGTCAACAAGCTACCAAGTTAAGTTTTTCTCAATCATTTTGATCTCATCAATCATTGTTGCTCTCCATTCATCATGCTTAGCAGCTTCTTCATAGCTTGTAGGTTCTAATGTAGCCACGTTGCACTTAGCATAAACCTCATCTAATGATCTAGTGCCCCTAACTGCAAATTCAGTATCACTTTCAAATTTTGAAATTTGTTCTTGAGACACAACAATTGGTGTTTGTGCTGCAATTTCATTTTTCTCCCAATTCAACTTTGCATGCTCGTCAAACTTGACATTTCTGCTGACAAACACTTTCTTGGTAATCACATTGTACGACCTGTAGCCTTTGGAGTTGCTACTATAACCCAAAAATACTGCAACTTCAGCGCTTTTGTCAAGCTTGTCTTTTTTTACTTCTGGTACAAGAGAAAAATAAGCACATCCAAAAATTCTGAGATGTTCAATTGAAGGTTTCACACCATGCCAAGCTTTATGAGAAGTTTTTCTAACCAAGGCTCTTGTAGGTAACAAATTCAGCAAGTATACTGAGGTGTTCATAGCCTCAGCCCAAAATACTTTTGGAAGATTCTTTTCAAACAACAAACATCTAGCCATCTTCATTATTGTTCTATTTTTCCTTTCACTCACTCCATTTTGTTGAGGAGTGTAAGGAACAATAAATTGTTGCTAAATTCCAACTTGTTGACAAAAACTAGCAAATTCCCTTGAGTTGTACTCAGTCCCATTAGCAGATATCAATTTCTTCATTAAACAGCCCGATTCAACTTCAACCATCCTCTTGAACCTTTGGAATGCATCGAATACTTCTAATTTTTTTTTTAGAAAATATGCCTAGCACATTCTAGTGTAGTCATCCACAAAAAAAAGTATTTGCTTCCATTAAGAGATGGAATACTCATAGGTCCACACACATCGGTGTGCACTAGTTGTAACTTCTCTATAACTCTTGAGCAGCTTTTATGTGGGAAGGGAAGCTTTGCCTGCTTTCCAAATTGACATGCAACGCATACATCAGCTTTGTCCTAGATAACAGGTGGGTTTTTAACAAGTTTATTTGCCTGCATATATCTCAAGGCTGAATTATTATAATGCCCAAGTCTTTTATGCCATAAGATAGAACCATCCACTGCACTAGCATAAGCATTCAAATCTAATTGTTTCCATTCTATAGGAAAACTTTTGTTCTTCATTTTGACTTCATCAATTTAAAACCAGTAGGATAAAAAGTGAAACATGACATTTCTTGAAAGTGCAAAACATAGTTCTTTTCTAACATTTGTCCCATACTCAACAAACTTTGGCTTATATCAGGTACAAATAGAACATCAAAAATAAACTTTGTACCTGAAAAAGTTTTGACTTCAATCATTCCTTTTCCTTTGACATCCACAAGCTCTTCATTTCCAATTTTCACCTTGGAGACATAAGACTTGTCTAACTCCTTGAAGAGACTTGCATCATGAGTCATATGATTGGTGCATCCACTATCCACCAGCCATGTTTCTGCTCCACTATTTGCAGCATAGCAAGTAGTAACAAAGAGAATTTCTTCTTCTTGCTCGAGCTTTTCAGTAACCTGAGCTTGGACCTTTTGATTTGCTTTGTTTTTGCAAACCTTCTCTACATGTCCAAGTTGATTACAAGCTCTACATTTTACCCCTAGTCTAAACTAGCAAAACTTTTCAATATGATTTCTTTTCTTGCAATAAGAACAAGACGGATACCTTCCTTTTTTGCTTTCCCAATTGTGGTAATCTCCTTCTTTCTTCTCTTTGTTTTTTCTTTCACTAGATTTTTTCCAAAATTGTTGCTGCCATGTTTGTCTTTGAGCTTTG
This sequence comes from Kokia cookei, assembly GCA_039519145.1. Classification (NCBI taxonomy): domain Eukaryota; kingdom Viridiplantae; phylum Streptophyta; class Magnoliopsida; order Malvales; family Malvaceae; genus Kokia; species Kokia cookei. The sequence continues at coordinate 7,371,240 of CM076900.1, read as the reverse complement.
CTTGGAAAGCTCCTTCAGTTGACTCCTCAAACGTAATAGCCCTTCTATGCTCTAAAGCTTGAAGAGCATTTACAACTTCTGTCAAGGTAAGTTTTGAGATGTCTTTTGAGTCTTCTAGAGGAAATTTTTGACTCAAACCTCTCTAGAACACTGACCAGCACCAACTATCCTCTTGTCTGGCAACTCCTCCCCATGCAACCTGATTTGGTTTACGACCTTCATAAGCCTATCAGAATACTCCTTAACAGTCTCTGACTCTTTCATCTTTAGAACCTCGAACTCTCTCCAAAAGTTCAGTACTTGAATCTGCCTTGTTTTGTCACTTCCTTGGAACTCTTCCTTGAGCTTGTCTCATGCATCCTTTGCAGTTTCACAGGTCATTATCCTTGTGAAAATTACATATGTTACAGCAGAGTGAATACAAGAGAGTGCCTTGTATTTCTTAGCTACCTCTTCACTATGTTGCTTGATTTGAGCAATAGTTGGATTTGCTCTCAAGGGAGGCACATCTCTACTTGTTTCTACAACATCCCACAGGTCAAAAGCCCTCAGGTATTCCTTCATCTTCACTGCCTAAATAGGGTAGTTTTCTCTTGTGAATACAGGAGGATTTGGGGTTGCAAAGCTACTAGAAGCCATATCAGGTTCTAAAAAGTTTTTGGTGCAGAAGAAGAAGGTTTTTTTTTTTGGTTTTTCAGCTCACACAGTCCCTCAAGATCAATTTTTTTAAGCTCTTGATACCATGTTAAGTTATGAAACAAAAATAAAAGAAAGAGTTGGAAAAAGAAAACAAAACCAGAAAAGTTTTTTTTTTTATTGAATAGACTAACTTTCATTAAGACTTTAGTGCATAATATACAAAAGACTATTGCTGTTACAATGGTTCAACAAGTATTACATCAAAAGATTGTATCACCTAACTAAATACAAGCTAACACATTAGGTGTATCATGCTTGACTGTACTGCTCTGTCAAGCTAAGACATCAAAAAGATTTACATACACTCTTAGAATATCTAAGAAAAATATCAGTCATCTAATAAAGGTAAGGGTAGGAAGAATATTATACATGGTAGCTGCAAAGGTTGCAGTGGTGTACTTCATCCCAACAAAATACAAGTTTTGGCCAATGACTAGCCTGCCAAATTATATATACATACATTTGTCAGCTATTATTCTATGATGTTGAAAACAAAAAGAAACTCATAATTCAAATTGGATAATTACTCCAGTAAGCTGAGCACCATTATTTTGATGAAGATTGATATTGTCATCTTAGGCCTCACTTTCCTATCAAACAAACAAAAGGTTCAAAACTTCCATGTGAGTTCTATTACAATAATTACAAACATTACATTGTTAAACATATATGTAGGGATAGATATATATATACGTTTCCAGAATGGTTGCAAAAGGAGCCATAACAAGGGTGGCAATGGCATGGCGGTAGACGATGAGTGCATAATCGCTCATGCCTTGGTTGAGAGCAGCCTTAGATAAGATATCCATTCCTGCAAGGCCAACTTGCAGGCAAATTGCACCAAAATATGGCTTGAACTTACCTAAAGAACCTATTCCTTGGTTCTTCGTAATATAATATCTTATGAATATATGAATGCACACTGGGTTCAGATCTCAAAGCTTACAGAACATTGAAGTTGATGAAGTGATGCACTCATGAGGAAATTATGGTATCTGATGCTTCCTATTTATAAGCAAGATGGTGTTCCACTTGAGTGCCATATTCTACCAATAATGAAAAATCAACTCTAAACCCGAAGTTAAATCATGAAAAAAATATTTAATTTGAATTTAGATTTAGATTTGAATGATAATATTCAATTAATTTATTAATTTGAATTTTTAAATAGATTTAAAGATTCATATTCACACTATTCAAAAAAATGTAAGCATTTGAATATTTTAAACTATTTCCTATTTTCTATTTCAATATAGAGATTGTCAAGACAAAGCTAGAGTTTATGTTTTACATCGTATATTAAATCAATCATGAATAGTTTATCATTTTATTTTACAAAATCAAAATAATTTTTCTTGTTTTTAGACAAATTATTTTTCAATTGCCATTGCTTAATTTTTGCACTTGGAGATAATTTTTTTTTTTTTAAATATCAATTAAACTAAGTTTTTATCCTTAAAGTTGAAAGATATACTTTCACGTCTTTAATTTTTTTTTTGTGTGAATTACAAAAAGAAAGAAAAACCTTAACAGCAACGGGACTAATGCGATTCAAATCTAGACTACATTTGAAACGATAAACACCTTAACTATCAGACTAATACACGAAGTTCATTATAGTGAAATTTTGTTTATAAAGCATGGGCATAAGTTTGCTACTATACTAGAATGCATCTCGTGTTTAGTATCGAGATATTAAACAGGGTGCACTTGATTATTAAATGGAGATTAGGTAAGAAGAAGATAATGTTGTTTTCAACTATATGCGGAATAAACCCATCTTCCTCTATCATTCATCTCTTACACTAACACAACAAAGCTTCATATGTCAGAGCTAGCTAGCTTGCTAGGTGACAGTGACACAGTATTGGTTTAGGATTTGAAGTGTCAAATCTATTTTCCCTTTTGTTTCTACAGATGATCTTGATGAATATGTTCTCAAACAACAATGATGAAATTGAAACAAAATCAATGAAATAAATAAAGAAAAAAGAGCTCAGAATTTCCTTATCAAAACTTTAAAGAACAACGTATAGAAACATTTCATATATTTGATCAATATTTTCAAAAAAGTAATTAAATTTTATCACATCCCATAAATCCATTCAAAGCCCATAAAAATAATGCCTTCGCTAAATTGAATTGAAATTTATACTCCAGTTGAACAAGAAAGGACCAAACATGAACAAAAAGGCGTCGTCTCTTATATTTCAAAACCAAAAAGATTTCTTTTAAGTAAAGGTATAGATTTTCTCAAAACCTAACGAGTGGCTGTAGTGGTTAAAAGAATGTTGTTCATCTTAGGAGATCCGTGTTCGAGCACTTGTGTGTGTAAGGTGTGTGTGCCTTGTCAAAAGATTAAGGAAGTATGAACAGATACTGCCATAAGGTAATCACACCAATATATTAAAAAAAAAATCAATATTGGTTCTACAAGATATTGATGGTTAAGTATGGTTTCACTAAACTTAGCTATAGGGTATGGTTCTGTTGAGGTAGGGTTCTCGATCAACTGCCCAGAGAATAACACTTCAAAGATTTCTTTCAATAAAAGAACCGAACCCTCAACAAGTTCAAATCCAGATACTTTATAGACTTTCTCTAGATCGAGAAACCAAAGTTAACCAAAAGGAAATGCATCTTTTGCCGGTGCTCTTTATTGACAAAAAGGTTTCCTACTCTTATGTTCCACTTAGTTTCTCAAGAGTCATTTTCAGCTGCCACTTGTGAACGTTCAACATATTTATATATGGGAAGGATGAAGGGAAACAATTATCATAAAGCATCCTTGCTCCTTTATTGAAAGGCAGGGCCACCAATGCTTTGTGCATCCCAAATAAATCTGCCTTAATATGCTTTATGTTAACAATTAATGCTGATTATGCTTAGAAAATAATTTTTTTTAGAAAAAAAAACTCCATTAAGCTCAATGATTACAATTGCTTGATCATGTATATATCATCCTTTAGGGCCGACAAGTGATGAAAACATTTTATAATGGAAAAGTCATATATATATATATATATATGTTGGATGATAGGTAAGTTACAGTTAAATCATGTTGGAGTTATGGACAGTTTTAGCAAACCCTGCAATGTTTTGAGCATAAAGCTTTAGAGACTTATGAAATAAACAAGGTTTGTTTAAGTGAAAAATTGCAGAGAAAAAAGAGAGAAGATGAAATAAAAAACTTGTAAAATCTGATAATTATCATCTCATTTTTGGTAAACTTACACATACATAAGTAGTTCCAATACATTGGAGAAAACAAAACATTGCTTGTGCTAGTATCCAAGCTGTAAAATCAGCATAATGACAACTTAAAAGCTAATAAATCAACTACTTAGCTAACTAATCCTTAAAACCAACAAAGTTACATTTAAACTAACTTACTTAACTAATTACAAAATAAAGTTCTAAACTAATTGAACTTTAAATGCTTCCATGCTGTGCTGCAACTTTGCTCTATTCTGCTACTGCTACTTGTTTCTTGCTAATGCTGCATTGTTACCAACGCTCAACACAGTTGCATGTAAGCTATTTCTTAACACTCCTCATTGGCTTCCATGCTGCACACAGCTAATTTGACTCTTAAACTGATAAATCTTGCTGTACAAAAGGGCTTTGTTAAAATATCTGCTAATTGATTTTCAGAACTTCAATGAATCAGTTTAATTTCATGGTATTGTTTTGCTTCCCTCACAAAGTGAAATTTGATCTTGAAGTGTTTCATTTTACCATAAAACACTGGATTCTTTGCAACTGCAATAGCAGATTGGTTGTCACAATTGATCTATGTTACTTCTCCTTGGTGCAAGTTTAAATCAACCATAAGTTTCCTCAGCCAAATTGCTTGACTGACAGCTGCAGCAGCTACAACATATTCAGCTTCAGTTGTAGATTGTGCCACAATAGATTGCTTCTTTGAACTCCAACAGAAAACTGTAGACCCTAAAGTAAACAAGTACCTTGAGGTGCTCTTCATGTCAATAGTAGAACCTACCCAATCACTGTCTGTAAAACCAACAACCTACATGTTCTTAGTTTTAGTAAATCTAACCCCAAAACAAAGAGTCCATTTGATATACCTTAGAACCCTCTTTGCAGCTTGGAAGCGTGTTATATTGCTACAATGCATAAATCTTGACAAAAGACTGACTGCAAACATTATATCCGGTCTTGAAGCTGTTAGATAAAGCAAACATCCCACTAAAATCCTATAACCAGACTCATCCACCTTTTCATAGTCACCTTGACTAGAAAGTTTTTCACTCATGGCAACTGGTGTGCTTGTAGCTTTGCAACTTTCCATGCAAAATTTGTTTAGAATTTTTAAGGCAAATGCCTTCTGACTTATGAAAATACCTTGTTGAGTTTGAGATATTTCCATACTAAGAAAATAGGACATTTCACCTAAATCTGACATTTCGAACATGCTCTCCATCTTCTTCTTGAAATCTGTCAGCATCTCTTCATTTCCACTAGTCACTAGGAGATAATTTACATATACTAAAACAATTAGAAGTGTCTCCTCTCCAGCTTTCTTCACATACAATATTGGTTCACTAAGGCTCCTTTCAAAATCTAAACTTGACAGATAAGAGTCAATTTTGTCATACCCAGCTCTTGGTGCTTGTTTCAAGCCATACAAGGCCTTTTTCAGCTTGTAGACTTTAGTTTCTTCACCAGCCACTTTGAACCCTTCTGGTTGTTTAACATAAATCTCTTCATTGAGGAATCCATTGAGGAAGGCAAACTTAACATCAAGTTGATGTATTTTCCATTGCTTTTGAGCTGCCAAAGCAAGCAAGAGCATGGTTGTGTCAAGCCTTGCCACAATTGCAAATGTTTCAAAATAATCAACAGCATACCTCTGACTAAAACCCTTGACAACCAGTCTTGCTTTCAAATTGTTCAAGCTTCCATCTACATTGTGCTTGGCTCTAAACACTCATTTTACCCTAATGACTTTCTTGTGGCTAGGTCTTGCAACTAATTCTCAAGTCTGATTCTTGTTAATCATTGTCATTTCAACAGCCATAGCTTCCTTCCAACCTTATTGTGCTTCTTCAAAACTGATTGGCTCAACATAAGCCAGATTAGCTTTCATACACTTCATTGAGTAACCTTGTTCCCTTGATTGGTTCATCATCAAAATCCAGCTCCCGATCAACCTAGATAGTTTCATTTTGAACTGGTACAAAGTCTTCAGATACATCTTCAGGTTTTGACTTATCCCAGTTCCATTATGATTTTTTATCAAACACAAAATCCCTACTACATACACCTTAAGTGTTAAGGGATTGAGTATTCTATAGCCCTTTTTGTCACTGCTGTAGTCCACAAAGATACCAGGTTGAGCTCTTTTGTCAAGCTTGTTCCTCTTGACTGCTGGGACATGTGCATAGCAAATGTTACAAAAATTCTTCAGATGAACTACTGATGGTTTGTGACCAAACGAAACCTCAAATGATGTCTTTTCAAGCAAGGCTTTTATTGGTGGCCTATTTTGAAGGTACACAACAGTGTTGACTGCTTCAGCTCAAAAGTTCCTTGGTAAACTTCTTTCAAACATCAGACATCTGGCCATATCCATGAGAGTTCTATTTTTTCTTTTACTAACACCATTTTGCTGAGGTGTATAGATGTTAGTGAACTGGTGTGCAACCCTTGAATCATCACAAAAGAGCTGAAACTGATTAGAAGTGTACTCTGTCCCATTGTCTGACCTCAAAGTCTTCAATTAGCAGCCTGAATAATTCTCAGCTGTTGTCTTGAACTTCCAAAAAACCGTAGCAACCTTTGATTTCTGCTTGAGAAAATAAACCCAACAAAACCTGGAGAAATCATCAATGAAAAGAATAAAATAACTGCTGCAATTCAAGGATTCAGTCTTCTTAGGACCACAGACATCAGTATGATCCAACTGTAGTTTTTTAGAGGCTTTACAAGCCTTGTTGCCTGGAAAGGGGAGCCTTGCTTGCTTTTCCATCTGAAACACAACACAAACATCTTGATGCTTAACTCTCTTTACACAATTTTGAACCAAGTCTTCCTTAGATAATTGAGCTAAGGATTTATAGTTGACATGGCTCATCCTTTTATGCCACAACTTTGTTTCATCTAAAACAGTTGTATAAGTTGTATCTGATTCTTCATTCCAGTCAACTACTGACATGAGCATGGATCCACTTGGATCACTAATTAGGAACCTTTTATTCTTGAAAACCACAGAATACCTTTTCTCTACTAACTGAGCAATGTTAAGTAGATTTCTATCAATTTTAGGCACCAAAAGTACATTGGAAATAAGTTTGGTACCTGATGGAGTGTCAATCAGTACATCTCTTCTTCCTTCTGTCTTAATGTACTATGCATTTCCCATTTTGACTCTTGTACTGAAGCTTCTGTCTAACCTCTTGAAGATAGTAGCATCAGATGTCATGTGGTTTGTACAACCACTACCTAGCAACCAACCTTTGGTCATTTTTCTCTTGATTGCTGAGCAAGATACAATAAATACTTGCTCTTCTTGAGCATCAGTGTCATCAACCACCTGAGCTTGAGTGTTAGGCTGCTGTGGTTGTTGTTCGTTTTGCTGACTCTTGTTCTTGCAAACTTTCTTAACATGTCCCAGCTTCTTGCAATACTTACACTGCATATTAGGCCTGTACCAGCAATAAGTCTTCGAGTGAGTGGTATTTTACAATGAGAGCATGGAGGGAATTTCTTCTTGGCACCATCCTTTTTGGACTTTTGTTTGTTGTTAGTCCATGGCTTTTTCCCTTTAGTGTTGGAAAAGCTCGAAGATGTTTTACCCTTAGCCTTAAATGCTTCTTCATAACGCTCCTCTTGTCTGATAGCTCTTCCCTGTTCTTGTGCATAGAAGGCATTGATCAACTCTATCAATGTAATCTTTGACAAGTCCCTTAAGTCTTCTAGAGAAGATATCTTAGCCTTTTATCTCTCAGGTAGAGTAGCTAAAACTTTTTCTACTATCCTGCTTTCATTGAACTCATCCTCAAGAAGTCTTATGCTGTTGAAAACTGCCATAATCCTGTCTGAGTATTCCTTGATTGTCTCGGTCTCCTTCATCTTCAAGTTTTCAAAATCCCTTCTTAAGTTGATCAACTGCTGTTGCTTTGTCTTTTCAGTGCCTTGAAACTCTTCTTTCAGCTTGTCCTAAGCCTGTTTTAGAGTCTCACAGGCCATGATCCTTGTGAAAATAAAGTCTGACACACTGTTTTGAAGGCAAGACATTGCCTTGTATTTCTTGGCCCTATCATCAAAGTGCTGCCTAATCTGAGCTATTGTGGGGTTAGCTCTCAAGGGTGGTGGTTTAACATCAGCATTGACAATCTCCCACAAGTCAAGTGCCCGTAAGTAGGTCTTCATTTTTACTACTCAAATGTGGTAGTTCACACCATTAACTATGGTGGTGGTGTTGGAGAGTGACCAGAAGAAGACATGGAGTTTTCGAGATTGACAAAGAAGAAAGGTCCTCTAAGAAGCAAGCTCTAGATACTAATTGTTGGAGTTATGGACAGTTTAAGCAAACCTTGCAATGTTTTGAGCATAAAGCTTCAGAGACTTGCAAAAGAAATAAGGTTTTTTTAGTGAAAAATTGAGAAAAAAGAGAGGAGATAAAAAACTTGTAAAATCTTATAATTATCATCTCATTTTTTGTAAACTTACACATACATAAGTAGTTCCAATACATTAGAGAAAACAAAACATTGCTTGTGCTAGTTTCCAAGCTGTAAAATCCGCATAATGACAACCTAAAAGCTACTAAATCAGCTACTTAGCTGACTAATCCTTAAAAACAACAAAGTTATATTTAAATTAACTTAGTTAACTAATTACAAAATAAAGTTCTAACAACTAATTGAAATTTAAATTCTTCCATGTTGCTGCTGCTTGTTTCTTGCTAATGCTGCATTGTTGCCAACGTTCAACACAGCTGCATGTAAGCCATTTCTTAACAAATCAGAAACCACTACCCCATTATTGCTACTTGTTAATTAATGCTTTCATTTCTCTTAAACTATACGTGGATATCATATTTGGGAATCAAATCCCATTTGAAGAAAATGGTCAAAATCTAAACCACAACTGAATCCCTTCTCTCTTCTGATTTTTCATCAATTATGATGGCATGATGATCAAAACTGCGGTTCTCGTTGTCAGTACCAATATCTAATTTAGCTGCTTCTATTTGCTGCTCCATTAATGGTTGTTGAGACTTGTATTCCTTGCTTTTACCCCACAGCACAAGATATAGACCCACAATTATGATGATAGCTCCAATCACCCTGCAAATTATAACATCAGTTTCCGTTTTCTTTTGCTCTTAAATCTGTTATGGTGATATGAGTTTGAAGACTACCTTCCCAAGAACATTTGTTTTGCAAGAATGAAGGATGCCATTATAGCTACAATAACCATACAAAGTGGACTAAAAGCTGTAACGAAAACAGGTCCTCTGTCTTTCATTATCACTCGAATGTAGTAAGCAAGTCCTGAACATACAATACCTTGCAAAACCATACATTTTGAAATTATAAAGGAAAAACAAGGATTAATTTCAGGGTTGAAAGAAGTGGACAGAGGTGAAAAGTTCTTACACTGTATGCAGCTGTAAGTAAGTTGGTGTCCCATTTAATAGCCCAAATGGAAGCCTTTCCCCTTTCCATTATTAAAGCTTCTACAATGGCTTCAAGTGTTCCCATCAAGCATATCCAAACCGTGAGAGAAAGCTCAGTTGGATATGTTTTCAACGTGACTGCCTATTAAAACACCCACCAATGTCAATGTCAAATGGACAAGTAAATACATTCCAGGAATTTTACTGTAAAAATATTCTTATTTCACTTAGTTGAAGAATCACGAAACAAGCACAGGTGAAGCAACCAACAGCGATCAGTAGACCTCCTTTGACAGTGTCGTGTAAATCTGTCCTGTTTTTAGCAGCTGCTTCATGGTTATTAATCCTTCCTGTGGTCCAAAACAACTCAAGCACTGGTCCTTTCATCAGTGTCATCACCATGGCTCCTGCAACTGTTGCAAGGGTTCCGAAAACCTTTGCGTGGCTGCGGATTGATCTGAAGTTCACCTTCTCAAGCCTGCATCCATATTTTAGAAAGAAAAACAAAAATCAATACTCCATGTTTATGGTTACCTGAGTTTCTATGTTCATACCTTAAAATCCAAGCCATTAGAAAGGTAATAGCAGGAAGAATATTATACATGGCAGCTGCAAAGGTCGCAGTGGTGTACTTCATCCCCACAAAATATAAGTTTTGGCCAATGACTGGCCTGCCAAATTATATATACAAACATTTGTCAGCTATTATTCTATGATGTTGAAAACAAAAAGAAACTCATAATTCAAATTGGATAATTACTCCAGTAAGCTGAGCACCATTATTTTGATGAAGATTGATATTTTCATCTTAGGCCTCACTTTCCTATCAAACAAACAAAAGGTTCAAAACTTCCATGTGAGTTCTATTACAATAATTACAAACATTACATTGTTACACATATATGCAGAGATAGATATATATACTTTTCGAGAATGGCTGCAAAAGGAGCCATAACAAGGGTGGCAATGGCATGGCTGTAGACGACGAGTACATAATTGCTCATGCCTTGGTTGAGAGCAGCCATAGATAAGATATCCATTCCTGCAAGGCCAACTTGCAGAAAAATTGCACCAAAATATGGCTTGAACTTACACCTAAAGAACCCATTCCTTGATTCTTCGTAATGTAATATCTTATGAATATATGAATGCACACTGGTTTCAGTTCTCAAAGCTTACAGAACATTGAAGTTGATGATGTGATGCACTCATGAGGAAATTATGGTATCTGTTGCTTCCTATTTATAAGTAAGATGGTGTTCCACTTAAGTGCCATATTCTACCGAACTTTCAGGTCATTTTCTAATGCCAAAACAATTATATTACTAATACGACCCTCGCAATACCTACAAGGGGAAGCCAAAAAAAAATATTAGAGGTAGAAATTAATTTGTAATTTGTAATTATTTATATATTTATCATTTTTAAATAATTAAATCAAATTTTTATCATTTTAGAAGATTAAAGTGTAATTTTACATTTTTTAATTTAAAATTTTAAACTTTTTAAAGAGTCTAAATGAATAATTTTTCATTTAAGAGGAGTCAAGACACTTGCCAACCCCCCTAGATACCCCATTGAATATCTGCCCACGGACTCGGTTGCACCTCATACTCTGTTACTTTGTTTTTTCCGCAAGACCAAATTATTTTTATTTGATATTAAAATATAAATTAATGGAGAACTAATAAATCAATGCTATTAATTATATTTAAGCATAATTAAACACTATCTATCATAAGCAAATATTAAGGTTTAAGCTTTTATGTATAACTAATTATAATTTAATTATGTTTAAATAAACTTATTAATATTTATTTATAAGTCTTTCATTATTTTTTATTTATTTAATGATGACGTGTCATATTCTTATTCACGGATATGAGATTTATGCATTGACAATGCATCAAATATTCTCCTTTTATTTAAGGATTAATAATTGATGCAGAAGTCTCCTACATCATTAGTTAATAATAAGACAATACATCATCAATGGTATAAAAAATATTGAATCACTTGAAAAATAAATAAAATTTGGTTAAAATTATTAAATATTAATAATAATTATAATTATTTCATTTCTCTTTTGGTTTTGCATTTCAGGTTTTAGGTTTCAAATTTTGGCTTTTGATTTTTGGATTTTAAGTTTCGAGTTTTAGGTATTTTTTTGTACAATTGAGTTTTGAGTCCTTTTTTAAATAAACTTTAGATTGGATTACTAAAATGGAAAATAATAGTTCACCAAAGAAATAAACCAAGGCAGTGGCCTATACTGGCCCTTAAAAAAAAAAAAAAAAACAAAGAAACAAAAGCTTAAAAACAAAACAAAAACTGACGCAATCTAAAAAGAGCTAGCACCAAAACCAACTTCCAAGAAGTTCCTCACTCCGTTTCTCATGCAGTGCCATAACTCCAAAACCAAGATGATTCTTCTTCCTTCATTATTGTTCATCGTCTTTTCTTGACTCGCAGAAGACCGAAAGTCCTCTAGTCTGGTTCCCGATCTTGATGATACTGAGGCCCCAACCATTGTCTCATGAAGTCTGGAAGCCCTCCCTCCTTAAAAACTCTTCATTTCTCCTTAAACTTTCTTTTGCCAGCAAATGAGGAGTGAGGTTTGCATATCTTGGTACATGAGTAAAGGTAATCTCATGAAACCTTCCCTTTAATTGTTTAATGTCTCTGATGTACGCACAAACAGCATATCTATCCATTGCATTGTTTCGCCATTTCTTGATGATTATAAGAGCATCGCCTTCAACTTCTAACTTGTTGATTCCCATTTCCAGACATGTTCTAACTACCTGGGAACAAGCCATGGCTTCTGCTGCAAAAGGAAAATCTCCCTTACTAAATCTCGAACAACCAGACCTGACGCAGATCGGCCTTGGTGCTCATCAAAGGCAGCATCAAAATTAACCTTCATAAAACCGGTGGCCGGAGGTCTCCACTCAACTGTTGTGCGCAAATGGGTAAGGGGTTTTTAAACGCAATTATGTTTGTTCTTGGAAAAACCTTTGGGTAGTCTCCGCAACTCCTCTACCAGTGCTGATTTTGTGTTCATGCAGGGTTTGATTCCTCGCGAACCAGATAACCCAAAGACCTGTGCAGAAGAGATGACATTGCTCCGATGTGCTCCAATTGAAAACCCAAGTAAGCCATCCTCATATACTATCTTATTGCCCCACAGTGACCCACGATAGATTCAAGTTTGCCCATACTTCTATTGACATAGGACAAGAACAAAAGACATGGAAAATGTCTTCCACTCCCAATCCGCACCTTGGGCAAACAGGTCTTCCTCCAATTCTTCTTGCTTGTAGGTTACAGAGAGTAGGGAGAAATCCCCATGAGATCTTCCACACTGTAATTTTTTGTTTAGCAGTTAGATTTAGAGTCTAAAGGCGTTTGTAAAATTTTTTTGTTTGTTGTTTTAAATTTCTATCAATTGAGTTTTATTCTTATTCAATCAATATTTTGTAACCGCTTCGCACTGAGAAGACGCCAGTAGTTTCACCTCTCCACACCAGAATACCTTCATGTTCAGTCGCAGCTAAGGGGATTTGAAAAATACGCTTGGCATCCTCTTCCATAAAGGTAGAATGAATAAACTCTCTATCCCATGTTCTATTGGTTTTGTTTATTAAGTCATCAACCTTTAGAGAAGGATTACCAACTAAACTACTAATTTGAAAATTCACACTACCTGGGATCCAGTCATTCGAATCTACCAGAATCTTTTCACCATTGCCCACCCTCCAACAGAGCCCTTGTAAGAGGAGTTCCTTTACAGCCCATATGCTCTACCAGGTATAGGAAGGTACACTCCCTAACCCAGTTCAAAAAATCGCTTTGTGGATAGTATCTAGCTTTTAAAACCAAAGCTAACAGTGAATTAGGATTATTAATAAAGCGCCACCCTTGTTTAGCTAATAAAGAGACGTTAAACTCTGTTAAGCAACAAAAGCCCAAACCTCCATTTTCTTTTAAATCGCACAAACTCTTCCAATCACACTAATGATGTCTTTCCTTCCATGCTTTTTCTACCACTAAAATCTCGCCATTAAATTCTCTAACTCCTCACAGAAAGATTTAGGTAAAAAGAAACACATCATAGAATAAGATGGAATCGCCTGAAGTATTGCTTTGATAAAAACTTTCCTTCCCCCTAAGATAACAACATGGTGCTCCAACTATCAATTTTCTATTGAAAGCTATCTTTTATGCTCTAAAATGCCTACTTCTTTCACCTCTTAACAACATTAGGTAACCCTAAGTATTTTTCAATGTCATTCGATATACGTACTCCCAACAAACCCGAGATCCTTCTTCTAACATTCGTAAAAGTATTCGAGCTAAGGAAAACGAAAAATTTATCGAAATTAATGCACTGGTTGGAACATACCTCATATTCTTACAAGATTTGTTTTAGTGTAAGGGCACTATCATCAATAGCTTCACCAAATAAAACACAATCGTCAACAAAGAGAAGATGTGTGATTTGAGGCCCTCTTCTACTAACCCTAGCCCCCCCTTAAAGCACCATCTTGAGCGACTAATTGCATTCGAATCGACAACCCTTCGCTGCAAATCAAAAAAAGAAATGAACTCAATGGGTCACCTTGTCTCAAACCCTTTCTTGGCGTAATAAGAGAAAGACATAATACACCACATAATAAGATTCACCCATTCTTCATCAAAACCCAACCGAAACATCATTTGTTTTAGAAAATCCCACTTCACACGATCATAGGCTTTACTCATATCTAATTTTATTGCCATGAGACCTCTCATCCCTGTTTGCTTCTGTAAAAAAGAATAAAGAATTTCATATGCTAGTAAAACATTGTCAGATATTAGCCTTCTCAGTATAAATGCACTTTGGGATTTGTCAATACAATCCTCCAACACATGCTGAAATCGATAAGCAATAACTTTGAAAATCAGCTTATAAATTAAATTATATAAACTGATCGGTTTGAAATTTGCTAAGTTCATAGGATTGTTAATTTTTGGAAGTAACACAATGTGGGTATTATTAATAGACGAAACCTCCTTCCCATTATTCAGAACCTCCAAACAAAAAGCACTCACCTCATTGCCTATAATATGCCAATATTTTTGAAAGAAAATAGCTGGGAAACCATCCTCACTAGGAGCTTTAGTAGGACCCATACCTTTAAGAGCGTGAAGAACCTCCCCTGTCGTATATTGCTCAAGAAAGGTGTGATTAGTTTCACTCGTTCTACGACATTGCACCCCATCCAACAAATGAGAAGTGGCGCTAGAATTACTCGACATGAACAATTTCTAAAAGAACGATCAAGCAATACTATCCATAGCCCTCTTATCTGTCGTAACCCTACCATCCTCATGTTGAAAACCTCCGATATGATTTCTTCTTCGACGTTGAGTTGTATAACTATGAAAAAAGAATTGTTTTATCTCTCAAACGTAACCAATTTGCTCTAGCCCGCTGTTCCTAATAAATTTCATCTTTTTCAATTTCCAAACTCAACTGAATTTTTGTATCAATCAATTCAACTAAATTGTCATCGTCCCGTTCTTTCTCTAAAAGCTCACCAAGTTTTTTAGTAAGAGCTTGTTGTAGACCCTTCTTCTTTGTACCTATCGCTTTTGACCACAAACCAAGCCCTACCTGCCAATAACGTAGCTTATCTATGATAAAACTCTAAGTAGATTCCCAAACCTTTCGCACCTCATCCTCAAAAGAGTCTTCCAAAATCCACCAAGCTTCAAATCGAAATCTCTTCATACCGAGAGTGGCCTTCTCCTCATCTAGAGTAACTAGGAGAGGATAGTGATCAGAGTGTACATGAGGAATATGCTGAATTTTTAAATCAGGAAATAGGAGTAACATATCATTATTCGTAACACCCCTATCAAGACGTTCCCTAATGTTTATTTTAGGCGAATTCCCTCTCTCCAATGTGAACCAAGGACTAGAGTAACCAACGAAAAATAACTGACACTCGTTTAATGCCGATTGAAAGGCCTCCATCCTCCTTTCTTCTCTAGGTAGGTTACCTTTCTTTTCAAAAGAGTACAAAACCTCATTAAAATCACCATAAACAAGCCAAGGAAGCTGACTAGAATGTCCTAGAGTGCAAAATACCCCACACATCTTCACGTCCACTCGCATAAGGAGCCTCATAGAACCTCGTAAATTGCCAAACTTTATTCTGCTCTGTCACACTACATTCAACATCAATGTGATTTGCAGAAAAACTTCGTAGCGTATTTGAAACATCATCACCCTCCAAAAAACTTAGAACCCCCCGTAAACAGGCAGCTGGAACGTCAATACCATTAAAAAACCCGCACCTTTTGCGAAAGCCTTCCATCCTACGAATGTCAGGCTTTGTCTTCATAAAGAAGACAATTTTGAGACTATACAAATTCAATACCTATCGAACTTGCCTCCTAGCTCATGGACTCCCCAATCCACGGACATTTCAGCTTAGAAGTTTCATTGCGACCGGTCGACTTGCCTCTTGGCAGTCACTAACAAAATGTAGGATCTCCTTATCGGTCTTACTTTGTCACTCAACAATGATTTGTGTTAAACATCAATTGGATCAACTAACT
The DNA here is from genome assembly GCA_039519145.1 of Kokia cookei. NCBI lineage: Eukaryota > Viridiplantae > Streptophyta > Magnoliopsida > Malvales > Malvaceae > Kokia > Kokia cookei. Next base: position 7,355,285 of record CM076900.1, on the reverse strand, counting down.
CCCTTTGAACACCCTTGTGCTTCCCTTGTTCCCCCATCACACATTCCTCTTTACATTTTACCTAGCTAGCCAATCTCTTCCAAGTGTGCTTACGTCGTTCAATTCCAACATCTTCATTGGACACGTCCTTAATTCGTGTCTTGTTTGATACCATCCCTGGCCCACTTGCTACATAAACACCATCATGGTCTATATTAACATTTTTAGAATCATTGGCCCAAGATGTGATGTCCAACAGTGAATCCTTAAAATTAGGAGTAGATAAAACTTCCTCCTTTTTTGTCACGTTGCAAAGGTCAACCTTATCCCTTATAAAATGGATGTCAATATCCTTAAATTTACGCGTGGGTTGATTTGAATCCAATACTGACACAACCACTAACACCTTACTATCTTGTGTCGAATTAATAGTAACCAAAGCAGACTCAAATTCTGCCCTGTAGAAGCACCACACCTATCCAATACCATCACTATCGCCAAATTATCTGATGACGAATGAACCCTATCTTCCTCCACATAACAATAACACTGCATTGTCTTCTTGCTAGGTTTGTCGAATTTGATATACTACCTCCCCATTAGATTAGATTCAGCCTTGAGAGCAACCGAGTAAGGGAGTTCTTCCTCCAAGGACGTCTTGACACTATCCTCAAACACACCACAATCCTTAAGCCCATGACCATCTGACCACATCCATAACAAAAAATTAGTAGAATTTCATACTTCAAAGGAAGCCAGATCTTATCTTTTGAACTAGTATAAATAAAAATGCCCCTTTGAAGCAGTTTTTAAACATTGAGATGCACCTTAATTCTATAGAAATCCCCTTTAACCTCTGAAAAAATTAATCCTCTAAAGGTAAATCCAACTCCTTGCATTAAATCTTTCTTGTCACATTCCGGAGGACAATGACCCACCTTAATCCAAAAGGGAGATTGTGTAACTGTCCAATTTTTAATGGTGTCGAAAATAGTGATTTCGGGACCAGAACTATGACGAGTCAAGTCATTTAGATAGTTAATTAAGTGAAAATGATTAAATTGAATAAGACGTAAAAGTTGAGTTTTATTGGTTAAAAGCATTAAATGTTAATGGTTGATTAAAGAAAGGTACTTAGGGTGTAATTAGCCCTTAGTAAGGGCAGGTGGATGGTTAAGGACCCTAAAATGTTGAATTTTGAATGGTTCAAATAAGGGTAAATTGGTAAAAGAATAAAAAGGTAAATTAAGTAAAATAAGAGAGAAATAAGGTTATCTTCAACCATTTTACCTTTTTTTTGTGTGTGGAGAAAGCCATAAGAAGAAGAACATTCAGTCATTAGGGCTTGAAGCATAAGTAGGTAAACCTCGTCTGTTTTCAATGATTTTTATGTTTTTGAGTCCGTATTAGCTTAACCTAGCTAACCCGATGACTAATTTGTGAATCTTTCAAATATTATAACTTTTTCCATTGGTGAATAAGCTCATTCTTGAAATTTATGGAAATATTATAGGCTTGGTTGTTAGATTTGATGATTTTGTTAAGTGATTTTGATGATTTTAGGGTTTAAGGACTAGATTGCTAAAAAGTTAAAAAGACATGTACTTGTTGTGAAATTATAACATGAAAGGAATTATAGAAAGGCCTTGAATGTTCGGTTCAATTGTGTGTAGTAAATGATAGTTATTTTGCATGTTTATGGTCTTAAGGACTAAATTGAATAAAAATGAAAAGATAGAGGTAATTTCGTAAATTTCTCGAAAAAGACATAAATTCAAGAAATGATTTAAATGTCATGTTTTAATGTGGAAATTTATTGACTTGTTGATTTAGATCACAACCGAGCGACAGATCGTGGAAAAGGGAAAATCATAGAATAATCCCTAGAGTTTCATTTTGCTACAAATTCGTCTGGTAAGTTCATGTAACATTTCTTTTTTGAATAAAACTGACATGTTGCATTAATATTCATAAATAAAGTAATAATTGTTCCCAACAAAATCAAAAAATTAAAAAACCCAAAACGCAAAGTATAGCCACTTGTCATTAAAAAAACAAAAAAAGCAAAAGAAAAACCAGCAGCAAAACAAGAAAAAATAAAACCAGCAGCATAAACATATCACATCAGTTAGTCGTCCATAGTCCTTTTCAGAAACTACAGAGAAACCAAATAGAAAGGGACAAGTAAAATGATGTATAGAATGAAAAGATTACAGCTATCCAGTTCAAAAGAAAATTTAAGATCCAGAATTAATCCTCTCTAATTCTACCAAATCGAAAAATTCTAGAGGGCCTTCTTTAATCCACTGCATTTCTCTCCTCCAGCGGGCACCTTCCTTCGCTAATAGGTGGGCAACACAATTTCCTCCTCTCTTTATGTTCTGAAACTTGAAGGTTTCCAAAGCTGGTATGAGCGATTTAGTAAACCAAATAAGCGGGCTAACCTCAGACCTATCGATTCGGGAAGCCACAAGCTTGGAGATGATGATCATGGAGTCTCGTTCAAATGTGACCTTACGAAAACCCAGATCCGAAACAAAATGAATAGTAACCACGATTATAACAACTCGATTTTTAGTGGCATAAAAAATAGTTGTTTCAAGACCACAACTCCAATGAGTCAAGTTGTAAATTTATTTATTTTAAATATTTTTGGTGATATATGCATTGTATGAAATTATGATTTGAAAATTTCATAGAATAAATAGCTAATTGAATAGAAAAGACTAAATTATAAAAAGGATAAAAGTATAGATGTTTAAATTAAAAGGACCAACTGAATAAATTAACCAAAGGAGTATTAGTTTGTGGATTGGTATGGTTTATATTAAGTGTAAATAGATTTAATTAAGGTTAAAAATGGTTAATTAAAGCTTAATGATGAAAGTCTTAATATTTACAAAATTGCCATTGACTATATATATAAATTAAAAAAGAAAAAAAATGAAGAAATTCATTATTTCTTCACCTTCTTCATAGAAAAGAAGAGAAAAACTAGAGTTTACACATTCAATCTTTGAACTTTGATTTAAGTAAGTAAACCTTGATTGTTTTTAGTAATTTTTATGTTTTTGAATCCGTATCAGCTTAAACTAGCTTATGCAAGGACTAATTTGTGAATCTGTTAAATGTTAGAAAACTTGCCATTGTTGAAATTGCTTGTTCTTTAAAGCTTTTGATGTATTTGAATGTTTGATACTTGGGTTAAATATTTTTGTAAAGTGATTTTTGATGAAATTAGGGTTAAAGGAATAAAAAGTGAAAATGGTGAAATTACATGTAATGTTGTGAAAATAGATATGTGAATGGGTTGGATAGGTACCTAAGAGAATTTGGCTATGGTTAGTTGTGTGAGAGAATGATTATTTTGCATGTTTTGTGTTGAAAGAACTAGATTTATTAAAAGGAAACTATTAGAGGTAAAATTGTAAATTTCCCAAAAAAGACTAAATTGTGTTGAATGAGTAAATTATGTAAGTAAATGTGAGAACTGAATGATTTGTGGATGTAGACTACGATCATACTACCGGCCGTGGAAAAGGGAAATTAGCAGATTAGTCCCTAAAGTATTTCCTAAACTGCAATCTAGTCCGATAAGTTCGTAGTGTAAATCTTACTTAATATTCCTTGTATATGTAAATATTGTCAATGTACAACAATTCGGTATTGAAGATGATCGAAGAAATGAAATGCAAGAGATAATAAGCTTTATGCCGTTAAAATAGTACCGACACGATGGCTGGGGTACTGCATGTGTTATTTGTCCTTGATAGTTCGTGTGAGGAGCATCGTGACTCGAAAAAGATATATGGATCCTATATGGATTACGAGTCCTATGATGGTTGGGACTTATGCTTTATGCATACTCCCGACAGCTCGAATGAGCAGCATCGTTATGAAACAGTTTACAATACAAATAGACATCGTACCAATGGATGGGGTACCCATAGGTTGCGAGTCCTCGACAACTCGTGTGAGCAGCATCGGGTATTGGTAATAGAAAGTTATGAATAAGAAGAGAAGTTGTAAATACTTAAAGAGCAACAGAAACTACGTTGGCTCGAATGAGTCATTGTTGCTTATTACTATGTTGGTATTTCTTAACTATCGAACTTACTAAGATATAAAGCTTACCACAGTTATTGTTGTTGTTTCGTAGACCATTTTGCTGACTGAAGATTGGATCATCGTCCTCACTTGAAGTCACACTATCGCGGAGTTTGTTAGTAGATTTTGCATCACTTGGTCTTATGGCATGTACTGGGATGATATTAACTTTGATGTTGAACCAAAGATGTTGGAATCTTGCTATTTTGATTGTGTAAATGCATGAAGTAAAACTTATATGTTTAAGCTTATGATGCTTGTAAAACTTAGAAGTTATGTATGTAGTGTGATGTCTAAATGCATAACTTGTGTTTGATATGTTAAACTTGTGTCTTGGTATAATTCTTGAGTTTCTGCATACTTGTTTCGGTAGAACTTATACATGTATCAGTAGAACTATAGGGTAAGAGAGAGGTTGTTCTCTAACTTGAGTTTATCGGTAGTTTAATTATAAGTATCGGTAGTTTCTAGCATTGATGTATCGGTAGTTGGTATACATATATCGATAAAAGTTACAGGGTGAGAATTTTTGCTCTCTGGAGTTTTTGGTATCGGTAGATGCATGACTTGTATCGATTGAGCTAATACAAATATCGGTAAAAATCTGGACAGTTTCCAAATTGTTCTCTGACTTGACTACTACCGATACTTGACTATCAAGTACTGGTAGAAATCTCCTAAATTATTGAAAATTCCATTTTTACCCTTAATGAAATCATGTTATGTTTAAATATTGTTTTAAATTGTGAGAAGTGATTTTTGTATTGAATAAAGATGCAAATATTCAGATATTTGTAAAAGATGAACAGTGTAAACTGAATAAAAAACACCGGAATCCTAATCGGCAACGGTGCTCGGGATTTAGGTGTTACATTTAGTGGTATCAAAGCTTTCGGTTTAGTCATTTCTTAGACTATGGTTGTGTTAAATGATTTCATAGTACATGCCATATGAACCTGTGATAGTGTGATACAGATAAATCCGATCTAACCATAGTTTTTGCAGATAAAAGTAAAAATGCCTAAATCTGAAAGAGAGGAGACTAATGAAGTAAACAACAATGACACGACAAATGAATTTGGGGCTAGTCATGGGGTCCTTTTTATACCAATGACAGAAAGTGAAGCTAAAAACATATTCTTTGACTTAATAGGATAGTGGTTCTCGGAATTTATGCAGAATAATCGAGTGGTGCCACCTCTTTTACCCCTAATTACACAGCCTACGGCTTGACCTACGGCACCTCCTGTAGTGCCTCCACCTTCCCCGATAATTGAACAGAGGCACCGTATTCCAATAGATAGGGTAAGGAAGTACGGGGAAGACGAATTTTGTGGAAATATTGAGGATGACTCGTCTAGGTTGAGTATTTGTTAGAAAACACTTTGAGAATGCTGAATGAGATGGCTTGTCCACCCGAAGATTTTGTGAGGTGTGTTGTTTCGTTACTAAAAGACGAAACTTACAACTGGTGGGCAATGATCGTAGCAGTGATACTAGAAAACAAAGTTACTTGGGAATTCTTCCAGACAAAGTTTAAGAAGAAATATGTCAGTAAGAGATATATGGATAAGAAGAAGAAAGAATTCTTGAAGTTGAGACAGGGAAACAAGACAGTGACAGAATATGAATGGGAGTTTGTATTTCTCAGTAAGTATGCTCAAGAGATCGTACCCACTGATGAGGCTATGTGTGTCTGTTTTGAAGATGGTTTGAGTGATGAGATAAAGATGATGATGGGTGGTTCAGAAATTCGGCCATTTGTCGTATTGGTAGATCGAGCACAGAAAACAGAAGAAGTATACAATCAGAAAAGACAGAGAGAGAAGAGATTTAGAGATTTTAGGAAAAAAATCCCACCCGTACTTTCTCAATGCCACCATCAAAGAAATTTAGAGATAGTGAAGTCCGCGAAGCAGTCTCTTCGGGTTTTTTGAGACAAGTCGATTAGGACCACTAATATCCAAATTTCAAAATCGGCCTGCTTACAGTGTGACAAGTGTCCGTAACGTGCCAACACCAGTATGCGAGCATTGCAAAAGAATTCATTTGAGAGAATGTCAGTTAGTTAAAGGAGATTGCTTTAGATGTGGAAATACCGGTCATTTCATGCGAAATTGTCCGATGAACTCGGAAGCAAAGGAAGATTAGAGTGTTAACCCTTCGGTTACATTGCAGAAAGGTAGACGCTCGAGGCAGAGTAGCGGTGCAAGTGGAAATCGAAGTGAATAGAGAGACAGTGGAAGCAGGTCAGAAGCTCGAGCACCTGCACAGACTTATGCCATCTGAGCTAGAGAAGAAGCTACTGCTCCTGATGTGGTGATTGGTATATTCTATCTTTTTAATGATATTGTATGTGCTCTGATTGACCCAGGGTCAACTCATCATATATCTTCACTGCTTTAGCCATTGATAAGAAATTGGACATTGAATCGATTGAATTTGATGTGCAAGTCATAAACCTTTTGGGTCATAGTGTCATAGTTAACTTGTTATGTCGTAAATGTCCACTGAAAGTTCGAGGCTGTAAATTTCCTTCCGATTTAATGCTATTTCCATTCGTCGAGTTTGATGTGATCTTGGGTATGGATTGGTTTTCTGAGCATGATGAGATAGTAAATTGCAAGTAAAGATAGATTAGTTTGAAATGTTCGATAGGTGAAGTAATTACAGTGGAATCCAGCACATTAAATAGTGAAACTAGAGTGATTTCAGCTATTTCAGTGGAGAAGATAGTTCATAGAGGCTGTAAAGCATTCCTGGCATACATACTTGATACTCGGGGCTCGAGAACAAAATTGGATCAAGTATCAGTTGTTCAAGAGTATACAGATGTGTTTTCGGAAGAAGTATCGGGTTTGTCGCCAGTTAGAGAGGTAGATTTTGATATTGATTTATTACCTGATACCGCTCCAATCTCTCCACCGAATAGAATGGTGTCGACTAAATTGAAAGAGTTGAAAGCTTAACTGCAAGAATTGTTAGATAGAGGATTTGTATGACCTAGTGTATCACCGTAGGATGCGCCTGTATTATTCATGAAAAAGAAGGATGGATCGATGCGGATGTGCATAGACTACAGGTAGTTAAATAAGGTGATGATCAAGAACAAGTATCCATTACCTCGGATTGATGAGTTATTTGACCAGTTAAAGGGTGCAACCGTGTTCTCCAAAATAGAGCTTTGGTCAGGTTATTATCAGATGCGAGTGAAAGATTATGATATAATGAAATGACATTCAGAACTTAATACGAACATTATGAGTTTTTAGTTATGCCTTTTGGATTGACTAATGCCCCCCGCAGCATTTATGGACCTGATGAATAGAATATTTTAGCCCAGTTGGACAGGTTTGTGGTTGTGTTTATTGATGACATATTGATTTACTCCAAGACAGAATCAGAGCATACTCAACATTTGATAGAGGTGTTACGAATTTAGCGAGAAAAGCAGTTGTATGTAAAATTTAGTAAATGTGAATTTTGGCTACGAGAAGTTGGATTCTTAGGTCACGTAGTATCTTCAGAATGAATATGTGTTGATCCAAGCAAAGTTTCAGCTATTCTTGATTAGAAGGTACCAAAGAATGTTTATGAGGTACACAACTTCCTGGGATTGGCAGGTTATTACCGTCGGTTTGTAAAAGACTTTTCTATCATAGCCTTGTCGATGACAAGGTTGCTATAGAAAAATATTCAGTTCGTGTGGTCTGAAAAGTGTCAGCAAAGTTTCGACCAGTTGAAAAAGTTATTAACTGAAGCTCCAGTCATAACGCAACCAGAGACGGGAAAAAAGTTCGTTGTTTACAATGACGCATCTTTAAGTGGATTGGGGTGTGTTTTAATGCAAGATGGGAAAGTGGTAGCTTATGCTTCCTGACAGTTAAAACCGCATGAAAAAAATTATCCGACTTATGATCTGGAGTTAGCTGCCGTAGTTTTTGCATTGAAGATTTGGCGACACTACCTTTATGGGGAGAGATGCCATATATTTACAGGTCACAAGGGTTTGAGATATCTGATGAGACAGAAATAGTTGAATCTGCGACAGTGCAGATGATTAGAGCTATTAAAAGACTATGACCTTGTGATCGATTATCATCCAAGAAAGGTCAATGTTTTAGCTGATGCTCTGAGTCGAAAATCGATGTTTACTTTTAGAGCAATGAATGCCCATCTTTCACTGGAAGGTGATGGTTCTAAGACTGTAGAGCTTAGGATGAGACCGTTATTTCTACAGCAGATTCAAGAATTATAGGGAAAGGATCCAAAGCTCATAGATAAAAGGGAGCAGATACAAAAAGATGCATCACTTGGTCTTATGGCATGTACTAGGATGATGTTAACTTTGATGTTGAACTAAAGATGTTGAAATGTTGCTATTTTTATTGTGTAAATGGATGAAGTACAACTTATATGTTTAAGCTTATGATGCTTGTAAAACTTAGAAGTTATGTATGTAGTGTGATGTCTAAATGCATAACTTGTGTTTGATATGTTAAACTTGCGTCTTGGTATAATTCTTGAGTTTTTGCATACTTGTTTTGGTAGAACTTATACAGATATCGATAGACGTACAGGGTAAAAGAGAGGTTGTTATCTGACTTGAGTTATATCGGTAGTTGAATTACAAATATCGGTAGTTTTTAGCATTGATGTATTAGTAGTTGATATACATATATTGGTAGAAGTTGCAGGGTGAAAATTTTTACTCTCTGGAGTTTTTAGTATCGGTAGATGCATGACTTGTATCGGTAGAAATCTTACTTGTATCTATAGAGCTAATACAAATATCGGTAAAAATTTGCACAGTTTTCAAATTATTCTCTGACTTGACTATTATCGATACTTGACCATCAGGTACAGGTAAAAGTCTCCTAAATTATTGGAAATGCCATTTTTACCCTTGATGAAATCGTGTTATGTTTAAATATTATTTTAAATTGTGAGAAGTGATTTTCGTATTGAATAAAGATGCAAATATTCGGATATTTGTAAAAGATGAACAGTGTAAATGGTGATGGTCATTACTAAAATATAAGTGAGAGAGCCATTCCTCAAGAGTTGTTGTCATCAAATGGTCAGCCCATTGGAAACCAAGTTTCTCTTAGATTTGTGATGCTTGAGGAGAATCTCGACACGCATGCAGGCAAGACTCTGCTTCCAAACCACAAATGTAACATGGAACATCAGGAATTAATTTCCTAAGATATGAATTGGCTCTGGTGCGCACCCAATTATTACTGATTCTCTATATTGTAATTTTCATTTTTTCGGGTGCTTTTGTCTTCCACAAATACTTGTAAAAAGTTTGTCTTTCAAGCAGCATATGTTTATAAGCATATGTATCTGGTCCTGAAATACCACATAGCAGTAGTCTATAGTCGCTCCAAACTGTATAATCACCTGACTTCTCAGCATACCATCGAAATCTATCCACCAATCCATTCGCACCAAGGGGAATATTCAATATTCGGTCAGCTTCAAGAGTAGTAAAGGTAGATTTTATCATGTCTTCCTTCCAATTTCTAGTCTAGTCATCAATCAACTCACTCACTTTATTAATACTTCGAACCTTGGACATTTGAATGGAATATGACTTCTTATCAGGTAGCCAAGCTGCGTCCGAAACTGAGATAGAAGCACCATCACCCACAATCCAGCTACAACCTTTCAACAGGAGTCCTTTCGAAGACCAGATGCTTCGCCAAATATTAGAAGGTTGATTTCTTAACTCAGCTCCCATAAAATCACTATTAGCGTAATATTTAGCCTGCAAAACTTTTGCCACAAGAGAAGTTGGGTTACAAGCAAGCCTCTAACCTTATTTTGCAAGCATCATAACATTAAATTTGGAAATCTGTCAAAAACCTAAACTAGCCCCTCCTTAAGCTCACAAAGTTTCCCCCAAGAACACTAGTGTATCCTTCGCTTTGATTGAGACCCCACCAATATTGATTAAAAATTGACTCAATTGCGTCACATAATGTCTTTGGGAGCAAAAAACAGGACATAACATAAGTCGGTATCGCCTGTAATACAGATTTGATAAAGACCATTTTACCTCCTTGCCACAACTAACGATTACACAATCCACCAATCTTCCCCTTAATCCGATCCAAAATAAACCAAAAAGCAGCTTTCTTATTCCTACAAATTATGAGAGGGAGCCCCAAATACTTCTCTAGATTGAGAGAGCTTTGAACATTCAATTTTCTTACAATTAAATTCCGAGTAGCCTCAAAATCCCAGATAAAAGATAGCTACTATCTCCACCTCCCTTTGATTGGAATAAATCCATAAAATAATCACAAGCTATCTGCTCAATGTCCCCATCCTCATTATACACGGTACCATGATCATCTTCTAATTGTTTAACAAGTTAACTTTTCCTTCGACATGTAGCCATCTTGTGAAAAAAGCTAGTATTTCGATCACCGTTCTTTAGCCAATTGGCCCTCGCTTGTTGCTTCTAGTACGTCTCTCCTTTATCAACTTCAAGATTTAACTGAGCCTTCGTAAGGACCAACTCTTCCAAAATAGTATCAGTCGGCTCTATTTTATTCAACTCATCTAACCACCACAGCAAATGAACTAGCTACTAATGGGATTGGCATTGTAACCTTGTAACCTATTCCATTAAGTTTCGCCTCACATAAAGAATTCCTTGTAGAACCGATCCCATAGATTGTGCCCATAATTGACTAACCTCAACTTCACAAGATTGCTCAAGTAATCGTGCGATTTCAAAGAGAACTTGGTGACTATTAATCCTTTGTTTATAAACCCATCCATAAGTATCCACAAGTAGAGGACAGTGATTGAAAATCGTGTGAGAATAATGCTTAAGACTATAATTTGGGAACATATCCTTCCGACCAAAATTTGAAACCCCTCGGTCTAAACGTTCACAAATATTTGTATGTGCAAATCTCCCTCACCCCCATGTAAACTATGAACCTTCGTATCCCAAATCAAATAAATCGCAGTCATCAAGGGCTTCTCGAAAAGCAGTCATTTTTCTTTCCACACGCAACCTACCACCTTGTTTCTCATGAGAGAAGAGGATTTCATTAAAATCTCCCATAACAAGCCAAGGTTCCTGTCCTTTCGCAAATAAATCTCTCAACAATTCCCAAGATTAATGCCTCAAATTTTCCATTGGTTGTCCTTAGAAGCCAGTGAACCTTCACATAGTTCCCCTAGAATCATCAACAATATTCACATCAATATGAGAGGAAGATTTGCTTTTCAAATCAATAATCGTCCCACTCCTCCAACATAAAGCAAGCCCACCCCTCGAACCATCACTACTAATTTCAATGCCCTCAGAAAAACCCTAACCTCGTCTCACCTTCTCTTTTTTTGTATTAATGAATATGGTTTCAATGAAAAAAAAAAGCAAAATCAGGCTTCATCTCCCTAAGCACCTAACGAAGGCGCTTCTGTGTTCGAAGGTTCCCCAGCCCTTGGACATTCCAACAAATGATCTTCATTGCGTCTGGCTACTCTGCCTAACAGAGCCAGCCTATATCTTTCAAAATGGTCAACATCCTGTCCATTTAAAAATTCCTTCGAATCCAAATTAGCAAAAACGAGAGGAATTGCAGAATTACATAATCGTTTATTCTAGAGTCCATGTACTCATTTAAATTCATTTCCCAGACCCGATTGATCCACCTCCTAATCCCAATATATAAAAAATCCATCTCTTCGAAAGTCATTGATCCCAATTTTCTCTTTCCATTCTCCTGATCAGTAAATTTAATTCTAGTTATAACATCAAAATTATTACCTCTAAATTTACGTTTCCAGCGTGTTGTCTTGGGTTTATTAATGGAATATTCCATCTAGCAATATCCTCCACATCACTCCCCACCAAATCTACAACTGTCCTACTATTAGTAACTAATTCAGCATGTTTCAAATTAGTCAACTCCACATCTTGATTTTGGGGGATTCAAAAATCATTCAAAACCCATGATTTCTACCCCAAATTCTTTATTTCCAAAACTAACTGTTTCTCCCCAACCGTCGGCTCCTTGTTCGCCTCATTGCTCTCTGCCTCAGCTTGTGGTACACATTCATTGTCAATAACCTCTCCATGCTTTTCCACCAGATTTTCAATGGTATCCATATAGGAACATTGCTTCATGGGTCTATTATTAGCAATACCAAATTTTAAACTTTCCCTCCCCTTTAGATTTAGCTCTACCTTTAACGCCAATAAGTAAGGGAGTTCATCTTCTGACTTATCTTTTTCCAATGGGGAAATCATATCACAATCCTTTGTGCCATGCCTAACCTGTTACACCCAAAATAAAAGATTGGCAAGCTTTCATATTTAAACGGAATCCACCATTTCTTTCGATTTCCCGTCGATACAAAAATTCCCCTCCGAAGAGGCTTCTGAACGACCAATTGAGTTTTAAGGCGATAGTATTCTCCTTTGATTTTCGAACTAAGGACCTCTCTGAAGGTAGATCCAATTATGTGAAACAAGTCCTTCTCACACTCAGGTGGACATGGACCTATTTTCATCCAAAATGGGGAATGAATCAACCTTATTTTCTCCCTTTCAATCGATTGAAACTATCTATCGAAAATAATTAATTGACGTTGAAAGTGCCATGGTCAGCCATCCAGAATCATTTCCAAATCATCACTGTTTTCAAATGAAATCAAAAATAAATTTAATCGAACATTTTGAATCTCAAACTTTTTTCGTGTCTTCCATAAGCTTTTGAGTTGCGCCCGAAAACTATCCAGATTGTAGATTTTCCTAATGCACACTGTGCAAACTAAACTCGATTTATCCCCAAGATTAATCAACGAGCTCTTCACACTTAACTGGGCAAGCTCTTCTTCCAAAAGGGAAGTATAATCCCCCTTCATAATCTAACCTTCCCTGAATCACCTTCTCCCTCCACCTCAACCACAGCCAGAAAACCCCGTATTTTTGAGAAACTGAGAGAGAAACTATTTGACTTTAAGGAGGAGAATTTTTCCCCCATGTAACTTAATTCCTAATTGATAGTGCTAACCTTGTTGTTTTGGTTCTATTCTTGATGATGGAACGTGATAGAAGACGCGGAAGGAATAGCATACTGGCTCGTTTGAGCATACCGGCTAGTGAAAACAATATACTGTATTAGCCTAATGAGGCAAATTATTGTTTGAGCTCGCATGAGCTATGTTTACTTAAAGACCCGAAGGGGTGTCAAATATGAATTTAAGAAGAATGGAGATGATTGTTCACACTCTCTTTTTTGTTCAATAAATTATTTCATAAGTTAATTGATCTATGAACTTACTAAGCTCTATAAGCTTACTTGTGTATTGTTTATTGCTTTGTAGATTCATTTTACTGTTGAAGATCGGATCCTCAAGAAGAATCACACTATCATGAGAGCTCGTTTGGTAGTCTTTCATATCACTTGGCTTATATGGCATGTAGTTGGATTGTGAACTTAATGTGTTTGATGTGTAATGCCATTTGAAGTAAGGATGACTTGATACTTGCTTCCATATGTATTTTGTGTTTTGAAATGACCTTAATATATTCATGCTGTTGTTCAAATAGGCATGATTTTGAGTACTCATTGTGTAATTGAAATGTATTTGATATGTTTAAAATGGTTGAATGTAAACTTAGGGAATTATGTGCATTTTTGGAAAATCTACATGCTTGTTTTAGTAGTTTCAATGTATGTATCGGTAGAAGTACATAATAGGAGAGAGATTATTTTCTAACTTGTGTTGTATCAGTAGTTGGAATTGATGTATCGGTAATTTTGAACATAGAAGAATCGGTAGAACGTTTACTTGTTTCGGTAGAAGTGGTAAGGTGAATCTTCCTAGCTCTCTAGAGTTTTTAGTATCGGTAGAAGCATGAGTTGTTTTGATAGATGTCACCCATGTATCAGTAGAACTAACCCAACTATCAATAAGAAATTGCAGTTATTTTTTAATTATTTACTGACGTGACTTTACCGATACTTGTCCAACAGGTACAGGTAGAAGTCTTCCAGAATTGTGGAAATGACATTTTGACCCTTTGATGAGCTGTGTTGTTATTTAATAATTGATTTATGTCATGTATAATGTAATACTTTATTAAAATATGAATAAAGAAATAATATTGGAAGTTAATCTGCAATAGATGATTTGTGGGACCTCGGGACCCTAACCGGAGACGGCAACGAGTTTTGGGTGTTACAGATTGCATAAGTCGTAACTTCTTCCTATCAACCGCTTGAGTTAAACGATCAAAGATAACCACTTGTCTTCTAAAGATCTAAGGACGACCCTCAAGAATTGATTCCAAATAATCTTTTTCGTCAAATTCAACCAAAAATAAAATTTCCCCAACAACCTGAATCTCAAATTTCTTCCTTGTCTTCCAGGTGCTTCTTATCTAAGCCCTAAAACTATCCAGATTGTATGATTTTTTCGTCCATACAAAACAAATTAATGACAACTTCTTAGACGGTGTCACAAGCGAACTCTTAACCGATAGACGAACCAATTCTTCTGCTAGCAAGGATGCATCGTCTCCCTTCATGAACCACTAAACACCTAAACCTAAGAAAAACTATCAAAAGTCACCTCCCCACTCAAACCCTAGCCACAGCTTTTCTGTTCCTCTAAAGAACCAAGAGAGAGCACTCTTTTAGGTTTCAAAATTTGTCAGTAATTAGTAATTTAATAAGACAATACATTATCAATGATATAAAATAAAAAATGTTGAATCACTTGAAAAATAAATAAAATTAACGTTATTTAAATATTAATAATTATTATAATTATTTTGTTTCTCTTTTAGGTTTTGGATTTCAGGTTTTAAGTCTCAAGTTTGGGCTTTTGATTTTTGCATTTGAGTTTTGTGTTTTTATTTTGAACAATTGAGTTTTGAGTTTTGAATTTGATTTTTTGTATTTATTTATGTTTAATAAATATAATTGTCGAAACCATTTTTTTGAAAAAAAGTCTCAAATTATATTTTGAAAAATGAAAATCGAGTCACTATTAATCTTTTTAAAATAGGTGTGATTGAATCACCTTTTAAAATCATCAACAATAATTTTGGTCTTTGAAACCATAAAACGGGTTCGAAAGTCGGTTACGCGTGAGGAAGGATTAACATCCTCACTCGCCCAAAATTGGTACCTAACCGATTATTTAATGTCTTAATTGTTGAAAATAAAAAACTCGAGAAAAATTTAAATTGCGATCCTTAAATCATGAATGACATGTTTCAATGTTCTTTAAAAAAATTAAATTTTATGAAGAAAGCTCGTTATTTCAAGTTAATCGAGAAGAAAAGTCACATCCAGTAAGTTAGGACAACAATTCGAATTTTCGAAAAAAACAAACATTTCTAACTATTATCCCAAAATCTCGTATATATTAATTTTAAATAGGATATTCGATTATTTTGGTTTAAAAAGAAAATCACACCCAATGAGTTAGGACATAATCCTCTCGAATTCCCAAAATAAAAAAAATATTACCTCGAATTTTTAAAACAGTTTATGTATTAAAAAATCATGCAATCTATTTAATAAAATATTATAAAAAAATGAATGAGTATGAACATAATTTATAATTATAATGACAAAATAAAATAAATTACATGAATAAAATAAATTAAATGAATACAGTTAAATACAATTAATAACACAATAAAATAATAAATAGGAGTAAATAAAATCACAATATAATCGTAGTAATAATGACAATAAATATTAATTAATTAATACTATAAGCAACAATAAATATAAAACATAATTATGAAAACTCTAAAATAATTAAGTCAAAATACAGTAAGGCATGTAATTAATTTAAAAGCAAAAAATATGACATATAAATAAATAAAAATATCAATGAAAAATAAAATTAAATGAAGGTAAAAATATAAATAGCATAAAAATAACAAGTAAATAAAATACATAAAACAATAAATAAAAACGAGAATGTAAATAACAAAAAATGAATAACCAATTAATAAATAATAAATAAATAAATAAATATATGAAATACAATCATAAAAATATCGAACATAATTAAATTAAGGATTAACTAATAACATGTAGTTAAATAAAAAGAAAAAAAACATAAAATTTAATGATAAATAAATAAACAAACAAGATAATAACAATAAATGCAAATTAAATAAATAATAATAAAAGAGATAACAATAAAATTACATGAAAATAAATAAGAACTAGATAAATAAACAAAAAATAAATAAAAATAAAAATGTAGAAGTCTCTTAGGTCAAGAGTATTTTCTCTAGTTTCTCAAAGGAACGACGACGACCGTGGCTGGGTTAGAGTTGAGTGGTGATCTTTGTAGACGAGATGGGGACTGAGGCGGTTGCATTGTTGGAAGAGGAGTTAGTCAAGTTATCTATTAGGAGTGCTATGATAGTTCCTTTGGAGAAGCCAACGTTATTGTGCACGGTTTGGTCCAAAAAATCTTATAACCTTGATAGTTTTAGGGCATAGATGAGAAGTATTTGGTAAACAAGGAAAAAGTTTAAGATTCAGATAGCGGGACAAAATCTGTTTATGCTGGTGTTTGAGTGTGTGGTTGATTTAGAATCGGCGTTGGAAGGTTGTCCTTGGTTATTCAGAAGGCAATTGATACTTTTTGAGAGGCTACTTCAGCCCACGGAAAAAGGCCAACTTCGTTTAACTCATTCTCCATTCTAGGTCAAGATTGGTAATTGCCCTCCTGTTGTGATAAGAAGGATTTACTGCACGTTGTGGGTTCTTCGTTTGAGGGAATTCTTAGATCCAAAATTAAGGAGAATTGTTGTCACTTAAAAGTTAATTTGGATGTGCGAAACCCCTTTGTAGGGGGATTTTTATCTCTATTAGTGATCAAGATGTCGTTGATTGGCCTTCAAGTATGAGACATTACTTATGTTTTGCTTCAGAAGTGGTTGTATGGTCCATGCATTCAAAGACTACCCGAATTCAAAGGTACTTTAGGAGATTTACCGGATGATGAACTATCTTACTCAATTACCCTCAAAGTGGAATCTAAAATAATTGGGAAGGATGAGTTTCAATTGGGAGCAATGGTTAAGAAGTCTATGGGGCAATGTTTTTACACAGGGGATGAGGTGTTGGGAACGTCCAAAGGAGAGACAACTGTGGAAGTTTCAGACGTCAAGGAAGGGATGATAGGGGCAAAATTATTAGCAAATTTTGAGGAGTCCGAAGTGCTAGAAGATGATTCCGCTAGGACTGTGAAAAGTTCTAGTTTGACTAGTGTTTGCTACAAAAGGACTCAATCCAAAGTAATCTGAAGCTGATTTGTTTTGATGAGAGCATGCTGTTGAATGATTCTGAGGGGCTTGCTGCCACGTCATGTTTATTGGGGGGAATTTCCCAAGATGATGGGAACCATGGAGTGAGAAGGAAGTGGAAAATAATAGAGAGGGGGTCGAAGCAGGCTAGGGTATCTGAGCTTGGTTGTGTAGGGAAGCAAAAGCCAATTTTGGGAGGAGATGACTTTTATAATCTTTCTATAAGTCTGTTTTCTTCCACAAAGAAAGTGAAGGTGGATCTGAGTGCTAATATGGATCCGAAAACGATGGTGTCTACTGATAAGGTGCTAAAGGACCTCCTTAATTCTCTCCAAATGGGATCGACGATTGCCTTTGAGCATGTCGACAGCCAGCAATGAAAATTTTATGTTGGAATGGTAGTAGGTTAGGGAACTCACGAACAATAAAGATGTAACACCCAAAACCCGATACCATCGTCGATTAGGGTCTCGTGTCTTTCCAAATACCTATTTCAATTTATCTCAAAATACTATTTCATTTAATCATATTTTAATTAAATAATGCATTAAGCTCAACGTAAATCATCAATTGAATATCATCACAACTCAATAAGGGCAAAAAAGTTATTTTCATGATTTTTGGAGACTTCTACCGTTACCTGTTGGACAAGTATCGATAATAGTCAAGTCAATAAACAATTTAGAAACAGTGCAGATTTCGACCGATACCTATGATAGTTCTAACGATACAAGTGTAACTTCTATCGAAACAAGTCATGCTTCTACCGATACTAAAAACTCCAGAGAGTTAAGAAGTCTTACCTTGCAACTTATACCGATACAAGTACTCAGACTACCGATACTTCTATGAACAAAACTACCGATACTTACTATGTGACTATCGATACAACTCAAGTCAGTAAACAACCTCTCTCCTACCCTATACTTCTACCGATAGATCTAGGAGCTACCGAAACAAGTATGCAGAATTCAAATGATCATGCCAACTCTCAAGTTTATCAATCATTCTTCATTCAATAACTTCATAATACAATAAACCCACATAATGCTCATGAATTTCAAGTCATTACACTTCATTTCATAAGTCTATATCTCACATTGAGCAAGTATACAAAATTATGTTTAACATTTAACTAAGTTCACAACAAGGACCCAACAATCCCAAAACAAGTAATACAAAAGATAGCATCAACCTAGTACATGCCATATAACCAAGTGACGTAAAAACTACCAAACAAGCTCTGTGATAGTGTGACTTCTTCAAGATGATCCAATCTTCAAGCAGCAAGATAATTCTACAAAACAATAATAACATCATTGGTAAGCTTCATATCTTAGTAAGTTCGAGAGTATAAAGAGTTACTAACATATGCATAGAGCAGTTTATAACTCATCCAAGCAAGGATAAACCTTTGCTTCCTCAAACCATATTTATCATATCAAGTTTTGTTATCTATATCGTCTTTGTTACCAGTACCTGATGTTGTTCACACGAGCTGTTGAGGACTCGCAACATATGCGGTACCCCAGCCATCGGTACGGTGTCTATTTATATAACTATCCCCTAACGATGCTGCTCACATGAGCTGTCAAGAATATGCACTTATGCATAAATCCTAGCCATTGCAGGGCCTGTAATCCATTTTAGGATTCATATCTCTTTCTTAACTCACGTTGCTACTCACATGATCTGTCGAGGACTTGCAACATATGATGTACCCCAGCAATCGTATTAGTCTCATTTTATCAGCTTTAAGCCTATTATCTTTGTCGATCCATTTCTTTTAAATCTCTTTGTTTCCAAACGCTTTCGTTTGTTTGTAACAAGGATAAAATAGATACAGGAAAATATCTAAAGATAAATTTACATTACGAATTTACCGGACTAAATTGTAGTTATAAATAGGCTCTAGGAACTATTCTACTAATTTCCATTTTCTACGATCCGTGGCACGATCGTAATCTAAATAAAAAATCACCCAAATTCCCACGTTAAATCACATAATTAAATCATTTATCAAAATTTGATCATTTTTGGTAAATTTACAAATTTACCCCTAACCTTTTACTTTTATTCAATTTAGTCTTTAAGCACAAAACATGTAAAATAACCGTTTTCCTTTCACACCTATACCAGTTGAACATCAAAGGGTATATACACACCCTAAAAGCAATTATTTCATGCCAAATACATGTAATTTTATCATTTTAACATTTTAGTCCTTCAACCCTAATTTCATCAAAAATCACTTTACAAAAATATCCAAACCAAACATCAAGCATTCAAATCAATCAAAAGCTTTCAAGAACAAGCATTTTCAACAATGGTAATATTTGTAACATTTGACAGATTCACAGAGTAGTCCCTAGGTTAGCTAGTCTAAGCTAATACGGACTCAAAAACATGGAAATCACTAAAAACAGGTGAGAAATCAATCACCTATTGAGACACAAAGCTTGACTGAAACTTCCTTCTATGGTTTTTAAGGTTTTTGCTTTAGTTTGATGAAGAAGAAGATGAAAATTAGGTTAATTTCATCTTATTTTTACTTTAACCATTTTATTCTTAATTTACCATTCTACCCTTATTTAATTTACATAAATTTCTTTTCGATTTTAGTCAAAATCATCCACTACTTCCATAAATGGTCTATTTACCTTTTTAGGACTTGAACCTATCCTTCAATTAATATTAAATCTATGGATTTCAACTATTGCACCTTTTACGATTTAATCCTTTTTACTCAATTCACTATCTAAACATTAAAATTTCATAACCAAATTTTACTATGATGCTAATGACATCATAAATAATAAAATGAATACATTTTCGACTCAACTTGTCGGATTTTTGGTCCTGAAACTACTATTTTTGACATCACTAAAAATCAAGCTGTTACAAAAGAGGTTTCGATATATGCTAAAGCTTCATAATCCCCACATCGTCTTCATCATGGAGACAAAACTAAATAAAAATAAGATGATCAAAGTTAAAAGAAAGTTTGGATTCCTAAATGGGATCAAGATTGAGGTTGAGGGTTCGAAATGAGGCTTATGCCTAGCATGGTCTGTAGATGCTAAGTTAAATTTTAAAGCTATTCGCCCTAGCATTTTGATGTTGAGATTGAAGATGGATTGGTGCAGTTAGTCTGTTGCTTTACCGGGTTCTATGGATCCTCTTATTCTCATGATAAAGATGCCTCTTGTAACCTACTAAGGCTGTTAGTCCACACACAGGAGTTACCTTCGTTGGTGTGTGGAGATTTCAATGAAATATTGTACAGTTTTGAAAAAGGGGGAGGTTTACCTTGAGATGATTAAAGGATGGAGGCTTTTAGAAACACTTTATATGATTGTCAACTAGAAGACGTAGGGAATGAGGGGAATTAGTTTACATGGTAAAGAGGAACTAGGCCCGAAACTAGTATATGAGAAAGATTGGATCATGGAGTAGCAAATGAGGCATGGAGAATTGTGCTCCCCATAGCATGTATAAATCACTTGACTCACTCTTTCTCTGATCATTGCCCTTTATTTCTCAATGTAGATGTAACAATTACGCCTAAGTGAAGAAACATCTTTAGGTTTGAAGCCTTGTGAGGTAAGGAGGAGACATGCGAAGCTGAAGTTAGACACATATGGCAAGAGTGTGGGGGCAATGTAATTGATAAGTTACAATACACGAGATTTGGGCTATTAAGGTAGGATTCAATTGTGAGAGTAAATCGTGAGGGTAAGAAGAAAGAGTTGATGGCACGGCTAGAAGAGATGTTAGCTCGAGATAGGTCTGAGGACATTTATCAGGAACTCATTAACATCAAGTTGTAGCTCAACTTTGAGATAGATAAAGATGAAATGTACTAGCAAAGAGCTAGAGAAAATTAGCTAAAATTAGGGGACAAGAATACGACATTTTTTCACAAAAAAGCGTCACAATGTCGTAAGAAAAATTTTATCCGTTATCTCAAGAACGAAGAGGGTCGACAGAGTAGCTCTGGGGAAGAGATGGACGATTGGGCCATGAATTATTTCGAACAGTTGTTCTATTCTAGAAGTAAGGGACATCTATGCACTTTTTATCTAGAATTGAATGTTTTGTTTTTGAGGAGGATAATCAATTCCTTACAGCCCAATTTACTAAGGAAGAAGTTCTTTCGTCGGTCAAAGAAATGGGTCCAACAAAAGCTTTAGCAGAAGATGGGTATCCAACCATTTTTTCCAACAGTTTTGGCATATTGTGGGAAAGGACGTAGTGGAGTATTGTTTGGGTGTTCTCAATCATGGTATGCCAATAGACTTGTGTAATCATACAAATATTGTGTTAATTCCTAAAGTCCCTAATCCATCGAGTATGGTACAATTTAGACCTATCAGTTTATGCAATGTCCTCTATAAAGTTATTGCTAAAATGCTGGCTAATCGGCTAAGGAAGATCATTGGGTAGTGTATTGATCAATCCCACAATGCTTTTGTCCTCGAAAATTTAATTTCTGATAATATTCTTCTTGCTTCTGAAATTTTGCATACTTTTAAACAAAAGAGGTTGGGAAGGAAGGGCTTTATGGCACTAAAGTTGGATATGAGTAAAGCCTATGATCGAGTTGAGTGACAGTTTCTACAAGAGTTGATGCAGAGGATGGGGTTCCATAATCTTTGGATAGGAAATATTATGAAATTCATAATGTCGGTCTCCTACTCGGTTCTTATTAATGGCCAAGTTGGACAACATTTTAAGCCAAATAGAGGTCTTCACCAGGGAGATCCGCTAAGTCCTTTTCTATTCCTAATTTACAGTGAGGGATTATCTTCTCTAATTAGAATGGCTTTAAGCGATAGGCTAGTAAAGGGAACAAAGGCCAGTTGAAGGGGCCCGACAATTTCACACCTCTTATTTACCGATGATACATAATATTTGAGGAAGCCATGAAAAGAGGTGCAAGGATTCTAAAGTCTATTCTAGTCGAATATGAGTGTGATTGGCAGGAATAAAAAATCGTCTTTCCAATTACTAAAAGACTGACTAAAACAAAAGGTGGATAATTGGAGTATGCACTTTCTATTTCAGGGTGGTAAAGAAGTCTTTATAAAAGCAGTTTTGCAGGCCATCCCAATGTACTCAATGACCTTTCTTTTACTTTAAAAAACTTTATGTGCAGATTTAGATGCAATTCTAGCTCGCTTTTAGTGGGAAAAAGGCCAAGGACGACGAGGCATCCATTAGTGTAATTAGGATCTCTTATGTGTTGTGAAAGATTTTGGTGGATTTGGTTTTCGAGAATTTTCCATTTTAATATTGCTTTTGTAACACTCGAAATCTATAACCATTGTCGATTTAGGGTATCAAGGTTTACAAAATTTTACGAGTTTTTTTACATACCAATCAATCACAGACCATGCAATTACAAACTTTATTTAATCTTACACATTCATTTACCAAAGTCATACTGTAATACCCAAAACCCGACACCGTTGTCGGTTAGGGTTCCAAGGCTACTATCATCCATGACTCGTAACGATTTCGTAATCACATCTCATTTCAATATCATTCATGACATAATTATACATTCAATTCTAGTTCATCATTCTTACTTTGCTTATTAGCTCAATTCATAAGGACTCGATTGAACACTGCAAAACATAACACGAAACATAGATTTCATCAAAATAGAGGTCACACAGCCGTGCCTCAGACTGTGTGCATACAAGAAATACCCATACAAGGTCGTGTCATAGACCATGTGACAACCGTGTCATGCAAAATTACCCCACACGCCCATGTGTGAAACCATGTGCTAGGTCGTGTGTTAGTTCAAAATTGGGCTACACGATCATGCCTCAACCCGTGTATAGCCTGTGAGTGCCTTGCACCTATTTTTCCTAGGGCACATGCCTGAGTATTTATTCGTGTGTCAGATCGTGTGTACTTGCGAAACACCATAAATGACATGTATAACCTCTATAAAATCTACTCAAAATGCACCCTAACTTGTCATAGTTCATTTACCTACAATCATACATCAAAATAAGGCAACTAATGCTTATAATCTTGTCATATCACTTGTAAGCATACATTTAAATGGGAAGACTCATTACTTGCACATTTCATAATAAACATACAAGTCTAACAACATTATTCATATTCCTGTAAATAGCATCTTTCAATCATTCACTTCAAAACCTAACCACTTAAGCAAGATACCAGATTAATATAATAATACATAACAACAAAGTAGGTTTCAAGCATTCCCAACAAGCCAAGTAAAATTCCCTAGTGCATGCCATATAACCAAGGGATTTAAAAACCACCGAATGAGCTCCTGAGATAGTGTGATTTCTTTGAGATGATCCGATCTACAAACAAAAAAATGAAATCTGCAAAATAACATCAAATCCACATGTAAGCTTACAAAGCTTAGCAAGTTCGCATAGTGAGAATAATTTAACACATCATCTAGTGTCTTGCAATGTAACATAATTCATCCGAGCCTTATTACAGAAATGTCGTTCCTCTTGAGCTGAAATGGCATTATGCTCTAACCGAGACATAAGTAAATCACATAGTATTATGCTCTAACCAAGACATAAGCCTTCCATATAACATTACGCTCTAACCAAGACGTATGCCTTTCATATAACATTATGCTCTAACCGAGATGTAAACCTTCCATATAACATTACGCTCTAACCGAGATGTAAGCCTTCCATATAACATTATGCTCTAACCGAGATGTAAGCAACATAGTAGCAATATGCTCTAACCGAGACATATGCAACATTATAGCAATATGCTCTAACCGAGACATATGCAAACATCATAGTTATATGCTCTAACTGAGACATATGCATCATCATAGCTATATGCTCTAATCGAGACATAAGCATCATCATAGCTATATGCTCTAATCGAGACATATGCCTTCCTTTGAATTGTTCGCCAAGTCTTTCATACCTCATATCGTCCGAAGTAACTTCAAGGTAAACGTAATTAGCAATATAAATGTAAAACTTTAAGAATACGAACTTATAGGATTAATTTGTAGTAACGGCTCCAT